>OU898283.1:17546593-18226003 GCA_918026665.1 Diabrotica balteata | reverse complement strand
TGAGTTTTAGTTGATCCCTTTAACTACTTAAACACTTTTGACGTAAGATGGTTTATAAAACACAATATTTATCACAGTTTAAGAGTGAATATATATTTTCATTTTAAACTTTTCCCCACATATGTTTAAATGCTGAATGTGAATCTGTACTGTTTCTCTGTAGATGTTGCAGTTTTAGCTGCACTAATTTTGAGACAGACACAAAACTAAGGAATCGATTTTTATTTTGATCGAATTAGTTCATTATTTATGTAAAATAAAGAATATTAATCAATACCCTAAATATTAATTTCACCAATGGAAAAATTAGGTATATATTTCTCACTCCCGCCCTCTACCCTTAGAGATAAAATTTATTTCTGGATTTTCAATAAACTTTTATGTTCTTAAAAAAATGGAGACAAAATTATTTTAAGAACCTAAAGCAATTAATAATTTATTTAGATTGGCGTGACTGTTCGTCATTTAGTTTAAAAATAGCTGGATTGTTTTCATTGCAGTAGGAGGAAACTATTTACATAAATAATATTGGTTGCCATTATAATGTTCATTACTTTTTAAATAAATACTACTAATGGAGCCCAGACATTATTAATATTTTATTAGAAAAAGAACAAAGGAGGCAGCACGGTAAACAGTAGTAAAGATTAAAGACGGAAACATCCAAAAACATCAAAATAAAAAACGTTTTATTCTACATATAACTCAGCGTGTGCTGCTGTTAGGTAGACAACGTAGCTTAACAGCAGAAGAGCTGCTCTAAAGCCCGGATAAAAGAAAAAGATTCGAATGTGAGGCAAGCAACTTGGTCGGGTAAAAACGAATCACTTTCAGAGAACTAACCACAAAGCATAGCATTTGATGAATTTGAGTACGAACTCAGCAAGGAAAAGGACTACTAGTTAGAATACCGAACTACGCTTAACCAGCTGGAATATTCAATCGTGAGTAAAAAATCAAGAAATTTCTAATAGAAATCACAACCCAAACCAGACAAATCACAAATTATGCTGGGGCGATTTTTTATTAAAAATGTTATAATAAAAAACCACCCCAATAAGTTACATATAAAATATCTAAAAATCATGACAAAAAGATATATTATTGCCTATAAACATAATATATTGGGAATAATATTTTTAAACAATTGTCAACAGACGATCGAGTAGAATTCACTATATTCTTCCTTTATATATATATATATATATATATTATATATATATATATAAATATATAATATATATATATATATATCCATCAAAGAAATAATGAAATGTCAATGACGCATGATCTCTTAAGTTATTGTATAATTTAGCTGTCCCTATGAGTTTTACCAAGATGGAATTTAATTTTCAAAATTTTTTTTATTTCAAATCCTTTATAAAAGGTATATAATAAAATACCCAAACGGGCTATATCACAATTACATTACAGAACGTTTTCGGAACATAAATTCCATTATCAGTGTAACCTGAAAGTATATAACCACTTTAATTAAAAAGAACGTAAAATTTAAAATGTTGACTAAGGTTAATGCAAAATGTGATGAGGAAGTTGATCAATTTTATGAAGATATCAGAGCAGCTACACAAACTTCAAAAACACATTACACATTGATAATTTGAGATTTTAGCAGAATCTGCTATGGGAAACTTTGGATTTGGTGAGAGAAATGAGAGAGGTAACAGGCTTCTTGACTTCTTACATCAGGAAAATCTTTTTGTGATGAACTCATTCTTCGGAAAGAAACCACAACGTAAGTGGACATGGAAGAGTCCGAACTAAAGAACAAAAAATGAGATTGATTTCATAATATCAAATCGGAAAGATATTGTTCAGGATGTAACAGTATTGAATAAATTTTCAATAGGGAGTGACAATAGACTAATTAGAGCAAAAACCACTTTTAACACTGAAGTTGAAAGAACAAAAATGACCCTCAAAAATATAAGTGGAAGGTGGATGTTCCCAGAAGATATAACACTTTACGAAGAAAATATTAAGACTAGTTTGGATACACACGACTTAGAGAATATCAACATCAATGAAATTAACAATAATATTACTCAAATATTGAAAGAAGCTGAAAAGAAATACTGTCCTCGTCCTGAAAACAATAACAAAAAATTAAGCCATAACACAAAACATCTTCTAGAGGAAAGAAGAAAACTTAGGGAAAATCAGGATCATAACCAAAATGAACTATTTGAATAAGAATGAATGAATTTTGAATAAGAAAATTAAAAAGGAAGTTAGAAAAGATCTGATACAATACAATACGATGGGAATAACTAGAGTAATAGAAGAAAACAAAAGCTTGAAAGTACTCAGACACAGCATGTCCATTGGAAGAAAAAATGTCAACAAATTAAGAAATGAACAGGGGCAAATCATTGAGGATAGAGTTCAAATTATGAACACGATAGAGTGTTTTTATAGACAACTATACAAAGAACAGCAATATAACCGGAGTGGATCATTACCAAAGATAATCAATCAGGGATCTGAAATTTTACCGGACGTAACACCCAATGAAGTTCGAAGGTCAGTGCAAAAAATAAAAAACAATAAGTCCCCGGAGGCGATGAAATAGTGGTAGATGCCAAGAAAGTGGCTGGAAAAAGATTATGGCAGGTCCTTGCCAAACTATTCACTAGATGTTTGCAGGAAGCAATAACACCAACCCAGTGGTATAACGCAGAAATTATCATACTTCATAAAAAAAGGGGATGCTACCGACCTCACAAATTACAGGTCCATAAGTCTACTTTCACATATTTATAAACTATTTACAAAAATAATTACGAAATGACTAGAAAATAAATTGGAATTTTATCAGCCCATAGAACAGACAGGTTTTAGAAAAGGCTATGGAACAAACGATCACCTACTGGTAATAAAAAATCTTATAGAAAAATGCACTGAATATAATAAACCACTAGCTTTAATATGTGTCAACTATGAAAAGGCATTCGACACCGTAAATCAACAAAAAATGTTGGAAGCCTTGACAGAAATTATAGATGGACAAAGAGGATACTGGAATGGAGACCAAGAGATGATGCCTACCGAAACAGAGGTCGTCCACCAACACGTTGGACTGACGATCTAAAACGTTGTCATAGGAATTGGATGCAAGAGGCACAAGATCGAAATAGATGGAAAATTATGAGGGAGATCTATGTCTGGCAGTGGATAAGATTGAATGATGATGATGATGATACATGCTATAAGCTACTAAAATATATAGGTAAAAACCCGTTAAATGTTGTTAATATAAAGTTTTGTTACATTATATATTATTACAAATTAAGATGTTTAAGTTACCGTTGGAATTGGTAACATGGCGACGTATGATTCTACGTAGGTTACATGATCCTGAGATAAAGTGTATTCGAGGACCTGTTGATAACAACTGATAAAAATGACAATATTGACATCCTGGACGGATATCAGAACAAAGCAGTCAGTGCAACTTACGGAAGTTGT
The DNA here is from genome assembly GCA_918026665.1 of Diabrotica balteata. NCBI lineage: Eukaryota > Metazoa > Arthropoda > Insecta > Coleoptera > Chrysomelidae > Diabrotica > Diabrotica balteata. The sequence continues at coordinate 18,222,514 of OU898283.1, read as the reverse complement.
CTAAATATGACAGAAGACATTATTTAAAATGGAATAAGTTAAAATTATAATAACATAAGAGTATCAATCATCAATGTTTAGTTTGTAATGTGAATTAGTCCTATATTTATATTGAGAACATTGAAAAAAAAATGTTTTATAAATTAATGCAGGTAGACTGAAGTACGGTGAAATTTTGTAGGTATCGATAGGCAACCAACAATACATATGTCTAAATTTATTTGTTTTTAACTAAAGATTTTAGCAAAAGGCCCTGTATGTTATGAAACATTTGATACCTAGAAAATGGTAAAAAAATACATTTATGTAGGAAGATGGGTTCTTTAAACTGTATTGCTGAGGAATAATATATTAATTGATATGTTTAAATGTGCTGTTAAGATGAAATTTAAATATGATAAAATATTTTTTTAATGTAATATTCATATAGTACTTAACTTACAACTTAAGCATGGAAGGCCCTCTATGTCAAAAAACAACATTTGGTACCTGGTAAATATAAAAGATATTTTAAGTTATAAGTTCATGAACATAAATTACTGGTTCGGTGTGAAGAATACAGATGGTAAGTTGTTTTTGTGTGTTGACAAGTATACAAGACAAACAGAAAATTGATGACTGAAAGGTGGTTTGGTATTGTATTGTTCATACATTGCTCAAGTTATAACTTAAGAAAAAAGAAAAAGGCTCTATACGTTAAAAGGAACATTTGATACCTGAGAAATATAAAAAGGATAAGATAAGTTTTGAGCTTAAGGTAGGTAGATGAAGTTAATAGGCTTTTAGTGTGTATTGTAAAGATATGTAAAAACTGCAAAAGTAGTTGGGTTTTAGGTGGCTCTGTTAAATTTAACTAAAGATATGTGATGTTTTAATATTGCTGTTGTGAAAAGACTCTATAAGAGGCTGAAGTCTCCAGAGATCCGAAACCAAACCCTGAGGGAAAGTGGATGAGTAAAATAACGTGTAGTAAAAACACTATGAGAAGGTGATGATATGTGGATAAGTAGGTGGAGATGTATGCTAATGAATGATTTAGAGGGGAAGTGCAATAATCTGCTCTGAATGAAGTTTGTTGAAAAGGAGCATGGAGAATATTAGGTATGGGGTCAGACTTAACGCTTAGATTCCTAGAAAGAAGTAGGGAAAGATGGGGAGTTGGATATGTTGAAAAAAGTTTGAGAGGACTAAGGAGGATTAGTAGGTGATAAGAGAATAACGAAAAGTCTAAATACTAATGAAGAAGTAAAGTGAGAATGAGGGTTATGAGAATAGTTGACGATGGAGCGGAAGGAAGTCTCGATTGAATGAGACATGGCGATTAACACAATTTGGACTTCTCTGTTTTTCTTTAATAGTTTCTAGTCTTCATATAAGTCTAGTCAGAGAAAGTTTTTTTAAAGGGATATTATAAATAAGTGAAACGTCTTCTGGAATATTGAGGAAGTTCTTTAAGATGTTGACAAAAACTGGAAGTATTTTCTATTTTTGTGTGCTCTAGAGAGCATAAACATGTTCTTCCTATGTAGGTGGCATCACAATCAGAACATTTTAGTCTATAAACACCACTACGGTTCATATAATTGATGGGGGCTTTAGAATTAGATATATACTGACCCAATTTATTGGGTACTTTACGTAATATGATAGTTTTCTTTTCAAAGAAAAATTAATTTATATTTAAATAAAAACAGGTAATCAAAAGTATTGGCTGTTTAACTTCTGAAAATCGTAAAATAAATATATTCCATATTTATTTCTCTTAATGACCTAATTAATTAAAATTGCCTCATTACCTATAATTTTCGTAGTGATCTATAAACAAATAAATCCCGATAAATACCACTTTCTACATTTATATTGCAATCGTTTTCTGAAAACTAGATGCTCTGTTTTATATCACGTTGATTAATTTGTTTACAGTCATTCCATCCCAATTACGTTTTCCGACACTGAAACTGTATAGTACTTTCCACGTATTCGAGTTGATGAGATACCATTAGATTAATATTGAAATACTTCCGCTGAATTCCCATTGATACATCCAGTAGTTACAATACATAGTGTGTTACTGTTTTTTGTTTTAGATTATGAAACATAGCTTTCGGGAAAAATAGTAACCGGATATCTTTAATTTTTATTAAATCAATAACCCCATATTATTATTTATATACTTATTAAATACTTATTTAGTTTTAACACATATCTATTTTATAAATTTATTCTTGATATATCGATAATAGACTACATAATAATCAAACAAGATACCACAATAAAGATCAAAGATGTGCGAGTCAGAAGAGGTGCAGAATGTGCATAAACTACTGACAGCAAAAATGTGCATTAATTGGAAACATAACAAGACCCCTTCTACAGAAGAACCGTTGAACACTATAAGAAAAAAAAATACACTATAGAACTACTCCAAGAACAATCAATAAGAGAACTATACCAACAACGACTAGACCAAAAACTAATAGAATTTAGATACAGCAACATCGAAGAAATATACGAGCATATAAAGGCGAGTATAAAACAAGCAACATTCAAAGCCCTTGGAGAAAAAGAACATATAACAAATAAACAGTACCATTATGAAATAAATGAACCAACAAAAAGAATAATTAAAGAAAAAAGCAACTATACAGAAAATGGCTGACTACTAAAAACGATGAAGTTTATAAAGAATATAGAGAGAAAGATAGAGAAGTGAAAAAACAAATAACACAATAAAAGAATGAAGAATGAAAAATAACTTGCTTAAATATTGAAACATACATAGGAGGTACAAGAACTTCGGAGTCATGGAAAGTACTGAGAGGATTGAAACAAAACTCAAAAGAAAAAATTAAATTGGAAAATATACAGGACAAAGAATGAAAGGACTATTACAAAGAACTGTTAACAGAACAGAGACCACAATTCATTGAAAAAGACAACAGGCGAAGACGAAGCAGATTCCCAAAATAAGAAATAGAAATAACAAATAGGGAAATGAGAACGGCCATAAAAGCAATCAAAATTAAGAAAGCACCGGGACCTGGAGGAATCTCACCTGAGCTTATAAAATACGGCTCAAAAAAAATTACACCGGATAATGCAATGCATATTTCAGAAAGCCATAAATGGAGAGCAGCTCCCAAAGGAATGGACGGAGGCATATATGACATCTAAATTTAAGAAAGGAGATAGAAACGATGCGAAAACTAGAGAGGAATAAGCGTAATATCATCAATAGGAAGATTATATGGAGGATACTGCGAGAAAAGATAGATCAAGCGATAAAATGCAAAATCGGGGAGGATCAGGCAGGGTTCACGGCAGGAAGATCATGCATAGACCACATATACACACTGGAACAACTGTTGGAAAAGAAAAAAGCAAAAAACAGAGATATACATTTGGCATTTGTGGGCCTGAAAAAGGCGTATGGATCTGTACCAAGGTCAGAACCATGGGAGGAAATATACAAATTATAAATAGAGACGGAACTCATAGAAGCTACAAAAGCTCTATATAAAGAAAATAAACTGTCCATTAAAGTGGGATCCATTGTGTCCATTAAATTTAATAACAAAAAGAGAAATCATACGATTTCTACCTGGCGAAATCGAATTCAAATTTTTGACCACTGTGATTTTTAAAACTTACAAAGCAAACATCTTGATAAATAACTCGACAATGGAATCTAAGATTGCATTCCACATGCCGTTTATCATGGTCAAAATTCGTAGTGAATTCAATTTCTGGTACTTCAAACGGAGTAGAGAAATAAAATATAAAGAAGGTACTAGATTTCTGTTTCAATACAGAGGGGTGGCAAGCCGCTTATACGTATTTCGATCTCTTTAAATCTTGATTTTGCCAGGTAGAAACCGTTTGATTTCCCTTTTTGTTATTAGATGGCGTAGTTACGTCCGTATATAGTTATTTTAAAACTATTGTCTAAGACGGGAATATATTTTGTTTTGATCCATAGGGGTGGCTATACCGCTCTGACGAGATCTAAAGAGCTTTTATTTTTAATTCAACCACAAAAAATTATTCACATTATTAAAAACCTATACAAATGAAGCACCTTATAATGGTCAGTATATTTTTATCGGGTTTATGTTATAAGAAATGAACCGGGTCTACGTAAGCAAAACAAAAATCGACGGACGGAGTTGCATATCCCTTGCGTTGTTATGTGTTACTATATGGCGTTCTCGTTTTCAGTCTAGGACTAGGTGTCATAGCGGAAGGGATCGGAGAATTACAATTATAATCTAATTTTAAGAAATATTCTTAATATTCTGTTTATGTGTTGTTAAACTATTATTAGTAATAACCATTTTACAATTCACACTGTTTTGCGTTATTTTTACATATTATTCGTTAATAATTGCTGTCTTGAATACCAATTTACAAGCGTTTTAAACACGTTTTTATTTAAAGCTAAAAGCAAATACAATCAAGATAAAAAACGATATAAAAAATAAAAAATATATTATTAGTATGAATTAAATTTTCCTTACCTCGCTTTTGCTTATCACTAGTAATATCACTAAGGCGGTCGCTAAGTAAGTCTTGAGTAAGCGTATCTTGTTCATCCTGATCTTGATCGTTTTCAGGATTATTCAAAGAAAGTTTATGGCACACCTCGAATGCTTGACCTACAGTCCGAACTACCCGCATAGCTTGGCTCTGGAACAAAAGAAAAACATTATTAAAACTCAACACATTTTTACACAAAAAAACTTTTAACGCCAAAAATGAAACAGAACTTATTTACTATCTGCACAGTTTTTTCAATTTTTCTCTCCCCTTGTGTGTTTGTGTTAAGAAAGAAGGGATGACATTAGGTAATCTTTTTGCCATATATATTTTAAAACTTAAAGACATCATATTAAATCTTTAATTTAGAGTCATTTAAACGCAACCTCCATTTGTATATTTATTATTTGTCAGTCTACCTTTTTTACCGCTTACTAAAGTACTATTCTGAATACTTTAGGTGATATTACATCCTCTCCTTCACTCTCTCTCTATATTTTATAATTTTACTGTTTGTCTTTCATTTTACGGTGAGTATTGTTTTATTGTATAATATATTGTTGTAGTGTAGTAGTCTCGTATATAGTTCCACTATGTCAAATTATTTGTGAAAAACCCTTTATGGTGTCTACGGCTCTACAGAGCGGGCAGATAAAGAAGTAAAGATACCTTTTATAGTAAATTATAGGAAAAGATCATACAGTACCAAAACATGATGCAAAACACTCTTATTTTGGAAAGACACGCAAAAGATTTACAGAACGTATATACATGCAGAGTACATCAATGGTAAGAGTCTTGGCACCAGATCACAATTTCAAGTAGTAATGTCATACTTGAAAAGAAGATTTTAACTTTCATCATATCGCCAAAGACTAGAACATTGACCCACCTGGTATACTTGTACACGTACATTATACATTATACATAAACCAAATTAAAAAGCCGCATTCAGGGGTCGTATTTAGTGATTTACTTGGATATATAACAATGTGATATATATTCACTGTCATGGACAAAAAACATACTGTAGTAAATCAATAAACGACTTAGATTCCATAAATTAATTTGTTTACTTCTGTGTTTAAAATTTGTCATTTTATTTTAGGATTATTTAGTCTGATGATACATAAACTTGAACTTGTAAATTTAATTTTAGGTTTTCAATTTTAGACGTAAAAGTATGCAGTGACAGCCAGGAATAATAATTTTAAAATTTAATTTGAAACCCAACTTAAAAGGTCAAACAAATTCGATATTTAAACAATATTTTTTTTTCTTTAATTTATCGTGCTTGTGACAGCTTCGGCGATTAGCACGAGGCACTATGGAAATAATTATATGTAAGATACAATTGCATATTCTATACTATAGTTATATATTATTTATTATTTAATAAGTTTTCTAGCTTCAGGAACTGGATAGCTGTGATGACTTGGCTCTGGTTCGATAATAATATATCTGTGATGATGCCCTTCATGGCCAATTCTTGACGTCGTTTATTATAATGAGGACAGTCCACAACGATGTGTAGAACACTTGGTGGAGATTGGCAATAGTGATAGATTGGCTTAGGAAAAGAATCCATTAGGTGACCATATGTAAGTCTGGTGTGACCGATACACAATCTTCTAGCAACAACCATTTCATTCCTAGGTATACCACAGATAACGAACCGCTCAATCGTCTCATCTATTTGGTGTAGAAGTGTAGTGGACTGGCTCCACTGATTCTGCCAGTAGTTACACACGAGTTTCTTTATACTACTTTTTTGGTCACTGGCGATTTGTACTACGTAGTGTACAATTAGATATAGCATCTTCTTTGGCAAAGCGATCGACGTTGTCGTTACTCGTTATCCCGATGTGAGAGGGAATCCATATGATCGTAATATGGATGTCGTGGATGATAAGATTTTGGTAAGTGTCATGGATTTTTTCTGTAAGAAGCTAATTAGTGAATAGATTATTGATGGACTGGATAGAGGCAAGGGAGTCTGCACAGATGGGAATATGTTGATTAGGTGCTGTGCAGAGTTTGAAGGCTTGGTAAATAGCATACAGTTTACCAGTGTGAACGTTGCATGTGGCAGGTATTTTACATGATCTAACGACTTTTTCCGTAGTGGTAACCGCACAACCAACCCCCGGTAAGCTCTTTGATGCGTCAGTGTAGAGGACACGATCGAATTTCTTAAAATTAAGAATTTCTAGTGAGGATTTCCTAATTAAATCCTAGTTGGTTTCAGACTTACTAAACTTTGTAAGTGACACATTAAATTTCAGTATAGTTTTGGTAGAAGGAGAATTCTGCGGGATCGGGAGAGGGTAAGTTAGGGATAAATTTATATGTGGTATTAAATTTGGAAGTAGGAGGGGGATAGTATGTATGTGTGGAGCAGGAGGGTGAGTACTTGTATAGTTGGGTAATGTCAGCAGTGTGTGTACCGAATTAGAAAGTGTTTTGAGAATACTTAAACATTTTAGGCAATCTGCTCCAGTTTCCTGAATATGTTGTTTCCAAGAAAGTCGGGAGTTGAATATTAGTGCTAGAATTTTGCGGTGAAACAATAAATTGTAATCATACAAACATATCAGGCAATTTTTTAAATTAAATTTAAAAATAATAATGTTGGAATAAATGTAAGCAATTTTATTTTACAATTCAAAGATATTATTTATTTTCACAATTCAATTACCTGTCTATAAATTCAAAGATACGAGTACTAGTTGTATAATGTAATAACTAAAACCGACAAAAAATATACCTTATGTAGTCTAATGTATAATAATGTACTACTAAAAGTTTGTAAAAGCGTATTAACGAAAGTTTACCCAAGGATTTTAAGGAACATTAACATAAAGACAATGTAATCTATTTAACCTCTAAACGCTGTTTTTCCTGATTGTTGTTACTGATTGTGAATATTTTCTTACAGCTATTTTCGTGTGTTCTAACTCTTTAGTTGCTATGTGCTTGTCGTCATCTTTCTGTTTCCTCAAAATTGCAGAAAAACCTCACTATTTGGCGAAGAAATGCACAAAAAAGACAAAAAATATCATTTTCGCGTAAAAAGTCGCTCGAAGTTAATAGGAGGTAAGCTGGTGGTAGCCCTTCGGCTTGCCGAACATTAGGCAAGGAGACACTATCTCTCCTAAACTGTCCACCTCTTTATTACAGAGTGCTATAAGAAATAATAATTAGGAAAATACTGGAGTCAACATAAATGGGGAGTTTCTGAATAACTTGAGGTTTACAGACGACATAGTCCTTAGGAGCTCTTGGATATGAGTTGGTCTTAAACTTAACTTTTCCAAAACACAATACATGACCATAATTGTACTGGCCAAAAACATTTCAACGAATGATACTCAAATTGAACCAGTTTATACCCATAAGTATCTGGGCAACAAGATTAAATTAAGAATAAACAATAATGGAACATGAGAATAGTGGTTAATTCAGATATTTCCGTGTGCTTGAACAGAAAGGTCTTTGATCAATGTATAACCCCAGTTCAAACGTATGAAGCAGAAACATTAACTCTTACCAGAAAAGTAATCAATAAGATACAAGTGGCACAGAGAGCAATGGAGAGTTCAATGTTGAGTATATTTTTTTGCGGGCTTGATTGCAAACTTATTACGCAAAAACTATTAACCCGGTCCTAACGAAAATTGGCGCTCGTTTCAATCCTGTTTACACTGTGTGATTTGGTCAAAAAAATTTAAAGGAGAAACTCATCTTTTGCATTTTTTCGCAATTATTTTATAATAATATTTATATTTCCCAATGGTAAATTTTCAAATTTTTAGCTAGTAAAATATTATGTAAAATTAAAGGACGAAACTGTGACTTCCTATATTTTTTGGATGATGCGCAAGCCAAAAATTTTCGATTTTTTTTATTAGATTTAGATTTTGTTAAATAAAAAATTAAGCACTAAAAACATTTTAGCAAAAAAATAGACTCCCATGGAAAGTGTCCAATATGTTTCGACAGATCTCGATTGGACTATACAGGGAAAGATACTGAACAGAAAATAGAAGACATAGGAAGACGACGTATAACCTAGTTAAATCATTTGAGACAATCGTACATCTGTAACTGTATTGAGCTATTTAAAGCAGCAGTATCAAACGAGAAGATGGCCATAATGAAAACCAAACTCTACTCTAAGTAGATCACTCGCTACTTTTTATGAACGACCAACTGACCTTCTGCCATCATCGGGTCTTTCCCAGAAGGTTGTATTTAATAGTCTTTCCTAGTTCAAACTAAGTATATATACTGTCCAACTTATAAAAAAAGACATGGATATAACAGCAAATTTACTAAGATGAAGCTCGAAGGTCACATAATAGAACAAGTGATGGAGTTTAAATATCTAGACACCACATTATCTAGCTCGAAACTACAGTGGAAGATCAATTGAATAAACTAAACGGAGTCCCAGGTTGCCTGAATTAAACAATATGAAGAAATAAAAATATTGGAAAGAAATAAAAGGCAGAATTTACAAAACAGTCATCACATCAATAATGACGTATGCGACAGAAACACGACCTGAGACAGACAGAACAAAAAGGATGTAAGAAACAGCAAAGATGAAAACACAACACAAACACTGATGGTACAACACTATGGCAGAGCTAGAAGTATATATATACGACGTAGATGCAAGGTGAAGGTTATTAAGGACTGTGTAAGAAATAGAAGAGTTAAACAGTAGACAACAAACAGAGTAGTAAAAACGGCAAAAGACGGCTCTCCAATAGAAAGACGATCAATGGGACGACCACAAAAACCATGGACGGAAAACTTACTGGAGACAAATTGAAAAACAGACAGAGTATGTCTATATAAAAGGCAGAAGAAAAAGAAGAAGAAGAAAAAGAAGAAGAAGAAAATTAAACAAAAACAAAGTGTAAAATAAAGAGAAACCTCACATAAAGAGGCAGATAGAAATGTAAGACACAGAGATCATCGATATGTAAAGAAGTTTGATTCACTGCAATGACTCTCAATATTTGACCTTGAACTTATGGTATGTTGTTAAAGTTATCTTAAATGTATCTTATAGCAGACTAGTTGTTATAAACTAGATCTTATAAAGTAAATCCTTGCAAATAACGACATATGTAAAATATAAATATTTAGTTTACGTTTCTATTTTCTGGAAACGCTTTCAAAAGACCTGCAAGCTGAAATGTCAAATAAAAAATTATTTTAAATCGTTTAAAAGGTTTATTACCTATGATAAAATATTATTCTTTATTTATAATTTTAATAAAAAATGCACTAAAATTTTTACCTCCAAATCACTATCCTCAAAACTTTCTTGTCGCTCCAGAACTCCATTTAAGTTGGTACCTAGGAATGGTGGTTTCGCTCCAGCCTTTTCAATAATGTCCCGAATATTTCTGTAACTCCCGCTCCTATTATTTTTTAAACTAGAAAATCCTAACCTATTTTCCGTAAAAGTATTAATAATTTCAGGCACTCTAAACGACAGCTTCTTGCGCGGCTTTTCCAAAGCTAGAGCTTCAGTTCTAATATCTGTTTCACCTTTACTTAGACACAGTTCCGAGGAAGTCGACACGGAATTTAAACTTTGCGTTACATCGTTTTCGTTGGTGATTTCTATCCTTATGGGATAGGAACCAACAGAATGTTGTTTCTGAAGTGGATTTGGTTTTCGAGGGTTCGATTTAGTATTTATATAAATTTGATTTTTATCAGAAGATTCCTTTAGATAATGGTCCAGATTAACCTGCGTATTTGACTTAATAATACCTTTCTTGGTATGGTTCGGAACATTTAGATTTTTATTTGTTTTTAAAGCTTCACTTATGTTGAAAAGTTTATTTCTTGCTTTTGATAGCATGTCTTGTTTCTTCTTAGTAGATATATCCCAATCAGGTGCTTTATCATCTTTGGTCTTTTTGATCATTTTTATAGTCATTTGGTAAATATCAATTTAACATTTATTATTCTAGTAGAACTTTCTATAAGAAGAAAACATTGTAAATTGCGAAGCCATTTTATTAAACTAACAAGAAACTATTAAAATATTGGATATTCTATGGTAATTAATGTAAATTGCCAATTTCTACTTAGAAGAAAGAAATGGAACGAACAATAATCAAAAGAGGAGTTCGGTTCTGATATTTTGTATTCGATGTGGGCTCCGAATATTTTTAACATTAACAAAGTTTAATATAAGTTATAAATTGTGAATCTCAGTGATATATTAAAATAAACTGTAAGTGTACAAACTCTTTGCATAATATCTAGTTAAATTAGCATTAAAGTCAGCAAATTGCAATCATTTGTTATTGTTGTCAATAAACAAATCCAGTTTATACCAGCAAAATAACCGCTTTTAGTAAAGATCGATATACCTGTTTTAGCAGGTGTACAGGGTCGGGCTTACTTTTCACTTAACGTTTATCGAAATGAATTCAAACATGGAATTACACAACAGTTCTACAATACAAGACCATTAAAGTAAAATAAACGCATCACAGTCATACTCTTTGGCAGCGACGAGAGTACAATTTCCCTTAAAATCCCAAGCAATTATCTTTAGTGCCTTAGAAAACACCAAACTTCAAGACTACCTTCTCCCATTTGGAAATGTAATTCAACCGAAAAATATAATCTTCTCTTCTAGATTAGCTAATAATTGTATATGTATGTATGCAAATGTTAAATGTCAAATGTCAAATAGAAATACAAGGTAAAATTGTCAGAGCAAGAAGGTTAGTTACATCAGCGGAACGACTTGTACTCTCTGGCGTATGTCCCTCAATACCGCACGACTTGCTAATCAATGAGTTACAAAAAATTCGCATAGTTCCTGTCTTCCCATGACATTCCTCAAAATTAGTGCTTATATGCCTGAGTACAATCACCTACTTAGTTTTCGAAGACAAATCTATATCAGTCCTCACAGTCTAAAGTACTAGTCATTTACTCTTGCTTTTGACAAGACGATATATAAAATATTCATTTCTCAAGACAGTTTAGTTTGCTTTAGATGCACAAAGCCAGGTCGCATTGCTTCACAGTGGTCCGAACCACTAAATCAACTAATCCCAAACCAAAACAATGAAGCATCGGTATCCAGTGTAGCAAATATATCCTTGCAAGCACCCAATGAGATAAACCCTTCTCTCTAATTAATCAACCAAAACGTAACTTTGATTAAATTATTACACCTGAAGCACACCCATCTTCAAAAGAATGAACATTTTTCCACCACCTAAAATCCAAGCAAAATAAAAAAAAGCCAAAATTAGTTCAGCAAGCGCTTCTGAATGCTCATTTTCTCTCTTACTTGACCCTGCTAAAAACTTCAATCAATCAATCAATCAATCAATCAATAATGCCTTTTATTTCTCAATATAAAAAAAATACAATGCAATACTTTTAGTGACATTTGTTCTCCTTGGCACATGCCATCAGGAGGGTTGGCAAACAAATATTCCCTAATTAATATACAAAAAATTAAACAAAGGCTTATTCTATCTAACAAGGCCATTAAAATAAATAAAAAATAAATTATGTAAATATTCATATAAATGTTAGTAATAAACTAAATGTATATATCCTACTAAGTAACACTTCGCACTAGACTCAACAATAATAACAATGTATAACAGTGAGGTATAGATTACCATTGAAAATATTGAATATCCCTTTGAGGGAGTGAAAGCTGCAGATACAACAATAATAATAGTAACAATAATAATAACAATATTATTCAAGATAGACCAGATAGATAAAAAGATAATAGATATAAGCAAACAAATTATTAATCCTAATTTTAATATAACACCACGCTAATAGATTTAGTAGTTAAATAGGCTCACTAACTCATACCTATACACCCATGCCTCCCTACAATAACCTGCTAACTCAGCCTTGCCCTGTCTCATCATAGTAACTACTTCCACTCTACTAAGTTCATATCTACCCAACCACTTTAACCTAATATGTCTCAACACCGAACATTTTCCCAAAAAATGTATCACATCTTCCCTTTCCTTCGTGTTACACATTGAGCAAACTCTTCTTTCATCATTTCTGCCAGGTCGATCATTCAAATATAGAACCCCACATCTTAATTTAAAGAGCCATCGAATATCCCCAAAATTTTCCATTTCCAGTAGGTAATGCATGTTTACTCCTTCTTCCCGCAATTCTTTGTAGTGTCCACAAAAATTTGATTCGAGTGCCCTGTTCTCAGCCTGACGCTGTATCTCCTCCTTCTTCTTTTCTATCATATTCTCAATCATACTAGGCCAGATATCTCTCCATTCCCATTCACACCTAACCTCAATACCAAATTTTTCTCCCATGCTCATCCAATCTTTCCACCAGCCACACCTTGCTCTCATCATTTCCTTCAAAAGAAATTTTGGCAACCTATCATTCGTATATCCTAGTATTTTTTTAACATAGTTTTTATGTAAGTTCATCGTATATAGGCTGACTCTAGCAATACCTGTCTCCAAATCTAACATAAAGTTAGGACAATACCTTGGACAAGAAAACATTTTTTTTATATAAAATCTTCTGACTATTTCCACCTCATCGTATTCAAAAATACCCCATACCTGAGACCCATAAGTCAAAATCGATCTTACCACTGACTCATACACTGTTACTTTAGCCAAAAAGGGTATTTCGGCCTTAGACACTAAACTACTCCAAGCCGTGTGAATCGCCACTTTTGCCAAACTCTGGCGCTTTTTTAGATGAGCTTTATACGACAACTTGGGTGTTAATATCATTCCTAAATAATTATAGTTATTCACTACCTCTAATACTCGATCATTGAGTTTCCAAGATTCCCTGATTACACCACCTCCTCTTCTGAACACAAGAATTTTCGATTTATCTAAATTTATTTTTAGATTCCACATCCTGCAGTATTTTTTTAGTTCATTAATCATCCGCTGTAGCACCTTCGAATTGATTGCCATTAAAACCAAATCATCTGCATATAATAAAAGTCTTATAATTAAACCATTTATTTCCAAACCGCCTCCCAATGCTTCATGTAGGTCATTTAAGAAAAGCGCAAATAGCAATGGACTTAAAAGACATCCCTGTCTCACTCCTACATTACAGTCAAACCAGTCAGATAGACCTTCCCTTGACCAGACTGCCGATTTTGTATTCGCAAACATACTTTTTAACAAATTCAGCATTTTAGTAGATAATCCTAAATGACTCAACTTGTAAAAAAGTGCCCGCCGATCAACTGTATCAAAAGCAGCACTAAAGTCCACAAAAAATGTATAAACATTTTTTACTCCCCGTGCATGTTGGATTTTTACTATACCTGTAAGATTAAAAATGTTGTCTATAGTTGAATAGCCAGTTCTATATCCTGCCTGGAACTCGTTTAAAATGTTATTATTTTGTACCCACGAGGTAAATCTAGTTAAAGTCAATGCCGCAATGAGTTTGGTTACTGCATTTAAGAAGCTAATACCTCGGTAACTTTCTGCATTCTCCGTGTTTCCTTTCTATATAAAGAGGAAAAATTATTGCATTATAAAATCCCTGAGGAAAGTCTGGTTTGTCGAAAAAATTATTGGCAAGCCCAAGTACAAGCACTTTTCCGTTTTCTGGAAGAAACTTGTAAAACTCAGCAGCAATTCTATCCACTCCTGGCGCTTTATTGATAAAAACTTCATAGAAAATCACTCTCTACCTTTCCCTCTAAACTTTGATCAACTTAACATGCTCCTAATGAATATCACGGGATCAACAGATCCTATAACCACAATTTAAGAATATACCACACATCTATCAGCTTTGTCCCTTATGCTCAGTCAAGTTTACCCCACATAAAACGTAAATTCCTGTCCATAAGGAAAAAAATCTATAATTATCTTGACAGTGAGGTATCGGATGCGGAAAGTGACACATCTCAATTAAGCCAACATTAAAATTTAAGTCTCTATTTAAGTGGAATGTTAATGGATATTTCCATCGCCTTGCTATGCTCCAACATCTAATTTTTGTTAAAAGCCATCAAGCAAGTAAATTTTAAAAACATCCCTTGTTGTCTGGTCCTTTCTGACTCTGTCAGCGCAGTCAAAGCTATGCAAAATGTATACCCTAAACACCCCATTGAGAAAATTATCAAGGCCAAATTAATGAAAGCTGAAGGAAATTTCAGAAGAATCCACTTCCTGTGAATACCTTCTCATATAGGCATAGAACGGAATGAAGAAGCAGATACTAGTGCGCGTGGCGCTATCATCAGTGACGCATCAGAAACAGAGTGTCGGAGTGTATTTAAAACCTGTAGCATAGACGACCACGATGTATTCTATTCCGGAGAAGAAGGCACTAACCACCGGAATGGCGTCGCATACATTGTACATTAAGAAAACTCTTCCTGTATTAAATCTGTAAGTTACATTTCGGACAGAGTCATCGTGATGCAATTAAACTCAAAACCAGTAGATATAAATCTGGTCCGAGTTTATGCACCCACAGTAGTGAAGATGACATAGAGAATTTTTATGATGATATAAAGAAGGTAATGAATCAACTTAAAAACAAAGACATTACAATAATAATGAGGGACTTCAATGCCAAAGTAGGAAAAGGTAGACAAGAAAACATTGTAGGAAATTTTGGATTTAAACAAAGTAATGACAGGGGAGACCGTTTTGTAGAATTCTGCGTAGAGAACCATCTATGTGTGACCAATAAATTCTTCAAACGACCCAAGCGTCCTTTATATACTTAAACGTCGCCCTCAGATACTAAAGAGAAGATCATAAGAAATCAGATCGATTATATATCAATTACCGAAAGGTACCAAAATTCAATCAAAATAACCAAAACACTACCTGGAGCCAACGTCCCCTCAGATCATAACTTATTAATCAGTGGCATAAAACTTAAACTTAAAAAAGTAAAACAACAACAGAACAACGGGTTAGTCTTCGTAAGTTGGTATATTTATTTAAAAACCCTTAAAAGGGCTACATAAAAAAACAAACGTTTTCGGACTAAACAGTCCATCATCAGGTTTAAAATCGCTAGGTTAAAATGCCTGAGCCACCAAAATACATGGGTAAAAACCCTTTAAATTACATATAGTTATAAAAGATTATACATCTTGTTAAAAAACTGTGATGTTCAGTATTAAATTAAATATGACTTCAGGTAACATACATTGTTGAATTGAGTTCCAGAGCCGGGGAGTAAACCTCTACACACGGAGAACAGCTGGAAACTGCTGTCTACTGCTGCTGAGTTTCCAGCTGTAACTTCCAAATCTAAAGTCTTCAGAAGACCTGGCAAAACTGTTCTATAATTGTATTTGAAAACTCAATAGTTTTTGAGTTATCCGTGATTGAAAATTTGCCATTTTCATTGAAAAATGACACTTTTGTCAGGCGGTTTTTGGCGAATAACATAAAACACTGTGCATCTAACGAAAAAAATTAAAGAAACATTTTTGTAGGTTATGAAAAAACATAGTCCTTTTTTTCAGAAATCTTTTAGTTGCAATGCAAAGTAAGATATGGTAAGTAATGCGTAATACGCCTCTATAAATATTCTATTCTATTCTATTTAATAAATTTCATTCTATACATAGCTATCTTTATGTTGGCAATAACTGCAACTACACAAATTAATCATTTGCAGATACTCCAAATTAATTTCGCGTATCGTAGTAATACATGAAGTGTTAACTCATAATCCTAAATTTTCCACGTTTCATTTACCCAACTGTTTTACAGGAACAAAATAATAGGAAAATAGAATTAATGTAGATTATGAATACGATAATAATAATTATGGAAACAATCCAAATTTGAGTGTTCGGATATTTTATATTTATTGTTTATTTTTAGTAAATTATAAATAAATCTGGTACAAAGCTACACATGATTTTAATTCAAATGGATAGAAATATTCTCTGGCGTCACATATAATAAGGTGACAAGTATGCTAAAGCTCTTGGGAAATTATCAGTACGATGCCATTAGTAAATCATTTAAAATTTGCTAATGGCATCGTCGTAATCAGAAGTAATATATATGAAATTAAAATGACGTGGGAAGTATTTAACGGAGCTTCAAAAAACAAGTAGGTTTCAGTATAAAACTTAACCCGTAACCGGTGACGATCTGTATTGCAAACGTAGCCGGTGACGTAGAGTCCCCAAAATATATAAAATATGCATCAAACATATAATTTTTTAAATAACGGTATTGAAACAGCTAAAACAAATAGAAGATCGAAGATATACACGCGAGCTGAGAGAAAATTAAAAACAACATTGAAGAAGCAGCAACAGAAGCTCTAGGAAAACAAAAAGTCATACTGAACAAAAGAAACAACAACAATACACCATGGTTCAAAAAAGAAATAAAAGAGAAATGTAAAGAGAAACGAGAATCGACGACTACTAGAAAGAACAGAGATGAAAATACTCCGACGAATATTAGGAAAAAGTCTGTTGGATAGGGCCAACAGACCATAAGAAGAGCATGCAATATAGAAGACATAAATGAATGGGCGACAAAACGGAAACCGGATAGGGACGAACACATTAGTAGAATGGCAGGGGATAGGATAATACGAATAGCATGTAATAGCAAGTCAACAAATGGACGAAGAAGTGTTGGCAGACCAAGAAAAAGATGGTGCGATAATTTAAACAATTTAGGAGGCTAATATTAAAGAAGAAACAAGCTTTAAAGCCTATATACACAAATGAAGAAAGAAGAAGAAGAAGAAATATTGTTATTAAGATTCGTTATTCGATAACGTTATTGACATTCGCCATAATAAACGGTATCTAAAATGAACATTGTGTTTAATTATTATTTAGGCGTTCAAACAGATTACTCAAGCCCTGATATTTTTTATATTAATAGCTTTTTTAAATAAAGACATCTTGAGTAGCAGTGTAAAATCAAAAATGGACCGGTGATTTAAATTGAAATAAACGAATTCATGAGGTCGATGAAAACTAGTATGGCAAGAGAGAGGAACTTATCACTTGATGTCACTCATTCATTGATAAATAAAATATAAATAGAAAAATTAGAGCATAGATAGTTAGAGGAAAATAAAAAGGTTAGAAAAAAGGCATGTAATAAAAAATTATATGGGAGGCCGAGGTAGATAAATAAAGTAGAAGTCTCGTTGACATATTTTCATAAAATAAAAAAAAACCCAAGAACTAAAACATCAAATTTTTAGCGAAAAGTGGAACACTTCTTAAAAATGCAAAAAAGCATCATCGTCGCAGAGCAAAAGAAAGAACAAATTACTACGATATATGGGAAAAATAGTAAATGTGGATATTACTATTCAGGATCAGGTTCTTTAAATAAAAAATTACTTGAAATATATCTTCAAAAATCCTTGCAAAGGTACAAAACACGACAAATAAAGATATTGGTGTTGAGCTAAAGAAACATCCAAGATATTATCCTACAGCCATGCAGTTGCTGCGACTAAATATTTGGAACAGTACAACTCAGTAGGAAGGATAGTTCTTAAAAAACTTCAAAACAAATTGATACTACAACAAACTTACTAGACAAACAAGAGATATTGCTGTGGCGATATATAACAATAATAATTTGCGTATGAAATACAACGAAAGTCTCGCAAAAAGTATCAGAGATCTTGATATGCACATAAGATGGTCAATGGAAAGTACCCAAACGTTACCTATTATGTTTCTACTACTAGTGTCATTCCTAAAAGCCTCCTAAAAAACATCAAATAGTTGTATCTTGGTGAAAAGTAAAATTCATTATAAGATTATGCAAAAAGTTGTACCTACTGCTCGTGAGTGTAGATGTGTAAGACAATTTTTAAGGGATACTCCAGAATACCAGATTATTCAGGGCCTAGAGAACATAAAACAGAAAGGTGTAAAAACATCTCTATAATATAATTCAGAAATATATACTAGTCACGACGTCCAGATGTGTACGAAATTTTTTTGGATATACTCCAACATACCAAGTCACCTAGGGCTCGATAGCATGGAAAGAGTCCCAACAGAGCTCAATCCTTTTGGTACCGTAGGTATCGGAGATGAGTGAATTTTTTACTTAGGGAGAGTGTGAGTTGTATGGCTAACTCTGGAAATCTAGATTTACAAATCATGAGACAATGAAGAATGGAAAGTACCTATTATTCTATCTACTACTGGTGTTATTCCCAAAAACCCCCTAGAAAACATAAAACAGTTGGGTCTAAATGAACATCTCCATAAAGTCATGCAGAAAGCTATACTCCTCGCAACGTCCTGATGTGTACGAATATTTTTGGGAGATACTAAAGCATATCAAGTCACCTAGGGCTCAATAACACGGAGATAACGAGAATCTACAGAAAAATGAATATCTCAAAGGAAACAACGATAACAATATACCATGCGGTCTATACGTATGGAATAAATTCATTTTTAGCGTTATTATGTACTATATTAAAAAAACCTGAAACATTCGATTCGATTTTTATTCTTAAATTGACAATTTACAGTATAAAAACATTATTCCCCTCTACCGCCCCATTTGAATTATAAGCACCTCCTCGAAAATTTTCAGAGGGAGAAAAAAACAGAGGGGGTCGTATGGCACCTTGTTAGAAAGTGATTTTAGTGCTCTGTTCAGCAATATAAAGTTTTTGAGTTTGGTGCAATCATAACTAAGAAAATTTACTTTTAAGATGTAAAATTTTGATAATGTCTCTATCACAAAACATTAGGTTGAATGAAGATATTAATGTCACATAATATTTAGAATGTAGTTTTCAATGTACTTTACTATTAAATTAAATGTTCAAAATGACCACCATCCACTTCTTGACAATAGCCGAGGCGATTTTGGGATTCCTTTGGGACCTCGCGGGATATTTTGTTAATTTCTTCCATTATTCTAACTTTTAAATCAGCTATACTGGTTGGTCTATCAAAATATACTTAAGATTTTAAATAAACTATAAGAAGTAATCAAGAGGAATCAAATCGGGGATCTAGCCGACCATTCGACCGTTTAACGTCTTAAAATCCACCTATTGGGAAAAACTATGTTTAAATAATTTCTAACTATATGTACAAAATGCGATGGAGTTCCGTCTTGTTGGTAGTAAATAGATCAATCTCAGTTGGATGGTTAACATCAGGAAAAAATCTTCGAAATGTGGGCACTAAAAAGTTAATCAAAAAATCTAGATGAACCAATAAGTTTATTGTTAATGATACCAGCCCAAACGTTAACTTTTTTAGTATATTGCGTGTGAGTGAAGATCCAGTGAAGATTTTATCTGCTCCAATATTTGTAGTTCTGTTTGTTAACCGCTACGTTTAAATGAAACGTCACTTCATAAAAAACTATTTTAATTATGAAATGCAAATCTGCGTTCATTCTGTCTATCATCATTTCACAGAATTTTTGCCTTCAATCAGGATCATCTTCATTTAACTCCTGAACCAACTGAATTTTGTAAGGGTGGTATTTTTCTTTATGCAAAACTCTCAAAATAGAAGATTTACTTACATCATTGACGGCGATAAGTTCTCGAGTTGTCTTATGCGGATTTTCCCCAATCTCTAAAAGTACCTACATCTAACTTTTTTCATCAGTAAATTTAACATTTCTACCTGGTTTTTCAATATTTTTTACGTGTCCAGTATAACGAAGCTTTTAACTTAAGCTTTTTTTATAAATGCTGTTAACTTTTTTTATCACCAAATAACCTATTTAATTTTTACTTTTAGATTGGCAATGGAAAAAGAGGGTCAATATAGACAATATAATCAACAGCAACTTCAAAACGCTGTCAGATTAGTAAGAAATGAAGGTAAGACTATATATAAAGCTGCAAAGGAAGTAGAAGTCCCATGAAGCACTTTGAAACGTTACCTGGCGAATGACGAGGAGTCGGTAAGAAAACTGGGAGGCCTTTTGCATTGTCATGTGAGTTAGAGTTGAGGCTTTACAATTATATTATAGAAACGCAAGAATTGGGTTTTGGACTAACCATATATCAAATTAAAAAATATGCTTATGATCTTGCTAAAGTTGATGGTCGGGAGAAATTCTTGCCGCCAAACTAACTGCATTGCAAGCAAATGGTGGTGGAATAGTTTTAAAAGTAGGTACAACTTGTGCCTTCGTGTCCCAGAAAATCTTTCGGCCTACAGAGCTTCCATGGCTAATGAAATTATGATCAAAGATTTCTTTTCGAAACTGAATGATGTTCTTACGAAACTCAATATAAAAAACAAACCGAACTTAATTTGAAATTGCGATGAGACTGGATTATCGTATGTAGTGAAACCTTCCAAAGTTGTTACTGGCATTGGTAAAAAGTATGTTTATAAAAGATCCTACGCTGAACGAGGTCAAACTCAAACTATGTTAGCATGCATTTGTGCTAATGGAACATTGATTCCTCCTATGATAATCTTTAAAGGTGTTAGATGGAATGATACACTTAAAAATGATGCCCTTCCCAACGCATTAATAAAATTATCTCCTAAAGGATGGATCAATTCTGAATTGTTTTTGGAATGGTTAAATTTTTTCACTACGATACCGCCTGAACGTCCTGTAGTCTTGTTGATGGACTCTCATTCTGCCCACATTGGAGCTGAAGTTTTGAAAATAGCGAAAGATAATCAAGTTTACCTATTTACTTTCCCAGCTGATTGCACTCATCTATTGCAACCACTTGACGTGGGACTATTCAAGCCACTTAGCGCGATAGCACGAATCGTTATATGAGCAATAACCCTACGGATGCTCCAAGTCGTAGCAACTTCCATTCCATTTTGAATCCAGCTTACATAAGCGCCTTTACAAAGAAAAACATTGAAAATGCTTTTAAAAAAACAGGCATATGTTATTTAAACGGAGATGTTATTCCAAAAGAAGCATTACGGCCTTCATCTTTAACTGACATAACTTTTGCTTCTCCAGTTTCAACTGACCCAGCACCTGAAACTTCTATTTTAAATCCTAAAGCCACAGTCGATCATATTTTGAAAACACCAACAACTTCAAAACGTCCAGAGAGGTCAAGAAAAAGGGACGCAAGTGCGAAATGCTTAACACCCATAAATGAAAACACTTCAGTAACAGAAAATCTTCAGCAACAGCCCTCGACTTCATACAAATCTGTCCAAAAAGCAAAGAAAAGTGAAATAGATGATTGGGAGTGTGGCTTATGTGGAGTCCTGTATTCAACTGATGTTAAGAAAAGAAATGGAGCCCAATGGATTCAGTGCTCATCTTGTTTGACACCATACCACGAGATTTGCATATCTATCGAAGATACTGACGCCGATGAAAAACTTTATTATAGATGTGATCGTTGTATGGAATAAAATTTTTAAATATCTGATTAAATATACAATTTCCATAATATCACCAAATTTTCTAACCACTATCACCAATATACCTTACCGTGTCACCAACTTACCTAACATAAGTTTGTATGTCAATTTGACATTTACTATCATGATTAATCATTTTTTGTTAAATTAACTCTGCTAAACATTTACTTGAAATAATAAGTAACGTAATAAAGCAAAACTTATTTCTTGCTTAGCTTTCGAATTCCTATATTATTAGTATTTTCCATTTTTATCACCAATATACCTTTCCTTACCCTGCATCTAACTTTTTTCATCAGTAAATTTAACATTTCTACCTGGTTTTTCAATATTTTTTACATGTCCACTATAACGAAGCTTCTTTTCAATTTTGCTAACTGTAGACTGTAAAACTTGTTGACCAGGATATATATTATTAAAATTTCACAAACCTCCTTTTGAGTTCTTGTTTTATTACCACAACCAATTATATTTAAAATGTCTTTTCTTGTCTCGGATAAATGAGCCATAATTAAATTTAATACGCAAACAAATATTATATCGACGTCTTTTAGTAACTTTAAGTACCTAAATAACAGCAGCATACTAGGTTTATATCAATTATTTATTTGGCTTTTTGACTAATATTTTCTTATCTTCAAAGTTTTTTTCCTAATGTTTAGCAGAACAGATACGGAAATACCTGACTATTTCTAAAGTATATTTTACTAGACCAGGCCATATTGCTGATTTAAAAGTTAGGATAACGGAAGAAATTAACAAAATAACCCCCGAGGTCATACAAAATGTTGTACGAGAATTTCAAAATCGCCTCGGTTATCGTCAAGAAGTAAATAATGATGGCCAAGTTGAACATTTAATTTAATTGAAAAAATAAATTTTCTCAGTGTTATGATTGCACGAACTCAAAAAACTGTATATTGCTGAACAGAGGACTAAAATCCCTTTCTAACAAGGTGCCTACTTTTTATTTTTCGATGGGGTGCTTATAATTCAAAGGGGGTGCTGGAGGAGGAATAATATTTTCATACTGAAAATTGTCAATTTAAGAATAAAAATTGACTTATTCCAGGTTTTTTCACATAGTACATAATAACGCTAAAAATGAATTTATTCTATATATGGACCGTATGGTATAATAGATATTATACATTTATTATACAATATTCAACACTTTGAACGCTTGTGTAACTAGATATAATATTAAGAGCTTAGCTAACATTTTGCGAAAGAGATAATATATTCGAAAGCCAAAACGTCCACAGTTCTAATACTTTATAATCTTAGTAGTTCGGTACCGACAAAGTTTTTAAATCAAATACTGTGTGACTGTAATTATTCTAAATTATTTGCAAAAGATAAATGTTCCAATGGATAAAAAAACCGGTGTGTATATAATGGGAAAATATAGTAAGCACGAAGTAAAATGGCTCCACAATAAACAATTATCTTTCAATAAAAGCTTCTTTTTGATATAACTAAAACTACAACTGACATATTTTGTCACAAAAATCACCAAGAATTATCCAGTTAGCGCGAGTTTTTATTTCACAAAACACATTGTGACACTGCACGCACTTTTTGCACCACGCGCTCCTTTGATCTTCAAAAAAGCCGACACGATTCAGTCTACTAACTTACTAACGTAGTGGAACCGAAAACTTTACTCTGAGATAGAGATATTCAGGTGGCCGTGGAAAACTGATTATAAATGACGCTACTAGAGTGCGTCGCGACGACCGGCATCGCTAATTCGCACCTTTACACTAAACAGTGCTTTATTTTTAGGTTTTTGTCTATATTGGATTCAAGGAAATTCGCTTGAATAATGGCTGGCTGCATCAATCAGGTGCTTTGATCTGATTGTTTTTTATTCGAGAGTGGTTAAATACCGCGATGACAGAGAAATTCAGGGTTCGTACAAAATAATGTATTTAGCGGTTGCAATACTGCTTTTTTCAACTTGTTTTGTTTTTCGGTACAGCGAACCATAATTTTCACTATGAACAAAGATCAAAATATATGTAAATATATATTCATGAATTAAATTAAAAGCGGCAACCACTGCAGGTGTATTAAAACACAGTTTAAAGGATCTAGAAATTAACTCTAAGAAAAACCATCGACCTTACTATAGTGTATTTTTATGTATGAGAGAGTAATAAAACAATAAATTATGTATGCAAATCCCTAAACTGTTGATACGGGTGACTCAATGAAAAACAGATATTTGTCAACAAGTTTACAGAAGTATATAGGAAAACAATTTTAAATTGAGTATGACCACCAGGTATAAAGGTTGGAGCAGAATAGAATACAATAGTTGTGAGGGTTACTAATCCCTAAATAAGGTTGCCAGTGTCGGAGTGATGGAGGTTAACAGGTACTAATGAATTTGCAAGAAATGTAAGATGTTTATTTTATTGGTTATATATATAACCAATAAAAGTTTAATAAGTACCTACCTATTTGCAAAATAAAATTTAATTCTTTAGATAAAATAAAACTTTTTATTTTATCTGAAATGAGTGCATTCCACGAAGTAAGGGTTTCAACAATCAAACATTTAATTCTTTAATTCCAGGAATCTACGACAGTAATTGACTAGATAATTACCTTCTAAACTTATTCCACAGAAAATGTGATAGTGGGTTTTTCCATTTTGTAGGAAGGTCCAAGTGGCGTATTCAAAATTCTTAACAGTTCACTAAAAGTTGGTACTTCAGTTGCAAGGTGCAGTTTATTGTGTATACTAGTGTTATGGAAAATTTGGAAGTGCCGTGTAAACGCCGAAAAATTGGTCCTTTAACAGTTAATGAAAAAACATTCATATTTAATTGTTTTAAATCATTTACAGACAAACGTTTATGTGAAAGTGTTGATGAGACCGTTGAGTTAGTTAGCAGTACACTTGGTGTTGGGAAATCTACGATTTACAGAGTTATTAAAGAAGATAAATGTGGTAGTTTTCAAATGCCACGTAATGCTCCAGGGAAACCAAAATTTCAAATAGAATATCATTTTAAAGAAGGACTTCGACGGAAAGTGCATGAATTCTTCTTTAGACAAGAATTTCCAACATTGGATAAAGTTCTTGTCTCAGTTCGAGATGATAAGGATTACCCAGAAATGAGTCGAAGTACGTTATGGAAACTTTTAAAAGAAATAGGCTTCCGCTGGAAAAAGAATCCCAGAAAGTCTATTTTATTAGAAAGAAGCGATATTGTCATATGGAGAAGACATTTTCTAAGAACCATAAAGGAAATGAGAAACCAAAAAAGAAAAATATTTTATCTTGATGAAACATGGATCAACGAGGGTCATACACCAAATAAATTTTGGCATGATGAAACTGTTACAAGTCAAAGGCACGCTTTTGTAAATAACTTATCTACTGGTTTAAACCCACCATCAGGAAAGGGACGCAGGCTGATAATAGTACACATTGGCAGTTCAGACGGTTTTGTTGAAGGTGGTTTATTAACTTTTGAATCAACTCGTACCGGTGACTACCATGAAGACATGAACGCTGATGTCTTTCAAGAATGGTTCGAACAAATGATAGATCTTCTTTCTAAGAACTGTGTAATAGTAATGGATAATGCAAGTTATCACTCCAGACTTATAGAAGGACTGCTCACAACCAAGTGGTTAAAAAAAAGACTTGCAGAATTGGCTGAGTTCAAAAAATATTACGTACCATACCGGATCTATAAGAAAGGAACTTTATTCGTTGTGTGCCCTTCATAAAGAAAAATTTAAAAAATACGAAATTGATGAAATTGCCAAAAATCGTGGAATGACAGTACTTCGATCCCCACCATATCATTGTGAATTAAACCCGATTGAACTGGTATGGGCACAGATAAAGAGTGAAGTTTCAAGAAAAAATACCACTTTTAAAATTCATGATGTTAAACAGTTGTTTTTGGAGGCCGTAAATAATGTAAAACCTGAAAACTGGGAAAAGGCAGTAAATCACACTATTAAAGAAGAGGAAAAAATGTGGAAGCTGGACAATATTACTGATAAAATGATCGAGCTAGTTATTATAAATCTTGGTTCTGAAAGTTCATCTTCTGAATCTGATTTGGATTTGTAACAAGTAGCTGTAAGTTTTATATTAATATTTTCATTCATCTATTTAACATACCTTAGACGGTTTTAAAAACTCTTTTTCTCTTTTGTAATTTTTAAAAATTAAAAAAAATGTGAATTTTTTAAAACCCTTTTTAATGTAGGCCAGTCAGTTCTAATATAGTGTGTGATAAAAGAGGTCACTTTTGTTTACATACACATAACACTTTATAACACTGAAATAATTCATTTATTTTTTACAATTATTCAAAGTAATTTTTCAATTAATCTTGAGCACGCCCATGGAGTGGTCGGAGGTACCAATTAAAATTATGCTAATTACTCTCTCGTTCATAAAAATAAACTATAAAACACATCCCTTCCCAATCCCGGATACTCCGCCTTGGAATAGACCAATCCCACATTCAATTACTTCTCTATACCTCAATACAGTAAACATAAAACCACCTCGTCTTCTCATAAGGCAACACTTCAAATAAATTATAAGCAAGAACCAATTCCAAAAAATTCTGTATACAGATGCCTCCAAAAGCGAAGCAGGCGTTGGATATGCCGTTACCAAATATGATGAAATAATCAAATCATCTTTTTTACCGAATTTATGCAGCGTATACCCTGGAGAACTTTATGCGATACTAAAAGCTTTTAAAAATTAAAAGCAGATGATAAAAACCAAGCAATATGCACATACTCCCTCGTCGGTTTACTGCCAAAACCAGATAAGTTACATTTTGTTAGTTTTGTGAAAATCAAGATTAAAAGTTTAAGCCTGCAGTAAAACAACTACATGAAAGGAAACATTTACGATAAAATAACATAGATTGTGGTACTGTGAAGATAATTATCAGAAAAAAAACATAATTAACATTTAAAAAATGCAAAAAAAACTGTACTTAACCTATTTTACCTGAACTGATTGACGTAATTTGAAACTTGTTTTAAAGTATCTTTAACTTAAATTTCAACATCAGGATCACTATCTTCAAGTGCTGGTTCAGCAATATTGTCTTGAACATCGTCGGAGGATGGTAAATTATAATATTTACAACTTTTTTTTTCGGAACTTATAGGTTGCATCTTCATATACATGTCCTTTAGCGTTATTTCTTTCAAATTAGGTATTTTTCTACCTCTCATAAAAACGTTTATCTCTTTATATTCTGAGGTATGATCATACCTATACTCAAGAGTTCCTGGTTTAGCCTTTTGGTATCGAAAATACTTAACTTTTAACCAGTTTACCTTTTCATTTTTCATGTCTCTCGTTTTATTTTAATAATCTTAGAAAGGCCTTCTAAGTCTAGAAAATCATTATATTTGAGTTCCTGCACGCAAAGAAACGGTTTCTTTTTATGATGTTGTTCTGGCCATGCGAAATATAGTTAACCAATCATGCATTGTATACACAGGAACATGCTTCTGGGCTCGTTCAATAGCACTGTGCATACTGTCCACTTCCATGTAGCTGTGTCCACTTTCCAGAAACTTTTTCTCTATAATCATCAAGTTGCGATTTTTTTTAACCAAATAGTGGAAAAAAAGCGCTAACACTTTGGTTCCTGTTTTGTCCACTGCAAGTGTCGGAAAACACTGATTTACACCAGTTGAAAGCTGATTAATATAAGTAAAGAGGCAGGTGCCAATTTCTAAGCTACCCTTTTTCTATGAAGCTCTGTCCAGCTATATCAAAACGTATTATTTGGCGGTGTTAGCTCATACACTGTCAAATTATAAGTGCAAATTTTTTCTACTGGTACATTGGACGCACCTCTCTACTCAGTATTTGAAGCACACATTGCAAGGTTTTCTCGTACTAAGTATGTCTGTTATGCCGTAAATTCTATGTTCTATTCTATCTTCATCCTATCTTAAAGTTTAGGATGAACATATCTAGTTGTTTTTAGTTTCTCATTTGAATTTCTTGTCAGATTTATTGGCTTTATATTGTTGTTTTTGTAAGTCTTTTACTATTTCCTCTCGTGGCCATGTGTGATGTAATTTCTTATCAACGACTCTAATTGGCCTCTTTTGCTATGTAGTACGAAAGGTTACTCATATTAAATTTCTCTGTTAAAGCTCTGTAATAATGCAATAAGTGTCTGATCTAAACGTACATTTAGGAAAGTACGAAGATACAGCAGAGCATATTCTATTTGCATAAAAGAATTGAGTGAGAGTAGGCGAGATGATTATATTATGATGAATATCTTACTCGAATTAATTCTCCAAAACGAGGAAGACAGGAACCTTGATATATTTGTATTGAAAAAAAAAAAAAAAAAAAAAAAAAAAAAGAGGTTAATCTTTGTAAATGGGTATATTTATTTAAAAATAAAACAAACGTTTTCGGACTACACAGTCCATCATCAGGTTATTAAAATCGAAATTGCCTAAAAATAAGTATAAACCATATTAGTTAAAACAAACGAGATTTTGAAATGTTGACTATGGTTGAAAAGCAAAAGATGGTTATACTTACTAGGTCATAATGCCTGAGCCACCAAAATATTAGGGTAAAAACCTTTTAAATTACATTTAGTTATGAAATGTTGTACATTGTGTTATAAAATAACTGTGATGTTCTATATTAAATTAAATTTGACCAAAGGTAACACATGGCTCAATTGGGTTCCAGAGCCGGGTGAGAGACAACCTCTGCACTCGGAGAACAACGTGGAACTGATTGACAAGATACTTTTGAAGGATGAAGATAACAGAATGTCAATGCAACAAAAACTATAAAAGTTGTACATAGTATTACTACAGCCAAAAGATTCAACAAGTTTTGATGATTTTAAAAATAACAACAATCTAGGTGTTGGGATTTAAAAACTTTTTATTTATTAATTTAGGGTATAAAAGATGTCAAATCAATGATGGTTTTATAGTCATGATTAATATAATGACCTGTGCCTTAGGCAACTTATGTTGCTTTTCATCGTATGGAATGTGGTCTAAAGTGTATTTAATTTTGGGTTAGCTTGTATTTATGAAATTTATCCTTTTATGTTTAACACATCTAGGACAAGGTAAAAATTAAATAACAAATATTTGAAGCTAATATCAGACCTCATGTTTAAATGACTTTATTTAGGAATGCTCCTATGGTGAAAAATTAATAAAATTAAGTTTAGTAAGATGGAAATCTACAGGCTGAAGAAATTGAAGTAGTAACATATGTGATTGAATTTAAAATCTAATTTAAATAATAAATTATTAATTATTAATTTAAATAGATTTCCATCTTACTAAACTTAATTTTATTAATTTTTCACCATAGGAGCATTCCTAAATAAAGTCATTTAAACATGAGGTCTGATATTAGCTTCAAATATTTGTTATTTAATTTTTACCTTGTCCTAGATGTGTTAAACATAAAAGGATAAATTTCATAAATACAAGCTAACCCAAAATTAAATACACTTTAGACCACATTCCATACGATGAAAAGCAACATAAGTTGCCTAAGGCACAGGTCATTATATTAATCATGACTATAAAACCATCATTGATTTGACATCTTTTATACCCTAAATTAATAAATAAAAAGTTTTTAAATCCCAACACCTAGATTATTGTTATTTTTAAAATCATCAAAACTTGTTGAATCTTTTGGCTGTAGTAATACTATGTACAACTTTTATAGTTTTTGTTGCATTGACATTCTGTTATCTTCATCCTTCACAAGTATCTTGTCAATCAGTTCCACGTTGTTCTCCGAGTGCAGAGGTTGTCTCTCACCCGGCTCTGGAACCCAATTGAGCCATGTGTTACCTTTGGTCAAATTTAATTTAATATAGAACATCACAGTTATTTTATAACACAATGTACAACATTTCATAACTAAATGTAATTTAAAGGGTTTTTACCCTAATATTTTGGTGGCTCAGGCATTATGACCTAGTAAGTATAACCATCTTTTGCTTTTCAACCATAGTCAACATTTCAAAATCTCGTTTGTTTTAACTAATATGGTTTATACTTATTTTTAGGCAATTTCGATTTTAATAACCTGATGATGGACTGTGTAGTCCGAAAACGTTTGTTTTATTGATGTGGCCCTTTTAAGGATTTTTAAATAAATATACCCATTTACAAAGATTAACCTCTTTTTGTTATACGTGGTATACAGCCAGCTACAGGAATTTTTCCTTGTGGATTTTATATTTGTATTGGAACGGAATATTGTAGTACTAGATTAGATGAGATAGGAAACGATTGAGAGAATGGAGAAGAGTTGTTCATGCACTAACGTAATCATCTTCTATGATGCATTCCTTAAAAGAGGATATTTTAGTATGTATGTCGAAATCGCACACTACTATCTGGCATGTGTGAATGCCTTTTGAAGACTTTCCTTTTATGCGATAAAAACAAGGCAGTTAAGCTGTAAAACCAGAAATATATAAAAAAGAATGATGGATTTGATTTTTGTATGAGAAAATATTAATGCACGCCTTTAGAATATAATTTGGTACCCAACCAGAACATCAGTATTGGTGGGAAAGAAATAGAACTCGTAGATAGATATAAATATCTGGGACATGAAATTATGATTGGCAGGGATAACCAGACTCATGAACTGAAGAGAAGAATCGGCCTTGGGTGGGCAGCATTTGGAAAACTGAGAGAAACTTTTAAAAGTGAGCTGCCCGCATGCCTAAAGAGAAAGGTATTTGATCAGTGCGTCCTCCCAGTCTTGACGTACGGAGCAGAAACACTTACCTTAACAAAAGCAGCAGCTACCAAACTGAGAGTCACGCAGAGAAGAATGGAGCGGTCCTTGTTAAGAATAACTCTGCGAGACAGAATAACCAACGAAGACATCACGAGAAGATCCGGAGTGACTGACATCATCGAGAAGATAGCCAGACTAAAATGGAGATGGGCAGGACACATAGCCAGAATGACAGATGGGCGATGGACAAAGAGGTTATTGGAATGGAGGCCAAGGGAAGACAAGAGAAGCGTCGGTCGACCACCTACAAGATGGACTGACGATTTAAGAAAACTCAATAAAAACTGGATAAGAGCGGCGCAAAATAGACGGGGTTGGAAACATGAGGAGGAGGCCTATGTTCAGCAGTGGAATCTTGAGGCTGGATGATGATTTTTAGAATATATAAACCTTAACTAACACTCGCTAAATAAAACATTAAATATTTTCAAGCAATCAATTTAAGTACATTTATTGAGATATAGTTAAAATATTTGGCATTTTAAAAAATAATCCCATAATTTTAATATAGTTTTTAATAGTTTACAAAGAGATTTATTTTGTAATGGTCAAAGGATAATTTTAAAGAAACCCTAAAGAATATATAGTTAGTTATCTCTGTTAGATATGTAGAGACAAAACCAAATTTAAGTTAAATGTATCCGTCTTTTAGCACATTTAAACTTCCACATCTACAAAAGACCGTACGTTTGAAATTGGCAACCCTAACAGTAACCGTGCTCCAGTAACTGCTTCATTTGAAACGTTATTGAAGTTCTGTAAAAGCGCAATTAAAAACTACTCAAAATAAATGGCAAAACATTCATGAAGAACTGCGGTTCCCTGCAATTATCGAAGTGGTAGAAAAATACATCAGGCAAGTAATTACTTTGTTTCCATTAAAAGGACATAAAGTCAAGCCGGGATGGTATTCGCAAGTCTTTGTGAATTTAAAATGAACTAGGTCAATTAGAGTTTTGATGTTTTCTAACAACTTTATGAACAATTTAAAAAGAACATTAGTAACGATAAAACCCAATTTATAAATTTAGAACGTATTTATTTTATAGCAGGAATTTTATCTCTTTGAATTTGCTCTAAAGCATTTTCACGTATTAACCCATTACCGCCCACAATATTTAATTTTAAGAATTAATATATTTTGCATTAGGTATTTATTAGTAATATTATTTGTAAGAAAACTTTAAATGTAACTATATTTGAAAAAAAAAAAGAATAACTTAGAGATAGATATGTACCCAAATGAGTACACTACTCACTTCAAGTCGTTTTTACCCCGACAAAAGTCATTTTTACTCCGAACAGAACATACTATTTTCTTTTTTCACACGGTACAAATAATTTTTATGTTCCTATAGTTACTTCAATTGTCACTTTGACAAATAATAAAAATCACCGATTTTTGTGCTACTCGTTTTGTGAAGGAATGCAATGCAGAGAAACGACAAAACTATAGAGAACAACTTGAACAAACCTTGAACTATGCTTGAAGTTTGAAAAAAAACACAACTCCATCTGGTTCTTTGATGACACTGAGCAGATCCTAATTGTTTAATTAGTTTTTTAGAAAGTGTCCTCCTTTATGTTTTCCGAGGCAGAATAATTCGGTAATGCTGTATTACCGGTAAGGTGAACGCTTTATAAAGACTCTAGTACATTCTTTCACTGGGACGTTGGTGATATCCTGTTAGTAATAATACACCGAACGATGTTTGTATATCTGCCTTTGATACAAAGAGACTGTGGTTGTTGCATTGAGAAGAATATAAATTAGTTTGAATAACTATGTTACCAAATATGTCGTCAGTGAATACGTTTTCAAATATCTCAAACTCATTTAAGTCTTCTAATTCATGTTTAACGATTTTAAATCTCTTCCACCCTGATGTTCTTACCATATTATTATTTGTACAACCCTACCTAAATAATGTGTTTCCTAGAAGATCGATTGGAAGGTGAGGTTTTATCCAATAGCCCCCGCGATCACCCGACATGAATCCTTACTATTTCCTGTGGAGCCACTCAAAAGACATTCTTATAAAACAAAACCTGCCAATATTCAGGAATTAAAAAATAGGACTATCACAGAGATAAGAAGAATTGAGCAGTCAGGGATGTTGCAAAATGTATTGCCAAGTTTGAAAAATCGCATGGTTTGTTGTACTGAAGTAAACGTACAACATTTTGAGAATCTGCTGCATTCGCATTTACTGATTTTCTAAAATTCGTAATTTCCCACTACTATCCTCTAGCATGAATTTATTTTCAGCTGCTGTAGGTTTTCTGCGCTATGATTTGGATAAATCTTTTAATACACCGGTTTGTTAAACTTTTTACTAATTTGACAGTTGATCTTGTCAGTTGCTTATTAGGATATAAATTATTAAAGATTATTTAAATTAAACGAGTTTATGCATCTAAATGTATTATTTTAACTTCGGTGAAGGTAATGTAAATGTAGCAATACTCTACTGTAGACAATAATCAGTATTTCTAAAGGACTCTAAAAGACCAAACATATACAGGATTATTTATTTGAAATAAGAAAGTTCATTAGATTTCCAGAAAAACGTAAAATTGGATAACAATGTAAATATTACCATAATATTGGTCACATTAAAAGACTCTAATGCCCGATTTCACCAACGATACCTAAACAGTTGCCTTCAAAAGTAATTCTTATCGAAAAGAACTTCCTTAGAAAAGTCAATACTTAGGAACACTAGCGTTTCACAACTAAAAGAACTGCTTATCTAGGAAATTCTTTCTTAGGTATTACTTTGGGTACGTTTGAACTATTATCGATAAATAAAAAGAAGAATAAGAAGTCATAGCCTTACTTTTTTATTTGTTATTGAATTGTTTCTTTTCCAAGTTGGTTTTATTCAGTTTTGTCGTGTTATAGTTATTTTAATTAGAAGTTAGTTATTTGTAAATAAGGTTTGTTTAGTTTTGTAAATTATTTATATACGCCTAGTGAAATGGAGGAAAAGAAAAGGGCTGTAAATTTCATATTAAATAGGCGGAGAGCATATTAAATAAAATTAAAAATGAGTTGATTACATGTTATATTATACAGTATAATACATTTTTTATCTAATTTTAATTTCAGATAATGAAGAAGTGCCACCAGCTCTATTGTCATTATTGAAATAATTTTAAAATAAAACATCCTGAAAATTGTTTTTTATTTTATATTTTTAATAATACACTTTTAATGAAATCATGAATGGGTTTTTGAAAGAAAATACCAGTTTGTTAGGTAGAGAATATTATTTTCTATTTGTTCCAACACATACAAAACTGTTGGTTTAGACATTCGAAACCTTTTTAAAAAAATCCACATCGTCCAAAGTTTCAAAATAATTTGGTCGATTCTTGATAACTCGATTCGACACAAATAAAACCAGTTATAAGTCGTTAACACCCAAACGGAGTTCAGCAAAAACTTGCTATTGGCCAAACAAATTTGGGACAGGTTTTTACTCATCTTATCAGTAAAACTATCAGTTTTAAGTTCTTGCATTTTTATTGGTAAATCGATCATTTAGGGTAAAACTGTGTGTTACTGGTGACATTACTAATGAATAGCTATTGAATGTATTGTTTTTTTGAAGGTGTGTGTGAGTCAAGCTGAAATATTATTTGATAAGCCGGTAAACCAATAAAAAGGGATCGTGCCTTTAAGAGGTGTAACTTTATTGTAAAGAAACAAATTATGATACAGTTTTGGGTGTTTGATTTACAACTGGTTTTAGTCGGACTAATCACCTTGCAGTTACTTATGATAATTTTATTTTTAATAGGAAATCAGATACATTTTTAATTTTATGAGTTTATTAAGGAAATTTCATATTAGAATCAAATAAATAATAAAATAAAGGGCTGAGTAGACGAAAGAGGTACCTATGTAACATTTTTTACAAAAATCGAGTTATTCTCGTAGATGAAGGAGGTATGTGTTAATATGTTTTGTGAAACTAACAGTAGTAGTCTAAAGATACCATGCGTTGGTCTCCGTAATGA
Source organism: Diabrotica balteata (assembly GCA_918026665.1). Classification (NCBI taxonomy): domain Eukaryota; kingdom Metazoa; phylum Arthropoda; class Insecta; order Coleoptera; family Chrysomelidae; genus Diabrotica; species Diabrotica balteata. Next base: position 18,187,706 of record OU898283.1, on the reverse strand, counting down.
ACGCACCCATTACACAACAAAGATAAAAATCGTGCAAGCCGCTTCCGAGATAATTAAGACGTTCCATACATAAAACTCACTTCGTATATTACAATAAGAATTAGAATATGAATGAATTATTAAAATATGAATATTGAAAAAACCTTATAGAGTTTAGTCTTAAATATAATGATGAAGTATTTTATGAGTTTAGTCCATATCCTTAAAGTTTAATTAAGTTCAATCTTTGATGTGCTTCTTTTATTAGCAATTTCTCTTCTAAGAACAATAATATTGTTATATTTTATTTCCAATAAGTTGTTTATTGCGGTAGTCTTTGCTGGGTTTCCGCCGTCTCGCTTTTCTACGTGTAGCCACTCGATAAAAGAAGTTTTCAACAGCTTCTCATGAAACTTTAAAATTATATCTCTTGCTGTTTGCAATAACTGATTTGTTGATTTTATGTTTTAACGAAATCGTTTATGTGATTTAATTTTCAACACTGGTTTAAACAGAAAAATGTACTAATAACATAAAAAATAAAGTGATTTGTGTAACTAATAAAAAAAATTATATACACAAAACCCTTTTAAATTTCCACAAAATATTACTTATTCGTGACAGTTGTTTAGTTTCCTTTAATGTACAGGGGGACTAGTAAAGACATTATCCGACTCGTGTTGATGGTTATGTGGAATATCTACTCATTAAAAACATCCACCCGTTAAAAAGTCCGTGGTAAAGATATGTGAAAATATAGACATTCTTCTTCTTCATGTGCCTTGTCCGTTCCGAATGTTGGCAATCAACATGGCTATTCTGACTTTGTTTACGGCAGATCTGAATAGTTCAGCAGATGACAATCCGAACCATTGCCGCAAGTTTTGGAGCCACGAGTATCTTCTCCTCCCTGGACCCCTTCTGCTGTCTATTTTCCCTTGAACGATCAGCTGTAGTACTCTATAGTTATTATGTCTTATAATGTGACTCAAGTATTCCAACTTTCTTTTCTTTATACTTATTCCTACCTCTCTCTCTTTACCTATTCGGCGTAGTACCTTTTCGTTGGTCACTTGCTCAGTCCAGGATATACGTAATATATGTCGGTAAGCCCACATTTCAAAGGCCTCTACTTTTTTCATCAATGTTGCGGTCATTGTCGACGCTTCCATTCCATATAACAAAACCGGGAAGCATCGTAAGCAACTATTCTATTTAAGGATTGATAATGCTCATACAGATAAGGCAGTATTAAAGCTGATCATGTAACAGTTTAAAAATCTGATAGAATACACATTTGAAATTAAAACACTTTTAACTATTGTTCCTAAACTCAACGAGATCCGATATATTTAATTTATTTCTTTCCCTTGTATCATACAGTACTTATAAATTCAAGTAATACACATCCAATAAAAGATCAGTAACCTTTGTAAATTGAGTGCCCAGTTAAGGAAGTATTATGTATACGAGGAAACGGTTTGACAGGTTTCAAAAAAGTTTCAACTCCGGAGATCCTAAACAAAAAAGCAGTTTGTTGTCTTGTCGTTCTCAAAGCCGAATCTTTACTTCCATTGTGAATAATTCAGTAGTAATGAATATTTTAGAAGCGGTAACGAAATATTGCGGTAAATCCAAAGAGAAAGCAGCATCTAGTCTAAGTAAATTTTTTTGTTATATAAAAAGACTAATATATTATGCATTTAGTCAGATAAATTTATTACTAACTTTGAAGTTGTGTTTTTTTGGTGTAAAAGATTAATAATAAAATATATAAATAAACAGCAATAATTTATGAGAGTCAGAAAAGATAAATATGTATTTAACTGCGAATAGAATAATAAAAGAAGTCAAAATTAAATAACCCTTGGAATGCTTTAAAATGTATACCGGTTGCAGAATCGTCAAAAGAGTCATTGTAAAGGGTACCCCCGTTAAGATAGTAAAAATGCTCTCACTCCCAGAATTCTTTTTTTTTTCATTTTTTTTTACGTTCAATATGATTAAAAAATAAGGCTCACCGAAATTTTAGCCCGCCAATTCCTCCCCTCAAGCCCTACCAGCAAAAATGACAATTTTTAGTTTTAATTTTTTTTTTTTCGGTGGGTTGCAATCAATTAAAAAATTTCAAAAAAGTCACACGCATAGTTAAGGCTTTTACAAAAATTGTTTATTTTTTATAGACTTGTAGGTTGAATGTTCATAACCTCAAAATGCATTTTTTTTTTTCGAAAAAAGCGTACAGCTTTTATTAAAGGTGGCTGTAGGTTGATTTTTTATTTGTTTTGTGTATTTAATCAAACACTATATCTCTAATTTTGTTCAGATTTTTTAGTATGGTGCACATTGTTCAAAAATTCAAAAAACTGTTTTTTATGGGTTTTTGGTAGATTTTTGTAGACTTCAAAATAACTCAAATCAAGGGTTTTTTATGGGCTATATATACATTCTAAATTAAATGAGGAAAACATCTTTAAATTACCCAAAAAACTATGTTTTTCACGGTTTTTAGGGGTTTTGGCGAAGTTAAAAAAAGTTGACCTGCAGCAACCCACATTTAAAAAAAGAAAAAAAAAAAGAGGTTAATCTTTGTAAATGGGTATATTTATTTAAAAAACCCTTAAAAGGGCCACATCAATAAAACAAACGTTTTCGGACCACACAGTCCATTATCAGGTTATTAAAATCTAAAATGCTAGGTCACAATGCCTGAGCCACCAAAATATTAGGGTAAAAACCCTTTAAATTACATTTAGTTATGAAATATTGTACATTGTGTTATAAAATAACTGTGATGTTCAGTATTAAATTAAATTTGACCATAGGTAACACATGGCTCAATTGGGTTCCAGAGCCGGTGAGAGGGAACCTCTGCACTCGGAGAACATTTTTTTTTTCTTTTCAACAACAACAACAGTTCCACGTTGTTCTCCGAGTGCAGAGGTTCCCTCTCACCGGCTCTGGAACCCAATTGAGCCATGTGTTACCTATAGTCAAATTTAATTTAATACTGAACATCACAATTATTTTATAACACAATGTACAATATTTCATAACTAAATGTAATTTAAAGGGTTTTTACCCTAATATTTTGGTGGCTCAGGCATTATGACCTAGCATTTTCGATTTTAATAACCTGATGATGGACTGTGTGGTCCGAAAACGTTTGTTTTATTGATGTGGCCATTTTAAGGGTTTTTTAAATAAATATACCGATTTACAAAGATTAACCTCTTTTTGTTATACGTGGTATACAGCCAGCTACAGGAATTTTTCCTTGTGGATTTTATTTAAAAAAAGCTTTAGCCAGTATTGTTTTTTGCAGAGACAAACTATTTTTCTCCTACTGTATATAGTAATTAATAAAAATATTAAATTAATCTGTCACTATACAGAACGTCTCTTCAAAGAGCAAATCTTATGCCTGAGTAGCCTAACAGCAAAAATTTCGTAGTAAAGATCAAGCTATTATTTTTATTGCTACAAGTAACACCCGACTTTAGGATTATTTGATTCCGCTAGGAACTTTATTTAATCCAAAAAATATTCTTCTCGTTTATTTAATACCAGAATATATACAGGGTGGTGAATCGTCAAACGGGCCATAGGAAACTCAATAAGAAATTCTAAATTGTTGAATTCCTGCTTCCCTAATTATTTTACACCAAAAGTCATGGGAAACTATTTGTAGAGGACTCAAATATCTATCGAAAACAATTGTTAAAATTGTTCTACGACTTAAACGTATTCCAAAATTTTGCTAAAATATAATACATTTTTCAGGCCACCCCTTAAAGTCAGGCCAAACGCCGTGAAAAGAATGTGTATTACGTGTTGCGTTTTGTCATATTGACGTTTCTAATATTTGACAATATTTAAATCAACTATATTATATTTATCTATGATTTAAATGGCCAAAATTTTGTGATTTATTATTTAAAAGAAAAATTAAGTTCATTAAAAAATGTACTCAGTTAAGGAGAAAAGAGCAATAATAAAAATATTTTATTCATGTTTTATTATAACATTTGTTATAATTTTTTGTTTAGAAATTATCGTATATTATTATTAGGAATAAAGATCACACTAACAGTATATTGAAATTCATTGAATTGTTGTATAACTTAACATGGAATTAAATTTTAGTGTATTAGAATATCTTACGTTAAATAAAGATCCGGTAGTGACAGGAAAGGGTTCGCGCTATTGCCTGAATACAACATTATGCGATTTTTCGTCAACTGAGTACATTTCATTATATTGATCGATTTGTAAACAATATAATTTATTGTTCACAAAGTAATATTGTTCAGTAGTAGTAGTATTTAGTAAAATTCATTGTTTATAATTTAATTATAAAATAAAAAAAATTGACAATTCAAATTGTCAAACATCTGACAAAAATATGATAAAACACACACGTTATAATATATTCTTGTATTACGTGTGGCCTAACTTTTAGGGGTGGTCTAAAAAATTTATTATATTTTTGCAAAATTTTGAAGTACATTTGATTCGTAGAACGGTTTTAACATTTGTTTTTAATTTAGAATTTAGTCCTCTACAAATAGTTTTTTATGACTTTTGATCTAAAATAATTAGGGAAGCAGCAATTCAACAATTTAAAATTTCCCATTGAGTTTCCTATGGCCCGTTTGACGATTCACCACCCGGTATGTATCCAAATAGTAAACTCATCGTAGAAGAATTTATGAGAAAATATGGTTCTATTGAAGTGCAAGCAGGAATCTTGCGAGCTACAAGACTTATAACGCCAGTAGAAAGACTAGTGTAATCCAACGTCTGTCCAACAATCCCACATGATCTACTTATCCGAGAATTAAAAAATGGGCTTAAATCTCGTTTCCTCTATAACATTTCTTAAAAATCGGTGCTACACAACCAGAGTATAACCATCTACTAAGCTTTAGAAGACAATTATTTGACAGCCCATAAAATATCACTAGTCATTAAATCACAGTAAATCACTATCACAGTAAATTAAAGATTAAAAAAAATGAACTACATTTGTTTAACTTACTAATGTATTTTGAAAACAATTTCCAAAGTGGAAATTGAAACGGCAATAAACTTACGCTAACCTTTATTTGCGGCATATTCCCATTTAAATAGTAATTATTTCATATCTCAAGCATGTATACGTGTAAGAAATTAGGTCATATTTCAAACAATTGTCCAAACATCAACAGTATACCATCAACCACTCAGCCACAACTAAACTATACTGAATGCTATTTCAACACCAAATTCGCAGTTTTCCATCGATATTGATATCCAATTACAAGTTGGAGTAGGTGATTTAAATATTACACATAATCCAAAACTCTTAAATTTCTTTTACTCCATAAATTTTACAACCGCCTACTGAAACGAAAAGAACTACAATTGCCTATGAGAACACGCCCACTAAAATTTTCCCCATCGAAATCCACAAGCTTTACTCGAAATCATGAAAAAATCCACCGGTTTGTCCGTTAAAAAAAGTATTGACGAAACATTATCTCCCCTATCGAAAATCGTCATGCAAATACTCCCCAATTATTTACTCCCCCACCCATATTTCACAAAATCAAAAACCAAAAACTAAAAAATCGAAACGCACAGCACCAACCTCGTCTTTCTTAAATTATTTATTAATGAAAACTCGACATCACTTCTATTAAACTATGATTAACTCATGGTGTAAATTGAAAATACACAAGGCAGTCAATCACCTGAGAAATTGTCGTGGAATATACATCCGATTTTCTTGGCCTAATAAATCTGTTAACCACATCTTATCCATGCATATCTGACAAACCTACAAAACATAGTTTCAGCCGACTTCTAAACAGAGAGTACAGGAAAAAAAGATAGAGAAAGCAATTGGAAAAAATATAAACATGAAGTGCTTAAAGCAGAACCTGGGAAACATACAAATTAATAGCATAAAGAACAAAGGAGCGGAGACCAACAATATAAAAGAAATTTTACAGATAATGCACGAATCTTATACAAATCTCTATAAAACAGAACAAAAACCAACCCAAGAAATCCGTAATCAGTTACAACTGAAAATAAAGAACGTCTACTCTGACCTACAACCAGAAATCAGTAAAAATGAAATAAAACAGGCACTCAAAAAAATGAAGAATAATAAATCTCCTAGGAAAGATGGAATAACTGTGGAAATGCTAAAAAATGGAGGAAAAACTACAGTTTAAGTCCTTTATGTACTAATGAATAAAATAGATAGAACGTTCGAACGTTTAGAATCCCGTTCGATAGAACGGGAAAAGACGATCAGGAAATAAAGAAAAGGGTTACACAAGCTAGAAGAACAATTGGCTGCCTAAATGGAATACTTTGGAGCTCTGAAATAGGAATAAAGCGAAAATATAACATCTATGAGTCACTAATTAAAAGCAGTCTACTTTATGGAGCAGAAACTTGGAGAATAACCGAGAACAACAGAAAAAAATTAGAAGCTGTAGAAATGGATGTGTTTAGAAGATCGTTAGGTATATCCCGCAGGGAAAGAGTTCGAAATGAGGAAGTAAGACGAAGAATTGGAATAGATGGTTACTTAACAACAGACATTGAGAGGAAACAGTTGATTTGGTATGGTCATGTTCAAAGAATAGAAGACACAAGACTACCCAAGAAGATTATGCAGTGGGTACCACCAAACCGCAAAAAACGAGGAAGACCCAAAAAGACATGGAAAGAAGGGGTAACTAAAGCAATGAGTACAAGAGATCTTAGAGACGGCCAATGGGATGATAGAAGGACGTGGAAGTTAGGCATCGGACAACGTCGAAAGACGTTCTAAAACCGATATATATATATATATATATATATATATATATATATATATATATATATATAATATATATATATATATGAATAAAATATTGAACACAAAACAAATACCCACCACATGGAACGAGGCAATAACACTATTTCTATTTAAGAAAAGCTATAGAAAATATCTGAAAACTAAATGCCCATAACGCTACTTAATGTAATGTACAATATGTTAACTAAACTACTAACAAACAGATTAACAACTAAGTTAGATAATTGCCAGTCAAGAGAGCAAGCCGGTTTTAGAACAGGATTTAGTACAAGCGACCATCTGCTTACGATAAAGATATTAATTGAAAAGGCCAACGAATATCATATCCCAATATATATGGCATTTGTAGACTTTGAAAAAGCATTCGATAAGGTTCAACGTTGGGTAGTAAAGAACTCTTTACAAAATGGGAGAATTGACTATAGATATACGAGATATACAGATTGAACGAAATAAATTCGGAACATAGGAATATAATGTATTTCGGCTCAATTCTGCTGTAGCTGGTTGGCCAACAAAAGATTGTCAAATAATTATATTATAAAAAATCCCATACTTCAGTGGGCTGCTGGATTCTGAACTCATAAAAATTGAAAGCTACACATAAATCTACGATTATGCTGTCAAACCAGTTATAGTCCAGGAAATGTAGCATTTCACCTCGCAATTTTTTCGTGCGGCGCGGATTGACTTGAAATTTAACAGAAGGTAGGTAATAGCCTAAGGATCAAAATCTATATCGAACCAAAGTGCGCCAAAGCCTAGGGGGTGGTTGCCACCCTATCTCCGGGGTGAAATTTTTTTTACGCTTTAACTACAGGTTTCGATTAGAAAAGTGATTCTAAACAAAAAATGTGCTATACATTTTTTTTATAAAATGATATTTTTCAAGTTATTCGTGATTGAAAGTAACAACTTTTTGACGAAAAAATCCACGTTTTTAATCGATTTTTCGCGAATAACTCGAAAATGGTGCATTTTATCAAAAAAATTGTAGAGAACAAATTTGTAGCTTTTAAAAAGACAAATACAATTACAAATACAATATCAATGTTCAGCGGTTTTCTTCAAATGCCAAATTTGAAAGATTCAAAGTCAAATATCGGGAAAATGATGTATTTTTGGAAGAAAACTCACAAAACCTTTTTTAAAGAGCATAAATAGACCTATCATAAAAAAATAAGGTCAATACCTCATTTTTTACGAAAAAATCGAGGAAAACAACACCCTAACCACCCCCATAATTAAAATCGATCTTCACCCTTCTGCAATTCCCTTTGTAGATGTATTGTTAATACTTCCAAGAAGTTTGACCCATTTAAAATGCTTAGTTTTAGAAAAAGTACAGCTTAAAGCGAGAAACGATTTACAATTTCATATTTTTTACCCTTCTTTTTTTAAATATGCCAGAAAATACTGAATATATGAAAAAAATAAAAATTACCAAATTTTAGCTTTTTTAATGACTAAAATTATCCTTTATTTAGATTTGTTGTACAATGAATATTTGGCGAGATATAGCCGTTTAAAGCATCGATTTACGATCAAGCACCATCTTTTTCGGGCCCTTTAAACTCACCCCATTTAAAAACCAAGGGTTCTAAAAAGATTTATTTCACAGATCCTTGTAGCTATTAAAAACCTCTACAAATCGTTTTTGAAGAAACATCTATCGTTATAAATTAAAGGAAATACTTTAAAAAACCAGTTAATTTTTTTCCGGAAAATTCCATTAGTATAGTACAGTACATTTCGGAGCATAATAATCTACAAAACCGGTATATTAGCTAGTGGGGCGTTATACATTCGAAATTTTAAGCGTTCTTATTTGGAAATCCCATACAACAGAATAAAACATCTGCTCATATGTCTATGGCTTGGCAATGAAAATATCAGAGCAACAGATTGGGGATGGTTTTCCAAAGATGGTTTGTTATTACCCGTACGCATGAACAAACAACCTGCACCCGATAAATTTTTGAAAATTATTTTTTGCCAATGCAAAAAAGGATGCGGCGTTTCATATGGGTGCAGAAAAGTTGGTTTATACTGTAACTCTACTTGTTCTGGGTGCTCAGGTGAAGGGTGCAATAACAGTCCACCAATAATTGAGGAAGATGATGATGACATAGATCACGATGAAGATGTAATTGATGACGAATAAAATTAATATTATAATTGTTTTACCTATAAATGTAAATATTTTCAACTATTTATGTAAATGTATAAGAATATATGGTGCCTTTTTATGTTGATAATTTTTTTTTGTATTTAATTCTACTTTTTTCAATTTATATCTTATAAATTAGTTTATAAAAACTTCAATGTTGTAAAGGGTGATTTTCAAAAGTTGAAAAGTTGCAAAATTTTGGCAAAAAATTGTTTTCACCTATAGCACTCATAACAATTGATTTTTAAGGGTTGAAAATGTATGAATTTGTATTTTAAAGTATAAAAAACTCACTATTTAACTAATCCAAACCAAATTTCACTCATCTTAGGATTTGTAATATTATTTTACAATTTTTGAAAATTAGGGGTAGTTTTCACCCCTAAGAACAATCAGGGTTCATCGGCATGACATAAACTATAAAGCAGAGGGTGAGTTGAGCTTAATTCCAAATTTTTATGCAAGTCGTTTCAAGGTGAAATCATTTTCTTCGCATTACTAATTTTTTTATATTAATCTCTAATGAGGGTCGCTTTTTAAGGGTTGAAATATGATGAAACTTTATTGAAAAGCACGAAACTATCATTATTTAATTAATTCAAACCAAAGTTTACCTATATTCAGGTTTAATATGGTATTTTATAATTTTTGACAATTAGGGGTAGTTTTCACCCCTAAGAACAATCAAGGTTCGTCGACATGACATAAACTATAAAGCAGCGGGTGAATTGAGCTTAAATCCAAATTTTTATCCAAATGATACAAGGCGAAATCATTTTTTTAGAATTAGTAATTTTTTACATTAATCTCTAACAAGGGTTGCTTTTTAAGGGTTGAAATATGATGGAACTCTATTCAAAAGTATAAAATAATCATTATTTAATTAATTCAAACCAAATCTTACCCATATTCAGGTTTAATATGTTATTTTATAATTTCTGACAATTAGGGGTAGTTTTCACCCCTAAAACCCTTCAGCGCACTTCGGTTCGATATAGATTTTGATCCTTGGGCTATTACCTACCTTCTGCTAAAATTTCAAATGGATACATGCAGGACGAAAAAATTGCGAGGTTTTAACTTTTTTCGAGCTTCAATTCCTGAACTATTTTCGCCTCCTTAGACAAACCCGTCTTACGCAAACAACTTTGTTGCGAGACAGATAGTTGAACGATATTTTATACAATGTCTATACCCAGGTATGGATTTATTTTTGTCCAAGTTTTATATTGGTCCACTATTTTAAATGCAGTTCAAACAGACATGTATTAAATTGTATGTTCCGTTTTAATTTGGTTCAATCTGTAGAGATTCGAGCACGGGAAGTTTAACGAATTTGTCTTCTAGGCCATATGTTTGGCCTTTTAATAAATATATATATATATATATATATATATATATATATATATTTGGGACATTGACATTGATATTTGTAGACTTTAAAAAGGCGTTTGATACAGTGAACTACCGTCCATCTTAAAAGCACTACAAGATTGCAGGATCGACCACAGATATTGTAATATAATTAAAAATATATATGAAAATGCCACAACAAACATAAGTCTATATTCTGCAACTAATAAAATAAAGATAAAAAGGGGAGTCAGGCAAGGTGATACCATGTCACCAAAGCTGTTCATTACCGTTCTTGAGTATGCATTTAAAAAACTAACATGGCAACAGAAAGGAATATTCATCGATGGAGAAAGATTAAATCATCTACGTTTTGCGGACGATATCGTGCTTCTGTCAGATAATCTGGGAGAGATCAAAGACATGCTCCAAGAACTGAATGACATACTACAAGAAACTGGGCTGGAGATAAATTTCGAGAAAACCAAAATGATGACCAATATGGTTCCCAGCGAAGAGATACAGGTCAATAACAACAAGGTAGAATTAATCGATAAATACACATACTTGGGTCATGAAATTAGAATAACCAGAGACAACCAAACCTGCGAGCTAAATAGACGAATCATGTTGGGATGGGCGGCTAATGGACGGATGAGAGACATTTTTAAAACAAATATCCCAATTCACCTGAAAAGGAAGGCATTTAACCAATGCATCTTACCAGTCTTGACCTGCGGAGCAGAGACCTTAACTTTAACGAAAGCTACTGCCGAAAAACTGAGGGTAACACAAAGGCAAATGGAGAGATCAATGCTGGGCCTGACCTTGAAAGATCGCGTAAGAAATGAGGAGATACGCCGACGAACTGGCGTAGACGATATTATACTGCGAATCAATAAACAAAAGTGGAGGTGGACTGGACATGTTGCTAGAATGGAAGACGGAAGATGGACGAAGAGATTATTGGAGTGGAGACCAAGAGCCGACAAGCGAAGTCGAGGCAGACCACCCACCCGATGGACCGACGACCTAAGGAGGATAGAAACAAACTGGATTGCAGCAGCTAGAGATAGAGAGAACTGGAGACGTTTGGAGGAGGCCTATATCCAACAATGGATGTGAAAATTCGGCTGGATGATGATGATGATGATATATTTGGGACAACTAGTTAAATTAAATAAAGAAAATCAGACCGGAGAAATAAAGAGAAGGATACGGTTGGCTTGGGTATCCTTCGGAAAACTTTCCTATATACTAAAAAATAGAAAATACCCCCAATATTTAAAAACAAGAGTCTTCAACCAATGTATACTTCCTGTTCTCACCTACGGTTCTCAAACTTGGACGTTTACAAAGGAAAACGTGGAAAAAATAGCAAAGACCCAAAGAGCCATGGAAAGGCAAATGCTGAACATCAGGCTATCAGACAAGAAAAGAAATACTTAGATCCGCAACAAAACAAAAGTGACCGATGTATCAAAGCAGATAGCAAAACTTAAGTGGAAGTTCGCTGGACATACCATAAGACAGAAAGACGACAGATGGAATAATATGATTATACACTGGAGACCATATATTTACAAACGAAAAAGAGGAAGGTCACAAATGAGATGGCAAGATGACTTGAAGAAACACGCAGGCCCGAAGTGGGTACAAACTACCTACAATAGAGAGACGTGGAAGAAGGAAGAGGAGGCTGTATCCAAAATTGGACAGCAAGAGCTGTATAGATAGATAGATCCCACCAATATGCGAGCAGTTCAATACAACCTTAACAGTTAAAACATATCTTTGCATGTAACAATGTAAACATCAACAATCTCTTTATAACATAGATTCAAATTTATAGCAGTTGTGCTAGGTCAAAATAATAAGATTAAATTTTTTTTTGTATAAAATTGTTTACATTTTAGTATTATTTTGTAAAAAGCTCCTTTTTGTAACCATGTAATATACCTATACTTGTAAAATTGTACTGATCCGTCGCTAATAACCATTAGGTGGATGCGACTTAGTCTTTAAATAAGAAGCTACTAAAATAAAGAAAGAAGCACAAAACAATATAGGCTAAGATAAACGCAGTTGACCTCCGAGAACCGATATATTGGTAATAAATACTATAAACCGATAAAGCACAGCACAAGATTTTTTTTAAGTAATTTAGCAAAATATATTTAACAATATTTGGAACTAAATAATAACAACACATTTATTAACAATAAACATATGTATACTGATAAATACACCTCAAAATTTGACTGGAATGTAACACGTATCCACAACTGAAATATCTGCGTAATCTTTTTGATGTGTAGACCCGTCGACTAACAACCTTGTCATTAAGTTGGCAAGACAGCGCGAACTTGGGTTTACATTTTTTGAAAGAACGTCATTATTTTACCCAACAACATACGTCACTGATTCTGTAAAGATGCCAAATAAAAACCATTAATTTAATAAAGAGACGTGCACTGGCGATAATAAGCAGAACATTACTAAAATAAGTTGCTCCATATATTTTCTGTTAGGATCATTTGCCATTTAGATGCTATTAATAAATTTACTGTGTATGTTTGGTTTCTAAGGTTTATGTACTTGCATTTAGGTCATGAGAACTACTCAATTTCTGTCCTTTCGATGATTTTAACTGTTGTTTTTTGTTTCTAGTAATTGAGATTTAGTTAAATTGATCTTCTTACGGTCTTAGTCCTAAGCCTTTCTACCGTAAGGTATAAGGCTGACGGAGTGAAGTTTTGCACTATTGTCTCCATGCTTTCCGGTCTTGTGTTAGATTTCGTGCACTTTCCCATGTCAATCCTTTCTTCTCAACTTCTTTTCTGAGTTCGTCTACCCACCTAACTCTTGGTCTTCCTCGTTTGTTTTTCCCTTGCACTCTCGTTTCAAACACTCGTTTTGTTAATCTTTTATTCGACATTCTACATACGTGCCCGAACCATCTTAGTTGCCGCTCTACTATTTTTTCGTTTATTGGTTCTAGTTTTAGGTTTTGTCTGATTGTTTCGTTTCTTATTTTGTCTGTCCTCTTTCTGTTTGCTATTTTCCTCAGGAACCTCATTTCCATAGCATTGACTCGAGATTTTTGTCTCCCAGTCAATGTCCATGACTCGCTATTATACATGATTGTAGGTCTAACTACTGATTTAACGACTGCCGTTTTTACCTTCTCCGGTATTTCTTTTTTCCCCAAAAATGTTGTTTTCATAGTGTTAAAATAAGCTTCCTGTTCGTCCCATTCTCTCATTTATTTCCATGTTTTGTTTACCGTTTGATTCAATTATTACTCCTAGGTATTTAAAATGTTTTAAAATTTAAACTTTTGGATGAGGAAAGCATTGCCTGCTTAACCACTTTCTTCAACAAAATTTACAACGAAGGAAAAATACCAGATGATTGGTTAGAGTCACTGTTTATAACATTACCAAAGAAAAGCAGGCCCACCAAATGCAGCGATTTTAGACTAATCAGTTTGATGAGTCACACACTGAAGATACTCTTACGAATTATACAAAACCGAGTATTCCTTCTATGCGAAAGTAAGATGGGTGATAAGCAATTTGGATTTAGAAACGGTCTAGGAACTAGAGAGGCACTATTCTGTATGCGCGTTCTATTACAAAAAAGTTGTGAATTCCGAAAGAATGTTTTATGTTTGTTTCATCGACTTCGAGAAGGCGTTCGACAAAGTCCAACACAATACACTTTTCGACTGCCTACGGGCAGCAGGACTTGACCACTATGATATAAGACTGCTGAAATACTTATATACAATCAAGTAGCCTCTATCCAAATTGGAGACAGTCCCACTGAAAAAAAGGAGGGGGGAGTAAGACTAGGTGGAGAAGTAATCAACAATATTAGATACGCTGACGATACAGCCATTCTTGCAGAAAGTTTACAAGATCTCCAAACATTACTAAATCTAGTCAGTGAAGCAAGTTATCGGAGAGGCCTAAAAATCAACATTTCAAAGACAAAGTGGATGGCAGTTGGAAAGATCCATATAGATCAAGGTCTGCTTTCTCTTAATGGAGAAGAGATAGAAAGGGTAAATCATTTCAAATACCTTGGCAGCTGGTTAAATGTAAATTGTGACTCTGATGAAGAGATAATATCCAGGATCGAAATATCACGTAAGGCTTTTATGACCTGGAAACCAGTTTTTATGCAACAGAAACCTGTCAATGAACATTCGTAAGAAGGTCCTGAAATGTTATGTGTGGTCGATCCTATTGTATGGTTGTGAGACATGGACGTTAAAAACCACAATGCTAAACAAGTTAGAAGCATTCGAAATGTGGTGCTATAGACGAATCCTAAAGATATCGTGGGTTTCGCACACTTCCAATGAAGATGTTCTTCAAATGATCAACTCAAAACGTCTGCTCATAAAGATCATAAAGAGTAGAAAAACAGAATAATTCGGCCATATAATTAGAGGACCCAAATACCATTTACTTCGCCTTATAATACAAGGAAAAGTGGAAGGAAAGAGATGGATTGGTCGAAAGAAACTTTCATGGCTGCGTAATATTAGACAATGGTGTGGTTTCACAGTAGAAGAAGTATTTCGCGCAGCAGCCGACAGAGAAAGGTTTCAGGAAATTATAAGCATGATGACGGCCAACGTCTGAATACGGACACGGCACCCAAAGAAGAAGAAGATTTAAAATGTTTCACTTGTTCTAGTTGTTTTCCTTTTAATTGTATTGCGTGTGTCTTTCTCTTATTTGAAATTATCATTGTTTTTGTTTTCTCTGTATTTATCTTCATATTTATGTTTGACAGTTCTTCATCTAGGTTTTCAAGGTTGTTCTGTAGTTCTTCTCTGTTTTCTGCTATTAAAACCATGTCGTCTGCAAATAGAAGCTCTGATAGTTGAGTCTGTTTCATTTGCCAGTATCCTAATGTTAGTTTTTTCTTTCTTTTCTTGGCTTTCTTTATTGCTTCATCCAGTACCACAGAGAACAGCAGTGGGCTCGACACGCATCGCTGTTTGACGCCTTGACTTGTAGTAAATTCTTCTGATTCCTCGTTATTGGTCCTCACCGTATTTGTATTATTATTGTACATATCCTTTATCACATCAATTGTTATCCTGTCAACTCCTCTTTCCTTTAATGTCCTCCATACGTCCTTTCTTTGGATTCTGGCAAACGCCTTTTCCAGATCTATAAAGCATATATGTATTTCTCTATTTTTATTGATTACTTTCTCATTTACTTGCCTTATTGTGAATATGTGGTCTTGCGTGTTTCTGTCCTTCCTGAAACCACATTGAGTATCTTCCATAGTTGGTTCTATTTGGGTTTTTATTCTTATTTCTATTATTCTTGCGAATACCTTCCCAGGAATACTTGATCTAGTAATACCTCGGTAATTATTACAGTTTCTCTTGTCGCCCTTTTTGTGTATTGGTAGTATAATGTCTTTCTTCCAGTCCTGTGGTATTTCTGCTCTCTTTATGATATCTCATTAGTTCTTTCATGCTATCCGCTTCATCTATTCATATGAATTTTATCATTTGCGGGGTGATATTATCCTTGCATGGTGCTTTGCGTAATTTAACTCTTTCAATTGCCTTTTCTAGTTCCTCTGTTATGGGTTCTACTTTTTGTTCTTCATTTATTTCTTGGATCTCCACTATGTTGTATACGTCTGTATGAGTTACCTCTTTGAAATGTTCTCTCCATCTTTCCATTATTTGGTTTTCTTTTGTCATTACCTTTCCAATCTTCTCTTTTATATTCGGCATCATGTGTTCTTTCTTTTGTCTGAGCTGTTTTAATGCACCATAGAAAAGTTTTTGATTTTCCCGATAATTATTTGTCATTTTTACTCCAAATTTTTCCCATGACCTTTCTTTTTCTGCTTTCACAGCTATTTTAACCTCTTTTCTTTGTACTTAGATATCTCTTCCATTTTTCTTTTTTGTTCTTTATTTTCCTATTTTCCTTCGTATTTCGTCCGTCCACAAAGTTCCTATCTTCTATATAAAACTATTAGAGAAACCAAAAACAAATGGTTTGAAGATCAATGCAGAGGAATAGAATAATTGGAAAGTAGACACGACTCGTTTAGTTTCCACAAGAAGGTAAGAGAGGCAGCAGGAATGTACAAACCCAAGAGATCAGGACATATGACTTATGATCATGGCTACCCGGTAATACATATAGAACAAACAAAGAATATATGGAAGAGAAACGTTGAGAAGACATTTGATGACGACAGAGACAACAACCAGATAATTATGGAATACGACACAGGACCACCAATCACTTAAGACGAAGTCAAAGCACTTTTTTTATTTTTTCAAATAAAGGGTGGGGGAGAGTGGGAAAGTATTTTTAGATAAATACCTATAACTTTGGTTTGGATCAACCGATTTTAACGAAATTAGTGTCATTAGAAAGAGTATGGATGATTTAATTTATATCTACTATAAAACAATTGAATTTAGTTTTTAACTGTCATGGGTAGAGGGTACTTTTGAATAAAAAAAAATAAAATTTATTTTTCTTCAAAATGTTTAACGGAAACACCTATTTATTGTAAATTATAATGGAACTGGATTAAAGTCGTAACAAAACGGCCCAAACCGTATGTTGATAGCTTTTGTAGAACTCGAGATATGAATAAAAACGCATAAACATAAATAAGTATAGTATTGACTCACCCTTTAAATTAAATATATGAAAGATCATGCAAACATCTCGATCATTAAAACTTAATGTCCAATTAGGCAACTGATTTTCCAGAAAATCCAAATATTTTTCGCCATTAAAAGTTATATCAAAGAAATATGGACCTACGATCTTTTCATCAACTATACCACACCAAACATTAAGACTCCATCTACCTTGAACCTGCACCTCATATATCCAATGCAGATTTTCTTTAGCCCAATAATGCATATTATGCAGATTAACACCTCCCACACTACTAAACGTAGCTTTGTGTGTTCACAAAATCTTTAGACATGATACGCGATTGTTCTTCTAGTAGACTAACATCCAATTGCAGTAATCCAGCCTTGCATCAAAATCTCTCTCATGTAAAGCTTGGTGGAGAAACTACATGATAAGGATGCAGTCTAAAAAAACAGAACAACAAATATCGATGAAAAAGAAACCACTATATTTACTAAAACTCAAAAACCTTGAAAAATCTACAATTGTTTCACAAGATAAATCGTGCATACGTATTTTTAAGAAACGGATTAAAGGATAAAAGCGCCGTGTTGCCGTTTTTATCGGAATATTAAAATAACAGTTGCATCTAAAGTTTAAAGGGAATTCCAAGTTTCTGACCTAAACGTTCACTTTATAATATGAAAAACCAACCTGTGATTATTTAAAATCCTTAGAACAGTAGTTTTGGCTATGTTTAATTCTATAGAGATTTGCCGACTACTTATATGTGGATTCTGTTGAATTAAAGCAAGAACATTGATTGAATTATCTTCGGTCATACATCTAATACATCGTTTAAAACAAGGACGATGAAAACTACCAGTTTCTCTTAATCTTCTTACCTTTCTTTCAAATACTTCTTTGCCATAATGTCTCCTATCAGGATATCTTACAGAATATATACGTGAGGCAATAGCGGCATTTTGGTGACATTCGAAATAAACTCCAATCATATCATACAATTGTGCATTTGATATACTCATCACGGATTATTAGTACTCATAATTAATTACTAATATTACCTATATTAATATCTATTGAAAAAAGTGCAATCTTCAATTCGGATTGTAATATAACACTTTCGAAAAAACTATTTTTAATCATATAAAATAAAAATGGTCAAAATAGGTATTAAAATTAAGATTCTTTTGCTATAAAAAAATTTGAAAGTACCTACTGACTTATTTTTTAATTTATTTTTTATTACAGGGTGAGTCAATACTATACTTACTTATGTTTATGCGTTTTTATTCATATCTCGAGTTGGACAAAAGCTATTAACATGCGGTTTCCTCCATTTTGTTACAAATTTATTCCAGTTCCATTATAGTTTAAAATAATAGGTGTTTCCATTAAACATTTTGAAGAAAAACGAATTTTAATTTTTTTTCTATTCGAAAGTACCCTCTACCTATGACAATTAAAACTAAATGCAATTATTTTATAGTAGATGTAAATTAATTCATCCACACTCTTTCTAATGACACTAATTTCGTTAAAATCGGTTAGTCCACTCCAAAGTTATAGGTATTTATCCACAAATACTTCCCCACTCTCCCCCACCCTTTATTTGAAAAAATAAAAAAAGTACTTGAACAAATAACACTTTGTATAATTGGGCATATTTCTAAAAACACAGGTTTTCAAAGTTTTCTTTACAGGTTACGCCCCCTAGCGGTTAACCCAGAAACTTGAAAGTTATTTCCAGCGATTTCTCTTGGCCACTTTTACTAAGAAATTTTTTCTCCTAAAGTTATAACATGAATGGTTTCTGATATATAGCCAAGAGATCGGCTTATTGGACCACCCGGTACAATAAGAATACAGGGATATTTTATAACAATAATATAGAAGAGCTAATATAATGACCAGGGATAATAAAAACCGCATAAAAAAATACGAAACACCAATACTCACTTCCCTACGTATCATGGATGTCACTAAGCTACGCACAGCTTTTTTGCAGAGCAAATTATAAAATCAAATTATTATTTGATATTTCAACGTCCTAATCGGAATCCGCTTCCAAAAACATTTTTTTAAATTAAACCAGTAAAGCTTGAAGGGAATTTAATCATTTCAGTGAGTTTTTACTGTTTTGTCGTGTATAAAAATTAATAAAAAATAATATTTACAAGAAATATTTATTAGAAATAAGAAAAGCCCTTTAAAAATGCAGATTTAATTCCAAAAGAACAAATAACTTCATTGTCAGGTGTCCTGTACTCAACTTAATACTTAAAGTTTCTTACTGAAAAAATAATTTAATAATGTCAAAAATAATATATAAAACAATTATTATATTTAATATATTACTTTCTTCAATGATTTAAGTTTAACAATAAAACACTGAAAACTTTGTTTTCAAACTTTCACAAAATTTATTTTAAATCTTATCACTACAGCTGTTTCGGCTGATTGCCTTTCTCAAGTGATCTATTTTTGGCTTGGGTTTACAAATTTATAGTCTCTTATGAAATAGGTTGAGGAGGGGAGAACTGTTTGTCTCAAGTTGGTCATTCAGAATTATATCTGTGTTTTTTAATTTGTTTATTTCCATAGATTCAAACAAAGATAGCTTAAGGCCTTATTTTGAATGTGAAGAATTTTAAATTTGTCATTAAAAGAAAGATTATGATCTAGAAGGTGAAGTACGTATGTCGAATCTGTTTTTCTATTCTTGCAAGCCCTTTTATGTTCTGCTATTCGTTTATTAAAGTTTCTACGAGTTTGACCGTTGTAAGTTTTTGGGCAGTCGCCACATTGAAGTTTGTACACACCACTATTTAAGTGTTTTTTATTTTGGCTCATGTTATTTTTAATATATTTGCCTAGGTTGTTATTTGCTCGGAAAGCTGGTGTTATTCCTTTCTTTTTTATGTGTTTGGCAATTTTTGTTGTTATTTTGCCTGTATATGTAATCGAGCAGAAGGTACTGGGTTTTTTCTCTGATGGTGGAAATACTAATTTCAGGGCTTTCTTGTGTAGTTTTTGATTTAAAATTTTATTAATTGTTTGTTTGTTGTGTCCGTTATTTACTGCTATTTGCTTAATTATATTTAATTCTATTTCAAAGTTGTATTTTGACATAGGAATTTCTGTTAATCTATGTAACATACTATGACAAGCTGCCACTTTATGTTGTGCCTGGTACAAGCCAGAGCTTTGTACCAGGTAGTAGTACTGATTTGCTTTAATAAATTTTTTAATAGTTATAACATCGACCAATTTCACCTATCAGACAAAATAAAAAAACAAGTTCCGTCAGATAATATGGCAAGTTGTTTTTCGTGGTTTCAATGAAAGTATCCTAAAAAATTAGCTGATTATCTATTAATTCCATCACAATCGTTTTTCCGACAAATTCGAATAGTCAGATGCGTTAATTAACCATAATAATCTATATTTATCATCAAACATTTTCATTTTCGTATTTTTCTTATAATTTTTAGTCTGTTTAATCAAAAAGAATAAATGTATTTGTAAATTTTCAGTATGTCGTAAAATCGACATTCTTCTTCATAATGCGCCATCTCTTTTCGAAGGTTAGAGATCCAAATGGCAATTAGCCAGTAGCTTTAGAAACTGCAGCACGAAAGATTTCTGTAGATGAGCGGTGAAACCATCTCTTCAGGTTTTTCAGCCACGAGTTCTGGCGTCTTCAATCTGATCTTTTGTCCTGCACTTTATCTTCCAATAGGATTTGGACTAATTTATATCTTTCACCTCTCAACACATGACCCAAGTATGTATCTTTCTTTTTTTGATTATGCTGAGTAATTCTTTTTGTTTACTCATGCACTTTAATATTGAACCTTTTCTGAATATAGATTCCGAATACAGATTAAATAGTAGCCGTGATAAGACTCAACCTTGTGGTATTCCTCGTCGGATTCGTATATATTTGCATGTTGTGTGCTCTATTTCAATTGGTGCCAATAATTTTTTGAGATAATTCGCAAGTCTTGTTGGTCAATTTCAGTTGTTCTCAGAATTTCGATCATCTTTTGATGGTTAACACAGTCAAATGCTTTTCTTTAATCAATAAAACAGGCATACACATCTACATTCATGTCTCTGCACCGTTGTGTTAACACATTTAAGACAAAACGAGCTTCTCGTGTTCCCAATCCATTTCGAAATCCGAATTGAGTGTCACTGATCTGAAACTCATACTTCTTGTAAATTCCTGTATGAATTCTTGAAAATCGACATGTTTCGGCAAAATTAGAGAAAAATGCTTGAGAAAAAAAAGTCGCAGAGAGAAATCATGTCAGATTCGCCCTAATGAAGCTATACTCAAAGTTTGAAGAGAGTATACTATTTATTCTAAACTTTTTTGGTGACGGACACTCTGACTATATATAGAGTTAGTATGTAGAAAAGACGGCAGCAATAATTATTCTGCTTGGGAGTATTACAAATTGTTTTGCAGTTGGTTCAAAATTTCTGTTCTATAAAAGCTATTGTTCCAGGAAAATATATCATGTTGAAGATATTCTGTGTGTTTGTTTTATTCTTTAGGAATATATGCATTAATATTTCAGGTGGAGAAGCGATAAGAACAAGAAATATTTATAAATGCGGAAAAATATTTCAGGAAACATTTTTGGAACAAGCACATAGACAAAAAGATAATACTTACTAAATTAATAAGAAACGCTACTGACAAAAATAATTTGTTTTACTTAAGGGGACAGTCTCATGCGAAACTTTCAAAAAATCAAAAAATTTTTTTTTACATAAATCGCTTCCATTTACATTCAAAAACTCCCTCCTAAAATTTTAAAAAGAAATTCCCACTAGAATATAAGTTATAGTTATTTTATTAACGTCAGATACGCACGTATGAAAACCGGTTTCTCTCCGCGCGGCGAGCGCGAGGCTCCAGCTGTTCTTGTTTCTGTATATATGTTGTATATACGTTGGGTATGTATTAGTGGTTTATTTTTATATAGTATGTATATCTGTATAACGTTTGGCAGTTACTATACACATTTGGAATTTAAAATCCGGAACATAGGATTTTTTACAAATACTAAGATTCTCTGCGTTGCACTTAACCAGTGTAAATTTCTTTATAACGTCGCGATATTTTATAACTAATTTATTTGTTCCACTGAATTACTATTACTTCTCCTCAGCGGTTTGTAGTAGCGTATATGGCACACCGACAGTGTTGCTCCGTCTACCGATTTTTCCTGAAAATCCGGTTTTGTGCAGATAATAAATAATGTTTTATTAACATCAATTTTGTTAATTACTATTTATAACTGGGAATAAGCCACATTAAAGATAAAAACACATTTATTGACGTTTCAATTTCCAATTCGGAAATCGTTCTCAAAATACAAATAGTAAATTAAACAAATTTTGTTTTTTTGTTACATAGTGAAAAAATTCTTCTGATAATTTAATTTTATCTGACTCATTTATATTGACAATTCAGACATACATTATGCATTTTAAAGTAGACGACTTTAAAATGATATTGTCAATATTGTTGAGTTGCGCTCCTGGGACGACTTTACTTATAAGATAGTTCATTCGATTACATGAAATCAACTTTAACTTGAGAATATCCGTCAGAAAAAATCATAGCATGTAATTCGTCTTTAAAAAGACAAACACATGACATGATGACAGTAAAATTCTCCTGTTAGTGATTCCATAGTAAATTATGAGGGAAAAACCAGGAAAAAAACCTCATGATACTATCCCGACATTGTAAGTATTTGTTCGTGAATTTAGTTTACCTTCAACAAACATCAAAATTCTGATTTTATGTTACGTTATTTAAAAAACATAAATGATGTATCCTCTATATGTTACTGACTTACTAATACTGGTATTTTCTTATTAATAACTTCCTCTTTCAATATTGGTAACCAGATCCTACTACATTCTGCCGAGGAATTTGCGACACAATTGGCCTCATTTAGCATAATTAGAGCCGCTTCTTTGATTTTTCTTTTTTTACCATCCGTTTCTTTTAGGACTATATTTGAATTATTCCATTGAACTCTATGTTCATTATCCCATGCGTGTTTACATATTTGAGATCTATTAAATTCTCTATTTTTAATATAAGATTGATGTTCACTTATTCTAACATTTAATGGCCTTGATGATTCACCTAAATAAAACTGATCGCATTCACAAGGTATTTTATAAATGCAATTCTTTGTCCTTTCTTGTTCATTGTTAGGTTTGGTTTTGGACAAAATAGATCTCAACGTGTTTGTTGTTTTGAATGTTGTTGAAATGTTGAATTTATTTCCTATCCTTTTAAGTTTTTCTGATAATCCTTTTATGTACGGTATTGTTATTTTCCTCATATTATTCCTTGTGTATGCTGTAGGATCTCGTTCTAAGTTGTTCTGTTCTATTCGATCGATTGTTGAAAATTCCTTATTTATAAACGATAAAGGATAATCATTTTTTAATAAAACAGATGTTAATAAATGTTTCTCCTCCAAGAACGAATTTTCGTTAGAACAAGTAATTTTGGCTCTATCGTATAAGGATTTAATTATTCCCTTTATACAAGAAAGGACAAAGAATTGCATTTATAAAATACCTTGTAAATGCGATCAGTTTTATTTAGGTGAATCATCAAGGCCATTAAATGTTAGAATAAGTGAACATCAATCTTATATTAAAAATAGAGAATTTGATAGATCTCAAATATGTAAACACGCATGGGATAATGAACATAGAGTTCAATGGAATAATTCAAATATAGTCCTAAAAGAAACGGATGGTAAAAAAAGAAAAATCAAAGAAGCGGCTCTAATTATGCTAAATGAGGCCAATTGTGTCGCAAATTCCTCGGCAGAATGTAGTAGGATCTGGTTACCAATATTGAAAGAGGAAGTTATTAATAAGAAAATACCAGTATTAGTAAGTCAGTAACATATAGAGGATACATCATTTATGTTTTTTAAATAACGTAACATAAAATCAGAATTTTGATGTTTGTTGAAGGTAAACTAAATTCACGAACAAATACTTACAATGTCGGGATAGTATTATGAGGTTTTTTTTCCTGGTTTTTCCCTCATAATTTACTATGGAATCACTAACAGGAGAATTTTACTGTCATCATGTCATGTGTTTGTCTTTTTAAAGACGAATTACATGCTATGATTTTTTCTGACGGATATTCTCAAGTTAAAGTTGATTTCATGTAATCGAATGAACTATCTTATAAGTAAAGTCGTCCCAGGAGCGCAACTCAACAATATTGGCAATATCATTTTAAAGTCGTCTACTTTAAAATGCATAATGTATGTCTGAATTGTCAATATAAATGAGTCAGATAAAATTAAATTATCAGAAGAATTTTTTCACTATGTAACAAAAAACAAAATTTGTTTAATTTACTATTTGTATTTTGAGAACGATTTCCGAATTGGAAATTGAAACGTCAATAAATGTATTTTTATCTTTAATGTGGCTTATTCCCAGTTATAAATAGTAATTAATTTACAATGCCACAAGAAAATAGCTTCAGAACAATATCAATTTTGTTTGTGTTCATTAGGTATTATTTAAGTTATAAAATTTATACTTAAATACATTTATTATTCCAAATATTGTTTCTAATTTCAAATTAAAAAGAGTGTAATATAATTATTTTATTTTTAAAATTCCTTTTTATTTTTAATTTTAGAAATCAACCTTTTTTCACGCCGTTTTGGCAATAAAACATAACCATTTTTTTAGTTATAAAATATTTTCATATCTACATTTATAAATAAGTAGATATGTTTTCGTTAAATTGACATGCGATCTAGGTGTGTTCCGTTTTTACACTTACACTGTCAGCATCGCGGCGTGAATTGAGACTCCAGTCGAACTAATGAATTAATTATAAAACATCAAATCAAAAAGAAAAAAGCTTTACAAAGCCATTTACAACAACTGTTGGATGAAGAGGGACCTCAATATTCACCAGGAATGGCCGATTAAACGTGAGTATAAAGTTATCAGCCTTTAATTCACGAAAATTATGTAAAAAAACTTTAAATGCTTTTTTCTCAAAAGTAACATTTTCAAACTGGTCAGACACTTTTCTCCGAACCTTCTTAACCGATTTTTAAAAAACCAAAAATGTTTCGAATGTATATACAAAAGACTAGATGATAAACCTTTAAAATATTTAAAAACTACCCCCCTTTTATTATATATGGGTAAATCCACCCAAAAACATAGCGATTTTTCGACTTTTTTGAAAAAACTCGTATAAACTCTTCAAAATAATACAATTTGCATATTTTAAAGGTTTATCATCTAGTTTTGAGTCTCACGAATACAACCCATTTTGAATTTTTTGAATATCTGTTACAGGTCACCTACAAAGTGTCTTACCACCAAAAACGCACTTTTTACTACACGCCATCTACAGGACACCAATGAAGTTAAAATCGCTATTAAAAATTTTCTTATGTACTTCAAGACTTACTTAATCATCTCCAAAAGGAATTATGTTAATAAATATTATAGTTTTTTTTCTGCTTTAATTTTAAAATGTGTCTCTTTTTTTTAATCGCATGAGACTGTCCCCTTAAAAACTCACAATAATTCAACTTTATTTCATTTTTTAAACAACCCGGAAATTTTCCATTTACGCGTCGTGAACGATATAAATCTAATTTAATTTGAAAACCGATTTCTTTGATCTCTGATCTGTGGTCTAGTCCACGCTCAAAGATATACGACTCATATTATTTTCTTTTACAACCTTTGATATTAAATTAGGGGCATTCACTCTCAAAAGGAAAAAGTGAATGGTAAGAGCATCGGTTTTGGTCGCCGGAAAGAGAACGCTGGGGAAATAATATTTAAATATTTTACTAGAAATGTTATATATCAATATAAGAGCTCTGTATATACTGATGTGATTTTTTTAAATCTCTTTAGTTTGTTAATATATATTCAATGAAGTTTTTCTTACTTAGGTCTTATACAGTATGTCAATTTTAAAAATACAATGGGCAGTATCTCACTAACAAACGCTGATATCAAAATTTGCTTGAAACTGTTTCTACGATAGTAAGGGGGAAGTACAATGACATGAAAGATAACTCACCCCCATTAACCCCTAGAGGATGTAGAGCTAGTTCGCGTCCGTAGTAGAATACTACACGTGCACCCTGGGTCCATCCCTCGCCCTCGTTGGAATCTAAAGAAAGCCATTTGGGGTAGCTTTCTGCGGAACTGGACACTACTACTGTAGTGTCAGTGAAGTGATCAGTATACAGTGTAGTAGTGTGTAGTAGTGTCTGGGGTCTCGGGAGACAGAGACCTCGGAAGCCCTGAGGAAAACATCAGAGAGGATGTCGAAAGCTCGGCAAAATGGATATCGACGCGGTTCAACCCGGAAGACTGGTGAGTTTAATATTAATTTTTGTAATAGTATTAATCTTAGCTCTAGGTTTCATATATATATATATATATATATATATATATATATATATATATATATATATATATATATATATATATATATATATTTATATCAATTGTTTCGCCGAACGTTCTCGCCAAAGAGAATTAATTTGGCTTCTTCAGGGCTGAAAGAGAATAAATTATAATTAGCTACCATATATTATCTATTAAAATCACTGTTGATCTTACCGCAACTTAGAATTGTAGAGTTAGAATGTTAAAAAACTTAGCTAGTAACAACATAGTGGTTTTTTTGTTACTTTTGTATTTTTTTTGTACTTTTTTTTGTTACGTGAAAAAAAAGTTTTTTTTTACCATTGGAAATGTATGGCAGCTTTGAACTTATAACGCAAAGGTTTACTTAAGGTTAATCGAAAAAACCAATGTAACTACATTTAAAAGGAAGTAATTCTTTAAAGGAAGTAATTGTCGGCAATAACTAAATTTTTGATTGTTTGAAAGTTTAAATGTGAGGTTCTGTTTTATCAGAACGCATGTGCTGACAATAGATAATATATGGTAGCTAATTATAATGTATTCTCTTTGAGCCCTGAAGAAACCAAATTAAGTCTCTTTGGCGAAAACGTTCGGTGAAACAATTGATACTCATTAGAGCCCTTCTTGCAGATTTCCCCAATATTTAAGAGTTTACTATTTAACTGATCTGCAAAGATTAAATTTCTTCTCTCTCTCTCTCTCTCTCTCTCTCTCTATATATATATATATATATATATATATATATATATATATATATATATATATATATATATATATCACATCAATAGGAGCTTCCACAGACATCAATCTTCGACTCAATCTCAACCTAAAGACTTAGACTCACATCATACGAAACTTTTGTTCCTTACATCAAAGGTGTCACTGACAAAATCGACAAAATTAGGCAGTATTTCTGCACTTCTTCAGTTCTAATGATTGTAAAGTCATATAAAGATGTCAAACAATGTCAAATGCATAGATTTAGGAGTTGGAACATACATTTAAAAACTGCAATGTTTTTAATTTATACAAACATTAAAATTTCACAGTATATTAACGAGAAAACAATATCATTTGATACAATATTTCCATTCTATCGCTGGCTGATGGACAATATAACGAAACATGAAGCCAAGATAAAAAGTAGCTTATTGTAATTATAGCTTATAATATACTTATGTATTTATTTTATAGTACAAAATTTAAAAAAAAAATTAAAAGAAAAATTATAAAAAAGGGTATGGAAAGTTAACTTTTAATGCCAAAAAGACCAAATTCATGATCATCTCCAGAAACTTGGATGCACTTGAAAACTCCACCATAACACTGAATACTAAGTCGATTGAAAGAGTGAGTAAATTTAAATACCTGGTATCGAGGCTTTTTGAAGACTGGGCATCGGACAGGGAAGTAAAATGTCGCATTGAGCAAGCTCGACAAGCTTTCGTAAAATTCAAGAAGGTACTGACTTGTTCAGAGTTCGATCTTCAACTGAGACTAAGGTTTAATAAGTGCTACGTATGGTCAGTGCTGCTATATGGCGTAGAGGGCTGAACACTCAAAACGAGGGATATAAACAGATTAGAAGCTTTCGAAATGTGGCTTTATCGCCGTATCCTAAAAATACCATGGACAGCGAAAATCACAAATATAGATGTCCTTAAAAGAATAAACCAAGAACGCCAACTTTTCGAAACCATCAAGAAAAGGAAAACGGCGTATCTAGGTCACATCATGCGAAATGAAAAATACCAGTTCCTTCAACTTATAATCGAGGGTAAAATTGAAGGCAAGAGAGGAATGGGACGCAAGAAAATGTCCTAACTCCGAAACATAAGGCAATGGACAGGGATTAACGACATACAATCTCTGATACATATTGCAAGAAATAGAGAATTAATGGAAAATGTGATCGCTAACATCCATTAGTGGATTTGCATCTGAAGAAGAAGAAAGTTAACTTTATTATTAGAGACACCAAAGAAATTAATACTGTATCTGTATTGTAGTTAAATGTATTTTCTAACACCTAAACATATGCATTTGACATTGTTTGACATCTTTATATGACTTTAACAATCATTAGAACTGAAGAAGTGCAGAAATACTGCACGAAACCTTTTCTATTAAAAGATTGAAATATTTTTTTCATTTTTTATTTCTCCTTGGTCGATATCCTCATTTACATTGAGATTTTTATCTCACTTGCATTGTATATATATATATATATATATATATTATATATATATATATATATATTATATATATATATATATATATGAAATAGTTCTCATAGTACATGTAAACAAGAAAAATTACTACAGTGCGGAATATTTTTCTAAACGAACTTCCACCAACCAATAAAAATTGCACATTTAGCATTCGTGGAAAACTTCAAGCATTAAACATTCACTCCTAATATGTGGACTTTAACAAGTTTTAATACCGTAATGTACCAGAATTAATAAAAAATATACATGAAAGTTTCCATTCGTGATTAAAGGTTTAAATCTGTGTCCCGCAGTCAGCTATTTACACCTGTGTTTAGGAGTTTTCCACTGACACATGCATAAAAGTTCGAAGTATAAAACATATCGTTTCAACGAAGTGTGCGAACATGAATTAAAGGAACTAAAAATTAGAATATAGAGTTAAAACAAGTTATAGGAAAATTTTGTAAAATTGTTTAAATATAATTTTATATGGACGTAGTAAGAAAGAACTAAGTTACTGACTCTTTGTTTAGTTTTGACGGTGGTTTTCAAATTGACAAACATATTTTAAGTATGTAAGCATTTATAAGATGATTTAGATAACAATTTCCAGGTGCAGATTTAAAGGTGTGGATGTCCTACTGGAGATGTATTGAATTTCTTAGAGGTCTTAAACTTCTTCGTTCTTTCGGTTTGTAACTTAATATTTGTTTATAAATAGTTCAGCTCAACAGGCCTTAGAGGCCCAAGGCTTCACTAGTTTTCTTGCATTTCCTAAATGGTGCTAGGTTTTTTTAATATTATACCCTCAAAAATCTCAAATCTTCTTTTACTGTCACCCTAAATTTTCTTCAGGCACGTCCTCTCTTTCTTTTTGTACCAACCTCAGTGTTTATTAATTATTTATAGTTTATTTTTATGAACGAGAGAGTAATTAGCATAATTTTAACTGGTACCTCCGACCACTCCATGGGCGTGCTCATGATTAATTGAAAAATTACTTTGAATAATTGTAAAAAATAAATGAATTATTTCAGTGTTATAAAGGGTTACGTGTATGTAAACAAAAGTGACTTCTTTTATCACACACTATATTAGAACTGACTGGTCTACATTAAAAAGGGTTTTAAAAAACTCACATTTTTTTTTAATTTTTAAAAATTACAAAAGAGAAAAAGAGTTTTTCAAACCGTCTAAGGTATGTTAAATAGATGAATAAAAATATTAATATAAAACTTACAGCTACTTGTTACAAATCCAAATCAGATTCAGAAGATGAACTTTCAGAACCAAGATTTATAATAACTGGCTCGATCATTTTATCAGTAATATTGTCCAGCTTCCACATTTTTTCCTCTTCTTTAATAGTGTGATTTACTGCCTTTTCCCAGTTTTCAGGTTTTACAGTAGATAAGTTATTTACAAAAGCGTGCCTTTGACTTGTAACAGTTTCATCCTGCCAAAATTTATTTGGTGTATGATCCTCGTTGATCCATGTTTCATCAAGATAAAATATTTTTCTTTTTTGGTTTCTCATTTCCTTTATGGTTCTTAGAAAATGTCTTCTCCATATGACAATATCGCTTCTTTCTAATAAAATAGACTTTCTGGGATTCTTTTTCCAGCGGAAGCCTATTTCTTTTAAAAGTTTCCATAACGTACTTCGACTCATTTCTGGGTAATAATAAAATAAAACGTTTTATTTTATCTAAAGAATTAAACTTTATTTTGCAAATAGGTAGGTAATTATTAAACTTTTATTGGTTATATATAACCAATAAAATAAACATCTTACATTTCTTGCAAATTCATTAGTACCTGTTAACCTCCATCACTCCGACACTGGCAACCTTATTTAGGGATTAGTAACCCTCACAACTATTGTATTCTATTCTGCTCCAACCTTTATACCTGGTGGTCATACTTAATTTAAAATTGTTTTCCTATATACTTCTATAAACTTGTTGACAAATATCTGTTTTTCATTGAGTCACCCGTATCAACAGTTTAGGGATTTACATACATAATTTATTGTTTTATTACTCTCTCATACATAAAAATACACTATAGAAATTCTTCCATCTATTATTTTAGCTACTTCAAGCTACTTTCCTCTTTTAAACCTATTTATATTCTTCCAAATATCTTTCGCCCTCTTCTATTTAATTAAAAAATCACAAAAATCTCAGAACTGTTTCTTTGCACATTGCTGAAAGCTTTCTCTAGATGTACAAATCGCAAATATATACCTTTTTCTGTTATATACCCTTTTCTACTATTTGTTCCACTCTGAATATATTTCTTGTATGATTCTTCCTTTCTTAATCCGCTCTGTGATTTTTCTAATGAATCTTCTATGTTTGGCATAATATTTTTATTTAGTTTTTATTTATGAGGGCAAACTGATCTTTGCCCCGTGATTAGATAGTTCCGGCGCTGTCTTTGGGTATGTGCTCTTGGGTCCATAATCTTATTAAATAATGTTATTGTAGGAGCTATTCTTTCCCCTTTGGTTAATATTTTTTAACCAGTTCTGATGTTATTTTGCCATATTCTGGACTTTTTCATTTTTAAGTTTATTGTAATATTGCCTCTCAGTAGTACTATCAAAGTATATGCAAAGAAATTGAGAGACATGGTCAGAATAATCAGCCGAGAGATCTATTTAGAAAAATACGCTACCTGAAAAGAGACTTCAGAGCCAGAACTTGGGCCATTGAAGATAACACTGGAACCCTGAGAACAAACAGAGAAGACATAGCAGAGACATGGAGATCGTATTGCAGGGACCTATATAAAGATGATCAACGCCAAGAGCTTGTTAGCCAAATCTCTGACGAGGTGGAAGAAGAACTTGATAAACTCGAAAATGAAGTAAGACAGGCTATCAACAAGCTCAAATATAACAAAGCACCAGGTCCAGATATGATAACAGCAGAAATGCTCAAAGCCACAGAAGAAACCGGCATAAAGTTACTTCATCTACTCTGTAACCAAATATGGCATTCCAAACAATGGCCTGAAAACTGGACAAAATCTACAATAACGACCATACGTGAAAAAGGCAGCTTCCATAAATGCGACAATTATAGAACTATCTCTCTTATATCCCATGCCAGCAAGATAATGCTACATATAATCAATGAGAGACTGAAAACATTCCTTCAAAGAGAAATTCCACAAGAGCAAACTGGATTTACCAAAGGTAGAGGCACTCGAGAACACCTGCTGAATATAAGAGAGATAATCTAGAAATCTAGAGAATTCAACATCCCACTATACATCTGTTTTATAGATTACCGTAAAGCGTTCGACAGGGTCAAGTGGAGACACTTATGGCGAATACTAAAAGAAGTAGGCGTACCACAACATCTAATTACGCTTATAACTGAACTATATGAACACACTACTGGATCAGTTAAAGTACTTGACACACTTTCAAACGGATTTCATCCAGAACGGGGTGTCAGACAAGGATGTATACTATCTCCACAATTATTCAACATATATGGGGAGTATATTATGCGAAGAGCACTTGAAGGATGGGAAAAGGGCATCTCAATAAATGGTCATAAACTAAACAACCTACGTTTCGCAGATGACAGAGCCCTTCTTGCAAATAGTCAAGCAGAGCTGATGGAACTTATACGACTGATCGAAAACGAAAGTCAAATATTTGTTCTGCAATTAAACATATTAAAGACAAAGATCATGATAGTGGATAGACTACACAACAATCATCCACACATAACCACAATTGACCGGTTCGAGGTTGTGAGCTCATACTTATATCTGGGATCATTAATCACAAACACAGGGTCATTACAAGAAGAGATTAAACGTAGATGTGATCTAGCAAAAGTTGCCACAGCAAAAATAACCAAAATATGGAAGGACTGTCAAATTTCAAGAGCGATAAAGATGAGGTTGATCAACTGCTTAATATTCCCAATACTGACCTACGGATGTGAATCTTGGACTCTGAGACAATCGGAGAGAAGAAAGATAGACGCCACTGAAATCTTCTGTTGGAGACGAATGTTACAAATTCCTTGGACCGACCGTAGAACCAATAATTCAATTTTAAGAGAGCTTAAAGTTAGCCAACGACTCTCTAGTAAAGTCCATCTCCAACAATTAAAATATTTTGGACATGTTATGAGAGCAAACACAGAAAACATGGAAAGACTCATAATACAAGGAAAGGTAGAAGGCCGAAGATCACGAGGAAGATCCCCAACAAGATGGATAGATCAAATTACAGGAATATGCCAAAGACCTATGCATGAGTTAAAAGAAATGACCAGAGACAGAGATCTCTGGAGACGGACAATACACGACATCACGTCGACCACTACACTCCCCCTGGGGGGTCAGGATTGAAGAGAGAGAGCCTCTCAGTATTCCGTTCTTCTAGTAGATCATTATTTCTTTCTCATAGGAAAATATTTCTTCTTTTTCATTTTTTAAACGATTTATGTCATGAATGTTTTCGCTTCTCAATGGATTTTGTGTGCTCTCCAAAAGATTTTTTGATTTCCTTTACTTTGGTAACCTTAACATTGGTTTGCAAAATTCCATCTATTTCTGCTTCTTTGCTTCTTTCTTTCTATTTTTATTGTTCGTAGTTTTCGTTTGTTTTGATATTTAAGCATAGCATTTATCTTTTTCAGTTTTACTTGATTTTTTTATTTCCTTTATCCACCAAGCTGCTTGTTTGGTATTGTTTGTTATTCTATTAATATATTTTTGAAGTATTCCCATGTGGCTTTAACGTGTACTTGAGTTACTGTTGATTTCGTCATTGTGGTATTTTATTTCTAGTGCTATTTTTACAATATCAAAACAGATGGCGCGTGCTTTCTAACACCCTGGCATACAATCTTCTCAATAATTAACAAGCGAAGATATTGAAGCGATATGATCTCTTGGACCTACCAAACTGTTCCTGACAGTTCTTATAGTAGTGGAAGCTACGCCTTCAGCAGCGCCCAGCAATATTTGTGTTCTGATGCTTTGGTCACTAAACCTTAGATGTTAATAGAACGTTAATAAAAGGAAATAAAAAACGTGCTATTTTTTATCATTTAAGCCTTATCTAATGATCTTTATTTTTTATACACCAAGAATATAACTTTCCTTAATTTATGTATACCCTTGTGTAAAATAAAAAAAAATTATAAAGCACGCCTTGCACTTCTTAATACATAAAAATGTAAATATCGTTTTTAGTGGTTACAGACGCGTAATAATACATTCACCCTATGGAAATATTCCAACGATGCTTCGAGACAAAAGTTATGAAAACACGAAATATATAAGCTCATATCTTACTGTCTTCGTTGAAAGTGAGAATGACAGGCAAGTTTTATTTATGTACCTTAGAAATAAGGCAATATAAATGTAAAGTGTGGATCTGACTTCTGCGTCACGAATGTGCCCTTCAGATAAAACCTCAAATTGTTTGGTATGTGCACGTACAAAAAATTAGATTTGAAAAATGGAAACAGTTAAAAGGCCAAATTCAATTTTGACTGTTTAATTTAAGAAGTTTGAGAAAATTGTTTTAAGGAAAGCACACCAAAGAATGTGGAATTTTCTTCTTTGTTATTGAATCACGTCAGACTGTGTCTAAAAAGAAAATAGGCCCGTAAAGGTATGTATTAAAATATTAGAGGGTGTCGAAAAACATTTAAAATTGGTATGGGATATTGGCGTGTAAGTGTGGTAAAACACATGCAATAGGAAATCATACTATCATCGTCTCCCTGAGGTTGAACCAGATCAAATGCTATACAACACTTCTTGATCTGCAATTTCTGAAGTCAGATCAGGACAAAAAGTAAAATTTATGAAACAAGATATAAAGAAATAGAAAAAGAGTAAAAAACCCATAAACAAAATACTTCTATAATTTTCACAAAATGCCGTTAACTTGACATATTTCGCTATAACATTAGTTTCCTCATAAGAGAAATTTTAAACTGTTTCAGTTTGTAAAGATACCATAGATCATATTTTATTATTGTATTGCATTATGTTCTACCTACCCAACTTTCCATTAAAATAATTTTAGCGGAGATCTCCCAATATATGATTGCTTATTGATAATTAAAACTGTAGTTTTTAAAACAATTGGTCTCTAATATTTAAAGTAAATCAAATTTTTTACTTTTTTATTTTTTGTGCAAAATTGTTATTAAATTTATTCTCTTACTAACACTACCTATAACTTCTTGAGAAAATGATTAATAAAAGAATCCTATGGTTTTTAGAGAAATACAATCAAATTCCAAATTTTGAATCTGGGTTTTGACATAATCGATCCTTTGCGATAACTTTGCTCTTCCAAAAACCCACATTGCAACAGCACTGAACGGCCAACGAGAAATAATGGAAGCTATTTTTGACATTGAAGGTGCCTGTAATACAATTTCTACAAAATCCATATTAAATAAACTACGTCATTGCAATTTGAACGGAGATATTTTTCACTTCATAGAAAAGTTTCTACAACCCAGATCCTTTAAAGTATATGTAAATGGAAAGTCCTCTAGAATCTGTATTCAGATTCACGGATTACATCAAGGTTCTGTTATTGGCCCCACTTTTTTTATTCTTGCTATAAATGACATATGCAATAACTTCCCCAATACCATTCAATACTTTCAATATTCCGATGACCTTATTATCATTGCCATGGGAAAAACATTAACACTTTTTGCCAAGTCTTAAAGTATTCAGTCCATATCCTTCAAAACAAAATTCCAGGCCTATGTTTATCCTTATGACAATGCCTATGTATAAACATAGATGGACACTGCAATAAGATACCTTTAACACACAATGTTTTGAAGCTTCGATAGAATGTGATGCTTCCGCAATGAACATAAGCGTACTTGAATTTTTACTCGCGGGTAATTATTCAGATTTTAAAAATTGGAAGTAGTAATAATGTATAAAAACACGTTCAAAGAAATAAAAAAACGAGAGTTTAACTATTAACAAATCACGTCTTTATAGAAAAATTAAAATACAATTTTATTTGCTTTAAATTTAATACAATTAAATATAGTTGAATTCAAGTTAATTTTTTAATAGGTATCAAAATAATGCTACAATAAAAAATCTTTATGTTTTCTCCTAAATTTGCTACCCAAATAGTTCGATCGTCAATATTATTTGGAAACCTACAATGAAAAATAAATCAGTTTTATTCTTTTCACTAATTTATTTGTATCCATGAGAAATATTAAATTCAAAAGGTACTAAACAGATCTTTTTTAATCAGATGATGTCTACTTACAATTTAAAAATGTCTACTAATTTCATGAACATGAAATTAGTAGACATTTCATATCTTATTCAATACATTAATGAACAAGAATAAACCCAATGGTACGCCTAATAAAATGTAAACAAACACGCTTCCTCATTTCCTCATCTTAAATAATGTAAATTGGATGTACTTACAAATGAAATGAGAGATCGGGATGTATATATTTCGTTTATTTTATTTCACTTTTCACAAATATCACTCAAAATACAGCCAAAATATCGAAAAAAAAAAACTTTTCCTCATCTACTGTAAAAAGTAAACTAACATGGAAAAGCATTTGAAGTTTGACGTAGATCCATAAGACAGAGAAATGTAAACACTGGTTGCCATTTATAAATAGTTTTCAGTGCTTCTACAAATAAAATAATTGATTGATATCTGTTATACGCTATTATTAAATGATAATGCACACTATGTGCACAGTTGATATTTTGATTACAATTAAATATATTAATCTAACCAAAAAATTATTATTTTTGTTTGATAGCACCTGCAGAGCATAAAATACGGAGTAATATTTTCAGCGACTCGCGAATAAGAAATTTCAATTAAAAAACGTGACAACAGTTAAGGGCGCTGAGAATGTGACCTATTCAAATAATTTTGACTACACAATATTATGTAAATAACTGAGTCCATCTGTGTTTAAAGTCCATGGTTAAAACATTTAAAATAAATAAAACAGGTTAATATGAGTGAATGATAAAGGTGAGAAAATTGCCTTCCATCGATATACCT
Organism: Diabrotica balteata; assembly: GCA_918026665.1. NCBI lineage: Eukaryota > Metazoa > Arthropoda > Insecta > Coleoptera > Chrysomelidae > Diabrotica > Diabrotica balteata. The sequence goes on along the minus strand of OU898283.1, from coordinate 18,150,892 downwards.
ATTTTGTTTTTTGTTTTCCTATTTCACGAGACATGACATAACATTTTACCTTTGTAAATAAATAAATAATTAAAATAAACACATTTAAAGAATATTGGTAAATTGACCGTTAAAGCTATTCAGATTAAATGTCCAAGATGTTGAATGTTGAAGATCCTCTAAACTCTAGACGTTATTATAAACTTAAATGAAAGTTTTAGAAAAAGTTATAAGAAGATAATAATTACCGTTTATTTTGTTTTCATGTGAATCTTTTGTGTTAATAACAAAAGTTTTCAGGCTGATATAATTTAAGATGGGTAATTTCTCATAATTATTCCAGAAAATTTCCCTATTAAAATATTTTAAGGTTAGAATTAAAACAATTAAATCCGGTATAATTACAAATATTAAATTTAAAGTTGCTAAAGTTTGTTCGTTAAAGATAACTTCTTTTTGCCCATGAAAAGTTTACTTCCAGGTTTTACTATCCAACTTTTAATAAATTTTCTACATAAAATCATTAAGTCTTTATAGTAAAAACGTCAAATTTTATTTTATTTTCAGTAGTAATATCCCTAGGACATTGATAACAGACGAGATAATTTCATGACAATCGAAAGCTCGTTCCTTGGTAACAGCACGAAGCCAAAGGCTGAGTGCTGTTACCAAGCAACGAGCTTGAGAAATTTGTCATGAAATTATGAGGCATTCATCAATGTACGAGGGATATTCGGCGGATAATTTTTCGAAAACAAAAAAAATCATAACTCAACATAACGAAACATTTAGTTATTAAAAGTACAATTAGTGAAAGTACAATTATTAAAATTTAAGTTAACATTAGAGAGGATCTATTACCACGCATAATATTTATAATCTTGTTGTGGTATTTATAAACGTGACATTTTGAAATTTATGTGGATGAAGTTGTCAAACTCGATCGTGTTGTCATAGGGATTGAAAATTGCACTGAATGCAATTATCAGTCTAATGTTGACATGATTGGGTGAAATTTCCTCTGGCTTCCATCACACACTGGTTTGGAAGGAAATGAAAAAGCGGATCATTACGCTCGTGAAGCAATACAAAGTGCATCATCAATAACAGTGAATACAGTGTCCGTGTCGGATTTTAAATCACTCGTAAAAAAGAAAGTGCTAAGTGAATGGGGAAATAAATGGCAACAATCAAAATCATTTCTAAACACTATTAAGTCTACAACACATTCATGGTGTGAAATAAACATTGACCGACGGGTATTCGTTAAAATGACTCGATTGCGTATAGGACACAGCAAACTAACTCATGGTTATATTATCGCCAAATAAAATCACCCTATATGTGATCTTTGTAACTATAATATATCCATACCACATATTTTGGTAGATTGTCCTAAATTTATTAATGAAAGAAACATACTTCTCATTCTTCTTTTATGCAATATGCAACCATTGTACATTATTACCTCTTATTTAGACCACGGTATAGACTCCTACGTCGTTTGCCCCCTTAGATTTGTGGACCATTGCGTGGATTTTTTCTGGTAGTTATTATTTTCTGGGTTTATTTTGACAGCCCAGTATTTACTTCTCAATTCGTTTAATCTTTCGTTAATATTGTTAATGTAGACATATGTTAGATCACATAGAAGTAATTAAAATGGCTTATTTGTTCTATTATACGAAATAATAAGAATTATTTTCAATTTCACTGTGAATGTGCCAATAAAAGCCATTGTTTTGTTTTCTGTGTGGACATTTTCATTCATGCATGTATTGCAATTGGTATATTAGTTTTTGCAATTTATTTTAAAAAACCATTATTTCGATCAAACAGAAATATAGATGCAGATAATTGGTTTTCATCGATTGATCTGATGGATAGTTTGTTAACGAATAAATTGACATTTGTTGGCATATTAACAAAGATCAAAATTATTCTCGTCACATGTGTACATTTTTATCCAACAAAAATTGGATCAACGTCATATGTATTTTTTGAAGAGGCTACAATTCTTTCATATTTTGGAAGGCGGCTTTATTTATCGAAATGAGACGAGTTGAGATTTGAAGCAATACCCTTCAGTACATCAGGTGTAAATTGCCGCTATACAAAGTTGAAGTATGAAATTAACTTATTTCTGAACTAGGACCATTATTAAATATACCATATATACCATAATAAAAAATCCAAAGAAATTGATAAATTAACACTCTGAAGTGGGGTATATGGATTAAATCATAATCTTTTCTGGTTAATTCTACCAACAAAATGATTATTCCGATTTGTTCTATGGTATAGATAGAAGAGGTGTCCCTATCTTCATATTTCTAAACGCAGCCTTAACAAATAGGACCATAGTGTCCACTTAAGTGTCCACCCATTGTCACGGCGGGGGTAGGAAAGACCATTATCTATACTGCTGCGAACAACATTAATGTATAACCTCTAAACGAAACTGTCCAAAGATGGGTTTTACTTTCTGGGCTATGCGCATGACCTGGCAGTAGTTTCACCAAGACAGTCTCGGAACGAAAGCAAACTGCTCTGAGAGAGGTGGATAATTGGTGTAAAGTTGAAGCCCTTGGGAATAATCCGCAAAAAACAGCAATTGCTGTTTTTTGCAGCAGTTGTTTCCCAATACAAGGATTACATTAACCGATGCTTAGGGGAGTGGAGATTCCATTTGTAAGTCAGGTCAAGTACTTAGGTGTAATCTTTGACCAGAATATAACGTGGAATCCACAGTTTAAAAATCCCACACAGAAGGCTACAATGGCCCTTGCCAAATTGGAAAAAGATGGAGACTAAATCCAAAAATGAATCTTTAGTTGTACATAAACATGTAGACCAAGACTCAACAGATGGGAGCGATTCGGCTGCTTAGTGACACACAATGGCGTTATTGCTTGAGCGTCACGGGACCATGATAATCGAGAGCCGATCAAGCAAGTCTATACCAGGAGATAAAAGCGGACACTTTGAAAAGCATTTTAATATCATAATACCAAAGAAATATGACTGAACTCGGGTTAAGCTTGGAATAGTTTTGTTTGGTTAAAGCTTCTGTCTCCCAAAGAAGGAAAACATTGGGAACATATGCCGCCGTGTTTCAGGCAGAAATTGCCGCAATACAAAGGTTCCTATGGAACTAATATGTCGGCAAGTGAAGATAATTATATTAACAGAAAATGTTAACAGACAAGAAATTTTGAGGCATGTATTTAGTTCAATACTCGTAATATGTTAGTTATTTATGGACGATATATCTAGGGAGTTGCAAAACAAAGCCATAGAAATCACCTATTAGGAAAATAACAAGACAAAGCAGCAAGAGATGTAGAATTGGGGCCAATACAACATCATTAATAAGGATCACATATGGGAGATAAGACATCCAACGTCTGGTGACCATAACTGGTACACAGATGGGTCAAAAACGTAAGATGGTTCGAGAGCAGGAGTACACAGTGATGATAGAAATAACCACAGTTCAGTCCTACTGGGAAAGTAGACATCTCTATTCCAGGCAGATATCTACGCAGTCCTGCATTCTACAAGGTTAAACAATATGAGGACTTATGCCAATAAACGGATCAATAACGCAACCTATAATAATAATAATAATAACGCAAACTCGAGGCATTCGAGATGTGGTGTTACAGACGTATCTTAAGAATTCCATGGGTGGATCGTGTGACTAATGTTGAGGTCCTACGTAGAATAGGCAAGGAATGCGAGATTGTTAACACCATCAAAGAGCGCAAACTAGAATATATTTGCCATGTTATGAGGAATGAACAGAGATACGGCTTGTTGCAACTCATTCTTCAATATCTTGGCTTCAAAACCTGAGAAAGTGGTTTAATACATCGACAACCGGACTATTCAGAATAGCAGCAAGCAAAGTTAGGATAGCCATGTTGATCGCCAACATCCGGAACGGATAGGCACCGTAAGAAGAAGAAGAATAACGCAACCTTGGGAGCTCTAGCTAATCCACAGATTAAATCCAAACTGATGTCGGAATATCGCTAATAACTAGACAACCTTGCGTACAGCAAAACTGTAAAAATTGTCTGAGAGCCAGGTTGTTAAGGAATCGACGGCAAGGAGACAGCCTATGAATTTGCCAGAAGAGGATTGGTAATAATATACTTCAGTTTACAACTCGTTCTGGGTGTACCAAAAAGCACATCTGAAACCGAATAAGGTGCTGGATTCGGAGAAAACACAAAGAATACTGCGAACAAATTTCCATACAAAGTCGTGGGAAGAGTTTCATAAGTCAGATCTGCGAAAAGAAATCTGCAGAACTGCACAAAACAAATAGGAAGTAGCTCAAAATCTAAACAGAGTTACTAATTGGACAAGTTGCAGATTATGCATCAAAGATACCGAGATATTCATAGTTTATGCGACTGGCATCCACTCAAAAGAACTCTATAAACTGATGGAGGGTAAAATCATTTTGGAATTGATGTCGTAAAGGAATATTGGTCAGTGTCATCAGAGAATACGTTCAGATGGCTTCTATAGGAAAACAAGAGATATATAATGGCTTACAGGGATTGGGGAAGAAATAGAACAAGCTGGGAAGGAACATTAGAAGAAAAAGCATTTATTTATTTATTAAGGCACTATTTTACTAATAATGGTCACCTGGATGGTAGGCGTCCGTTCACTCGCTAGCAAGTCTTCCTGATAAAACTGAAAAGTTAAAACACGTGTGGGAAAATGACGAGAGACTCGAATTGAATCGAAATGCAACCATCGTTTTTTATTAAGAACAAAGAGAGGAGAAAGAATGACAAACTTATTGAAAACTTTTTAAAATATCAAACTGTAATTGTGAATATATTTAACCAGACTATAACTTTATACTTGCAATTTTACTACACCATCAATACGTTTATTACCTCATAAATTAAGCACTTCATTTATTGTCAACATCGTATACATATTTATGGAGGACCTAGAGACCTAAATTGTAAAAATAGTTTCGAAAGTAATAATAGTTGGCAAATTGTACAATCTGAAAGGGGGAGCCATTGATTATAGTTATGAAAATTATGTTGGAAATCAAGAAGTTATTTTTTATATAATAGGGAGGTGTACACAGTTGTCAGATTATGACAAAAATAAAAAAATACTAAAAGAAATTACGGAAATATTAAACAGGATTATTTGAGTATAGAGAGCAAAGAATTATTATATAAAGGGTGTTTTTTTTTAAGGTATAGAACTTTGAAAAACGGAACAAAACAAAGATAATTTTTTTCAATTGACATGAAATTGGCTTTATTCGAAAGATAATCTTTTAGCAATATAATTTAAATATGATTTCCGGTATCTAGAAAATCCTGGTCCTTCAAGCTTTGGGGTTGGAGCGATGGGTCCGTCCCTCATCACCTGGAAAAAACTCTTTTGACTAAAAATTCTAACGCCGATCCTCTGAATATGGATGGACACCTGGTAAAGAAAAGGACTTTGAAAATTGGTACTTAGAACACTCAAGGCATGACGCATATGACAACGGAAATTTTAACTGAAATGACGAAGCAAAAAATCAAAAATAAAGGCCAAGAAAATGAACAGATTAAAGACTACATTTATACATGGCCAGGAGTAGAAAAACACGTATACCCTAAATCAGGGGTCTTAATTCTTATAAAAAAATCGATAAAAAATATATAAAAGACTATGCGTACATCTCTGAAAGAATTCTGACAATGACAATGTCACATTGTACGGCAACGAAACAATGCTTGTTGGAGTCTAAGCGCCAACAAACGATTCAAATCAACAAGTTAAAAATTCCTTTTATGAATAGTTATCAAACATTTGTGATAAAATAAAAAGTCATCAAGAAATAATATTGTTAGGACACCTAAATGCCAGAGTAGGTTCTCAAATAGAAGATGACGTGGTGGGACGGCACGAAAAAATAGTTAAAAATGGTTCAGGGGACAGCTTAAATAAGTTTTGTAAACTTGTTATTTTCAAAATAATGAATAACCAATTCCAACATAAAGATATTCATAAATACACTTGGGAACGACCTTCACCCCAACAGAAGTCCATCATAGACTATAATAATGAGACGGAAATCAAAGTTTAAGTGTCAACACTGCAGAGTAAAAAAGAGGATCTAACTGTGGGACAGATCACTACTTTCTTTTGTGCCCCTTTTAACAATACTACAAACAGAACACCGAAAGTGAGAGAAACAATACTACACATTACAAAACAGAGAGATATAAATTGCACCTTTTATTTTAACCAAGTATTAAACATCTTTTTCAATCTAGATTAGAAAAGAATCTAAATGATATGGAAAGAAATATGATTGTAGAACAAGAATACAACAACCTCAAAACGATAATAAAAAACTTGCTTATGAAGTATTAGGAACAGAGAACAACCACAAAAAACATCACGAACCACCATGGATGACAGAAAACGTAGAAGAAATGATACAAGAAAAAAATAATTCGGAATAAGTGAAATGCAATGGCCGAGATCAGGAGTATGTGACGTAGATGGATATCAAGTGTACCATGCCGGAAATACTGATGCCAATCACTATAATGGAGTTGCAATCGTAGTAGCAAAACACTTAGCTTAATCAGTATTAACTTATATTCTGATATCTGACAGAGAAATGCTACTAAAATTTAGTTTAAAGCCATTCATTACCAACGTAATTCAGGTTTATGCCCCAACATCATCCTAGGATGAAGATAAATTAGAAGCATTCTACAAAGATCTTACTGATGCTGATACTGATATTGTCAAAGCAGCGGAAAATACCATAGTCCTCGGAGATTTTAACTCTAAAGTCGGCAAAGGACGCTGTTTGAACATTGGGGGGGGATTATGGCCTGGGAAACAGAAACGAACGTGGAGATCGACTTGTCCAGTTCTGTCAAGAACACGATTTCATTATATCGAATACTCACTTTAAACTACCACCGAGAAGACTCTACACCTGGAAGTCAAATGCAGAATCAGACGACAAAATTATTAGGAAATACTTTATTTAGAGAAGTACTTACTTTAGAGAAGTATTTACTTTAGAGAAGTAAAGAGTCAACATCTAGCCAAACAGTGTCATGCCATTGAAGAACTTGAAAAAAGATACGACACGTTTAACATGTATAAAAAAGTGAAAGAAACGGCCGGTATCTTCAATAAGAAACAAACTGCATTGCTACAGGATGAAAATAGTAAAGTGATATTTGAAGGAGAGGACAAACTTAAAGAATGGGAAAATTACGAACCTATTCGAAGACGATAGGAGTAGTTTACCTCCCGATATTACTAACTGCGACGGACCCCTAATAACACGCTTTGAGGTTATAAAGGCCATACAATCATCAAAAGATGTCAGAGAGACTGGCCCTGATGAAATTCCAACTGACATATATAAGCTTATAAATGATAGTTTTAGAGGCTATAACTTCGTTTTTCAATTCCATTTATACCAGCGGACAACTACCTAATGGTTGGTCTAATTCACTGTTTATAGCTCTACCTAAGAAGACAACAGCAGAAACCTGTGCTGATTATAGAACCATCAGTTTGTTAAACCACTTATTGAAATTATTTCTGAAGGTAATACATAGTCGTATCTACAATAAATGCGAGGAATACCTGAATGACACTCAGTTTGGTTTCCGTAACGGATTTGGAACGAGAGAGGCACTGTTTGAAATGAAAGTACTTGCTCAAAGATGTCGTGATATATCTGTAGACATATACTGTTGTTTTATTGACTTCCAAAAGGCATCTGATCGTGTTAAGCACTCTATATTGATCGAAGCTCTAAAAGACATTGGCTTGGACGGCAGAGATGTTCGAATAATTGCAAATTTATATTGGACTCAAACAACATCAGTTTTAGTAGATGGTGTGGAATCACAGGCTCCCAATATTAAAAGAGGAGTACGGCAGGGATGCCTCTTGTAACCCCTGCTTTTTAACGTTTACTCCGAAAGAATTTTCAGAAAAGCACTTTCTGAAAAACAAGAAGGAATACTTGTGAACGGCGAAGTCATCAATAATTTGCGATATGCGGACGATACAGTACTCCTAGCTTCTAGTCAAGAAGATCTGCAAACACTACTTGATAGTGTTGTTGAGAGTTGTAGGGAGGAAGGTCTGGATCTGAACATAAGGAAAACCAAAATACTCGTAATAAGTAAACAACAGCATATAAAACCGTCTATATATGTAAATAATACCAAACTTGAGCAAGTTGATAAAATCGTTTACGTTGGACAGCAATTAAATTGTAACGCAGAAAGTCACGGCGAAATTAGATCCAAGATAGAGAAGGCTAGAGCTGCTTTTAGAAGGATGTCCAAGGTGTTATGTAACAGAGACTTAAAATTGGCATTAAGGCTGTTTTATCGGTGCACCAAAATTTTTTCTCTGTTATTTACCGACGAAATGTCTCGAAATTTGGACATGTTATACGAAATTATGTTGCCTTTAAACTGATGGTTTTACTTTTTTTATTTTTTTGAATTTTCTGTTGAAAAATTGGATTATACTGTTTAACGTTCTATTATAACCAAACTTTTCACGCCCATCAGTTGAAAGAGTTTTTTTTTCTGTATTCGTTGATTCTTTTTTCACCTTTCTGTGTCCAGTAATAATCGAGAAAAGCGTATTCAAACTTTGAAGAAAATTGCTAAAAAATACTGAAATCTAATAGTGAAACGTGTTCCTCATCATTGTCGCTGAGCTTGATCGTTATCGCATTAGTGACGTCAAATCTCATGAGCGTACGGTACGGTCTTATTTTTATTTCTCTATGGGTACGGTATTTCGCTATGGGTACGAAATTATTTAGTTTACGTGTATGTTAAGTAATATATTATTAGTTTAGTGGTATAAGTTAAAAGTTCTTTAGTTTACGCGTATTTTTAAGTATTACATTAGGTTAATGATATAAGTTATAAGAGACAAGATAAAAAATGAGTCCCAGTAAACGTCCTATGTCAAGGAAAAGGAGAGCAATTGCACTGCTTTGCTTTAGTATTTATTGTTTATATTACAACCGTTTTTAAAAGCTTTTATTTAACTTATATATATATATATATATATATATATATATATATATATATATATATATATATATATATATATTCAAGGTTTGAATAATCATTCTCCATTTTCATGCAACTTTTCTAATATGGAGGTTATCAAAGAAAAAATGGACGGACTGATAAGTACATTGACTTTTAAATGTCAAATGTGGAATATTGAAAAGGAGATAGCAACATAGGATTCTGGTAACAATTCACTGAACTTGAATGGTTCTGGTTATTCAGACATACAGCAGCAGCACGCTGCATTAAATATACCTGTGATTTCCTACAGGCAGTATGCAAAACATACGGAAACAGTTGCAGATATCATCGGCCAAACACTTTGTGATTCCTTAGAAGAGACTGGACGGGAGGAATTAGCTTTAGCCAAAGAAATTGGTGAAGTAGATTCCGACGGAAATGGGTTAATAACCGGTATAGCTGATGGTGCTTGGTCAAAAAGATCGTATAAAGTAAACTACGATGCTTCTTCAGGTGTAGTACCTGACGTTGTAAAATTTATTAGTACGCCTTTGATGGATAGGACATGTAATTAGGCGAGATGAAGATGAAACGATCAGAAAAATTTTCGACCGAAGAGGACCAGTGGGAAGACGATCCAGAGGAAGACCAAAACTTAGGTATCAAGATAACACAGAGAATGATCTAAAATCCATCGGAGTTAAAGCATGGAGAAAGTTGCCAGAGGCAGGGGCGAATGGAAGATTGTTCTGAAGAAGCCTTTGGCTCATGACAAGCTGTAATACCACTGATATGATGAAATAACTATCCACGATTTGTGTTTTATTCATCAATTGGATACTTTTCTTATGTAACTGCAACCTATAAATATATTAAAATAATGTATATTCCATTCAGAGAACATTTTCCTCGCAGTGCGTCGCCTCGAAATACTTGCCAGATAAATACATTTACTATTATGATGGTTTCGCAGGTACCAATTTTTTATAGATAAATAAAAATATTTTTTGTTTAATTTTTACTACGCTAATATCAGTTTTCTCTAACAAATATTAACAAAATATTAATTATATATTAATATTAATATAACAAAATTTAAATTTATTATAAATAAACACTATGGTGTTTTTTGCAGTCACGTTTCACAAATTTTTATTTAATACTATGTTTAGCTAAGACATATAAATTAAAAATGTGATTAATTCTTTTTAAAACATTATCTACGATAATTAATCTAAAAAAAAAGTATTCCGACAAAACTAATTTGAATGGAGAATAATGCATTTATTTTAAACAACCCGTGGGCCCGCGCCACTGAATAAACATCCAAACTATTAGGAGGTCACGTAGGGTCTGACATAGCAGTGTAGAAAAGTAAGTGATACGCCCACTTCAAATCGCAGTATGCTATAACTGCGAAAACAGCCTTAAGGATCCGCCTACTTCGCTGCTACGTGTTCTTGGTCTTAGTTTATGCTGTCGAGTTCTGAACTGTGAATAAAATCGATCTAAATCGCCTTGAGGCTTTCAAGATGTGGTGCTATAGTAGAATTTTAAAAGTTTCCTGGGTGGAGAAGATTCGAAACTCCACAATACTACAACGTCTCAGCAAGACTACTGAAATCATAAAAAGCATCAAGCAGAGAAAGCTGAAATATTTCGGACATGAAATGAGTGGTCCCAAATATAGTTTGCTACAAAATATCATGCAAGGAAAAATAGCAGGCAAACGCAGTCCAGGACGAAGAAGAACCTCATAGTTGAAGACCTTGCGAGATTGGTATGGTGTTGATACAAACATGCTATTTAGGGTGAGAGTTAATAAAATTAAAATAGCTATGATGGTAACCAACGTTCTGAAAGGACATGGTACATGGAGAAGAAGAATTAAATAACTTTTTTTTTAAATATCTTCAATGTTGTAAATAAAGACAAATGGGGTTTTTCGCCTCAATTCTTTAAGCATGATCTACGAGTACATCGACTTGTGAAACAAAGGGATATGTGTCTTAATGCTAGTGGTAATTATTTGTAGATATATTTGCCAATAAATCTTTTCTGAATCAAATATGGGTTTTATTTATATTATATGAGCCTCGTATATGTACCAATAAGGAAGAGAAATAAAAAATCGTTTAATGTGCCAAACTTTCCACGACTTTTCTTTAACAATTATTTATCTAGATCCGCTTGACTAGATTCAATGTAAATGTTTTTTGTTACATTTTAACAATCTTTCAAAATTTTTGTAGTACAAACAAGTTTAAACACGCGCCAAAAAACGTATCGTTATGACACACATCAAACTCTCACGTGCCACACAGTCACTTTTGGATGAAATCCAATTTAACTTTCCCGTGAACTGTTACTTGAAATATAAGCTGACGGCTGCAAATATCCATCCAATCTATTTTATTGAAGCGAAAATCAATTATCAATTTGGAGCGGAGGTGCCAATTGCAATCATAATCCTCAACAAGGGATATTTTTGAGTAATTCTTTTTAGAGCAGCCGTAATATTTATAGTGCTTTACGATGCTTTGTCGACTTTAGTCGTATTGTCATTATAAGTGTAAGTCTGGCATCTATAATTTTAGTTTCTAATATCGAACTAATAGATGGCAGCATTATCGAGAATAAGACCCATGTGAAAATTTATTTTTTTTTTATATTTCGAAAGATACAACAAACTTGCTTTATCTTCAGAGATAAATTTACATTTTTATGCGAATGTGATGTTTCTCATGCTAGCTTGATGAGTTGGTATTCACTAGCTATTGACTATATGTGTTGATCTTATTATGTTTTCTATTTGTAAATCAGTTATTAACCTCTTGTGCTCCCGATATTCTTATAGTATGGTTTCTTGTTATTGTAATATACAGTGAGGGGCAAATTTATGAATTTTTTTTTCTTTCGAGAATAGGCGACTTCGTAAACAAATCTCGAAACAGGTTGATTTTTATTTTTAAATTATGATTTTTTGGCACATACTAGTGACACCAAAGGTAGAGTAGTCAGAAACCAAATTGACTTTGTCCTTGTTAGTCAAAGATTCCGCAACTCTATACTCTCAGCTAAAACCTACCCAGGAGCAGATATGGGCTCGGATCACAATCCTGTAGTAGTCACATTAAGAATGAAACTAAAGATCATTAAAAAACACATACAGAAACAAATTGACGTGAGAAGACTGAATGAACAACATATAAAAAAAAACAATAGTGAACATCAGAGAAAATTTACAAAATATAGAGAAACTGAATAGAAATACTGATAACATAGACCAAAAATGGGAGAATATTAAACATGCCGTAATGTTGGCAGGGAGAGAAAATTTAACACCGAAAGAAAGGAAACATAAAGAATGGATGAATGAGGAAATACTACAGTTGATGCGTGAAAGAAGGGTACACAAAACAAATAATCCGATATGATACAAAGAAACAGATAAACTGATAAAAAAGAAAATAAGAGAAGCTAGAGAAAGATGGCTAAGTGAGCAATGCCAGGAGTTGGAACAATTGGAGCGAAAATATGACTTTTTTAATGTACACAAAAAGATTAAAGAAATGACAGGAAGGAGAAGAACAACACAGACAGGACAGATCAAAGATACAGATGGTATAACTATAACAGATTTACAACAAAAAATGAACCGATGGACAGAATACATATCACAACTGTTTGATGACAAAGATAGACAAGAAATCTCAAACGAATATACAGATGATACAGGGCCTGATATAATCAGAGAAGAAATAGAATATGCAATCAAACAAGCAAAAAGTGGTAAGGGAGGCTCTGTTTGCAATGAACGTTCTCTCACAGAGATGCTTAGACATGAACCAAGAAATTTACGCCTGCTTTATTGATTTCGAAAAGGCATTTGACAAAGTACAACATGAACCACTAAGACAAGTTCTAATAAAGAAAAATATAGACAGCCGAGATATTCGAATTATATGCAATCAATATTGGAATCAAACAGCAAATGTCAAGGTTGAGGGTAGACTAACAGAAGAAATTCAAATCCGTCGAGGAGTCCGGCAGGGATGTATCTTATCGCCACTTTTATTTAATCTGTATAGTGAAGCTATCTGTGAACAAGCACTCGAGGAAGAAGATCTTGGTCTGATAATAAATGGTGAGACGATCAACAATATAAGGTGTGCTGACGATCCAGTTCTCCTAACGGGAACGCTAGTAGAACTACAACATCTCGTTCAAAGTGTCAATATATACTGTAACAGTTACGGCTTGAAAATTAATTTGAAAAAAACTAAATTTATGGTAATCACGAAATCAAAGAACATCAGAGCTAATCTTGTAATAGACAATACAACGATTGAGCGTGTGCCCTGTTATAAATATCTAGGTGCTTGGATCACAGACGATACTGATCAAACAAAAGAGATTAGATGTAGAATAGAAATCGCCAGATCAGTCTTTAATAGAATGCGCAAACTCTTTTGTAATCGTGATATCAATATAAAGTTACGAATACGAATACTGCGGTGTTATGTCTTTTCTACCCTGTTATATGGAGTTGAGGCTTGGACACTAAAACAGTTAACCATAAAAAACATCGAAGCTTTTGAGATGTGGTGCTATAGGCGCATTCTCAGAATATAATGGATGGACCGCGTCACTAACACGCAAGTACTCCAAACTTTAGACAAAAGATGCGAAATTCTAAATGAGATAAAAACTAGAAAGATGGAATACTTGGGACACATTGTGAGAGGTGAAAAGTACGAACTTTTAAGAAACATCATGCAGGGCAAAATTAAGGGCAAAAAAAGTATGGGAAGAAGAAAAATATCGTGGCTTCGTAATCTACGTGAATGGTTCGGGTGTAGTTCGATTGAACTTTTTAGGCGCGCTGCTAACAAAGTCGCAGTGGCCATGATGATTTCCAATCTCCGCTAGGAGTGGCACGAGAAGAAGAAGAAGTGACGTAATAGCCCTATTTGGGCGTGATGACGTAATCGACTAGTTTTTTAAAAGAGAATATATGATTTGTGCTAGCTCGTTTAAAGATTATTCAATTCTCTACTCATTTATATTAACATTCATCATCATCATTCTGGCTTTACACCCCTGCGTGGGTCCTAACCTCCTCAAAAATTTCTCTACTGTTGTCCCTATCCATCGCCTTTCTCTACCAAGCACGTATTCCCATATTTCTCATGTCTTCATCGATGTTATCAAGGAACCTTGTTCTGGGTCTTCCTCTTCTTCTCTTCTCAGCGTTTTTCTAGCTCCTCAGATCCTAAGATAGAACGTCTCCTCAGACGTTCTATCTTAATATGTTTTACGATATCAGGTTCCTGGTATATTCTATAAAGTTGGAAGTTGTATCGTCTTCTCCACACTCCATTCTTATTCACTGCTCCATAGATACACCTTAGTAATTTTCTGTCTAATAAAGATGCTATGTTTTCTCTGTGTTGTTGTACGGGGCGGAGGCATGGCTTTATAGAAGAATGCTGAGAATATCATGGACAGCAAGGATCACGAACAAGGAGGTTCTAGGAAAAATGAAGAAGGAACCAGAGATTGAGCTCAAAATAGCAACTGTTGGTCGAGCAAATTCTGCGGTTTATCTCTGCGGTAGTATTATTTCAGTGGTAAGGAGCACTCCCAGGTATACCAATTCGTTCACTGCTTCGATGACAACCCGTCGTTTTCTGGCTGTCATAAAAGTATTGAAATTGACTCACATATGCAATATACATGTCTATAAAATGGCGCTGGATGATAATACCAATTTGACATTTTATCTCCATCTTGTGGCGCACCCAGGGGGGTTTTGAGTAAAAAATATATACAGAATAGTAGGAAAATGTAACATTGCTAACATTGCTCATTGCTCTCAAAGAGCAATGTTAGGTATACGACTGTCAGATAAAAAGAGGAGCGACTGAGTAAGATCAAAAACAAAAGTCGAGAACATAACAACAAAAATTGACAAACTTAAATGGAGCTTCGCGGGCCACACTGCTAGACAAAAAAACCATGGAACCAGAAAGATCAAAAAGACCTTGGAAATATGTTGCTCAGGATAGAGACCGATGGAAGGAGTTGGGAGAGGCCTATGTCCAAACATGGACGATAGAAGGGTAAGAAGAAGAAGAGGAAAATGTAACTTGTCTTTCACACACAATACAAAAAATCCAAAACGCTAAATTAATAATTAAATTACCACTTTAAATATGTAGAACACAATAATTATTGTATAAATACACAATAATATTTTTCATTGTTTGCAATTAAAATACATTTGTAAATAAAATACATTTCGATTTTACCCATGGTTTTACCTATGTCTTTGTTGCTAAGCTGAATCTTTTACTTTATTTTCACTTTCTATATTTGTATATAAATTAGTTCTTAATAGAAGTAAATTGCGTTTATTTAATTTCAAAGATTGTGAAGAGTGAGAGAAAATTGATATTGGGTTATGTTTTAAGAGCGCCGCATTGGTTTTTATTTTCAGTCAAACACTCGTAGCGTCACCCTGCAAAATTTGGTAAAATTAGAACACTTAAGCTAGACATTTTAAATGAAAGATTCTAAAAGACGAAAGAAAGTATCTGGGTTTCTTTTCTTTTTATTACATATAGAGGCTCTATATTAAGACAAGAAAATCTGTTATGTTATTTAGTGATAAGGAAAGTACATCGTCTTTTTCTTACGGTGCCTATCCGTTCCGGACGTTGGCGATTAGTATGGCTATCCTAACTTTGCTTGCTTCTTCTTCTTAGGATGCCTGTCCGTTCCGAACGTTGGAACGTTCTGGCTATGATGATTTTGTTAGTTGCTATACGAAATAGCTGTGTTGAGGTCTTTCTATACCATGCTCTCAGGTTAGCACGCCAGGATATTCTTCTTCGTCCTGGGGCTCTTTTTCCTTCAATTTTACCGTGCAAAATGCATTGGAGTAGCTCGTATCTGTCTTAATTTCTGATTATATGTCCCAAGTACTCCACCTTACGGCTCTTCACAATGTTGACCAAATCCGCGGTTGTGTTCATCCTCCGCAGTACTTCTTCATTGGTGACTTTGTCTGTCCATGGTATCTTCGGGATTCTTCTGTATAACCATAATTCAAACGCCTGAAGTTTTGATAGAGTTTCCGCCTTCAGTGTCCACGTTTCTACTCCATACAGAAGCACTGAGTACACGTAACATTTAAGGAGCCTTATTTTTGTTTTCAAGGTGAGGTCATGGCTTTTGAACACAGAGCTCATAGCCAAGAATGCACTTTTGGCCTTTCCGATGCGACATTTAATTTCTTGAGTATTGTCCCACGACTCATTGATTATAGTTCCCAAGTAATTGTATTGTGAGACACGTTCAATTCTCATTTGGTTCACATACAGATTTGCTCCAGTTATGTTTTGCTTGCTGATGATCATTATCTTGGTTTTGCTGGTGTTTATATCCAGTCTATAGGTTCTACTTGTTTCTGTTATTTTGTTCATTAAGTTTTGCAGTTCTATGGTATTGGAAAACACTTTTGTATCATCTGCATACCGCAGGTTATTAAGCTTGACTCCATTTATTGAGATGCTTTGATCAATATCTTTTAGGGCCTCTTCAAAAATGTGCTCCGAGTACAGATTGAATATCAGTGCTGAAATTATGCACCCCTGTCTCACTCCTCTTAAGATTTGGACCGGTTCTGTATATTCTCCATCTATTCGGAGTACCGCTGATTGATTCTAATACAGATTAGCTATAATTTTTAAGTCTCTTCCATCAATCCCTGTCCTTTTCAGCACTTCCATAATTTGTTCATGCCTGACTCTATCGAAAGCCTTCTTGTAGTCAATCAGGCATGCAAAATCATTACAGCTGACATCTCTACATTTCTGAAACAAGATTTGCACGCCAAATAAGGCTTCCCTCGTACCAACGGCGTTCACAAATCCAAACTGATTGGGCGCAATTTGTTCCTCACATTTACGGTAAATTCTTTTGTGGATGACCTTTAAAAACAGCTTCAGCAGATGGCTCATTAGGCTTATTGTCCTATAATCTTCACAAACTTTTGCTCCTGGTTTTTTGGACAATGGTACGAACTCCGATTTGAGCCACTCTACTGGTATTTTTCCTGCTTTATATATTTCATTAAATATATCAGTTATTATTTTTATAGGCAGTTCTGCAGGAATTTCATCAAGTCCTAGTGTCTTTCCATCCTTCATTTGTCTGACGGCTGCCGTTATTTCTTCTGGTAGGATTTCGGGACCTGAATTTTCTTCAACGGTGGGCTCTTGTACTGTTGTAAGGTCATGGAAAAGTTTCCCCAAGTATTCTTCTCCTACTTTTTTTTATCTTCTTTGATTATGGCAAGATTGCCTTCATTATCTGTTATTTTTCTGCTGTTGCGTTTTCGAAACTTTCCAGCTATTTCCTTCACCTTTCGATGAACATTGAAGTTATCATATCGACTCTGATACTCTTCTATTTCTTGACATTGTTCTGTTTTTTGTTTCTCTTTGGCTTCTCTTATTTTTCTTCTGACGATGGTATGTATTCTCTTATATTCTTATATTTCTTTGTTTTTTTTTCTCTGATCCATAGGCTCAAGTATTTCATCGGTCATCCACGGTTTGCGTTTCTCTATGTCTTTCTTTAGGTGATGTTCTTTTATTTCTCTCACTGTTTCTTGTATGATGGTCAGACTTTCCTCTATAGTTTCTGCATTTTTGCATGTTAGCACCCTTGTATTGAGGTTTCCACTCACCTTCAGTTGAACATTGGGATCTTTCAGTTTTCTAAAAGCATACTTCTTCATCGACTTACTTGTAACCTTCTTCATTCTGACTTTGAAATTACCTACAACTGGTACATGATCAGAATTTATGTCTGTTCCCGGGTATGTTTTGACAGATGTGCAGCTGTTCCTATACCTCTTATTTACTAGAATGTAATCAATCTGATTTCTTACAATCTTTCCCACAGTATCCTGTGGAGATTTCCAGGTGTACAGTTTCCTTGGGTGTTGCTTGCTGCTATTCTGAATAGTCCGGTTGCCGATGTATTAAATCACTTTCTCAGGTTTTGAAGCCAAGATATGCTTCTTCTCTCTGATCCTCTCTTTCCAAATATCTTGATCTGAAGAATGAGTTGCAACAAGCCGTATCTCTGTTCATTCCTCATAACATGGCCAATATATTCTAGTTTGCGCTCTTTGATGGTGTTAATAATCTCGCATTCATTGTCTATTCCACTTAGGACCTCAACATCAGTCACACGATCCACCCATGAAATTCTTAAAATACGTCTGTAACACCACATCTCGAAAGGAAAGTACAGGACAACAAAAAATGTGGTAAAATTTTAAGTAATTGTTTCAAGCTATGCTAACTGCTATTTTTCTTTTAATATATATATATATATATATATATATATATATATATATAATATATATATATATATATATATATATATATATATATATATAGGTATATATTATAATACGAAAATTACAGAATGCGAAACATTTTGGAGCTATTATCAAGAGGAATATGGTTCAAGTTCGGAGTCTTAATCTGCCTACTCACCTCACTCGTGACATACCAGTATCCTGTTCTTGTATTTCTACAGTTATGTTTGTGAAATTTATTGCCATAAATACCGGCAGTTTGTATCTAAGATATGTTTCATCTAAATTTTCCAACATAAAACACTATAGGTCTGAATGTTTCTTTTTTTTTTCAATTTTATATTTAAAATATTTACTCACTTTTGATAAAAAGTAAAATTCGCACATTTTTTCAAATGTGTCAGATAATTTTGGGACATCCGGTATTAAATTGAGGATATCTAGAAATAGACGAAAATATAACAAAGATCGACTAAATAAAACAGCACGTTAGGAGTTTAACCTGCCGGATTTAGGTTATATTTATTAGGTGTATAATAATACAGTAAATAACAAAGCTTAATCCCTCTCGTACGTACTAAATATTTATAGATGTGGTCTCTTAGAAGAGGAGAATAGAAAAAAAAATTGAAATTATAATTGATATATCGAATATTGTAGGAGAGCGGATAGTTTGAACGTTTGACCCGATCCAACACATCCAATATCATACGAAATATTATAAAATAAAATAAAATAAAAACTCTCTCTAATTTCTACAGAATATTATTCAACTTCATCGAATAAACAATAATTTCAATTTAAGTATTTATAAAAGGAAGCGTTTATGACTTTGTATTTGACATTAACGGCTATTTTACAATATCCATTTGTTCGTTATTATTCGCCATTTATGTTCCTAGTAGAAACTAATAAAAAAAGCTATTTAAAAGCTAGAGATATTGGATTATCTTAACGGCTGATGCATGCGCAAAGTACAAACTTATGCTTCGACCGTACAAATTTTAATAATTTTGAATGACCCGACTCGCAGATATTTTCAAGGTCATGGCCGTTTAAAAAATATGCAAGCTCTATATGCCCCTATCATCATCAGAATTTAGGCTGTACAATCCTGCGTGAGTCCTAGCCTCCTCAAGATTTTTTCTACAGTCATCCCTATCCATCGCCTTTCTCCGCCAAGCAAGCATTACATTATCAAGGTACCTTGTTATGGGTCTTTCTCTTTTTCTCTAACCAATGGGTCTATCAAGGAGCGTATTGCTAGCTGGGTCATTTTGCTCCATCCGCATTAGATGTCCTATGGTTCCTGGTATATTCTATAAAGTTCGAAGTTGTATCGTCTTCTCCACACTCCATTTTCATTTATTGCTCCATAGATTCGCCTTAGTACTTTTCTTTCGAAACAACCTAACACGTTTTCATTATTTTTTGTTAGAGTCGAGGTCTTTGAACCATATGTTAGTATTGGGCATATTATTGTTTTGTAGAATTTTATTTTTGTATTTCTCGATATAATGAATTTAAGGAGGTGATTGAGTCGCATCTGTTGGCCGTGCAAATTCTGCGTTTTATCTCTGCGGTAGTATCATTTTAAACCCTGGAACCTCATACTTGGGTGTGAGATACCCATCGAGACACTTAACTGAATGTAGCATGCGCGAATCGCATTTCAATGTTAATACGTGTTCGTATGTTCTCTGGTTAATACCGCTTCATGTAAATTCAGTCTGTAGTCTGCCAAGGACAAGTTTGTAGTTGCTGTCTCGTTTGAGCGACATTTCCGATCACGAGAATTTATTGAATAAGCGCTAGGGTATGTAGCACCCATGTGTGAGGTTTCCGATAATTTATTAATTTTTCTTATAATTATTTTTTAGTGAAATGGCTTCATGTGGCTGGAAAGAAAACTGGGAAAAACGTCGTCCGTTGACCCAAGCTGAACTGGAAAGGGAAGCTGAACATTTATTTGATAATGAAAACAACGAGGATGATAGTGAAAATACCTTTGTTACCGATTCTGAATCTGAGGAGGATTATGTCGAAGAACAAAACTCCAATATCGACACTGATGAAAGTGAACAAAGTGATAGTGAAACAGATCATGAACCAGTGAGAAATGTTACAAGTTTACTTGGAAAAAACGGGCATCGTTGGTCTACAGAACAGCCCTCAAGGCGTGGTCGTACAACAGTCGCAAATCTTGTTATACGTTTACCGGGCGACAAAGGAAATGCCAGGATACTTGAGTCTCCTGAAGAAGCCTGGAACTTACTATTTAATGAAGAAATGTTAGATAATATCGTTCTTTTTACCAATGAAGAAATCAGTTACTGTTAAACTGGGAATAAGCCACAATTAAAGATAAAAATACGTTTATTGACGTTTCAATTTCCACTTCGGAAATCGTTCTCAAAATACAAACAGTAAATTAAACAAATTTTGTTTTTTAATACATAGTGAAAAATTCTTCTAATAATTTAATTTTATCTGACTCATTTATATTGACAATTCAGACATACATTATGCATTTTAAAGTAGATGACTTTAAAATGATATTGCCAATATTGTTGAGTTGCGCTCCTGGGACGACTTTACTTATAAGATAGTTCATTCGATTACATGAAATCAACTTTAACTTGAGAATATCCGTCAGAAAAAATCATAGCATGTAATTCGTCTTTAAAAAGACAAACACATGACATGATGACAGTAAAATTCTCCTGTTAGTGATTCCATAGTAAATTATGAGGGAAAAACCAGGAAAAAAACCTCATAATACTATCCCGACATTGTAAGTATTTGTTCGTGAATTTAGTTTACCTTCAACAAACATCAAAATTCTGATTTTATATGTTACGTTATTTAAAAAAAAAACATAAATGATGTATCCTCTATATGTTACTGACTTACTAATACTGGTATTTTCTTATTAATAACTTCCTCTTTCAATATTGGTAACCAGATCCTACTACATTCTGCCGAGGAATTTGCGACAATTGAAACAATTGTCGCAAATTCCTAATTTAAAAATCAAAGTGGAAATTGAAACGTCAATAAACGTATTTTTATCTTTAATTGTGGCTTATTCCCAGTTTAACAGTAACTAATTTACAATGCCACAAGAAAATAGCTTCAGAACAATAATGAAGAAATCATTCGCAAACGTGAAAGTATCACAGCGCAAAGTTACACCAAATTGACAAATAAAATAGAAGTTCAAGCCTTCATTGGGTTATTGTGGTATTGTTTAGTCCTTACAATTTGGAAATGAAATATTTCGTGCTACGATGTCGCAGCAGAGGTTTGCATTTCTAGCTGTATGCCTAAGGTTTGATGATAAAAATACAAGAGCAACAAGAAAAGCAGCGGATAAATTTGCACCCATACGCGAATTATGGGAAATCTTTATAAGCAACTGTACATCATACTACACCCCTTTTCAGCATTGTACTATCGATGAACAGCTCGTAGGATTCAGGGGGAAATGCCCATTTAAAATCTATATGAGTAGTAAACCCGACAAATATGGAATGAAGATAATGATGATGAATGACTCTAAAACATTTTATATGGTTAACGCTATTCCATTTATTGGAAAAGTCCAAACACAGGATAAGGAGTCAGTACCAGCTTTTTACGTTCGGAAATTGTCGGAACCAATACATGGAACCAACAGAAATATAACAGTAGATAAGTAGATAATTGGTTTACTTCAATACCTCTTGCTGATGAAATGATGAGACAATTCAAACTATCTTGGGTACACTAAGAAAAAATCAACGAGAAATTCCACCGTCTTTTCTCAGTAAAAAAGAAGTAGGTACATCATTATTTGCATTCGACAAAAATAAAACTATCATCTCATACACTCCAAAACCCAAAAAAGTGGTTCTCTTGCTGTCAACATTACATCATGATAATTCATTAAATGCTGATACAGGAAAACTAAACCTTATACACACCTATAATGAATCAAAAGGAGGTACAGATACGTTCGATCAATTATGCCATTCTTATACTACATCACGAAAATGCAGACGATGGCCGCTAAGAATTTTTTTTTAACATGCTTGTTGCAAATCACTCAGGCAATCAATTTGTGGCATTCTCCAAGTTGAAGACCTGCCAACACAACATCCCACAAGTTTAGTGAAGCAAACTAGATGTTATCTCTGTAAAGGAAAAGATAGAAAAACGAAGCATGCATGCTCGGCTTGCCATAAAGCATACTGCATGGAGCATAGAGCTAAACTGTGTTGTTAATGCAGTCACCAAAATGAGTGAAATTGAAATACCTGGCTAAGAATGACTATGAGTTCTATAATCAAAAGGTGTTAGATTTTAGTTAGAAAGTTTGTTGTTATATTAAGGTAAAATATTTTGAATTAGGTTTCTGGTTTTTTAGAAAATGTTTGTTAAATATTTTTTAAACATTTTTAATATTTTTTTCTTTTGTATTACTACAATAATTAAGAGAGAGAAAATAAAATGATTGATTTAATGATTCTTGTGTATTCAATAGTGACTAGACAGTCCCTGGAAATCATAAAATATTTACTTTTTTATTTATTTCTTCACAAAAAATCAATGGGTATCTGATACCCATATATGAGGTATATGTCAAAAAAAAAATAGGTGTGATATTCCAGGGTTAAGTGTTAAGTAGCGCTCCCAGGTATACAAATTCGTTCAGTGTTTCAACGACGTCGTTTTCTATAACAAGTGGTCGTAGGATTTGTGGTTGCGTGCTTATTTTCATATACTTCGTTTTGTTGGTGTTTATTATTAAACCCATTTTTTGTAGCTGATTCTTTTAATGCTAGATATGCCTATCGTACAGCGTTTTTAGCAAGATTTGCACTGATTTATTATATATTGAACCAGTGGTTGTGTTTTGTGACATACGTATTACTTTTTACAGAGCCAGATTGAACAGTTACAGGAGAGAGGGTTTCTCTGGCGCAGCCCGTTATTTGTTTTTAAAAGGTTCAGACAGTTTCCCCTGAATTCGTACTCAAGTAGTCGATGACATACTGCTTAGCATTTAGAAGCGTAATTCCTCTGTGGTTAGAGCATTCAAAGATATCTCCTTTTTTGCGTGCAAAGTATTCCAATATTCCAATCATTACGGAGGGATGACTGTGTCCATATTTCTTTTATAAGCTGCTGTAATGCCATTATGATGTCATGGCCACCTTCTTTATATAGTTAAGCTGGGAGATTATCTATATATGCCCCTACGGCACTGAATAAATACGACAATGAAGTATAATATTTCTACAGTCAGTTAAAACAGACACTTAAAAGACTAAAAGGAAGTAAGGTTACCTACATTATTGATATTATATTACCTGGTAATTTTAACGAAAAAATTGGAAAAGGTCACTGCTTGTTCTTAGTCTGTTTACCGTTGTTCATGTATTGCGGGTCAGTTCAAAGCCTGGCGGTTTCTGATCGATACAGGCCATTTGGTGTGTTTCCTGTGGTAGTCACTCTCCCATTGTCTTTTCCAATCTTTGGTGAGGTTGAAATGTTCCTGATGTAAGCAATTGGCTCTTAGCAATAGAGGATATCTGGAGCGCAGTTCATTTATTTCGATATCATGCTTATCATGTAGGAGATCTGTAGGCATCAATCTGTAGGAAATTCTGCAGTTTCATAGATTTTCTTCAGTAGACTCGTTAGGAGTATGAGTTAGTTGTTTTCAAATAGTTTCAATATTTCAACTTGTATGTTATCAGGTCCAGGTGCTTTGTTGGTTTTTAGTCTTTTTATTGCATATGCTACTTCACTGAGCGTTATTGCTGGTTCTGAACATCCAGAAACACTAACTTGATTAATTCTTCCATGTATTGCCTTATCTCTTAAGTATTCTCTCATTTCGTAGAGCAGATTGTTGTGATCATCTAGTATGAAGTTATGACTTCGTAATCCGTTTCCTCCCGTTAAGTTTTAATCTTTTTATGTAGGTTTAAAGTGTCATGCTTTCATTCTAGGGATTCTATTCTTTTGGTTCTTTATTCTTTTTCTTAAGGATTTTGTTTATTTCTTTGTACTTTTCCTCATTTTTATTTCTGTGTTTTCTTTGTTTTTCCATTAGCTCTAATAGTTCTTGACTCATCCACGGCTGTTTCTTTATATTGTTTTCTGGTTTAAGTTCATTATCTACCACTGAATTACAGATATTTTTGATTTTATTCCACATATCATCCACAAATATGTTTTTTTGATTAATATCTGAGATCACCATGCTGTTTATTTTGTTGTTGATCTCATCTTTGACTTCGTTCCTTGTGGTTTTATGTTTCAACCTCTGGATGTGCGGACGTTTTTGTACTTTTTTTTTATGGACTTGTTTCATGTGTAGTTTGAAACGTCCTAGTATAAGATTATATTCTGATATAACATCTGCTCCTGGATATGTTTTTGCGGATTTTACGGAATTCTGAAATCGTTTGTTGATGATGATGTAGTCAATCTTTTTTCTAATCATTTTTTTTTTGGACAGTCAGCTGGAGATTTCCAGGTGAAGAGTATTCGAGTTGGTAGTCGAAAAAATGTGTTCATTATTGCACTATCCGTTTCCTGGCAGAACACCTCCTTTACCTACTTTGGCGTTGAAATCTCCTAGCAGGATATTCACTTCTTGCACTTCACTTTAGCATTTTGATTTTTGTCGATAGGACACTCTCATCAAACGATATCGAATTTTTTCCGTTGAGTTATTATTTCAAATTGATTTAACAAACAGACATTCTCAGCAAAATTCAGCTTGCTTGTATGATTTTTATAGGTTCAATGGCATTTTCGTTTCTGACGACGGGAGTATCTATGTCTAACTAAATCAGTAAACACAACATTTTCGATTAATCGTTATCGATTAGTTTCTGGATTTTCTAATAAGAAAAGTTAATTTTTTTTATGTAAATTTCTTTTGGTACTGAAACTCATGTAATCCTTCATCAAAAATCTCTTCAGGAACACCAGGAGGACGATTACAGCATCATTAAAATTGATCGAGTTTAAAAAAAGGAATACATATAATAAAAATTCCTGCAAACTATTTATTATTTTACTATGTGTGCCTTATTTTTTTTTTAATTCTACAAAATATAAAAAATGTCACATTCACATAAGTAGCGTCTCCTCCTTTAAAAAAGATCGGTGCCAATAAATTACTTAAATTTAAATGAGTTACAATTTACATAAAAAACAAATGTGTTTCCTAGCTCTGGAAATAAAAATCCTGGGTGAAATAAATTACAAAAAATTCTACTTCCGCTTTGCACATATCCGTGGAATTTGTAACACTTCAAATATTCGAGAGATAATCCCGTCATTAAACAGGAGTTACACACAGCATCCCAAACATCAAAGAGTAAAATATTCATTGACTAATGCAGATTTTTTTCACTTTGAATATTGATTAGTTTTTCCATTGTATACATTTTCTACCAAAGTGACTCAAAACTTTTTAAAAGAACCTAATATAGAGTCAGTTTATGTATTTTATATATAATCAAATATATTCATAATCAATTTAATTAAACTGATGTAATCTTAAGCAGAAAATAAGAAAAATAAATGTTGCTTAATTTTTTTTCTTATAGTAGGTATCCTTATTATGATAACTTAATAAATAAGTTTCAAATTATTGACACAATTTAACTTTTCATTAAATAAATTTCCATTTTAACTAATAAAACATAAATTTATAGACAAAATTCGATCATATTGACCAATATCATGTCGTCATAAAGTCGTCATGAAGCGAGTGCAGCTTACAATGTATTACTGGTTGCATAATTATTATTATTATACATAACAATGGCAAAGCGACAAGGACAAGTCTATATTATGTCCAAAAAAAAAAAAAAGAAATTGCATTAATAATTAATAGAAAAAGTACAAAAACTACTAGAAAATAACAAAATTACAATTTTAGTTTAAAAGAAAAACAATATTTTAACTATAATAGAAAACGGTCAAGTATGTTTTTAAATGCGTTGGTAGAGGGGAGGAGACAATGTTATCAGTATACTAAAACAATTTTTAATTGAAGGTGATTACTTTGCAACATCGCACTTAACCCGGCAACTGTGTTGTGGGGTGAAAATAACCCACGTCGTTCATTACCGCTTGTTAAAATAGTGGCAACATCGCCAGATTCGTCTGGCGCCACGAGTACCTTCCCATAATATAACAGACCTTGTATTGCATCATAAATTTCAGTATATAAATAAGATTTGAATGAGTGGTGTCGCCTTCTTTGGACTTGTGGGTGATTTTAACCCCACCACACAGTTGAAGTGCAGTATTATTTAGTTTTTGGGTAATTTTAACCCCACAACACCGGTTAATTATTAACAGGTAAGTTCTTATACTAGCACAACTTATCTCGATTTTTTTAACAGAAACATAATTTAATTGTTAGGAATATTGAAAATTGATTAGATATTCTTAATTTCAGACATATCGAAATATGTGTAGTTGGGAGAAAGAACAAGAAGCTCTCTTGAAGCTTTGGCAGGATGAATTAACTGGATCAGAGTTAGGATCAGAAAGCGAATCTGAAAATGAAAGTCAGCAGGTTAGCCTTAGTTCCAGTGAGGATGTTTTACAAAACCAACTTCAATCAGTGGAAAATTGTCAGCCTGGAACTTCTAATCAGGAAAGTCAATCATCGTCGGAAGAATCTTCTCAAGACAACAATAAGTTTGAAGATGATAAAGTAAGACAATCTAAGTTTTTTATCGGACGGGATGGGAAAACAAAATGGTCAAAGAACTGTCCTAATAAATCGGTTAGAACACGACAAGAAAATTTAATTACTTTACTTCCCGGTGTTCGAAATAATGCAAAACATTGCAAATCACCCATTTCTTGCTGGGAATTATTCATGGATAATATTATTGTAGAAGATATTGTCCAATGCACTAATAAAAAAATCAGTTTAGTCGCTCAGAATTATAATGACCAACATAAATATATCACCAAGCCTACGGACGCAGAAGAAATTCGTGCAGTTTTCGGATTACTATATCTATCAGGCGTTTATAAAGCCAATAGGTTAAATCTGGAGGATCTTTGGGCTACAGATGGAACAGGAATTGACATTTTCAGGCTAACAATGTCCCTGCAAAGATTTATATTACTTTTAAAGTGCCTACGATTCGATAATATCGAAAATAGAGACGAACGAAAAAGAGTAGATAAACTGGCAGCTATACGAGCTGTTTTTGATCGATTTGTATCCAATTGTCAACAATATTTTATTCCTAGTCAATACTTGACGATCGACGAAAAATTAGAATCTTTTCGGGGACGTTGTTCCTTTCGGCAATATATCCCCAATAAGCCGTCCAAATATGGCATTAAAATATTTGCCTTAGTGGATGCCAAAACATTCTACATTTTAAATTTAGAGGTATATGTTGGCTCACAGCCTGAGGGACCTTTTCAATTTAGTAATAGACCGTTTGATGTAGTAAACAGGCTTGTAAATCCAATTCGTGGTACTAATCGCAACATTACATTCGACAACTGGTTTACCAGCATACCGCTAATGGAACATTTGCTTAGTGAACATCGGTTAACATCTGTTGGAACTATTCGTAAAAACAAGAGGGAAATACCGACAATCTTTTGAATTCCAAAAACAGAGCTGAAAACCACGCAATTTTCGGATTTAAAAAAGACATTTCTTTGGTGTCCTTTGTCCCGAAGAAAAATAAAATAGTGTTAGTAGCTTCTTCACTTCATCATGATACAGAATTTGACCACAAATTAAATAAACCTGAGATTATAGACTTTTATAATCACACAAAAGGTGGAGTGGATATGGTTGACGAAATGTCTGCGTTATATAATGTGTCTCGTAATAGCAAGCGATGGCCACTAACAATTTTTTTTTCGCTGCTTAATAATGCAGGAATAAATAGTTATGTTATTTATCAACATAACAAGCCAAATGAAAAACTAAAACGCAGATTTTTTTTAAAACAACTTGGTTTGGCACTAATTAAACCATATATTGAAAAAAGAGGTAATAATCAAAGAATACCATCAGACATAAGAGCGAAACTAAAAAGAAATGACAGCGGAGAGGACTCTCAAGGACCTTCAAACAAGAAACAACGAACAACATCCAGATGTGGAGTGTGTCCCCGTGGAAAGGACAGAAAGTGCCAAAAGAAATGTGTAAAATGTGACATTTTTCTTTGTCTTGAACATTGTGTATATTTTTGTTCTAAATGTGCAAATAATTGTTAATTATGCTTTTTAAACAAAAGATCATAGTTACTTTTTATAGAATTTGTAGTTTTTTTTTATTCTATATCTCTAATAAAAATTTTATTAACAAAAATTGTGGTAGTGGTTTAAATATCAACTAAATTTTAGTATATTTTTTGAATCGTTGAATTATTAACGAAAATTTTTAAAATGATTTAACTTTGAAAAAGATTATATAACAATATAACCATGATTTAAAATCTTAAGGTTGCATGTAAAAATAAAATATTTTCTCAATTTTATAAATAAAAAAAAAATGGGGTGATAATTACCCCAACACACAGCTCCTGTTAGAAAATTTCACCACACAGTCGCCGGGTTAACAAACCTTAATCTAGAGATCCGCACAAGAATGCTACGTTGTTACGTTTTTCAAGTTTCCAATACGACATGGAAGCGTGGACAAAAAACAGTCTAAAATCAAAAAATTAAACTCTTTTGAGATGTGGTTCTACAGGAGAATCAACAGAATATCGTGGACTGAAAAAGTAACTAATATAGAGGTGTTACAAAGAATGAAGAAAATATTTGAAGTCATAAAAACTGTGGTAGGTTAATTATGCAAGGAAAGATAAATTGGAAGAGAAACCCAGGATGACGCAAATATCCTGGCTAAAAAATAAATAAGGGCGGCCAATAAAATTAAAATAGTGATAATGATTTCCAACTCCATTTTTGATTTGCACTTTTTATTGATCTAGTTTATACATGAACTAAATATACTATAATCTTCCCAAATGTACCGAAATTGTAAAACAAATAACATTTTTTAAGTTATATCTACTCCACGTTTATGATTTGAACATTTATTAAATTTTATGAGAATTTTAAGGCATGATACTTTAATATAATTTAATATAAAAAATAAATTTTAATGAAAAATTTTCTAAATATTTCACATTTATTTCAAATCCAATTTATATTCTTTAAGTAATTTCCTCGACAAACATTCCAGACTTCATAAAACTTTCTGTTTTGGGTATAAAGACGACAAATTTTTTAAGATTTAATATAGAAAGACGAATGCTTTATTTCCATTGTGTGCTCCGAAAATAATGGGATGCCACGTGCAAATTGAAAATGAAAAACAATCTAAATTGGCTTATGGAAAAATATCTTTATATAATACGGGTAATTTACTTTTATATTCCTAAACAAATCTGTAAAATTAAAGTATTCTTAATAAGTATATACCTATACAGAAAAGTAAAGTTGGAAATTTTAAAATGAAAATAGTATCTACAGGATGCTGTATTTCTATTTTCTTCCATCTTTTCCTTCGATTATTTTTTCAATGTAGGTAACTGTTTCGCAACTGTATATAAACATTTGTAAAATATTAACATACTTTTTTTTAGTGTTATTTCTCCCTATATGTTTAGCCAAAATTCCGCGTACAAATACACAGATGCTATAGAACAATAAACGATTGTAATACATTGTTGCAGACAAAAGACTATTCTTTTATACATTGTATGTTAACAAAGAACGATATGAAAATTAATAATTATCGTTAAAAGTGCATATCGCTAGGTAATTATCGCCCACACCTAGCGACAGCTTGTACAAAACAACTCTTGGCCCAACGGCCGTATCACTCAGTCACCACCAATCACTCAGTCACCATCAGTCAATTGCAGACAGTCGTTCCATCCAGTAAGAGTGGAGTTTGCTCAGTGAGTTAGAGACAGTCATTGATGCCTATCTAAAAGACAAAAATCTGCCTCCGAAAGCTTTATTTGTATTGGACCACGCACGATCTCACCGAATTGGTTAATAGTGACATATGTGTTTATTCCTCCCAATGTGGCGTCTCTCATCCAACCCCTAGACCGAGGAGTTATAGAAGCAACGAAGAGGAAATATTGGCTTAGACTTCGACAGGTACTGCTACATGGGCTGGATAAAAGGCTGGCTGTAATTAACGTATTGAAGAAAATCATGGTTAAAGATGTATGCTATTGAAATGCATCTGCATGGGACAACATAAAAGTGTCCACTATTCAAAAATCATAAAAACAATTATTTCAGATAGAAAACAAAACCCTGAGCCTTTAAAAAGGAACTAATGACAGTGAAGTTGATACTATAGCCAACCCAGTCAATTACGAGTTGAACAACCAATCGGAAACCAAGGTTGGTTGAAACCAAATAGAATTAGCAGATGACGCAATTGCCCATCTAGTTCTAAACATCATCCATGAAGAAGAAAAGATACATATGAGATAACTTTGCCTCAAAAAGAGGCAAAGAAGCAAATATTTTTATCCATAATATACAGTTTTAATGCATTAAAATAACCACAGTTTTCGTTATTTACATGTTTTTCTATCAGTATAACCAATCTCGGTGTTAACCGAGTTTTTTCCGTATCCGAGGTAGTCAAGGTCCTAATTACCTCGGATAATCGCGGGTCTACTGCACAATAAAGAAGACTTTATTTTGGATTTTAGTTACTTTCACAGAATTAACCTATATAGATAAAGTAACTTATTTTTTACTATCCTTAATATACAGGGTGAGTCATAACTATTGGAGCATAGACTAAGGACAGGTTATTTGGACCAAAATATGGCTATTGGGCCAAATATGCCTTAATAAAATGTTGCTGAGAAAAAAGATACAGGGTGTTAAAGTTAATTTTTGTTTTTCGTTTTTTGCTAATAGTTTCCCTGTATATTTATAAATTGGTATCAAAATTGGCACAGAGGCATAATCTTAGACAAGAAATAGTATTTTATTTACAATTCCACTATCAAATACCAAACTAATAAACAAAGTTGCAACTAACGTAAGGTTTCCGTTTTGACGATAAATCAAAACTAAACACACAAAAACTACACAAACTAAATGTTCTACATGGTCTCCTCCGATTTCTACGCCTTTTCTAATTCTTTTTATAAAGGATTTTTGGACGTTAAAAAAATATTATTCTGTCCCTACTGTATAAGATTAGCTGCATTTTGAATGTATCTCCAAAGTTCGTCTCGTGTATTAATTTCATTGGCATAAATAAGGACTTCATATGTCCCCAAAAATAAAAATCTAGCGGGTTGTACTCAGGACTTCTTGGTGGCCATTGAAAATCACTGCCTCTGCCAATCCATCGTTGAGGAAATACGTCATTAAGATGATTTCTAACAGCTAATGAAAAATGAGGTGGCGCTCCATCCTGCATAAACCACATTTTTCTTCTTACATCCAGTGACAGATCATCTAAAATATCACTAAGAGTATTTTCCAAAAAGAATAAATAAGAATCTCCATTTAAATTCGGAGGAAGAACATAAGGCCCTAGTAGTTGGTCGCCTATAATGCCACACCAAATATTCAATTTAAACTCATGCTGAAAATGTCTAGCTTTAATAGCATGCGGGTTTTCTTCTTCCCAATAATGACTATTTCGCCAATTAAAAACCCCTCGTCTGGTAAAAGTTGCTTCGTCGGTGAACATAATATTCTTAATAAAGTGTCTGTCATTGCGATGTTTAATCAGAATACGTTGGCAAAACTGTAACCGTCGTGGAAGATCTGTTGGAAGTAAATTTTGAACAGGAGTGAAGTGATAAGGATGGAGGTTCTCTTTTTTTAGAATTCTAACAATAGACGACTGACTTACTCCTGTTGCTGCTGATAGATGTCGTGAACTTATTTCAGGATTTTCATCTACTCGAACCAAAAGTTCATCTTCTTGATTAGGTGTGATTTGTTTCGGTCGACCACCCCGATTTTTAGTGTGAAATGACCCAGTTTCACCTAAACTACGATATAATCTTGCAAAAGTTTTGTGATTTGGTTGCCTTCTGTTTGCGTATAACATTCCATACCTTCTGGCTGCCGAGCGACCGCAAAAATTTTCTTGTGCGTATACGCAAATTATATATCGCATTTCTTCATTAGTAAAATGATTGTGACGAGGCATTTCAATCAAAAAAAGTAATGATTACTTTTAAAAAATGCAACATTACACTACACTGTCACATCAAAAATAATTTACTCTGAACAAATGACATTTACCAACAACAATTATATGACAGTCCAAAGCATACTTTTCATAAATGAAATAATATTTGAAATCCTTTTTTAAGACTCAAAGCAGTTCGACTGCGTTTTTATCGAAAACGGTTGAAATTATCATGTTTAAACAAGAGTACCAATTTTACGTAAAAATGATGTTTACGTCATATTTTCTAATAAAAATTACTAAAAAGTTTCATCAGAAAAAGTTTAGACTCAATTTGATCATTAGGAATGATCCACGTGGCGCCCTCTATGACAAAACGTAAAATTGTAAATAAAATACTATTTCTTGTCTAAGATTATGCCTCTGTGCCAATTTTGATAGCAATTTATAAATATACAGGGAAACTATTAGCAAAAAACGAAAAACAAAAATTAACTTTAACACCCTGTATCTTTTTTCTCAGCAACATTTTATTAAGACATATTTGGCCCAATAGCCATATTTTGGTCCAAATAACCTGTCCTTAGTCTATGTCACAATAGTTATGACTCACCCTGTATATTTAAAATCAATGTACCTAATATGTTAACTTATTATAAAATAACCTATTCATTCACTGTCACTTATGTATTTCAAAATGGCTGAATTATTCATTGTTTTAATTTAGATTTAAATTCAACAACCTAACCCAACTACAACTTTTCTCTAAAGTTCCGCATTTTCCATCTGTCTGATCATTTTATAACTTGGAATATTAGTCTGTCTGTATTAAGGGATAATCCATAAATTCTATAACGAAAGATCCTCTTAAATTAAAACAAAATATTATCGAGATCTCGCCAAGAAGCCAAAGGCAAACACGGGTTGAAAATCTAGAAAAGGTTGAAAATAAACGATATTCTGATAATTAAAATATAAAATTTAACAACGTCTTTGTTTTGTTTTCAAAGTGCTGTAGGGCTTGAAAGAAAATTAAGATATTGAAATTGAAAATGATAGTAGAATAAACTGAAATGATATTGTATTGAAAATGTAGAATAAATATTACTTGATTCTATTGAAAAACTACAAAGTTCCATAATTTTTAGAAATGTAAATTTAAAATTACTTACGGATTTTAACCATAAGAAACTTTTATTGATCGTATAAAACCTTGACCAACTTTCATCCGAATTTCAGAATGATATCGCTAATGTGTAGACTTAGGCAAATATGCAAATTGCATATTTTGCATATAATGCATAAAAAATGCAAAAATGGAAAATTTTGCATATTTTTATAAAAGTGAGCATAAAGTGCATATAATTTGAAAATTTGGTGTTTACTATATATTTTTATATTCAAACTTACAGATAGCATGAAAATGCCAATATTTAATTTTTTTTATAATCACTTGGTATTCAAATTCTTGGTATAGTAACTAATAAAAGACAGCGGCTTACAGTTTTGTCACGTTTTGTCCTGGAATTAAGGGTTTGTGTAAACCAGTTTATGTCTCTAGGTAAAAATTTTATATTTTGACGGTCAGTTTCACTTGGTTTTAATTTTTTTGTAAAATTGGAGGCGTAAACAACGTGTATTTCTAATTGTGAATAACTATTGTGCTTTGAAAATGCCGAAAATAAGCAATTGTTCAACTTGGATAAAACCTTACATAGAGCTATCTATGGATATGAATAAAGTTAATTGCTCATGTTGTGTCAAAACCTTAAGTACATACGTTGTTTGAGAAAGTATTTATGCATTCATTTTATATTTTTACAGTTAACATTTTTGCTGTTACGGGACTGTAATATGACCTAATTTGGTGCTGTATTTCAATCTTTTAAAATATATTATTTCCTGTAAGTTCGTAAAACTCAAACTGGCTCTCATTTATCATGTTAACGTACGCAGAATTGGGCTTTTTCTTTGTATTCTATGTCAAAAAAGATTGAACCAAGTGGTTGATTTATGGCGCTTGCATCTGTTGACCACCCAAGGACCAGAGGGCGGTATTGCCCTGGTAGCGATCTCAAGACGCACACTTTTTTGCCACTTCTTCATCACGAGTGAACGAAAACACATTGACCGGTCTTGTGCTGTCTCGGCGACGCGACGTCCCGCGTCCGGGCGTCGGTACCACCGGCCAACTCTACAGCTTGGTACGAATTCATCAATAGAACCAAAGGGTAAGTCTATTCTTGTATAAAACATTGATAATGAGTAAACCAGTTTATTTCTAATTTATTTCTACTTTTACAATTTTATAATTGCTATTTTCACCAATTTTATGTATCAACAATATCACATTTTTTTTCGTTATAATTATTTATTCAATATAATTTAAACCAGCGACTTCTCAAGTTTAATCATTAAACATACGTACTATTTTTTATTTTATTTTAAAAATCTACTCGGTAGTACAAACAAAGATTTTAAAGTTAAAGATTATGTTTAAGAAAAGTACCGATACAAGGCTAGTTCGAAATAAATCGATATATTTTTTCTTTTTTCAAGCATTCTTAAAACTAAAAACTAAATTTCTTATGAACTTGTCAAAACACCACATGTAACTTCACGACACTAAATGACTTGTTGATATATAGATATTTAATACTTAAAACAAAAAACACATACCTTTTTACTAGACTTAAATACAGCACATTTGAACACATTGGAAGCTCCATCTCTAGCTATATAACTAAAAATTTTGAGATCTTGGGAATCGTGGGATACGTAAAATACTCTATATATAGGATGATTAAGAATAACTGATTTGCCCTCGTCAATCCAGTTCTTTTTCTGAAACAATAAAAAATTATGTTGAGTTATACATAAATGTGTAAGAAATACAGTAGATGATAAAATTATTAGAACCACGCCATAAAATTTATCTTTTTGTTTAATAATGGTATGTCATCATCATATTTGGCTCAGCAATCCTCTGTGGATCTTGGCCTGCTCTAAGATTCATCGCCATTCTGTTCGGTTTCTGGCAACATGTTGCAATCTTCTGATTTTTAATATCCGTAAGTCGGTTTCAACTCATCTAACCACTAATTCGCGGTCGGCTTTGCTTTTTCTTCCTACAGGTGTTCTGTGGTTAGCTTTTTAGCAATCGTATTTTCTGGATTCGTATTATGTGTCCAGCCATCTAAGTCGCTGTGTTTTAATGAACGTTATGACATCTGGCTCATCAAAGAGCTGATACAATTCAAAATTATATCTTCTGCGCCACTGCCCTTGGTCGTTTATAGCTCCAAATATTTGCGGAGTATTTACGCTCAAATATTCCAAAAGTCTTTCATCTTTCTGCGTTAGAGTCCATGTTTCTGCTCAAATGTAAAGACCGGCCTCAGCAATGTTTTGTATACAGTGGTGAGTGCTTTACCACCCGGCTTTTTAACGTAAGAGATAGAAAACACAAAGAGATTTCACCTTGTGAAATAAAAAGAGATGAAAATCGTAGAGGTGGGAAATAATCGATAGAAACCTATAATTTACATTACATTGCATTAACACTATCGATAATCTCACACCTTTAGACGTAAGCTTCGAGCTAAATCACCTCGGTCATAACTATTATGTGTGACGTATTTCAATGACATTTTTTAATTTCGCATAAAGTAAAAATGATTGACCACGATAAAGCAAAAAATGTGAATAAAATAAATTAATTAATAGTGATTATTTAATGTAAAGTTTTAAATGATTAACCAAGAATAATTTCTACTATGATTTGAGGAGTTTCATACACTCTTGACACGGAAATAAACATCAGTTCTTCGTGGATTAGTGGTAAGAATTACCAAACATACAAACAAACAAACAAACAAACAAAATTCGACACTGCGACGCAGAAGATTAGAGTTCAAAACCCACATGTAGTTTTCTTTTTTTCTTAATAATTTGAAACTATGCAGAGATCGTTTTGATTTGAATCACTAAACATTTATGTCAGTCGTTACTAGTATTAGAAGTGTTTGAAGTTAAACATAAATATCTTTTTGAACTTGAATATTTTGTATTTCCGTTTTATAACATTGGAATAAGAGCATTTATTCGGCATTCAACCTCATTTCATTTACGAATAAATTGTAAATAATGAGTTTTTCGAAAACTTGTTACCTAATATGTATCATATTTTCTATTATGTTTTGATTTAGTAAAACAAAAATTTTATCCTTGGTGTAAATTGAACCCCAATCTTCTTGTTAATAGACCACGTGTCTAAGTATTACACCAACTCCACATATGTATAATAACTGTTTTCGGACAGAACAAACCTACCTTTAGTTAAGTCAAATATTTCAGTTGAGATATTTTTATTATTAAATAAACTTAAAGATTTATAATTTAAAATCGCTACTAATTAATGTTTTTTTACTTTAATTCTTAATTTATTCAATCATTTATTCTTACATCAGAAATTATTAAAATAAATATGTTCGCGGTCATCCGTATAATTATGACTGAAGTCAAATAGCCACGTCTAAGAACTAGCTTTATCTCATTCTTTCTCACAAAATCCGTCTTCTATCCTTTCCGTTATTTTGCCGGGTTTTAAAGCGACTTAAACACTTCTAATACTATAATAACGGCTAAAGGTGTGAGACTATCGACGGTGGTAATGTAATGTAATGTAAATTATAGGTTTCTATTTATTTCCCACCTACGAGTTTCATCTCTTTTTATTTCACAAGGTAACTGTGTTTTCTATCTCTTAGTTAAAAAGCCGGGTGGTAAAGCACTCATCACTGTATAATCATTTTAGTTCTTCTTTGAATGTTTCTTGAGTGGAAATGCTTTTGGAGTCCATAATATGCCTTATTTGTAAGATTTATTCATCTTTGATTTCTTCGCTTGTTTTATTGGTAGCAGTTAATAGCGACCCAAGGTATGTGAAGTTGTCAACACGTCCAAAGGTATGACTTCCAAAGACTGTTTCTCGTTCTCATTTGCTATCGGATCCTTTGTAACCAACATGTACTTGTGTTTTGTCTTCGTTGATGACTAGACCGACCTGTTTCGCCGCTGTTTCCAATTCTAGGAGATATTGCTCACCATCTCGCTTGCTTACGCCTATTATGTCAATGTAATGAGCGTATGCTAAGACTATGCTAATGCTAATTCAAATGGGGTAGTGATGCGTAAAATATGACGCTGCATCCTGTTAGCGTCACTAGGCTTTCCTACTCAATTCCAACTCTCACCTCCACGCGGTGAAACCTGGTAACCTGAGCAACTCTGTGGAAGATTATGGTAACCAACCCCAGTGGGAAGCAGAGTCAGGGCAAACGAGAGTGGGAGAAATGGTCCTACGAAGATTAGGGGGTTGGGCTAAAGGTTAACGAACTCTTTCCTTAAAAAAACTCATTGTTATGAAATAATGGTATATACTTGAGCTATAAAACATATTTTTGTCTTTCTTCTATGGGAAATGGGTAACTGTTTACAAAATACTAGCAAATATTCTCTACGAAACGATGCAAGTTTTCACAGTTTCCATAGTTAGAAATACCAGGTCGGATTTACTCCAGAAAAATTAAAAATTTACCACATTCATTCAATGAGACAGATCTTCGAGAAAACATTAGAATTTAAATTGGAATCCATCGCCTATTCGTCGACTTTAAGGTCGAATACGACAGTGTCAAAAGAACAGTACTATACCAATCAATGCGTGAGTTTAGTGTACCAGAAAAACTTATCCGATTAACAAGAATGACAATGTGTAACTTAAAAAAAATCGTTAGGATATAGGGAGAAATTCTTGATCTTTTCAGAGAAAGGATGAATTCAGACAAGGTTATGCCTAGATTGCCTCTTATTCAACATTGCCTTGGAAAAGGCAGTCTGAGACACACGAATTAGAGAAGACGGTAATATTTACAACATATCGATACAAATCTTAGCATACGCTGATGACATTGACATAATAGGATATAGCGAGCAATATTTTCTAGACTAGGAAATAGCAGCGGAACAAGTCGGTCTAGTCATCAACAAAGACGAAACCAAGTACATGTTGCGTACTAAGAATCCTATTGCAAATGAGGAACGAGAAACAGTATTTGAAAGTCATGTCTTTGAACTTGTTGACAGCTTCACATACCTTGGCTCGTTAGTGACTAGTACCAATGAAACAAGCGAAGAAATTAAAAGACGAATAAACCTAAAAATAGAGCATACTATGGACTTCAAAAATAATTCCACTCAAGAAAGATCCAAAGAAAAACTAAAATTATTATATACAAATTACTGCTGAGGCCGGTTCTCACATACGGATCGGAAACATGGACTCTAACGGAAAAGGATGAAAGACTTCTGACAATATTCGAGCGTAATATACTCCGCAAAATATTTGGAACGATTAAGGGCAGAGGCGCAAAAGATTTAATTTCGATTTATACCAACTCTGTAATGAACCAGATGCCATAACGTTCGTTAAAACAGAGCGACTAAGAGGGGCCGGACACATAATACGAATGCCTGACAATATGATTGCTAAAAAGCTAACAACAGGAACACCAATAGGAAGAAGAAGCAGAGACCGACCGCGAATTAAGTGATTAGATGGAGTTGAGACCGACTTAGGGATACTAGAGATCAGTTGCAGAAACGTTGATAGAAACCGAACAGAATGGTGACTAATCTTAAAGCAGGCCAGATTCCACAGAAGATTGTCGAACCAAAGATAATGATGATGAATATTGGATAGTACTTTTCTACTTTTAAGTCCATTTTTAAATCCAAATTTATTCAGGATCGTGTATAATGTATAGAGATAATGTATCTAGATCGTGTATAAAGATCTTCAACATATGGCTCATCACACTTATTGTTCTGTAGTCTTCGCATTTTTTTTTTTGAGATCTTTTCTTTGGTAGTGGTATGAATATAGAGAGCTGACAATTATTTGGAAACTTTCCTGTCTGAATGTTTATAATATATAGAAAATATGTCCATTATGATTTTCTATAAAAAATTATTTACGAAATGCAGTAATTTTTTAGACTTTTGAAATAAATGTATACAAAGAAAATAGGATAATTATTCTCATTCTTCCAATTAAAACACAATTCGTAGAACCTCCAAAATACAAATCTGCATTAAATTATTCCTATTTATAAATCACGATGATCAAGAGAAAATTACTTTTGTCTGGGATTGGCACTGCAATCACCACCGACATAAAATTATAGCCGTACATTTTTATTCGAGTGCTTTTCGCAATTTGCAAATTGTTTTGGGTTGAAATAATTATTAGCGAGAAAAACATTCACGATTAAACAACGTCACCGCACGATTTTAATTTCTCTAATTTCGCTATCGTTGTCGTTGTTTCCGCGGGGATTAGCTCCATACTGAAAGTTTGTACAGCATTTTTATAAAAAGAGACATTAATTAAATTCACGCATTTTGTGTGCAAAGAATTTTCTAATTATTCGCCTCATACAAAAATTTGAGATATTTAAATAAAAACTGAAAAATCATAATATTTTTTATGATTAACCGACGATTTTTAAATAGCTTCTAATTTTAGCTTCTTATTCTGTATGTAATTATTTATGTCTTCATTTTTTCCTATATTTATTATACAAAAAGAAAATGCTCACTCGATTGTTGTCAATGCCCTAAATAAATAAATTTGAGAATAAGTTGAGACTGTGATGTTTTCTAAAAAATTATATGTAATCAATCTAGCGATTTTGTGCAATCAAAAATTTGTTTAAAGTTGAATGTGATATATTAAAACTACATGAAATGTGCAACAATTCATCAAATCAAGATAGTTAAAACTATCAAACAACAAAATATATTCCTTGCTGTCTGGTATACGATGATGAACCTCATCTCCGATGTAAAAAGTTTACAGAATTTATTTGTGATATTGGATCAGGATCAGGATACTGATAATACAAATACAATCAACAACAATCAATGTGAACATATTACAACTATATGCACCCACACAAGACTATGAAAAAGAAGAAATTGAAAAATTCTATCATGATTTAGAAAAAGTAATAGCACCTAAGGCCTTCGACAAAGTAAAACATGATAAGCTGTATTATGTAAAATTATCCAAACGCTGTATTTTAACCAAACTGCAGCAGTTAGAACAGAAGCCGGTGACACAGAAATATTCAGTATCAAGCGAGGTGTACGACAGGGGTGTGTATTGTCACCACTACTTTTCATATATATTCGAAAGAAATCTTTGCACGAGCACTAGAGCAATCAAGAGAAGGTGTTAAAATTAACGGCAGAGTTCTAAATAATGTACGATACGCCGACGACACGGTCCTAATTGCAAAGAGCGCACAGGATCTCCAGACACTCTTAGATCGCGTCAGATCGATCGGAGAACAATACGGCCTCAGCATTAACGTCAAGAAAACAAAAACAATGATTGTCTCCAAAACATCCATCCATCCACCCATGGCTTTAAACGTGAATGGTAACATTATCGAAAATGTCGAGAAATTTCGATATCTAGGATGCTGGATAACGAAAGATATAGATCCAGACATAGAAATAAAATCGCGAATTGAACAAGCAAGAAATGTCTTTTTAAAAATGAAACAAATGTTTACGTCCCAAACACTCAATCTCAAAATCCGATACCGAATGCTGAAATGTTACGTTTACAGCACCTTACTATATGGAATGGAGGCCTGGACCTTCAAAATCAACTCACTCAGGCGTTTGGAAAGTTTTGAAATGTGGTTATTTCGAAGGATGCTGAAAGTCCCCTGGACAGCGCATATGAGCAACGAGCAGGTCCTACACAAGATGGGTACCGACAGAGAACTCTTAAAAATAATGAAAACACGGAAAACCTCATATTTGGAACACATATACAGAAATGAGAAATACCAGCTACTGCAGCTTCTTATAGAGGGGAAGGTAGAAGGAAAACGTGGTCCTGGTAGACGGCAGGTGTCCTGGTTGAAGAACATTCGTGAGTGGACTGGTTTGGATTCTCAATCTTTAATAAGAAAAGCCAGGGACAGAAATGATTTTGCTGAGGTTATCGCCAACCTTCATTGAAGACGGCACCCAAAGAAGAAGATTAGCACCTACAAAGAAACACGATCTCAATATTATCATGGCAGATTTTAATGCAAAGATTGGTGAAGGTGAACAGGAAGATATCATAAGAAAATATGGTCTGGAAATACGAAATGAAAGAGGAGATATGTTGGCATCTTTTTGCGTAGAAAATCAATTAGCAATACCAAACACAATTTTCAAACTTCCAAAACGTCGTATTTACACCTGGAAATCACCAGCAGATACACCCGAACGAATTGTTCGTAACCAAATAGATTTCAAATGTATAAATAAGAGATACAGAAATTCAGTATTGGCAGTAAAAACATATCCAGACGCAGATGTACCAAAAGATCACAATATTTTAGTAGGAAAAATAAGACTGAGATTAAAAAGAGTTGCAAGGACGAATAAACAAACAGTTATTATTGATAGAGAAAAGATGTTAAATGATACTGTAAAACAAGAAATAACTAGTATATTAGAACAAAAAATGAAGTTAACATAAAACAAAGAGGAAAGTACTAAGGAACACTGGACGAGAATTTAAGGCATCTTAAAGACTGTTCAAGAAACAAAATTGAGTGCGCTAAAAGCAAGAAAAAAACAAGGGTGGATCAGAGAAGAAATACTGAGACTTATGGATCAAAAAAGAGAAGTGAGAAATAAAGATAAAAACGAATACAAGAGGATCCAAGCAATAATCAGGTAGAAAGACACGCGAAAACAGAATTTCATAGTAAAGAATGTAATGAAATTGAACAATATGAAAAGAAACACGATACATTTCATCTGCACAAGAAATTAAAAGAGGTCGCTGGAAACAAACGGAAACAAGTATCCCAAAGTTTAGATGACAGAAACGGACACAAAATATTAGACATCAATGAACAGTTAAAAGAATGGGAAAACTACATTTTTGAATTATTTGAAGATGAGAGAGTAGAACACTATATACCGATTACTATAGCAGGTCCATCTATAACAGAAAGTGAGGTTACACGTTCAATACAAACGGCAAAAAATGGAAAAGCACTTGGCCCCGATGAAGTAAGTGCTGAAATATTAAAGTTTTTGGGAGACAATGGAATTAAAGCTCTGTGTAATCTCTTTAATAGAATTTATGCCACTGGGATATTACCAACTGATTGGTTAAAGTGGACATTTTTCACAATACGTAAGAAACCTCGTCCAAAGATATGCGGTGATTATCGGACAATAAGTCTGATGAGTCACATTTTGAAGATCTTCCTGCGAGTAATACACAGCAGAATTTACACGCTGTTAGAGGACAGAATTAGCAATACTCAATTTGGGTTTAGGAGTGGTTTGGGTACAAGATAAACCTTGTTTAGTATACAGGTGCTAGTACAGAGATGCAGAGATATAAATCAAAATGTGTACATTTGTGCAATCGATTTGAAAAGGCTTTTGACAAAGTCAGATATAACAAAATGCTAGAAATATTGGAAACATTTGGATTGGACTTTGAAAAGGAATACTTCAAGATTTATATACCTATAATATAGGTAAATAGGTATAGGTATATATACCTATAAAATAGGTATATAAATCTTGAATATAGGTCCAATGTGCAGCAAACTATTTGTGGCAGATTGAAGGAGATATTTCAGTTATTAATTTAAATGACATTAGTTGTGTCTTAACAGCTCTAGTGATTACTATGAAAGACAGGAAACTGACATATGTGTTCAAAAGAAAATTGGGAGTCAAAGAAAAATGATATAGAATAACTTCAATCACCTATGTTAGTTAAAAATAAAATTTTATTCATCTTTTGAGTTGTATTTTTAAAGTAATACTAGTGCACTGATAATGGTTCATAATGGGGGGGGGTCCATAATTGGTTTAAAAAAATTGCTATTTTCATAATTGGTTTAAGTACCCTGATAGGTAATTATTCAAAAAAATTTTAATCATGTAACAATAAAAATCACACCAGCTTTATCTTAGCAAAGGGATTAAATTTGCCAAAAATTATATCAAATTGAAATTCTTGCTTTATGTTTGACCGCGGTGTGTTGAGAACTCCTTAACTGGTCCATCATTGGTACATCTACGATAATACGCAAAAGAAAATTCTATTCTAGACGTTGATGCGACAAAAGTATAAAAACTATAAATCTTAAATTTAAAATATATTCTTTAATTAATATTAAATAAATTATAAAATTTATATTCCCTAAATTACCTATTATTTAATATGGTAGTATTAGAATAATAATAGAAAATATGACACAATTTCTTTGATCTAATCTAAATAAATCGCTATGCGGGTACAGCAACCTCAAAAGCTTTTTGTTTTACTTGCAAAAACTTTGGCAGAAACCAGAGGCCAGTAAAAGTTTGTGGATTTATAAGAGCGCGTGGTCTGTACCGTAAAAGGACGAATTTATTGACACCCAAAGCAAATCCCCGAAATCCCAAAAAGAACCGACAGCGAATGCCTTTGAAATTCCTGCTCGGAAATGAGGGATAAGAGCGAAGTCATGTTCTCCCGCGTTAGCACAAAACTTTTCTATTGGCATTTAAACATATACTAACCTTTCTTTTTTTCCTAAGTGTCACTTTTACTCCGTCTACTGAAACTTCTATTGTCACCTTCTTTTTCTTGATCCCTTTGGCTTTAAATTCGTACTGAAAAAGAG
Source organism: Diabrotica balteata (assembly GCA_918026665.1). Classification (NCBI taxonomy): domain Eukaryota; kingdom Metazoa; phylum Arthropoda; class Insecta; order Coleoptera; family Chrysomelidae; genus Diabrotica; species Diabrotica balteata. The sequence goes on along the minus strand of OU898283.1, from coordinate 18,106,459 downwards.
AAAATTGAGTTATTTACGCTGATGGCTCAAGCAGACTATTATCGTTTATTTTGGGGAAAATATAAAAACACCTTTCGTTTTTCCTTCGATGAGTTAACACGCCAAATTTGTGAAAGCACTAAATTGCCAAAAGGGTCCTTTATTTCTAATAGCGAAAGAAAATGTTTTGATTTATAAAAAAAATAAAAAAAGATGAAAAGGAAATATTAGTGAGAAATTTCTTAGAAATAGGTTCATTTAAAATTAATTATTATTAAAAGATCTTGTTTTAGTTGAGTTTCGGCAGATACTCCATGCCTTTATCAAAAACATATCTAAAATACAACAATTGATTTTGTCATAGTATTTACAAAAATACAAACTTACCATAAAACGTAAGATAGTCTATATGGAGTAAAATGTAATAAAAGACATTAACACTTTGGCTACTGGGTATAAATTTGAAGTTTTTGTTAGAAACTGAAACTATATTTTGATGAAATTCACAATATTTAATACTAAAAACATGTAAACACAAACATTTAGGTATTTAAAAAAAATCATGTAAAAAAAACTTTGAGAGAATCCTGAATTTTTCGTGAAAGTAAATGTCTTCAACTCATTCGTCAGACTCTTTAACAATATTTATAACAGCGGGGAGTTTCCTGAAGACTGGCTAGAGTCAACTATTGTTGCCATACCGAAAAAACCAAAAGCAAAGTCTTGTGATCAACATCGGATGATAAGTCTAATTAACCACATTTCGAAGGCATACACCAAGGTTATTTACAACCGAATAAGCAAAAAATGCGAGGATAACATTGGAGATTCGCAGTTTGGGTTTCGGAATTCTCTTGGGACAAGAGAAGCACTTTTTAGTCTACAGGTACTCATCCAGCGCTGCAGAGATATGAACAAAGACGTGTACATATGCTTTATAGACTACTCAAAAGCATTCGATAACGTAAAGCACGAAAAGATAATTGAAGTTCTCCATAAGATCGGAGTCGACTACAGAGACATTCGAACAATAGCGAGTCTGTATTGGGGTGAAACAGCTAAAGTGAAAGTAGGATCTATATTGACCAATTAAATTGAGATCAAGAAAGGGGTACGACAGGGCTGTATCTTGTCTTCAATTCTCCTTAATATATACTCAGAAGAAGTATTTAAGACAGCGCTGGAGGAAAGCACAGGAGGCATAAAGATAAATGTGAGAAATAATTAATAACATAAGGTATGCTGATGACACTGTGATTCTAGCAAGTAGCATGGAGGAACTGAGTTGCCTAATGAGTAAGATACAAAAAACAAGTGCACAATACGGACTCAGACTAAATATCATATAAACCAAATGGATGTTAGTAAGCAAAACCCAACAACCACCACAGCAACTGATATTAGGCAAACAATGGAAAGCACAGACAGATTGAACACGTGGATTCGTACTTCTACTTGGGAACAACAGTTAACTCAAATTGGGATAAAGCGAAGGAAATACGTATAAGAGTAGAAAAGGCAAGAGCATCGTTCACTAGCATGAAGCAAATTTTCACATCTAAAAGCCTCACCCTACCTCTCAAAATTCGACTTCTGAAATGTTATGCATTCCCGGTTTTGTTATATGGAATGGAGGCGTGGACAATGACCGCAACATTGATGAAAAAAGTAGAGGCCTTCGAAATGTGGGCTTACCGACATATATTACGGTATATCCTGGACTGAGCACGTGACCAACGAAAAGGTACTACGCCGGATAGGTAAAGAGAGAGGTAGGAATAAGTATAAAGAAAAGAAAGTTGGAATACTTGGGTCACGTTATGAGACATAATAAATAAAGAGTACTACAGCTGATCGTTCAAAGGGAAAAATGGACAGCAGAAGGAGTCCATGGAGAAGAAGACACTCGTGGCTCCAAAACTTGCGGCAATGGTTCAGATTGTCATCTGCTGAACTATTCAGATCTGCCGTAAACAAAGTCAGAATAGCCATGTTGATTGCCAACGTTCGGAATGGACAAGGCACATAAAGAAGAAGAAATGTCTTCAAATTACCTACAAAATTGTAAACAAAACTCAAAACGTTAAAAGTGAATACTAATTTATATATTACCTGCACAATTATTCCAAATGAGATTAATATCAGTATTATTGAAAAAATTATCAGGTTCAGAGTCGTTGCTGAGAGATTCTAGATCAAATTCGAATTCTGACTCTTGCTCATCACTGTTAATTTTTAAATTAGAGGAAGAAGAACATGAATCTTGATAATTTGGATTGTCTATCGAATCATCATCATCTTCACTAAAAAAGTCAGACACCCTTTCACTCAAATTCTCCGCTATTTCAAGTAGTTCAGCATCACTAAATTTTTTATTTGCCATTTTACTAATTTTAGAAACGTAAACACACAAGAGTAATGTAAAGACTAATACAGTGAATCACGCCTACAAGTCAGTAATATGCCATCTGCTGAAGGAGTGTCAATCTGCAGACTGTAGGAGCCTAGATGCGCATATAAAAGAGTCAGAACTGGGTTCACCAAACGTACACACAGCTTGAAATCTTACCACTTCATGTGTCCAAATTTGGTATACGTAGTTTCTGGTTAACATCAACTGTGTACCAGAAATGGTACACGCAGTAGCCAAAGTGTTAAGGTACATCTAACGTATAAAACATAAACACAATTTATGACGACAACAATTCGACATTTTTAAATATCAAATGGTTATTTCTTATGTCTACCTATTAACAATTTGCTTATATTAGTGGTATGTTAGTAGGTTTTGTGTTTAATTTTTATAGCGTTTAGTCCAGGGACGGATCTTCTTCTTCTTCAAGTGTCATCTACGCGGCGGAGGTCGGCAATCATCATAGCTCAGACGGCTGCTCTGAAAATTCATTTGATGTATGGCGCGTTTACACGTATCCAGTAACTGGCGCCAGTGGCACTGGAACGACATTGCTGGCATGGTAGTGGCATCGTGTAAACACTTTTTTGTTCCAGTCCAGCGCTGTCTGCCAGCGCTGTCTCGAATAGAAAGCTGGTCTATTTTTAATGCCAGTGGCCCTCGTGCGCGTTCCCTCTAGCCCTGTGCCAGTGGATGTAGACACGTGTAAACACAGCGTTCCAGTCGCTGTCGTCTCTTTGTTCAGTGGCAGTGTTTGTATTGTTCAGGATAGCAAACTTGATTAACACAGCAACATAATTAACATGAACATTTATGAGCATTTAACTTGCCGTCATCAAAGTTGTCTCGGGCTTACGTCAAAAGAACATGCGCGTTGACTTATCTTGTTTTGTTATAGTATCATGATATAATATAATAATATTTGGATATTTTTCATGATGCGACCGAAATATTTCAATTTTGATGTTTTTATTCATCCATAATATCTCTAACATATATATATATCATCATCATCATCAGTGGTGCTACAGCTCTAGTTGAGCCTTGACCTTCCCCAGTCTATTTCGCCAGTCGTTTCTGTTGCATATGCATATGTTGCATATATATATATATATATATATATATATATATATATATATATATAGTTATAATTGAAAATTCTATTACTTTTCACATTTTAATAAGTCAAAATAACTTACTCGGATTCTGCGCATAGCTGCAACAATTTCAACTTTGCTTGTAGGTCTCGGAACGTCCAACATGCCGATATACTGAAACAAGAAAATTAAAAGTTTTAGCGTTTTAGTAAAAAAAAACATAACATTTGTTCATAACTTTAGAGCACACAATATACTTTTTGGAAGTCGAAAATGAGGGATCTTTTCGTTTAAAAAATGACACAATTCAAAGTGAGTCCTGTTAGCTGGCCAAAATATTTTCTTTAACTTCGCCCTAACTTGTAATACCCATTAATAAATTTCCATAAATATTGTGTAAGTAGATTCCGATAGATAGAAATAAATACAAAATCCACAAGGAAAAAATTCCTGTAGCTGGCTGTATACCATTTTAGTCATTTAAACATGAGGTCTGATATTAGCTTCAAATATTTGTTATTTAATTTTTACCTTGTCCTAGATGTGATAAACATAAAAGGATAATTTTCATAGATATAAGCTAATCCAAACATAAAATACACTTTTAGACCACATTCCATACGACTAAAAGCAACATAAGTTGCCTAAGGCACAGGTCATTCTATTAATCAAGACTAAAAAACCATCATTGATTTCACATCTTTTATACCCTAAATTAATAAATAAAAAAGTTTTTTAAATCTTAACACCTAGATTGTTATTATTATTATTATTTTTAAAATCATCAAAACTTGTTGAATCTTTTGGCTGTAGTAATACTATGTACAACTAATATAGTTTTTGTTGCATTGACATTCTGTTTTCGTCATCCTTCATAAGTATCTTGTCAATCAGTTCCCAGCTGTTCTCTGCGTGTAGAGGTTCTCTCTCACCGGCTCTGAAACTCGATTCAGCCATGTGTTACCTCTAGTCAAATTTAATTTAATACTGAACATCACAGTTATTTTACAACACAATGTACAATCTTTTATAACTAAATGTAATTTAAAGGGTTTTTACCCTAGTATTTTGGTGGCTCAGGCATTGTGACCTAGTAAGTATAACCATCTTTTGCTTTTCAACCATAGTCAAAATTTCATAATCTCGTTTGTTTTAACTAAATGGTTCATACTTATTTTTAGGCATTTTCCGATTTTAAAACCTGATGATGGACTGTGTGGTCCGAAAACGTTTGTTTTATTGATGTAGCCCTTTTAAGGGTTTTTTAAATAAATATACCCATTTACAAAGACTAACCTCTTTTTAGAAATAAATACCTATTATATTCTGCGGGAAAATCCGTTTACCTAATGTTATAATTAAAGACTTACTATGCAGTACCAAAAACATTTTTTCTAGTCTAGAAATGTATTATTAAAAATATCAAATTATTAAAAATTGCGAATTCTCAAAATTGAGACAAAACAATTTTTTTTAATAGAAATAATATTCACATTTTACGGGTACTACCCACGAAAATATCGACTAAATTTTGCGATATAAATTTTTTGGCTAGTTTCTGGATTTTTTAAACGGTGACATAATGAAAAACGTATAAAAACAATCGTGGCGCCGTAACAGATGTGTCGTGACGTCATTAAAACCAAAATATCAGCAGGTGATTGTTTTATATTTACATATTACGCTATAGTTGAAAGATACCAAAATTTGCCAAATAAATATTGGAAAGTTTTACCGGATAATTTTTCAGAAAAGTAATTTCCCAAAAAAAATGTTTATTTATTTATGCATAAACCCCATTGTTTCATAATTTATAGTTTCAATCAGATAAGTAGAATAAATTACTTCCATTAACTCCATTAGTTCCATTAGAAAAAAATCATTGCTAATGGAACAGGGATCTACAAAGTATTTTGGTTAATTTTTAAAAACTTGTCTTGATTGCGCTTGTTTTTCGATGTTCTTTAGGAGTTTATTTGGAATTAAGCTAGTTAATGATAAAATTATTGTCTGGAAACATTAAATTATTTATCGTGTTCTTATTGGTAGTTCAAAGTCTCCGTACTTCCATATTTGGCGATTTTCAGGCTGTATTTAATAGGTAGATTATTGGTATTGTTACATTAATTCTGAATCTGATCTAATATGTAGAATTAATCTACTAAGTGATGACATTCACTGTACTCAGTTGCACAAAATGTCTGGCTACCCTGGTAAGATTATTTATTTATTTATTTATCGTATGGCAATTACAACACATTTCGAACAAAATTACAAACATTAGTAATATAGGTATATGACAAACTTTAAATAGTTACAAACAAACATCAAGTGTATTAATATAATCAATTGACTCTGAAGTTGCAAACAGGAAGTCTTCAGGGCTACCGTTGTAGGATCTTGAGGGACATTCTTCAATAATGTGGTCGATCGTTTGGTTCTCCCCACAGTCACATTGAGGAGACTGGTTCTTTCCCCATTGATATAGCATGTATGCACATCTGCCATGTTATTTTACCATGCATTCCATTCTTGGGACCATGCATTTAAAATGTTAAACTCCTCATGTATCATTCTTGCCGTTTTCATTGGTGGTTTTCTAGAACGTAAACGGGTATTTCGTGCATCCTCGGTATCTGGGTGGATCGGCAGGTTTATATTGTTCATGATATTTTTGTATTCACGTGTAAGTGCGTCAACTCGTCGTAAATGTGGAGGTGGAATGTGAATTAATACTGGAAGCCAGTGGGTGGGGGTTGATTTAATTGTACCAGCTATCATCCTCATAGTGCTGTGCAGCTGAGTGTCGACCTTTTTTACGTGTGGACTGTGTAGCCAAACTGGAGCATAATATTCAGCGGTCGAGAAAACAGGGGCTAAGGCAGTAAAGCGGAGAGTGGAAGCCGATGCTCCCCAGGTAGTACCGCAGATAAGTACCTGGTAAGATATAAAAACCTTAGTCAAAACAAAAAAAATTACGAACAAATATTATTCAGATAAAATTTTGCATTTAAAAATTTAGTTCTTCACCGCTGAAAATTCAATAATTACCACAGGATATAATTTGGTTAGATTGTACTATACGTAGTGATTTAGATTATAAACAATTAATGTTACGATACCGGTACACAATAGGCTCGAAGGCTCCGTTGGTAGATTATGCAGTCTCTCATATTATTCTACAACTTTCTTAACTACAAATAACTATACTTAAATCGGCTGAAAAAAGGAAAAATACTCGCACACTAGCATTTTGAACTTTAGAATCAACTAGACTTTGACCCCAGATCATAACAACTGAGCTAATTAAATGCATTGACAAAGAAACACTGCATATACTTTTAGATCTGTTCAACAAAGTATATACAACAGAAGTAATACCCCAAGATTGGTTGCTGTCCACGTTTGTAATACTACCAAAGTCAGTACATACGACAGAATGCTCCCAGTACACAACAATTTCCTTAATAAGCCACACACTTAAGATATTTCTCAAATAATACATGGAAGACAATACAACAAAATAGAAGAAGATATAGATGACACCCAGTTTGGATTCATAGGAGCCCTAGGAACGAAAGAGGCTCTGTTCGTTTTAACATTCTAGCGGAAAGACGACTAGATATGAACCTTGATGTCTATGTCTGCTTTATAGATTATCAAAAGGCTTTTGATAGAGTACGACATCAGAAACTCATAAAACTGTTAAAAGAAAAAATGTGGATAGTCGAGATATACCGTTTATTGTCAATCTATACTCGAATCAAAAAGCAAAGGTTAGAATCGAAAATGACGGTACAGAAACTATAAACATCAAAAGAGGTGTTAGACAGAGTTGCGTGCTGTCCCATTGTTATTTAATCTGTACAGCAAACCTATTTTTAAGAAAGCAATATCAGAAGAACAACAAGGTATATCAATAAACGGAAAAATCTTGAACAACATAAGAATCGCAGACGACACCGCTGTTTTGGCAGACAGTCTAGAAGCATTACAACGCTTAGTAAATAGATTACGTTAAAAAAACCAATTGCATGATCATTTCTAAGCAGCATACAGCAGGAAGGCTAGACATCGAGGGAAAACTACTAAGATGTTCTTTTCTACTGCTACTGCCGCAGTAGAAAAGAACATCGATGCACTGGTGACGGCGGAACCAAATCCAACAACGGTGAAGAGAAGAGGTTGGTTTGTAGATACGACCGGGAGGGCTGCTGTACGAATCTACAATAGAAAGCTGCGAGTGTATGAAATTAAGCCGAAAGAAGGATATGTGATTGTTCGGATGGAGGGGTGCGGCTGGTCTGCTGTTATATTTCTCCAAACGTGACGATGGGCGAGTAGAAGATGAAGATGAACGAGATCATGTAGGAAGTGGGAAACACTGGAGGAGAATACGTAGTGCTGGAAGATTTTAACACAAAAGTAGCGGAGTGTGGATTTCCCATCACAGATACTCGCGGTAGGATACTAACTGACTAGGTGACTACTCTAGACCTAGTGGTTCTGAACACAGGTCTGTAGCCTACGTTTGTTAGGAAAGGTACAGGTACGTACATCGACGTGACCATGGTGACACAAGGAATAGTAGCAAAAGCAAGGAGTTGAAAGGTTTTGCCAGACTACACCGGAACTGAACATCTACAACAAAAGAACAAAAAGAATACTCCATTGTGGTGGACAAATGACATCGCCAATGCAGTACACAACAAGAAACAAGCATATCAAAAGTGGCTGCAAACAAATGATCCAGATGATAGACGAACATATGCAAGATTAAACAGAGAAGTAAAAAACTTAGTAACTAAAGCAAAAAATATTTCCTGGGAAAGTAAATGCGAAGAACTCAACAAATATATAGGGTCAACAAGATCAAGAGAAGCATGGAAAACGGTAAAAAATCTGAGAACAAACAGAAAAGAAACGAGTAGAATAGATTTAATAGAAGAAAAATCTTGGATCGAACACTACTCACAACTTTTAACTGAAACAAGACCTCAATTCACGAACATCAGTACAACACCATATGAACTGGAATTCAGTGAAGACGATGAAATAACAGTACAGGAAGTCGAGAATGCAATACGAACTCTAAAAAAATGGGAAGTCATGCGGACCACAAGGTATACCAAATGAATTATTAAAACATAGCCCACAAGTATTACGGGAATTACTGGCGTATGTCTTCATCTTATTCTATAATGGACACGACTTACCACCGGAGTGGATAAAAGCACATATTAACAACATATATAAAAAAGGACATAGAAAGAATTGTTCAAATTATAGGGGGCTAAGTGTCATTAATTCACTCTCAAGACTGTATGGAAAAATAATAAAAAATAAATTTGAAAAAGAGATGACAGATGTAGAAGAACAGAATGGCTTTCGTGCAGGCAGATCCTGCATGGACAGTATATTCTCTCTAAAGCAAGTTATCGAAAAAAGATTAGCCCACAACCTTTCAACTCATATAGTCTTTATAGATCTGACAAAGGCATACGATAGTGTACCATTTTCAATGCTTTGGGTAGCAATGGAAAAACAAGGAATAAGCAAAAAAAAATATACAAGCAGTACAACAGCTCTACAAAAATATGACGGCAAACATTAAAACTGGAAATAGATTAACTAGAGAAATTCCTATTAGTAAGGGCCTAAAGCAAGGCTGCTGCATAGCACCTACACTCTTCAAAATATATCTAAATGAGGCACTCTCACTGTGGAGAAGAACGTGCTGCAATGTGGGCATCCCAATCGGAGATGATAGATTGTACACGATACATTTCGCTGATGACCAAGCCATTCTAGCTGAAGACGAGAGTGATATAAGCTACATGCTTAGAAAACTGGAAGATGAGTACACCAAATGGGGCCTCACAATTAATATACAAAAAACTGAGTACTTAGTTGTAGGAGAATAACCAGAAAGCCTACAAATAGAAATGGGAACTATAAAACCAACAGAAAATTTTAAGTACTTGGGAGTCCAAATAACATCAAAAGCAGGAAGTAGCGAAGAAATACATTCCAGGATTGGCCAAGCAAGATCAGCCACCAGACAGCTACACGGACTATTATGGAATAAAAAAATAACAAAAGAAAATAAAAGAAGAATTTATAAAACAATAATAGAAAGTATTGGACTGTATGGCGCCGAACTCTGGGAAATAAACCAAAGAAACAAATCAAAAATTAAGGCCATGGAAATGAACTACTGGAGACGATGTTGCCAGCTCACTAGACTAGATAGGGTGAGAAACGAAGATATTCGGAGTGAAATGGAAATCGATCTTGACATAATAGACACAATCGAAGCCAAAAGACTTAACTGGTATGGACACCTTCAGAGAATGCCAGAAAATAGATGGCCAAAAAAAATAAAAGAATGGACTCCGCCAACTAGAAGAAAACGAGGTAGACCAAGACGATCCTGGAGAGACAATGTCGACGATGCAATGACCGCCAGAGATCTAACAACTGAAGATTGCTTCGACAGAAAACGCTGGAAATTAGGATGCGAGAAGCGGCGCCAGCTGTAGAAGACTCGCATATATATATATATATATATATATATATATAATATATATATATATATATATAATATATATATATATATATATAGATTAAACCCAGTATTTATAAGACTAGCTATTAATTATTAAGAAGCAATGTACTTGTAATGTGTTGACATTTTATTTTCATATCATATACAATGTTTCTAATTGATCCTTTTTCAGCATCCCTGTCTTCTTGAGTTTTTATTTTCGGTACAGTATATGATACTCTGGGCATTGTACTTTAAGATAACCAAGACTGACGGAGGGCCCAAAAAATAGAGAGATGGCGCAAATGTCAATGAATGATATTATTTCCTCTTCTTCAAGTGCCATCTTCGTTCCGGAGGTTGGCGAATTCGTTGTTGCTAGAACTATACCATTCCCGTAGATTCTTTAGCCAGGAGTTTCGTCTTCTTCCTATGAATCTTTTTCCTGCTATTTTCCCTTGCATAATTATTCGAAGCAGTTCATATCTTTCGCCTCTTGTAATGTGTCCCAAGTATTGCAGTTTTCGTTTTTTGATCGTAAATATGACTTCCTTTTCTTTATTCATTCTTCTCAAGACCTCGACATTTGTGACTGTCTCGGTCCATGATATTCCCAGGATTCTGCGATACACCCACAGTTCAAATGCCTCTAATTTTTTGGTATCAATATTTTTCAAAGTCCATGACTCCATTCCGTAGAACAGCACAGAAAGTACGTAACATCTCATCAGGCGAAATGATATTACGGTGTCTGTTTAATAAAAATAATAAAATTATTTCGTGTTGAAGATAAATATAAAAACTTAATTAATTTTTAGCAAAAAACATTGTTTTTTGAATTATCTCCTCAACCACATTCGCTAAAAAAAGTGAAGACAAAGTGAATATAATGTGGTGATTTGTCTGAAAACCGGGCAGACAGTCGACAATTTAAAAAAAAGGGCCCTGCAGAATTTCAAAAACATTATGATTTATTTTCGGTATTAACTCCAGAAGGAATGAAGATAAATGCATAAAAATTTCCAGAGCTTTTACGGTCTAACGAACTGTAAAGCGAACTCTTAAAGCTTAACGTTATATAAATTCGTCGAGAATGCAGAATGTTGCGACTTTCACAAATTAATGACTTTGTAAAAGCACTTTTTAAATGAATTATTAACGAACATGATTGAAATAATTATTTTTTAATGCAGTCATTTTTTTCAGCTTTATAAAGCCTTTTTTCGGTGTTCATTTGTTTGTTCAAGTGTACAGTACAGACGTATTAAAAGTTCCTCTATCTAGTGGTAATTAAGTCGTAATTAAGATATCATTAGTCGTCAGTGATATCAACGGCCATGGCTCTAAGCTTTCACGATAAATTCAAGCAGCTGTAAGTAAGCGAAATATCTAAATATTTATAATGTTTTCTATTCATACCGAAACTATAAAAGGAAATAGTAAAAGACCTACAAAAGTGACAATATAAAGCAATATATTACTTAAAGCGGACAAAAAATTCAAATGGAAAACTAAAAACTAACTATACTACGTTCCACGTTAAGAAAATAACATTGCGGGGTATTTCTTATGGACGATAGAAACGCGGCGTTGCCACGACACACACAAGCACAATTTAGGGTTGTGTAATTTGTATTTTTGTTTCCACAAACATGAATTAAATTAATGTTTTTTAACGTAATTGACCAAAAGTGCCCATTCGAAACAAGAGATGAAAAGTAGGGAAAATGATTTTAATTAGATAAATAGTATTTACAAAAGATAATTTTATTTTATCTTATTTTAATTATAGTAACGACAGTTTATTTGTTTTTCGGTGAGCCATGAATCATAGAAATCAGTAGAAAATATTGCTTAGTTAAAACATGCATTTTGCCGCCTATTAAAGTTTTAAAAGCAAATAAACGGACTTGGAATGCGTATATCTAATTACTAATTGCAATTTAAAATAATGCGATTTGCGTATGTCAGCAATTTTATGTCATTCTCTGACTACATAATGATAATAAGGCTTTTATTTAGTTGTTATTCTGACAGTTAAACGTTAATTGAAAATGAAAATTCAAAAATTAAGCAAAGGAAATATCTTGGACATCCGTGCAAAAGAGAGTGTCTGAGAGTTTTGACAACACTGATCTCCATAAGCGTAATGTTATTTTCTTAACTTGAAACAAAGAATAGATATGTTTATTCTTACATTTTAGACAGGATAAAGATATAAATAGAATTTACGGCATAACAGACATACTTAGTTCGAGAGTTGAAATCGAGCCACTAAGGAGTTCCAGATTAGTCCCATAATGTAAAAGATGCCATGCTTACGGACACACGTTGAAATACTGTAAAAAGGAGCCAAGATGTGTAAAATGTTTTGATAAACATCTGACTAAAGATTACCAAAATCCAAAATGTGTTCATTGTGGAGAAAACCATCCTGTAAACTACCTTGAATGTTATGAATGTTATGATAAAAATGACAGACAATGAGAAACTAGAGAACAAAGACAATGTTAAAAAGCGATCCATAGGGTTATTAAAAGCAAAAAAACTAAAAACGTTAGAGGTCGGTGATAATAAAAGTTACAGCGATGTAACAAAGAATGCAAGGAGACATGCACCATCGCAACAAAGAAAAAGAAATTGATAATACATTAAAAATTATATTGGAAGAGCTCACCAAGATTGATGATAAAATATCTCAAATTGATATCAGAGTTACCCGACTAGAGCATAGTACTAAAGGAGCTATTCCGAAAATCAGAAATGGGTAAGGACCTCCGAATAATGGTGTGGAACGCAAATGGAATGTTACAACATCAGATCGAGTTGCAAGCAGTACTAGACATTGAGAAAATTGATCTGTATCTCGTTTCTGAAAAACACTTCACTAAACAGTCATATGTAAAAGTTAGGGGGTATAGAGTATATTCTACTGTACACCCAGATAATGCAGCTAAAGGAGGAAGCGCTATCATAATTAAAGACATCTTGTATCATGAGGAATTAAAATATGCAACTGAGCACATACAAGCTACAACCTACAACAGGATATGTGAAGGTGAAAACACATACCGTAATAATAAGTTCCATATATTTTCCTCCTAGACGCTCCATTAAAATAAAACAATATAAAGAGTTTATGAACAGTTTCCCTAGAAGTGTTAAAACTTTCGAGCAACCCCGTATACTACACTTTAGTTAAGTACTAAATTCTTTCCACTATATCAAAAATATTTGATCCACTAGGTTTGCTTTCGGCTGTAACTATAACAGCTAAAATTATTTTCCAAGATTTGTGGAAACTAAAAATTTCTTTGGACGAAGTCGTTCCCATGGATATCTTTACGAAATGAGTCACATATCAGACTTAACTGGTTAAACTTAATCAGCTACAAATTCCTAGGCATGTAATTTGTACAAACTACAAGTCAATTCAACTACACGGATTTTCAGATGCATCCACCACCGCATATGGTGCTTGCATTTATATTCGTTCATCTGAAAACTTTGAAAATTTTCGTTGTCATCCATTTGCTCCAAAACCAAAGTAGCTCCTTTAAAACACATCCTTATGGTACCGCGTCTAGAACTTTGTGGAGCTTACTTGCTAGCTGAGTTGATAGACAAGGTAAAACAACACATGCAATTAGATTTCGAAGAAATCACTTACTGGTGCGACTCCACTATTGTTCTAGGATGGATAAAGACTGCTCCGAGTTTGTTAAAGACGTTTGTGGCAAATAGAGTTTCTCAAATTCAAACTTTGACCAAATCTCATACATGGCGTTACGTGAATACACTTGAGAATCGCGGAGATCTTCTTTCAAGGGGAATTTCTCTTACATCACTTATCACTTCTGAAATGTGGTTTTATGGCCCATCATGGCTAGCTAAACCAAAAACACACCCTGAGCTTCGACCAGTATTAGCCCTTATCTCAAGAGTTCACATGAAATTGGACATCATCAGTAAAATATTCTTATTTGTAAAACCACATCGCATTATTGCTTATGTATTACGCTTATATAATAGATAATGCTTTAAAATATATTATTCGACTAGTACAAAATGAAACATTTTATGACGATTTGACACACCTTAAAAGACATGGTAACGTTAACTCTAAAAGTAAACTACTTACCCTCAATCCGTTTATCGATAAGGATAACATACTCCGCGTTGGCGGAACACTACATAATTCTGATTTTTATTACGAAAAAAAAACCATCCCATTGTCCTTGATTCTAAACACCACTTTACTACTATTCTTGTACGAAATGAGCATCTTAATTTAAATCATTGCGGTCCTCAATTACTATTAGCTTCCATTCGTGAAAAATTTTGGCCCATTAATGGACGTCAAGTGATTCGCAAAATCGTTCGCGATTGTATTATTTATTGTTGGGTGGCTCCTAAATTAGAAACCTATCTTATGGGTAATTTACCCTCGTCACGTCTTGTTACCTCTAGGCCATTCTACAACTGTGGACTTGATTATGCAGGACCTTTTTTGCTAAAGGATCGACACACCCGAAATTATAACTATCAAGGGTTACATAGCTCTATTTATCTGTTTAGCAACTAAGGCCATACATTTAGAAGTCTCGAGCAGCTTGACCACTGAAAGTTTTCTAGCAACGCTAAAACGCTTTATTTCTCGACGCGGAAAATGCGCTTCCATCCTTTCGGACAATGGTAGTACCTTCGTTGGCGCAAAAAATGAGCTTGTCAAATTTTTTAATACCTATAGTTCAACTATTAAAGACAATTTAACTACCGAAGGTATTAACTGGCAGTTTATTCCGCCAAGATCACCTCACTTTGGAGGAGTTTGGGAGGCGGGAGTAAAATCTATCAAATTTCACTTAAAGTGCGTAAAAGGCAATAGAATTCTCTCATATGAAGAATTTTTCACTGTTTTATATCAAATTGAAGCGTGACTAAACTCACGACCAATCTCACCAATGTCCAATGACCCTTCCGACTTACTTCCTCTTATTCCTGCACACTTTTTAATTGGATCCACATTGACCGCAATACCTGAACGGAACTTCTTAGATGTCAAGGAAAACAGTCTTAGCAGATTCCAAAGGCTTCAAAAAATGATCCAAGGTTATTGGACTAGGTGGTCCAAGGAATACATTTAGTCTCTCCAACAGCGAGTTAAGTGGAAAAAACATTACAACAGTCTTCTCAAAATTGAAAGTCTAGTGACGGTAAAGGAAGATGGAACTGAACCCTTAATATGGTGCCTGGGTAGAGTGACTCAATTACATGCGGGTAGTGACGGAATAGTTCGTGCAGTGGCAATTAAAAAACAACAGAGGTTGTTTCAAGCGACCACTGACAAAGGTGTGCGTTCTACCCACAGATCAGTGACTTACGCTTTAGTGAAAGAAACTTTTAACTAAGCTTTATTACTTGTTGAACTCCTGCAGGCGTTCAAGGGAGACGGCTTATGTTAAAACTTTCGAGCAACCCCGTATACTACACTTTAGTTAAGTACAACCCGACGTTCATTTTACACCCCTCGAGAGGGGATGCTGGTAGTGACGAGGAGAAGAGAGACACAGTCCACACCCGAGTCTCAACACAACCATCGTTACACTAAGGACGCTATTTTTAAATTTATTGTTTACAACATATTTTACTTCAATGTGCCTTTTTACTTCAATATAGTTTAGTTTAAGTGATGTGTTTTTTTTTTTGTATTATTACGTGAAATTCTAATAAGATTTAACTTACATCCTACACACGAAGTTTATTTATTTTTATTGCGGATTGTACAAACGAGAGAATTAAAATGTACAATCGCAAGGAAGGAAAGTCTGAACTGCTTACTGATGCTGGTGAAGTAATGATTACTATTGGTTGTACTCTAATAATGTGCTACAACAGAGTACCTTAACTGAGACATTATTGGTCTTCGCATCCATCTGTCGGAAATAAAACGATAAGTACTGCAATATCAAAAAACAGATGCTTATTCATTTTCTCCAAACTTTACTTCAACGGCCCAAAGAAACCCGAAGATGACAGTAAGATATATTATGTAGAAGAACGGCTCTCCTGTTTCAAGTTCACATTTCAGAAGTATCGAACCGACAGTACTAGACAATCAATCGACGAGAGTATGGTGAAGTTCAAAGGTCGGTCGTCCCTAAAACAATACGTACCTCTAAAACCAGTGAAAAGGGATATAAAACTATGAAGCGAATGTGATTCTAAGACAGGATACACATATGATTTTAACGTTTACTTTGGAAAGGAAGTTGAACAAGCTGATGGAACTCTAGGTGAAAGAGTAGTAAAAACGCTATGTGAATCGATACGTATTAATAATGTTGTTGTAGCTTTTTAACGTCTAGTGGACACTATTAAATTCGCTGTAGTTGGTACAGCCATTACAAATAAACGGAACATGCCTAAGGAGTTTTCTATAAAAAGCAAAATGAACAAGGCAGACTCTGTATTTCTAACAAATGAGTTCCAAACCCTAGCCACAAAATGGCAAGATACCAAACAAGTATCCTTGTTCAGTAACTGTCATAAGAGTAGTTGTACAACTATTCAAAGGAAAAATAAAAGTGGGACCAAAGTGGACATTCCTTGTCAAAAAAAAATATGCAAAAAAGTTCCTAACCCCCAGCTTCCTCTTAAAACGACCCCACCCCCTCCTCGTAGTAAGGGAAAAAACGAAAAAAATCTATTTATCAAGAATCTGTGCATAGTAGAAAAAAATATTTCAAATGAAAAATGTAGCTGAGACAATTTTAAACAAAAATGTTTATTAGCACTTTTTGTGTAAAATAAACCGTTATCTCAAAAATATCTCTTGAAGCGACGCGACTACGCGCCCGAAGTCAATTTCAAATAAAATTTGTATCAATTCGACGGTAAAAATTCGATTCGTTTTGATCAGAACCTCCTTGCTTATGAATACAATATTCATGAGATTATTAAAATGATTAACTTTTCCATTAACCGATCACTATAGAATTTACATTGTTAAAGCCCAATAGTCACCGAGAAGAAGATAGTTACATTATTAAAACAAAATTGAGTTTAAATAAAGCTATTAAAACAAAATAAATCTAAAGTTTTAAGCATTAATTAAATCTGTATTTCACTTTCTTATTAATCTAATACTTTACGTCTTCGTTTAATAGGAAAATTAAGCGCTAAACAGATTATAAATGCAAACTAAACTCATTATCGAAACACCTTCCTCCATTTAAAACCCGTTTCCACCTAAATTGAGTGGAGACTCTGCTGACTTTACTAATTTAGAATTTATGTTACCGTATGTAGACCCTACATCAAACCAAAATGTGTTAGTATGCATGACCCTTTTCTTAATATAAGTGATGGTTTCTGTGTGGTAACGAATTCGGATTCCATATTTTAAATCACATTAGAAGTTTATTTATGGAGTATATTTTTATATAGATTTAGTGGGAGTTTGTATTTTGTAAGTGTGTCTTTAGACTCAATGAGTATTTGTGTGTCTAAATATTAAATTTTTACCGTAAAATAGTTTCGAAACACAATTCAGATTTCCGCTTTAATCTGTGCTTTCTAAAAATTGCAAAGCAAAACAGACGTTGATAAAGGTGTTAAAAGAGACGTGGGGAATCTACAATTTGCATTTTTAAGGAAAAGATGGAATAACTGCAGAGATGCTGAAGAGAGGAGGGAAAACAACTAGAGAAGTCCTACATATCCTCATGAACAAAATATTGACCACAAAAGAAGTGCCCGACAGCTGGAATGATGCGGAGACACTATTAATGTTCAAAAAAGGTGACCAAAAGAACTTAGAAAACTATAGACCTATAACATTACTAAGTGTTGTGTTTAAATTACTAACGAAGATCATGACAAATAGACTAACAACTAAGCTTGACGAATACCAAGCAAGAGAACAAGCGGGATTCAGAAAGGGTTTTAGTACTGGCGACCATCTGCTAACAGTAAAAATACTGATTGAAAAGTCGAACGAGTATCAAATCCCATTATAGATGGCATTCATAGACTTCCGAAAGGCGTTTGACAGCATAGAACATTGGGCCATCAAAAACTCACCACAGAACGGCAGAATTGATTACAGGTACACGGACCTAATAACAAACATATACAAAAATGCGAGTACCACAATAAAACTGACGAACGAACACGCTACAGAACCAATAAAATTCGAAAGAGGAATCAGGCAGGGAGACACAATATCACCAAAATTGTTCAATCAGGCTATGGAAGACATATTTAAAAAATTAGAATGGGATGCATACGGAATAAGAATAAATGGAGAGCTCTTGAACCACTTGAGATATGCAGACGATATAGTCCTGATAACAGATAAGAAGGAAGAGTTACAGAAGATGGTTGAGGAACTAGATAGAAAAGCGATAGAGGTAGGTCTAGAGATGAACTATAGTAAAACCAAGACTATGACAAACCAAGAAGACCAATTAGAAATAGTAGTCAAACAGAATAAATTAGAGCAGGTGGCAGAATACATATACCTAAGACAGATAATAAAGCTGAACAGGGACAATCAAACAGAAGAAATAAAAAGAAGCACTAGACTAGCATGGGCCTCATTTGGTAAACTATCATATATTCTAAAAAATAAAAAGTTCCCTCAATATATGCGAACGAAAGTATTCAACCAGTGCATTTTACCAGTTATCACATACGGCTCACAAACATGGACTTTCACAAAGGAGAACATCGACAGGATATCCAAAACACAAAGAGCAATGGAAAGACAGATACTGGGTATCGGTCTTAAAGACAGGAAAAGAAACTCATGGATCAGAGAAAAAAACAAAGGTGAACGATGTATCAAGACAGGTTGCAAAACTTAAATGGAACTTCGCCGGTCACACTCTCCGGCAAAAAGATGAAAGACGAAATAACCGAATTCTACACTGGAGACCATGAAAAAAAAGAAGACCACAGATGAGATGGACTGACGATCTTAAGAGAACGGCAGGAAAGGAGTGGATGCAGATCGCCCAAAATAGAGACCAATGGAGATTAACAGGGGAGGCCTATGCCCAAGAGTGGGCGTTTAAGGCTAAATTAGGTAGATAGATACTAGTGTTTCTCTTGAATCAAACCCAAACGTATTAGACTAGAGCCAATAGGTAGACCTTGATTGTTAGAGAAATATGCGGGAATTTCTCTTCTATTTACTTTTATTGATCCCAAGAGAGTTAAACATTGGCTTTAGAATTGACCGTCATTGACCCCCACCGGTCTCACCACTAGGGGGATGCAATTCCCTAGTGGGCTGCGTCCTCTGAAAGGTTAAAACCCTAATTTGAAAGTTGTTGTTAAAGTGATCACAGAACTATTTGGTCCATTGGCATTCATGGAATGGGTGAATTACGATTTCCAACTTAAAATAAGAGTATACAATGATCTACTTACAATTTTTATAAATAAAATTAAATACAATTTTTTTTCTAGCGCCCTTACTATTTCCCTTATGATTCAAATTGGAGATAACGCTGAATATTATTCCAATACTTCAAGTTCATAAAAACGTTGTATATCATCTTAAACACAACTCCTTTTAGTAACGACAGCTAATAAATTCTCACCGTAAAAAACTGCGAAACCCATTCGATTTCGTGGTTTAATGGACATACTACAAGAAAAGCGAACGCAAAGAGAATCGGAACGACCTTAAATTATGTAACTACGAGGCAAATTTCTTTCATTTCTATATAGTTAACGTTTTTTGGATGTTTACTTTGTCTGGTAATTTAGAGACAGTCTCGAAGAAATACAAACGTTTTGTTCCTACAACTTAGGAATATTTAGTTTGTGAATTTAAAAATAAAAGTCAAAATAAACTTAAAACGTGATTATTCTGTCCCTCCAAACATATTTTTCTTATTATTTCTTTTAGAAGGTAAGTATTTTTTATTATTTTTTTTATACTTCATTCTTTAATTAACGGGTGTGTATGTCTTTACTTAAACATAAAGAATGGATGAATGAGGAAATACTACAGATGATGCGTGAGAGAAGGGTACACAAAACAAATAATCCGATAAGATACAAAGAAACAGATAAACTGATAAAAAAGAAAATAAGAGAAGCTAGAGAAAGATGGCTAAGTGAGCAATGCCAGGAGTTGGAACAATTTTAGCGAAAATATGACTTTTTTAATGTACACAAAAAGATTAAAGAAATGACAGGAAGGAGAAGAACAACACAGACAGGACAGATCAAAGATACAGATGGTATAATTATAACAGATTTACAACAAAAAATGAACCGATAGACAGAATACATATCACTGTTTAATGACAAAGATAGACAAGAAATCTCACACGAATATACAGATGATACAGGGCCTGATATAATCAGAGAAGAAATAGAATATGCAATCAAACAAGCAAAAAGTGGTAAGGCCCCCGGTCCTGATGAAATTCCCTTAGAACTGCTCAAACTTATGGACGATGAATCTATTAAAATACTCCTAGATCTATTTAACACAATACATAGAACTGGAATAATACCTAGGGAATGGCTCCGTTCGACCTTTATACTACTGCCAAAAAAGGCAAATACAAAGGAATGCAACGAATATCGTACGATAGCTTTAATGAGTCATGCTCTAAAACTGTTCTTAAAAATAATCCATAAAAGGATCTATAGGAAATTAGACGTAGACATCAGTAACACTCAGATGGGATTCAGAAAAGGGCTGGGTAC
Source organism: Diabrotica balteata (assembly GCA_918026665.1). NCBI lineage: Eukaryota > Metazoa > Arthropoda > Insecta > Coleoptera > Chrysomelidae > Diabrotica > Diabrotica balteata. The sequence continues at coordinate 18,085,689 of OU898283.1, read as the reverse complement.
AAAGGAGGCTCTGTTTGCAATGAACGTTCTCTCACAGAGATGCTTAGACATGAACCAAGAAATTTACGCCTGCTTTATTGATTTCGAAAAGGCCTTTGACAAAGTACAACATGAACCACTAAGACAAGTGCTAATAAAGAAAAATATAGACAGCCGAGATATTCGAATTATATGCAATCTATATTGGAATCAAACAGCAAATGTCAAGGTTGAGGGCAGACTAACAGAAGAAATTCAAATCCGTCGAGGAGTCCGACAGGGATGTATCTTATCGCCACTTTTATTTAATCTGTATAGTGAAGCTATCTGTGAACAAGCACTCGAGGAAGAAGATTTTGGTCTGATAATAAATGGGGAGACGATCAATAATATAAGGTATGCTGACGATACAGTTCTCCTAACGGGAACGCTAGTAGAACTACAACATCCGTTCCAAAGTCTCAATATATACTGTAACAGTTACGGCTTGAAAATTAATTTGAAAAAAACTAAATTTATGGTAATCACGAAATCAAAGAACATCAGAGCTAATCTTGTAATAGACAATACAACGATTGAGCGTGTGCCCTGTTATAAATATCTAGGTGCTTGGATCACAGACGATACTAATCAAACAAAAGAGATTAGATGTAGAATAGAAATCGCTAGATCAGTCTTTAATAGAATGCGCAAACTCTTTTGCAATCGTGATATCAATATAAAGTTACGAATACGAATGCTGCGGTGTTATGTCTTTTCTACCCTGTTATATGGAGTTGAGGCTTGGACACTAAACAGTTGACCATAAAAAACATCGAAGCTTTCGAGATGTGGTGCTATAGGCGCATTCTCAGAATATCATGGATGGACCGCGTCACTAACACGCAAGTACTCCAAACTTTAGACAAAAGATACAAGATTCTAAATGAGATAAAAACTAGAAAGATGGAATACTTGGGGCACATTGTGAGAGGTGAAAGGTACGAACTTTTAAGAAACATCATGCAGGGCAAAATTAAGGGCAAAAGAAGTGTGGGAAGAAGAAAAATATCGTGGCTTCGTAATCTACGTGAATGGTTCGGGTGTAGTTCGATTGAACTTTTTAGGCACGCTGCTAACAAAGTCGCAGTGGCCATGATGATTTCCAATCTCCGCTAGGAGTGGCACGAGAAGAAGAAGAATGTCTTTACTTACGTAAACTAATACGGTCCTGTAGACATCTCCCCCCATTAAGGGAGGCAAAGAAGATTCGACGTGTACACCATAGAAGCACTTGTTTGTGTAATCATCCACCTCCAATATAAATAGACGCTGTACAACCAGTCCAGTGCATTGGAAAGAAGCATTAATTCTTCCTTACAGGACCGCACACTCCACACAACCCAACTTAGATGGAATCACCATGTACTTCAAACCACTATTTATTTCTTTTGAAAGCTATTGTTGCAAAGAATAAAGGTTTATATTGAATTGGTCTTGTGGAGCAAGAAATGCCTAAGATGGACATAACTGCAGTGGTAGGCGTGACACAGGATGTTGTGTCAAAAACCTATGATAGGTATTAGGAGTTAGGAACTCCCAAGAATAGAACAACTTGCCACAATCGCTTTATTGCCCAAGTAGCTGGAAGAGACCCAACAATTTCTCAGCAGAAACTCCAAAAGCAGCAGTTATAAATGAAAGTGCTTCAGTTGAAAAAGGAGAAGACTTTGTGCCAACAGATTATTTAGCAGTAGACATTAACGGGTTTCCCAATTAACCAGGCAGCACAAGATTGATCGTCTAAGTTGGTGCCTTTAATACCAAAACTACTGAGGGGAAGACGTAAATGAAGCATTAAGGAAATTAAAACATAGAAAATCACCAGGAGAGGACAGAATACCGAACGAACTCCTAAAGTACGGAGGACCAGATCTGACCAAACAACTATTAAAACTAATCCAAAAAATAACAGAACAAAACAGAATTTCTCAAGAATGAAGATCAAGCATATCCTAATACCTTTCTTCAAAAAGGGAGACAAATCGGACCCGGATAATTACAGAGGAATTAATTTATTAAACACAACACTAAAATTAACAACCAAAGTGATAACAAATAAATTGAAGGAAATTATAACACTAGCAGAAGAACAACAATAATCAAAACGATCGAAAATATCTACCAAAACAACACAATAAAAAATTTATTTAAAATCCTTTATAAAAGGTATATAATAAAATGCCCAAACAGGCTATCACAAAGATATTGCAAAACGTTTTCGGATTACTAAATCCATGATCAGTGCAAACCTGAAAGTAAATAACCACTTTAATTAAAAGAACGTTGAATTTAAAATGTTGACTAAGGTTAAAGAACACCAAAGTAATGTAACTTACGGTAGATGTCTAATAGACTAATACATGTCTAATAGACTAATACACTGACTGCTCTGACACAACATCCGTTCTAACATGTCAACAATGTTATTTTTATCAGATGTTATCAACAGGTCCTCGAAGACACTTCGTCTCATTACCATTTTACCTATGTAGGGTCATACCTCGCCATGTTACCAATTCCAACGGTAACTTAAACATCATAATTTGTAACCACATATAATGTAAAGCAAATGTAAATTTATATCATTTAAAGGGTTTGGACCCATATATTTTGGTGGCTCCTAGCATGTATACCTCGTAAGTATTAACCACAATGTTTTTTAACCTTAGTCAACATTTTAAATTCAACGTTCTTTTAATTAAAGTGGTTATTTACTTTCAGGTTTGCACTGATGATGGATTTAATAATCCGAAAACGTTTTGAAATATCTTTGTGATAGCCCGTTTGGGCATTTTATTATATACCTTTTATAAAGGATTTTAAATAAATTTTTTGTGATATATGGTATACAGCCAGCTATAGGAACTTAGTTTCCTAGTGGATTTTTAACACAATAAAAGTAAAAGAACTAACAGACCCTGAGTTCGCTATGGTTCAATCTGATTATGGATGAAATCATAAAAAAAATATGAACTGAAAAAGAATACCAAATGGTAGAAAAACAACTTAAAATAACCTGCTATGCAGACCACCCAATACTACTTTCTCAAAGTGAAGATTTACAACGTATGCTGCACCAATTTAATATAACCTCCACAAAATTTAACATGTTAATTTCCCCAAAAAAGACAAAATGCATAGTTACAACAGCAAATTTACTAAGATGTAAATTGGAGCTGGAAAGTCGGATAATAGAACAAGTGATGGAGTTTAAATATTTAGGCATCACATTATCTAGCTATGGAAAGCTCGAAACCGAAGTGGAAGATCAAGTGAATAGAGCAAACAGAGCCGCAGGCTGCCTAAATGAAACAATATGGAGAAATAAAAATATTGGGAAAGAAACGAAAGGTAGAATTTACAAAACATTCATCAGACCAATAAAGACATACGCGGCAGAAACAAGACCTGACACAGAGAGGATAAAAAGGATGTTTGAAAGAGCAGAGATGAAAACACTTGAAAAATTGATGGTAAGACACTATGGGACATAGCTAGAAGTACAGATATACGACATAGATGCACGTTGGAGAACATCAAAAACTGGGTAAGAAATAGAAGAGTAGAATGGAACGATCATATAAGCCGAATGACAACAAATAGGGTAGTAAAGACAGCAAGAAAGAGTTTTCCAATAGGAATACGATCAGTAGAAAGACCACGAAAGCGATGGAATGACAACTTACTTAAGGCACATTGAAAAATAGAAAGAGTCATGTCAAAACTGGAACATTAGAAATTGGAAAAATGTGCTATTTTCAAAAGAAATCAGGATTTGTGTAAACTCATGGCCAGATAATTCGTGTACTTAGAAGATGAGGTAGACAAGAAAGAACGAAAACAGACAGATCTGTTCACAGACATAAAGGCGGAAGTGTTATGGTCGGTGAAAAAACTTTTTTAATTTCTATTCAACCAAATTTAATAGCTCGAAGCTTTGTTGATTGGTTCTAAAATTTGTAGTCAGACTCTGAAAAAGTGCAGTGGGAAAAAATTCAATTTGCATTATAATACACCTCCACATAACAGCAGAGTCACTACAGACTTCCTTGAAGCAGAAGTTATCACTATTCTGTAGTGACCTGGTTGCTCACCCAACCTTAATCTTATAGAACATTTGTGGGATATTCTTTAAAAAAAAAATTAGGCCTCGCCAGGATAATTGACAGGACGTAATGCTGTCTATGATCTGTTCTTTAACCAGGAGGAGTAATTCAAATTTTCCGCGCCATAATGCTTGTTTGTAATTGGTCGAAGCGCAGGCAAGTTTACTCCACTAAATTATGACATATTGACACTAATGACATTTGTGAAATTTTAAAATTCAAAATACAGTTATTTTCAGAACTATTTAGCGACATATTAGTGTTATTAAGATAACAATATTGATTCAATGCCAAGTACTAGTGGTAATTATTCTTCTTCACCTTAAAAACGCCGAGTAGATTTGGATCATTTATCATCAAATGAGAAATAATGTACTATAAACATGTACAAACATGAAAATTGATAATTCTGGATAAAAATAACAGCCACGGTAGTAAAAATAAAACAGGCAGCAGGTTAGTTTTACAGAATAGTTATTATTAAAATCAAGACTTACTAAAGTAATGTGCTAATTTTAGGTGTTGCGAATTCAACTATTTACAACAATAGAATTTAGAACAATTAACGAATATAAGCAGACTGGAGCAGTAAAATGTCCTAAAAATAGTTAAAACATCTATACGAGAAATAGTACACAGCTTCTTTTTCAAGAATGAAATGCTCACTTTAGGTAAAATTTTAAGTGAAATTAACAACCGCTCAGATCTTCCAAAATATGTGTCGTTCATTATTATATAAATTCTTGAAGTAAATAAATTTGAAGTAAGTACAAATATCGGTATGTAAATATGGGTTAGCTACAATTATATAGTAAAATTAACTAAAACATTTTATAAATTTCATTTTTATAATCAGGTATATTATTGTTACTATTAAATATTAAGTTTTAAGTTTTTATTTGTATACTCTACTGGAATGTTGTCAAGTATTTTGGTTCAACAGATATAAGAACATGGAAAGGGAAGAAAAGGAAAAAAAGGATATTTTTACTTTACATATGCAGATTCAATGCAGCAAATATTACATAGCAAAACTATAAATTGTTTATCTTACTGTTTATAACGATGATTGATTTATTGTCTATATTATGAATGTTTTACCATAGTTATTTTTTAGGGGAAATTATTCAAATAATAGTTTATACATTGGGCTGCTGACCAAAAACAAAACTTTCTTGCTCAAATATCTGAAATAGATTCAGTTTTTGCTGAAAAAATAAATCAAGAAATTCAAAATGGTGTAGTTGTTCATTAATCTCACCAATTTAATTTCACAATTAATTTTTATTTTTACATTCATTCCGAATATATATTATGCACAGAATATTATATAAATCGATTTATGACTTTAAGTTGTTTTTGTAATAACTTGGACTTGGTGAAATGCGATAATAGTATTTAATGTGATATTTTTCTAGCTGATATTTATAATAGAGTTTATAGTGTTTATAAATTCATAAATGTATATTTATATCTAATTATCATAAGAAAAACGGCAACTATCTTTCAAATTTAGTGTATACTTGTTAAAAAGCATTTTCATTTTGTTTTCATCACAATAAAAGAACATTAGTAATGTTGTGTTTGACTTTGATTGTATTGATACAGTTGGTTTTGTTCTTCCTGTTGTAAATCATCACAAGAAAACTGCAAAATTATACTAGAATGTAACATAATAGATTGAATTAGTTGATTATCTCACAGAAATCCAGTATTTTTTAGTAAATTTTATTTATTGATACCAAATGGAACAAACTCACTGTCAAAATTAAACAAGAATCCAGCATTAAAAAAATTGCAAGTACACACTTATTTATACAAATTTATTGTAGTGCTTCAAATAGATCCTTAAGATATTGATACATAAGTTAAATCTATCTAATGAGGTAACTGATTAACATGTATGAAAAGTAGGACCACACCTATATTTGAACAATAATTTATTCTGTGATATGAAACATGAAAAAGTCAATTCTAAAGCAGTGCATGAGAAGGAATATGTTAAACAAACTGGCTGAAGCAATTCAGGAGATTGGATTATTAAGCTTAAAAATAATGATCAAAGTCAAAGTTAATTCTTCTGGTAAAAAAAAAACCTAGATTCAAGAAATTAATCACACCAGAAGAAGAATATGGTCTATGCAGTTTAAAAGAACAGTATTTCAGAAATCTTTGAACTCTCTCTAACTTTTTGATACATGTATTTGCATAGCATCGACTCAAAAGATCTATAAAACTGGATCACCCGGTATTTAAATATATATACATGGGACCAAATGTGAAAAACGTCCTTTTTTATTGTAATAATTGTAATATATATTGGAAGTGAATTAAAAAAAATATTATTCAAATATAAAGTTAGGTTAGAATTGACGTGTAAGGTTGTCCGATATTGATTACTCGATTACCGCAAAGCCGAGATATACAACAAAAAAAGAAGATATATTTGGTGACTTTTCTAGTAACTTTCTTGGGTGTGAATCTGTCTTTTTGGTTTACTCCTCCTGGTTAAAAAACAGAGTATAGTAATGGCGGAGAGGGCGGTACTACCAACGTAAAAATAGTACAATAAGGTTCATACTATATTAAATGTTGCTATGTGAAAAAATAATAACATTCCTGTTGATAAAAATGATTAATCAGTATTTAATGATTATTTAAAATTTTAAAAACAAGAACTAAGGGGTATGGACCAAAATTTGTCGACCAAAAAAGTTTTTTTGTTCGTACTAATTACTTTTCAGCCATACTGTAACAAAACTAATATTTTTCAAAACTTTACGTCTGCGCAGTTTATACCCTATAGCTATTATATACCCTAAAACTCGGCTGGGAGAAGAAGGATGATAACCACCTAAATGAGACAAAATTAAAGAATAATTCGAATGCAACTCACCAGTAATAATCAATATTAGAATAAGAGAAATTATTTCCAACATTCGTAAATTATTTAATTCCATCAGAAACAAAACCGGCAAAGGTTAAGTGGTACATGTAAATGACTTTATCAAACCTTAGTTAGATTTTAATAAAATCAGCAGCACATACATCAAAGAGAAAACTCATCTACAATTACATAAGTTTCCTAATAGTTACTCTTGAGCTGATACCCACTTAAGCGTTAAGATTTTCTTCATTACTCTTTACTCTTTGATTGAAGTTATATTTCTCAGGAAAAGTAATTAGCCAAATGCATTTTCTTGAACTCAATTACTGACAAAGGAAACGTTTGTAGCTATAACTAGTTAATTACACGCAAATCTTTTTCGACTCAAAGCGGAAATTTCGACCCAACATCGTTCTCGCTACTTACACCAGAGTTCTGTAAGCACCAGAGTTTACCGGAGCGTTGAGATTGTGCGCGTCGGATTAGTGAACCAATTATATCACTCATTAGCAGTTGGGACTTCGACTTTCGTTAAAATTTAACAAGTTATATACAGAGACTACACTTAAATACCTTTTGAACCATTGATTTTGGAAAATTTCATTAATTCTTTGTCTTATCCTAAGTTTAAAACGGGATTTTGACTTAAAGATTTATACAGAAACAGAAAATAATTAACGAAAACACGCTCTAGATAAGAGAATTTCAATCGTTATTTATAATAGTAATTTACTTAACAAGTTCCGAAAGTGATATCGTCGCTAAGATGTCAAAACCACGTATCTCAATTTTAGATGGTTTTGTGTTTTTTGGGTGGCCTATATTAGGAAATCGAGCTGCATCGATTGAGAAACCTCTTATCACAAAGGATGTGAAATTGCACCTTCGTCAATCGAATTCAGAAACCTTGTATATCACATGTTGTACACAAAACCACGTAAGTCAATACGTGTCTGAAAAATTGTTAAATACTGAAGATTTTTGTGTAGTTATAATTATAGGTTTATAAGAATTATAACTGTTTATTAGAAGCTATGGTAAGTGATAACATCTTAATACTTTGTTTTAATAATACGTAGACGCATTGTTTTCCGTTTTCCTGTTTAAACAGAAACATAACTATTATTATTCCAAAAATTTGAGGTTATGATGACTTAATTATTATATTTTAGTTGACCAATTGAAACAAATTATATAAATAAATTAAGAAAAAGCAGAAACTTGTCAGTTGGTACAAGAATTTCCAAAATAATGTATTTCAATAAATTTTTAAGTGAAAAAAATTGTGATACGAGGTTCTGTTACCTACCATATTATAATCAAGTATACTCAATAATAATTTACGTGGTTTCTTGGAAAAAAATGCGTTTTTTTTTTTGTTTTATGTTTAGGTAAGCCGGGCTTCGAGAATGGTCAAATCAGCACTAGAAAGTCTAAAAGCGAATCCTGATATTGACCAGAATGAAGGTACTACCGTTTGAAATTCACATTCTAAAGAGAAAGTCGCAGAACTTAAGAGCCGTCATGGAGAATATTGAAAAAAAGCAAATACAGGCTTTGAACAAGTTTATGAGACCTTTCAAGAAGAATCCTCCAGTTTTTAGCACATTGCTTCTTCATCGGGATGTTCACAAAACATTCAAGTATATTCCTGTATTCTTTTGAATCCAAAGAGTACTTCTATTTAAACAGGATCTCATTTAAAAAATGACACCCAAAGCAGATGCCTGGTTGGTATTAATATATAAGATATTGGTATGAATGTTGATGTGGAGAATGTCGAGGTGGAGAATGACAGTAGGGATCTAACTTTGAATACAGAAAATCTTAGTGAAGCTGCTGAAAATCAAAATGATCAGAGTCAAGTTATCATCCAAATACTTCGTCGGATTCTGAAGATGAAGCTGTAAATGTCATCAGACGCAAAAAATTTAAAAATACGCCTAAAGAAGTAAACGCTACATCTAAAACGCAGATTCTTCTACTTGGGAAAGAAATAAATAAAAATGTTTAAGAATGCGTGGTAAAGAATATAGAGCAAAAAGAAGGAGAAAGATGGATCTATAGTTACCATAAAGAGAAACTTCCGGGAACTAATACCAAGATGAATTTCAGCAAAGTGTTTAGCAGCAAAAGAAAAAAGAAAATGTTCAATGGTAACTGATGAGCAACGAAGGAAGATTTTTGATGGGTTTTGGTCTGAGATGGTGTTGTAAAAACAACATTTTATATTAATTTTAGTATAATTTTTAGTTCCCACAAATATTAGTTTGGATTTTATGCTACAGACTGTACTTTTTGCCTGCAAAATATTTGTGCCATAAATAGCTTATAAGGGTTGTTTAAGTGGTAAAACCGACGCCGCCTTGTCGGCATTTGTAGGTAAAGATTCAATCCAAAATCTCTCGCAGATGCGACTAGAGTCTCAAACTGTGCGGTACCGCCGATACCTAAGCTCTCTCTTTGCCGCCAAAATGCAGTGAAACGTGTATTTGTTTTTCTCGATAGTTTCGCGCGCCCGTAAAACGACGATATAATAATGGACAATGTTTTAAAGCGAACTCTTTCGTTAGTATTAGTGCTTGTGTAAATATTCTCTTGTTATTAAATGTGTAGATTCAATTAATTACGCTTATTTCTTCTCTAAGTACAACCCCTATTAAATCAAACACATAAAGAACCAGCGCCGTGAAGTTCTGCTTGTATATATCGAAGGAAACACTCGTGTACAGTCCATGGTCCTAAAATATTTGGAACTGTACACGCACGGGGAAAGGAATTTAATAAGCTTTCCCCCCAACAAGTGGTGGAAATCCGAGAAAACTCCATCAGATGGATTGGCATCAACGAAAGATATTTGTGTGTACACTAGTTAATAAACATCCAACAATGCAAAAACAACACAAAATAATTCAGGGCGTATTAAGTTTATTTTATTATTTGAAAATAGATAATACCGTCATTCCGGTGTTTGAAAGAAAATATTTCTCTCCACATTAGGGTTAGGTGAATGGAGTGTTCAAAACTGGGTAAAAACAAGTTGTAACTCGTGTATCCCCTAACTTCTACAAAGGAACTACTACTCTTCCTAACAAGATTAAACCTGTCAATATTGAACGCAGAAATAAAGCTAAAGCATTCCTTGAAAAACTGCCAAAGATGTCCTCCCATCATTGCTTTTTTTTCCAAGTTATTGGCACTGACAAAGCCAAAAGGCCAGTCATGTTACTAAACTTTATTAATTAATTAATATAAACTTTATTTGGAAACAACTTTTCAATCATATAAGGAAGTGTATGACGTATACAAAAATTATGAACCACAATCTGCTGTCGGATATGATCTTTTCAACACAAGAAGTTGAAATGAAAAACAGAAACATTGATGTGTATCATCCAAGGAAGGACCAGTGTGATTTTTCGCATAAACTGGGCAATGTAGAGCAAGAAATTAATATTTAAATTGGAATAAGCCACAATTAAAGGTTAAAATACGTTTATTGATGTTTCAATTTCCACTTCGGAAATCGTTCTCAAAATACAAACACGAATGTTCATTCATTCATTCATTATTTATTTTCAATACCAAAAAATTATGTTTGCACAATAAAAAAGATACATTTTGTGTTTTTAATACGATTTGTATTTTCGTACTTTTTTGTATTTTTGACTTGAGTTGAATATAGTACATAATATGGTATAATTTATTGTTTGTTTTAAAGTAACAAGATAGAATTTAGATATTTTAATATTAGATATTTTATAAACCTTGTTTTTAAAATTATACAGGGTGTCCCTTAATTAATTGCACATTAGCTAGTGGGTGATAGCTGACATCAAATTAAAACGTTTAAGCTCAAGTTGCTTAGGCAAAATGTTGCTAGTTTTCGTTCTACAGGGTGATTCATTAATATTTTTTTATAATATTTTTAGGGATATATTAAAAACTATTCAACCGATTTAAGCTAAATTTGGTATCTTGCTATTATTTAGTATGCTTAATATGAAAATGATATTAGTTTTACATTTTAACACTAGGTGGCGCCACCTACTATAACATTGGTTCATTAACGTGACCATAATTTTTTTGTTCATTCAATTCTACACAAAAAAAGTATTCTTGTTTCCAATCAAAAGAGTACACCGATTTCGAAATAAACGTAGTTTGTTAATGGTACGCATGTCTGTATTTAATTTTTCGAAAAACAAGCAGGTACTTAGGTATACTGTGAACTTAATTGTAAAGTCAAGGCGTAGGTAAGTACAAATTTATGTATTATTAATTGTCAAATGGTTAATTGTCAAATTGTTAAATGGTTACCGGCTTAACAACATCAGATATGCAGATGACACCATAGTATTTGCGAACAACTTAGAAGACCTACAAGTTCTTATGAACAAAATCGCGTATTACAGTCAACAATATGGACTCAATACAAACGTTACGAAGACACAGCTTATGATAATTAGCAAGAAAAGGATAACAGAAAGTCAACTCTACGTCAACCAATCTCCTGTAGAAAGAGTGACACACTACAACTACCTCCGCAACATAATAAATGAAGAATGAACCAACAACCAGAATATTAGAGCACGCATCGCAAAAGCTAGATGCACCTTCAATCGGATGGGGGCCCTTTTCAAGAGTCACAACCTTTCTCTTGAAACAAAAGTTAGAATGCTGCAATGCCACGTCTTCTCTGTCCTTTTATATGGTGTTGAATCGTGGACCTTGATCGAAGATATGAGCAAAAAACTGGAAGCATTTGAGATGCGGCTATATCGGAGAATACTTAAGAAACACGGACTGACCGAGTCACAAATGAGAAGGTCCTTAGAAGAATGAATAAGAAGCGAGAGGTACTGACCACCATTAAATCACGAAAGTTACGGACATATTCTTCAAAATTCTTCGGACATATTACGCGGAATGAAACCAGATATACTCTCCTTCAAGCCATCCTGCAAGGAAAAATATTTGGAAAGCGAGGTCCAGGAAGGAGAAGAACATCTTGGTTGAAGAACCTCAGAATCTGGTTCAATACAACATCTGTACAGCGTTTCTACGCTGCTGCAGATAAGATAAAGATTGCCATGATGATCGCAAACATACGTAACGGATAGGCACATCAAGAAAAAGAAGAATTGTCAAAGTGCAGTGCGAGTCATTATTTGTCAAAATGCTATTAAGATAAAGGTCAAATGCCATGTCATAGTGAATTTTCTAATGTAGAAATCTCGTAAAGCAGCTCAACGCTATTTCGAACTTTATCCCAATAAAAGGCAACCAAACCATAAAACTATTAGATCATTCTTCGACAGATTAAACGAAACCCAAAAACAGGAATGCTGGAAGACTGAGAGTAATTGATGCAGATATGGAGGATGAAATTGTTGGGCGTGTTGCAGAAGATTCAGAAACTAGTACAAGGCTTATTTCTGTGATCACTGGTATAAGCAAATCTACGGTGTCAAGAATAATACAGACAGAAAATATGTATCCGTATCGTTTTACTCCACTACATAACCTTTTACCACAGGATTTTCCAGCAATGCTCTGATTTAGCCAATTTACGATAGGGTGGCATTTAGACGATCAAATGTTTTATAATAAAATTTTATTTACCGATGAAGCCACAACTACTAGAAGAGGTGTGTTTAACTGGCGCGATAGCCATACCTATGCAACAGAAAATCCTCATGCATTTCAAGAACATTATGTTCAACATGAGTTTTTCATAAATACCTGGTGTGGCATATTTGGGGATTGAATTGTAGGACCATTCGAATTACCAACTAGACTTGACGTATCTAAATTTTTTGAGAGAAGATTTACCAACTCTTTTCCCCTAGGCTATCAGTTGTGGGGCTACCTAAAGTCACTTGTTTATATATATAAAAAAAATAACCGTCAAGAGTTATGGCAAAATATTGTAGAGGGAGTTAACGCAATTAGGACCCAAACAAACTCATTATTTAAAATAAGACAAAACTTACACAAATTATTTAGATTATATAGTTTATCTAATGGTGAACATTTTAAACACTTTTTGTGTTTTTTTTTTTTCGTTTCTTTTTGACTTATTCACTTTGTCATTTGTTTTACTTCACTTCGTGGTTTAATTTAATTTAATTTATGATTTTGTTTAATCTGTTACTGTGTAAAAGGTTTAATAAGTTAATAAGTTTTTGTAAAATTTTTTCATTTTATGCACGTCTCTAAAAAATACGTTTATTTCGAAAACGGTGTACTTTTATGATTTAAAACAAGAATACCTTTTTTGTGTAGAATTGAATGTTATTTGTAGGTTTTTTCCTAGAATGTTTATACAGGGCGGACAAAAAAATTATGGCCACATTAATGAACAAATTATAGTAAGTGGCGCCACCTAGTGTCAATGGTAAAACTAATATCATTGAGAATACTAAATAATAACAAGATACCAAATTTCACTTAAATCGGTTAAATAGTTTTCAATATATCCCTAAAAATAATATAAAAAAATATTAATGAATCACCCTGTAGAACGAAAACTAGCAACATTTTGCCAAAGCAATTTGAGCTTAACCGCTTTTTTATGTCAGCTATCAGCCGTAAGTTAATGTCTAATTAATTATGGGACACCCTGTATAATGACGACTACTTGCAAAAGTGAAACCACCAATGGAGAGTTTATTTTAAGATACGTATAGCTTCTCCCAAAAAAATTTTTAAAAATTAATGAAAATAATTATAAAAAGTTTAAAGGGAAAAGAAACCTCTTAATCAAATAGAAACTCTTTCTCAACTGTTTTTCGATAAGATAAGATAGGTCAAATAAAACTAGGGAAATAAAAGTTAAAATGACCTTCGCAGCTTTCAGTTTTCTTTCCCACAGAGATTGTTGAAAAACTGTAATAAATTAGTTCGCAACTTTGATATATTTTCTCCAAAATCCTCCCAAAGTCAGACCGAAAAAAATGATTCTTTTCCGTTACTTGAAAAAGAAACAAAATAATGGTGCTACTGAACCATTTCAAACTTTTCTTTGCAAGATAAAACTAATTGAAGATCCAATCTTTTCGTGAACTAAACGTGTTTGAAAACTTTATAGCTGGGAAATGCTCACGCGATTTATCTTAATAGTTCTTTCACGCAGCACACTTTCGTTTTGAAAAGCGAAGAGCAAACAAAATGACATGACGATAATTCGCATATGTTCGAATATAGATAAAACAAATGGCCAATATTATTTGGCGTAACTGTTGAGTTTATTTTTGGGAAACATATCTGTATAGTTGGGTAGTCGGTGGATGTTTAGTGCAAGTATATCTGATTTATGCCAAATATACTTCAGGATTTTTTTTCGTTAATATATACCTATAAGCCTGATCAAGGAACAGAAAATTTTGTCAAAACGAAAAAAAAATATACAAAAAATACAAAAAAATACATACGTTTGAGGCTGCTGCCACCTATAAATAGTAGTAAACCTATAAAAGATTACTCTGAAGTTGAGGTACAGATATTTCCATTACCATTTATACTTATTAACTTTGAAAATAAGGCTATTATGGAGCACAAGTTAATTAAATCTAGCCCAAGTACTTTCGCTTAAAATAGCATCTTCAGGGGCATCTGAAATAAGCCAAGAAAACGTTTTTTAGATGAAGTAAATTAGTTAACTTCGATAAAAAACTCGAAGTTAATGGATGAAAAAAAAGGGTTTTTGAGATTAACGTTTTAGACTTACTTCGTTAAAATGTGGATGTGGAAACATTAAAAATAACATAAATTGTACAAAACACTACACTAAAACGAGGACAAACAGTTTAAAATTACTTCTACGCTACATTCTCTGTCAGTATCTGGAGGGATAATGATCTAACCGGAAATGATACGGTGACATGTGACATATGACAACTTTGATAGGCAGTCAAAGTTATGGATCTGTGATCAGCAAATATTAAAATTCTGTATAAGTTGTCATTGGCCAAAGGTCCAACTAGAACTACTACTGAAAAAATCAGCTGATAAAGTATGACATGTAGAATATTTTGATTTAAACTAGATTGCATAATCCAGATCTCACACTCACACCCGTCTGTAATAATAAGGTTGTAGGTTTGAGGCTAAATGAAGTGTACATAAAGTGTGAATGAAAGAAATAGACCAAACGATCTATTGGACAGTGGATAGTTGACTACAATAAAATGGTCTACCAGGCACTGTCAATACTGCAAAACGAGAAGAAAATTGACTATGAAATTGAAATATTAAAATTAGATCAGAATTGAAAGCAGTGTGTAAATGGGTATAGTTCAAGTAGTTCAGTTAAACCTTAAGCCAATGGGGGAACTATAAAACTAATATGTAATAGCATTACTAAAGACCAACTGACTAACAGGTGTTGAAATATAAAACTGTGGAATTAGTATATGTAGATTATGCAGAGATATGAAAAGTGAAATCAACTCCAACTGTGGATCAATTGAATCTGAGCAAGCTAGTTGTGTAAATTGTTAAATACAATAGTAATGCTGAACAGAGCTTGAAATTGGTAGATTCTTAATGTATAGACTCAGTGCAGGAAGTCTAGATATCCGAGCTGGGTCCACTACGAGGTGAAGCTGTAATAAAGTTTTTAAAAATAGGTTTAAATTTAGTACAGTTTAAATTAATTTGAGTATTAAGACAATGAGAGTTTCCATTCGTTTCCTTTGTGATCTCCAAATCTTCCAATAGATCCAACTCCAAATAGTTTTTCTTTCTACTGATGTCATGCAAAATAGACGACCCAGTATTGATGTTGAAATTGTGTTTGGTAGACTCTAAATGTTGACCAAAACTTGAAGAGTTTGGTCTTTTTAAATGTTCTGATATTCTAGTAGATAGCTTTCTAATGGCTCTGCCTACATAAGAAGCATCACAATTATCACACTTTAATTTGTAAATACCACTTTTGTCAAGTGTGTTCAGCCTGTCTTTGGTGTTAATTAAAAAGGAAACTACAGTGTTGTGTGACTTAAAGGAAATTTTGATGTTTTCAACTGTAGAAGTAAAAAGTTTAGCTATTTTATTAGAAATGTTACTAATACTTATAAGTAAAAGAGAAATATCTGATGTTGTTAGAAGTATTTTGTTGGAGAAGACTTTGTGATGAATATGCAAGCTTTTCTGTAATTTTGAGTTTAGCTCCATTTAGAAGCTTATGGATAATGTTGGGATCATAACCATTATTTAAAGCAATTTGTTTGAGAGTGTTGAGTTCTACATTAAAGTTATCATTTGAAAGTGGAAATTTAAGTAATCTGTGAATATAACTATTGAAAGCAGCCATTTTATGTTGGGTTGGATGGTTAGATGTCTCATGTATAACATGATCTGTTTGGGTGGGCTTTCTGTAAATATTGTACTCAAGAGAATCTTTATTGCGAGATATAGTCATGTCCAAGAAGTTCAACTTATTGTCAGATTCTGGTTCCAAAGTAAAAGAGATGTTAGGATGAAGGTTATTAAGATCTTCCAGAATCTGTAAAGCATCATCTTGGGATCTTTGTATCAGAGCTATACAATCATCAACGTACCTTGACCAAAAAATTATTTTGTTGTTGTTGTTAACAAATTTCTGTTCTAAGCTGTCCTTTTTTAGCTGATATTTTTTTGGACAGCTTAGAACAGAAATTAAACGAAGTAAGTCTAAAACGTTAATCTCAAAAACCCTTTTTTTTTCATCCATTAACTTCGAGTTTTTTATCGAAGTTAACTAATTTACTTCATCTAAAAAACGTTTTCTTGGCTTATTTCAGATGCCCCTGAAGATGCTATTTTAAGCGAAAGTACTTGGGCTAGATTTAATTAACTTGTGGTCGATAATAGCCTTATTTTCAAAGTTCATTTATTCGAGCATTCAACCTCATTTCATTTATACTTGTGTTTAAATATACGCTGTTTTGACGGTTTTTTTTTGTGCGGTTATGTTCTAGTTGTCAATAAATAATTGTTTACATAAAAATTAAGGTGAGTGCTAACGATTTAAATATTATTTTTCTATTCGTTTGTTTTTTATACAGACATTCATATAAAAACAATGCTAATATGGGTTATATGCTTCCCACCGCTGTTCCTCGTTGTTCATTTTTATTCTTTTATTTTAGAGATGAAGGATCTATTTATACTCTTTACCTAACAATGAGGAACATTCAGAAGAAGAAGCAGATGAAGATGCTTTTGAAGAACTTGAAAATTTGAAAAACAACTCGAAAGAAAATGCAAAAAAGTATTTTTGAAGTGTGTATATTTTAGGCAATTCCTAGCTGAGCGCTTTCGGCTTTACAAAGCCATCATCAGAGCTATGCTACAATAAAATGTTCTTATAAGTACTAATTGGTAAAGATTATAATTTTTAACTTACGTCAATTTTTTAAATACCACTACAAAGGAGAGATCTCATTTCCTTAAATTTCAAAATTATGATTTTTTTAGTTGTTGAAATTCTTAAAACTTATAAAAAACATATAAAAAGCCGACACTGGACTTCACAAACCCGTTAAAAAATTGAAAAAATTTTTTGTCATGGTACGGGTGTAAGAACCCGACCATTGATTGATGTGAGGAGGTAGACAGAATAGAACTAATGAAATCAAATGTCGGTCCTTTTAAACGATTTTTCAAAAGTGACAGTTGACAAATGTCATATATAGGAAGTAGAGATTGTTTTTTAAATTCTTACAAAATTATTTAGTAGTTTGGAATTACTAATAGTCATCAAAGACTTTCTAAAAATTAAGTTTTTAAATTAAATTTTATGTGTTCATCACATCATACAGAATGACATTAGCTTGTAAATTCACTCAAGTCATTGCTCAAGGTCAATGTATGTTCAATCTGGCAGCCATCCTTAAGAAACAAGGGCTCAAATTGTTCAACAACAATATAAAGAAGAAACATGGTATTTATAAAATAATTTTTTAAGAATGTATTTTCATGTTTCAATTAAGAATAACTGTCAAATGAATTACAAAATGTTGTAAATTTCTAATAAAGTTTAAAATTTGTTTAAAAATATAAAAGTATGAAAAATATATAATAAGATTGCATGAGGTCACCCTTCTTCCTCTAAAGTCTCCCATAATAATTTAAAAAGAGGTTTATAGTTGCAATTGAGGTTGATTTGTGTGTTTAAGCAACAATCAGGGTTTAGTTTCATTTCTTTGGATATCTCTAGATCTTCCAAGAGATTCATGAGTCTAAAGTTTTTTATTGGGAATGTTGTGTAAAATTTTACTGTTTTCAGAAGAAGAAAAGGAATGATAAAATTAATTGCAGGATGTAGATTATTTACCTTAGAAGTGGAAAGCAACAACATTATCAACTTTTTAGACCTAACTATCAAAAAGAATGCTTCCTCCTCTTCTTCTTTGCCTACACTAGAATTTTCAATATTCAGAAAACCTACTCAAACTGACCATATGATACCAACATCATCAAATCACCCTTTTCAACACAAGATGGCAGCTATTCAATGTTATGTTCACAGACTTCTTAATATCCCTATGTCTCAAGAAAATTACAATAAAGAAATCTCCATCATTAAACAGATAGCAAACAACAATGGTTTTCCTTCTACTACTGTTGATAAAGTCATTAGAAAATCTATACTCAAAAAAAGACTAAACCAAGCTTTTAATGTTGATAAAAAATCCAACACTACTTCCATATATAGATCCTTAACTTACTTAGGACCAATTTCAGAAAAAATTTCAAGAGTACTTGTTAATAAAATTAGTGACTTAAACATCTCCTTTAAAACCAAATAAAACATCAAGTCCATCTTCAGCAAGACCAAAGACAAAGTTGACAAACTAAACAAAAGTGGTATTTACAAGCTGTCCTGTGGTGACTGTAATATGACTTATGTAGGTAGAACAATGAGAACTCTGAATCAAAGAATCAAAGAACACCTCAATAACCCAGAAAAATCAAACTTTGGATATCACATTAAATTTAATAATCATTCCTTTTCTTCTTCTGAAAACAGTAAAATTTTACACAACATTTCCAATAAAAACTTTAGACTCATGAATCTCTTGGAAGATCTAGAGATATCCAAAGAAATGAAACTAAACCCTGATTGTTGCTTAAACACACAAATCAACCTCAATTGCAACTATAAACCTCTTTTTAAATTATTATGGGAGACTTTAGAGGAAGAAGGGTGACCTCATGCAATCTTATTATATATTTTTCATACTTTTATATTTTTAAAACAAATTTTAAACTTTATTAGAAATTTACAACATTTTGTAATTCATTTGACAGTTATTCTTAATTGAAACATGAAAATACATTCTTAAAAAATTTTTTATGCAAATTTCTTACAATTTTCCATCAAGAGATACAATTCTCAATACACTTCTTCTTCTTTGGGTGCCGTCTTCAATGAAGGTTGGCGATAACCTCAGCAAAATCATTTCTGTCCCTGGCTTTTCTTATTAAAGATTGAGAATCCAAACCAGTCCACTCACGAATGTTCTTCAACCAGGACGCCTGCCGTCTACCAGGACCACGTTTTCCTTCTACCTTCCCCTCTATAAGAAGCTGCAGTAGCTGGTATTTCTCATTTCTGTATATGTGTCCCAAATATGAGGTTTTCCGTGTTTTCATTATTTTTAAGAGTTCTCTGTCGGTACCCATCTTGTGTAGGACCTGCTCGTTGCTCATATGCGCTGTCCAAGGGACTTTCAGCATCCTTCGAAATAACCACATTTCAAAACTTTCCAAACGCCTTAGTGAGTTGATTTTGAAGGTCCAGGCCTCCATTCCATATAGTAAGGTGCTGTAAACGTAACATTTCAGCATTCGGTATCGGATTTTGAGATTGAGTGTTTGGGACGTAAACATTTGTTTCATTTTTAAAAAGACATTTCTTGCTTGTTCAATTCGCGATTTTATTTCTATGTCTGGATCTATATCTTTCGTTATCCAGCACCCTAGATATCGAAATTTCTCGACATTTTCGATAATGTTACCATTCACGTTTAAAGCCATGGGTGGATGGATGGATGTTTTGGAGACAATCATTGTTTTTGTTTTCTTGACGTTAACGCTGAGGCCGTATTGTTCTCCGATCGATCTGACGCGATCTAAGAGTGTCTGGAGATCCTGTGCGCTCTCTGCAATTAGGACCGTGTCGTCGGCGTATCGTACATTATTTAGAACTCTGCCGTTAATTTTAACACCTTCTCTTGATTGCTCTAGTGCTCGTGCAAATATTTCTTCCGAATATATATTGAAAAGTAGTGGTGACAATACACACCCCTGTCGTACACCTCGCTTGATATTGAATATTTCTGTGTCACCGGCTTCTGTTCTAACTGCTGCAGTTTGGTTAAAATACAGCGTTTGGATAATTTTAAAATCGTTCTCGTCTAGTCCCTTTTTGTGAAGGCAATCCATCAGCTTATCATGTTTTACTTTGTCGAAGGCCTTTTGATAGTCAATAAAACATAAAAAGAGATCCTTTTTTTGGTCTCGACATTTTTGCAGCAGTATAATAAAACTGGTTAGTGCTTCCCGTGTCCCAAATCCATTTCGGAAGCCAAATTGTTCATCACATGATATCCTGTTCACATTTCTTATAAATGCGTTGGTGAATAACTTTCAAGAATAACTTTAACATATGCGACATTAAACTAATAAGTCTGAAATCACCACACTTCTTTGCTCCCTTAGTTTTTGGAAGGGGAATAAAGACTGATTTTTAACCAGTCTTGTGGAATTTCACCGCTTGTATATATTTGATTAAATAATTTGACGATTATGTTTAAATGTTCACACTTAAGTATCAGATAACGTAACATTAATACCATGTTTCTTCTTTATATTGTTGTTGAACAATTTGAGCCCTTGTTTCTTAAGGATGGCTGTCAGATTGAACATACATTGACCTTGAGCAATGACTTGAGTGAATTTACAAGCTAATGTCATTCTGTATGATGTGATGAACACATAAAATTTAATTTAAAAACTTAATTTTTAGAAAGTCTTTGATGACTATTAGTAATTCCAAACTACTAAATAATTTTGTAAGAATTTAAAAAACAATGTCTATTTCCTATATATGACATTTGTCAACTGTCACTTTTGAAAAATCGTTTAAAAAGGACCGACATTTGATTTCATTAGTTCTATTCTGTCTACCTCCTCACATCAATCAATGGTCGGGTTCTTACACCCGTACCATGACAAAAATTTTTTTCAATTTTTTAACGTGTTTGTGAAGTCCAGTGTCGGCTTTTTATATGTTTTTTATAAGTTTTAAGAATTTCAACAACTAAAAAAATCATAATTTTGAAATTTAAGGAAATGAGATCTCTCCTTTGTAGTGGTATTTAAAAAATTGACGTAAGTTAAAAATTATAATCTTTACCAATTAGTACTTATAAGAACATTTTATTGTAGCATAGCTCTGATGATGGCTTTTGTAAAGCCGAAAGCGCTCAGCTAGGAATTGCCTAAAATATACACACTTCAAAAATACTTTTTTGCATTTTCTTTCGACTTGTCATAAGTGTGTACAAAAAATATCAGTCTTTTGATTGAAAAACAACTGTTCAGATTCTTCTGGTGTGAATACAGCCTGTTTGGAATCTTCACATGCTCAATATTTAGGTAAATTTTCTCTTCCTATATCTGCGTTACATCTTCAAACATTTGTATCGGAAGATAATGAAGATGAAGAAAATGATGAGGAAAGGAATGAAAACACAGATTTCTTTGACAACCTTGCACTTGATTTTTGAAGGCCCTAATTGGAGTAATGATTATAATGGGAATACATACACTTTCTCAGCTTTCCAATTATTGGTCCACTGATCCATATTTAGGCGTATCAGCAGTTTCGCAGGTATTTGTAACTAGGAGAAATAAAAAACTAATTTAAAATTTATACCTAAACAACAATGAAAATGTAGTTTCTCGAGGAAAACCTGGATATGTCAAACAGCATAAGGTTTTGTTTTGTTACATTTGTTAAAAACTAAACAGTACAATCCGAATTACGCATAACCACTCATCTTACTTACCTGTTGATGAATCGATGATAGCGTTTAAGGGCAGATCATCACTGAAATCACTCAAACAATACAAATACCCATGAAGTCTATTAAACGAGGGTATTAAGTATGGTGTCTGGCAGACTCTATTCCATGCTACAAATTCGATATTTATACTGGAAAGTCGGCAGATGTTGAGGGAGCAAAAAACCTAGGTGAAAAGGTTGTTGTAAGCCTTGCGAACTGTCTAAAAAAACAAGGGATGTTTGATAGCCTTTGATAATTTGGTTACATCCTTTCCTCTTATGAAACAGTTATTGAGTGATCAGATTTATGCTGTTAATACGGTGAGATCACACAGAAAGGAATTACCAAATATGTATAAAAGTATAAGGTGAGTATGCCGTGAAGAATTTATGTTTAGTATGAAACAAAAGGTAGCTGCAATAAAGTGGATGGATAATAAACCAGTTAATATCTGGAACAACAACTGTTTCTCTCTACAGAACAAATGTGTCATGCCCAAATGTAAAGCTGTACGCGTTTATAATCAGATAATGGGCGGTGTCAATAAGTTCGACAAATCACAAAAGATATTCCATTGGACGAAGATTTGCCACATGATGGTTCAGAATTTTCTTCTATTTAGTCGATATGGCTATCGTACATATCGTACATAGTCAATCCGTACATACTAATGAAGATAAGTAGACGAAAGAAACTCGGCCAACTATCATTTCGCGTAAATTTACCAAGACAGTTGATTTTGGGCTTTAATTCACGGAAACATAGAAATAAATCCGTAACATTTTTAGCAAATAAACCTTTAGTTACAAATAAAGTGAGATTAGCGGAAGTTGGTAGACATATGCCAAACGAGGAGAAAAATTACAGGCGATGTAGCATGTGCAGTACTCAGCAAAATGAGAAAAGGACTTGGTATATCCGCACCTAGTGCAATATTCCATTATGCATAACGTATTATCAGTAAATACTCATTCCGAAATTTCTAATATTTGCAAATTTCTAAACCCTACATCCACTTTTTTACATCTTGTTGCGAACGTCAAATGTGATTACGGCATTGTTGTTCTCATTGTTTATTTTTTGTATACTTCTTAGTAACTTATTGTCCATTCCTTTTTCTCTTAATATTTTCCATAGTTTCTGTCTTGGTACTTTATCGAAGGCTTTTTCTATGTCAAGGTATGCTTTCTTCGTATCTCTTCTTTTCTCCACTTCTAAATCCACTTTGTGCTTCGTCTAATGTGTGTTCTATCATTGTTCTTAATCGTTTATTTATTATTTTTTGTAAGAATTTCATACATGTACGTAGTAAGGTCAATCCGCTGTAGTTATTATATTCTCACCTATCTCCTTTTTTGTGGGATTAGTGACACTTTCCAATCTTCCGGTATATCTTCATTTTTCCATATTTTATTCATTATGTTTAGTAATATTTGTGGTTATTCTATCCACCCCAGGAGCTTTTCCGTACTTCAACGTTTTTATTGTTTCTTCTAGTTCTTCTTCATTTATTGAGTTTCCTGTGTTATCTTCCAATATATTATTTTATTCTTCATTAACGTCGTCTTGATTTATATCTGTTAACAGTTCTTCAAAGTGTTGTTTCCATCTTTTTAACTATTTCTTTTGTTTGTGTTTTTAATTCTCCATTTTTATTTTTAATGTTTTATATTTCATGTTTTTTGTGTTCTTATCGTCTTTAGGGTCATGTAGAATAGCTTGTGGTTACTTTTGCTATCTCCTTTTATTTTCTCTCCTAACCTTTTCCCAACTGTCTTTCTTTGCTGCTGTTACCAATATTTTTACTTTTTTCTTCCATTTTTATATTTATTGTACTTCTCATTTGTTCTTTGTTTTGTTTTGTTTCTTCACTTTTACTTTGTTATTATTTCGGACAACACTTGCTGTATGATTCTTTGTTGGGTCTTTTTTACTTGTTCTGGATACTTCCTTAGATATATACAGTAGCAGGTCCTTGTAATTGTTCCCTAGGTTGTTTATATCATTATTTTCATATGTTTCTTTTATTGTTCCAAGTTTTTCGTTTAATTTTTTCTCAAATATTTTTGTAATTTCTTTATTTCTTAGCTTATACGTTTTTATCGTCTCTTTTATAATTGGTTTTTCCGTTTCTGTACTAGTATTTTTTTCTTTTTTATTTCTTCTCCTTTTTTGTTACTAATATCCTAATGGTCGCTGCCTATTTCGGGTCCTCTGTGTACTTTTCTATCCATTGCTTTTATTCTAGCATTGCTTTTAACTAGTATATAGTCAATTATGAAAATAATTGTTATATAGTTACTTATACAGAGTGGCCCAAAAGTCTGGAAACGGCTAATTATCTCGTAAAATGCTAATCATAATTGTACAAAATTTGAGGTACACCTATTTTGGGATACGGAGATTCCATATTTGACATTTACAATGTTGCCAGATTTGCCGTTTTTCTTATATTATTAGTAACTTTGGTTTTTCAAATGCATCACCCTGTATATTCAGTCATTATTGGAATCTCTCATTTAATTCGAGTTCAACCATATGTAACACTTATGATTTTATGTAATCTGGAAGGTCATAAATACATAAAACCGAAGTCTGGCAACGCCTAAATTGTTTCAATAAATTTTTTAATACTAACTATTTTCAAATACATTAAAACGTAACAATTGATAGTTTAGAACATTTTTAACATAGTTACGTTATTAAGTGTTCAAAATGTGCTCAATTTGTGAGTTGACAGCACCCTAATCGATGGTAGAAGGCGTCTACCACATTTCTCCATGATTGTCTAGAAATTATTCGAGATTCATTGATAATTCGTTGCCTTAGCTCTGCAAGACCTGCTGGTTAAGTTTTGTAAACTGAATTTTTCAATTATCCCTAATAAATATAATCTTTAGGATTGAAATCGGGTGAACGTGGAGGCCATTCAATTCTACCTTGTCTATCAATTTATTGTCCAGGAAATATCTCATCTAAATATCGCCGAATATTTACACCAACTATCTGACGTTAAATTTCTTTCGGAAAAAAATGACCCAATTGAATAAGTAACTACTATATCTGACCATACATTTAATTTTTGTGGTCTTTGAGTATGGTTTTTACGCATTCAGTCTTCAGTGTGAATTTACGTCACACCAGTACCTTAAATTGTGTCGATTTACACTTCCACACAGTGTAAAAGTTGCTTCATCGGAAAAACATATTCTGTTAACGAAATTTTAATAATTTTTAATTTTATCCATCATTACCTCAGTAAACTCTAATCTACGACCAAAGTCATCTTCACTCAATTCTTGCAATAAGTTAATTTTGTATGATTTAAATTTATTTTTACGGAATAAACGTAAGACTGAAGAATGACCTACATCATGTACTTGTGCAACCCTGCCTGTAGATGTATGTGGATCTTCAACAAAACTTTGCTTATATCTGAAGTTTTGTTGTTATTGATAACTCGTTTCGGTCAACCTGATCGGTATCTATCTTTTACTTCTCCAGATTCCTCAAATCGCCTTACAGTTTTTTGTACCGTCGTCTTATGAATAGGAGAACGGTTTAGAGAACGGCATTTTAGAGAAGCAATTTAAATTGCAGAACTTTTTGAACCACAACTACTGTCAATTTTAGTCCATAATTTAAATGGTGAACAAATGTCAAAATCACAGCATTCTCCATATAAATATTTAAATTTATTAAAATCTACATATTTTGCACTGTTTTATGTATTTAAGATCTTTCAGACTACATAAAATCAAGTGAACATATGGTTGAACTCGTACTGAATAGCTGAACTCAGTGTGAAATTCACACTGAATGCGTGAAAACCATACTCAAAGACCACAAAAATTAAATGTATGGTCAGTTATAGTAGCTACTTATTTAATTGGGCCATTTTTTATCGAAAGAAATTTAACGTCAGATAGTTGGTGTACATGTTCGGCGGTAATTAGATGAGATATTACCCGAACGATAAATTGGTAGACAAGGTAGAATTGAATGGCCTCCACGTTCAGCCGATCTCAATCCTAAAGATTATTTTTATTAGAGATACTTGAAAAATTCAGTTTACAAAACTTAACCAGCAAGACTTGCATAGCTAAGGCAATGAATTATCGATGAATCTCGAATAATTTCTAGACAATCATGGAGAAATATGGTAGACGCATTCTATCATCGATTAGAGTGCTGTCAACTCACAAATGGAGCACATTTTGAACACTTAATAACGTAACTATTATGTTAAAAAATATTCTGAACCATCAATTGTTACGTTTTAATGTATTTGAAAATAGTTGGTATTAAAAAATGCATAGAAACAATTTAGGCGTTGCCAGACTTCTGTTTTATGTATTTAAGACCTTTCAGACTACATAAAATCATAAGTGTTACATGTGGTTGAACTTGTATTTAATAGGAGATTCCAATAATGACTGAATATATAGGGTGATGCATTTGAAAAACCAAAGTTACTAGTAATATAAGAGAAACTGAAAATCTGGAAACATTGCAAATACCAAATATGGAACCTCCGTATCCCAAAATAGGGGTATCTCAAATTTGGCATAATTATGTCTAGTAATGTACGAGATAATTAGCCGTTTCCAGATTTTTGGGCCACTCTGTATAATGTATAGTAAATTTATATAGATTTATTGATAAAATACTAGTTTAGTTTTTTCCCAGGCGATTTAATGTACATTACAAATAATTTAAAATTGAAATCAATCATATATTGTAGTCTCTCTGTACAATCTCTAATGTTACAAAACTATAACGTTGCTATAATTTAATTCTAGCCTCCCTCGTCGTATAAAAGAAATGTATCGAGTAACCAGTTCTGAAACCAGAAACTATGTAACAAGAAACTTGTGTAAACAATGTAGTATGAAAAGGAAGGAAAATGTATTGCTCCTGTTTGTTGTTATCGCTGACAGAATGTTCTTTCTTTCCGAAAGGTCTTCGAACTTTGTAGAACCTATTAAATCGGTTCATCAAAATTTATCTCTTTGACTTCGGTTGGGTGAACCATAGTTGTGTTATTTTATCACAAACGCGGTCTTTGTCATTTAAATATTTCAATATCGTCATCTTTTCACGGTAGGGTGCATTTTATGCAGCTTCACAATTCGTATACATGCATCGGTGGGATGAATGAATCATCCATTGAAATATTTTTTCATAATAGTAAAGATAAATCTACAGGAAATGAGAAAAGTTTAAATCAACTAATTTAAATCCAATTTAAAACAAATTATGGTTTATTTCCAACCATTTGTTTTTTAATTTTGTAAAAGTGTTCAATTTGTAACATAAAATGACTTGAGGTGTGAAAAGAAATGAGCCAATTATTCCAATATCGGTTTTATTCAGTCAGGTGTCAGCACGAAATCTGACGCTATAGACCAGGCAGCGTTGTCTGTCATAAAATGATCACATTTTAGTGGGATGTATATTTTTTTGCATAAATCGCTTCCAAGTATAAATTACATACTACATTCTGTCTTCGTGAGCTTGATAGATATTGACGCTTATAAAATGAAGTATTTGATTCGTTATGTAGTTGTAGCAATCTGCTGATTCAGCTGTTGATTTATCTGCTGTGTCTGTATTTTGCTGCGTTAACACATTTTGACATAATTCTAGGACATTGAATAATTACGTTATTAAATATACTTCTCGGTTATAAACAAACAAGTATCTTCGGTTGCACTTTCTATTGAGAGACTAAATAGTTGAATATCCCTTTGAATATACTGTAGCGCATTTCAATAAAACAAGCGGTTCTAATTTGACGATATTAAATCTATTTATTTATGAGTTACCAGCACGATTATATCTTATCATCAGTTATTAGGTACTAGAATATTCTGGAATAGTCCACCTCTATCCTTCACGTCGAAAGTGCATCGAGAATGCCAACGATCAATATTCTAGATCCATACTTTTAAGAACTGTGACACGTACCACGCATATATAGTCTATTTATGCTCATCCGCACAGTCGAGTATTAATGTGAATAAAAACTTATTTTATATACCAAATCTAATGTATTATTTTTATTATTATAAGCAGAAATATAACATTCAATTGTTACAAATTGACCAGCAAGGTAACATGTTTGCTTATGCGCTGCCAATGATCGAATTCAAAATTTCATAGAATTCATGATGGGCCCGTGATTTCCGCTACTTTTCACCACTCACGGTACGTGATTACGAATGACTAATTTCATTTACTATAAATTTGCCAGACTATGGTTGCGAAGAGCAAATATCGGATAAATATGATATTATAACCGCTGTAAAATGAAAGAGAATAAACCAATATCACCGTCGATATTAATTTTAGATCTCAATATTGTTCTGAAGCTATTTTTCTTGTGGCGTATTAATGGACTTTACTATTTTTGTTGGGAATCAGCCACAATTTTACTTTAAATTAATTTTATTTAAAATACTTATTTGAAAGTAAGTTTGCGGTGTATTCCCAACAAAAATAGTAAAATATAGTGCATCCATAGTGAAAATGGCAGTAAATAAATTTGAAATGCCAGATCTACTGGAATGTACCGGAACAATAAAAGAAAACATATGCTAAACATATTTTGATAAACATATTTAATTGTTATACAGGTAAATTCAAGAAATTTCATGTGTCCGGTTAATTTTGCAGGGCAGTATAGATGTTGATGTGTTAAATTTCTCCTATTTGAGAAGGATTTCTATAGAATAGAAGTATGGATTATTCAATATGATTCTACATATAATATTAAAAATAATATATTCAATAAACCTAACAAATGTATACAATCCACTAAGTAATTTACTAAACAAATGATTAATAGCGTGATAGCTTTAAGGCAGTTCAGTGAAAGAGAACCATTAGTTACGACAGCTTTGCTTGCATTATTCTCATTACAAAATGACGTAAATTTATATTGTGCAAATATGTACCCTGCAGACAACAAATGTTCAATTTACTTTGTTTATATATTAAATTTCTACGCTGATATTTTTCTGAGAACCGTTATACGTGCTGCACCACAGATCTCTTCCGTTCCGCTGTTCACAAACTCAATATAGTTGTAATGAAATAATGAATAGACATTCAGTAAAGGAAACAAGTAAATATTCTGGATGGTTTATTGGTAGCAATATTTCTTTTTATGCCCCCTAAGAAATTATTGAGATATTTTATAGCGACCTCACTAATATTGTTAAAATAATATTAGTAACCCTTGGGTATGGACATCAATAAACGCCGTACGCCGCGTACAGAGTTACGCCGTACAAACATGCCGCTTGGTGCGTCTATTAGTTCAGGGCGATATTTTACCTTGTTTTGACTGTTTTGTGGAACTGAAGCAGTTTTAGCAGTACTTATTTGAAATAAACTAAAACAATACCTTTCTTCATCACAGAGAAGATCGTCATGGCAAAGCTCCCATATATGACACAATATATTTATGTATTAATTATTATTATTAGTCTAGGAGCCAGGACTCCGTGCCGGTGTAGTTTCCAAGAAGGAGGTGTTCTGAATTGAGTAGGAGCTCTTTAGTACTTCTTGGAAAACATACTTCTTGGAAAACCTCAACACGTCGCGTGCCAAAGGCTGATAGGGAACGTCCGATAGATATGTGGGACAGGTATGAATAAGGCTTTTGCAAATAAACACTCTCGGATCAACTGAGAGCAGCTATGTCATTACAGGATCGAAGCGGTAGAGAAAAATCTCTTTAGCGGTCTGATACTGAATAATCACAGGCATTAATTATGATTCACCGCATTTTAAAAGTGTCTGGGAAGAATTGTTGTTTGTTATGTTCAAGGATTAGTGCGTTTGCCTCATTTGTCGATCTTCAGTGACACTGTCTAAACGCGGAAACTTAGATAAGTATTATAAAACCCTGCATTAAAAGTATGACTATTATTTTTCGCCAAAGAGTAAGAAAATAAAGTAAGGAAACGAAAATTTCAAGATTTGAATAGTAGTTTGAATAGATAGCAATCCATCTTCCCTAGACCAGCCAAGCAGATGAATCATGTACGTCACATAAATACCCCAATACTTGTGGAGCAAAGTGTTCAACCAATGCATCCTTCCTATCATGACATATAAATGCCAAACCTGGACCCTAACCAAGGCAAACATGAATAAACAAGCCACAACAGAAAGAACAATGGAAAGAGCAATGTTAGATATATGACTGTCAGAT
This sequence comes from Diabrotica balteata, assembly GCA_918026665.1. NCBI lineage: Eukaryota > Metazoa > Arthropoda > Insecta > Coleoptera > Chrysomelidae > Diabrotica > Diabrotica balteata. Next base: position 18,055,389 of record OU898283.1, on the reverse strand, counting down.
AAAAAGAGGAACGACTGGGTAAGATCAAAAACAAAAGTCGGGGACATAACAACAAAAATTGCCAAAATTCCAAATGGAGCTTCGCAAGCCACACTACTAGACAAAAAGACCAACGTTGGAATACTACAATACAACATTGGAGACCTTACGAAAGTAAACGACCAAGAGGAAGACCACAGATGAGATGAGTTGATGACATTAAAAAAATAGCCGGAACAAATTGGAAATGGCCGGATGAATGGAGTTGGTAGAGGCATATGTCCAAACATGGACGATAGAAGGCTAAGAAGAAGAAGAAGGTTATGGATAGGATTAGAGTGGTAAATAAATATAAAGCGCTTTTTTGCATTTGGTGGAAAGTACATTACACAAGAACTTATTCGACGAATAACTAACTGTGGCGTAAAAATAGTTATTGAAAAGCAATATAATCGACTGATGAATTTTATTTGATCAATAACTATTCGCCGATTTATTTGTTGTTGGTGAAACAGGGCCTTAGTATGATATTCTTGATTATATTATCATGCTCTAATTATCTTTTGCGTATTTTATAAGTATTAACAATAAAAACACTTTCATAAAACTACGTATTTTAGTATCTAGGCTTCAGCCTAGTTGTAGTAGTTGATAGTCGATCGCTTGTCTTTTAAATATTTTGTGGTAGATCGCAGATATTACAAGTCTGAGCATCCATGCTATAGAGGATTCAACAGAAATTAAATAAAGAATAATAAAAACAAAAACGGCATTCGTTATGATAAGACCCATTTTCGGAGACTAAGATTAATCATTATAAACAAAAGCAAAAAATATATATAAGAGGTTTTTTATTTACAAATTTGCACGCAAATACATAAGAAAAATGTTCGTCAAGCGTGGTTGTACCACAAACTTCCTCATATTTGACACTAAGCCCTCGTTTTCACCAGAACAAATATTTTCACCGCAAACGTATCGTTAGAGCCAAAGCAGGAAAATTATATTTTTGTTTATTCTGGCATTTTAATAAAACTTCAGAGTCATGTATTTGCTCAAATATTTTACGAAATTAAAGTGTACCGTGTGTTTTTGTAGAAAAGTTGACATTTTTCAATAAAATATCAATTTTAATTTTTTCCCTATCTTGTGAGGGTAATAATATATTAGCTGAAATTGATAATACATCATTAGTACAATCTAACCATCAGTAGAGATTTGCGGAACTTATTGGTAAAATAATAATAAATAATATTGAAATAAATCTCAAGCTGCTGAAAGATATAAAGAAAATATGACGTGTTCAAGACACACCAATAAGTGAAATAACTTTCTTCTTATTATTGCGCCTTCTCCTTTCGAAGGTTGGCGATCCAAATGGCAATTGTAGCTTTTGAAACTGCTGCACAAAATATTTCTGTGGATGAGGGGTCAAACCATTTCCTATTTCAGCCACGAATTCTGGCGTCTTCTAACTATTTGCTCTGCACTTTACCTCCCCATATGATTTGGAGTAATTTAAATTTTTCAGCTTTCCACAAGTGACCCAGGTATTTTATTTTCCTCTCTTTGATTATGTTAAGTAATTCTTTTTTATCTCATACGCCGAATTACCTCATCGTTGGTAACTTCTTGTACCCATGGAATTCTCAGCATCCGTCTGTATATATACATTTTAAAGGCATCTATTATTTTTTCTGTTTCGAAGTCCATTGTGGTTCTTCTGAAGACTAAAGGAGGCCTTTTTAGCTTCTCTACACTTTTCTCTAATGATTATATTGACTCGTTTGTATTCTAAGGGTTTTTTTATGTTTTCGACTTACGTCGATGAGGTCCATGATCTTGCGTTATCCATTCTAGGTTTCTGCTATTTTTCGTGAACTCGATAGCATCTTCTTGTATGTTTGTTAGTTTCCTTTTTAGAGCAGCCCATGTTACTTCAACCCCTGTCTGTACGAAGTTCTCTAGTATTTCTATTTCTTTCTCAACCTTGATACTTATTTTATTTTTCTTTTCAGGGTTGTTTAGTTGTGAAATGTCCATTTTTCTTGACACTTTTTCCCTTTTAACTTTAAGAAATATACACCCATAGAAAAAGAACTTCGTACTTCGTGAGAAACCGAAAAAGGAGAATAATCTTCGACTAAATACACAAAACAAATATTTCTTTACAAGGACGCCACATTACACCACAAAAGATATAAACACTGGTCCTAGCACTGTAAAAGCACATTGTAAAATAGCCATCAAACTCTGAATACTTACTTAACCTGACAAATCAGACTTGTTTAAATTCCTAAATGACAATAATGTTTTAGAATTAACAAACCTCTTCTTGGTGTGTCTATTCATGACAAATATTGCAATCATAATGGCATCTTTATCTTGTCTTCAGCGATGCGGAAAAGGTGCACCTGTAGGATGGGAAGATAAATGGTATAAAACAGGGAGATCCACTTTCACTTAGCTCTGGAGCACCTAATCAGAAGTGCAAGAATCGAAAAACCGAATACAGTATTTAATAGAGAAGGACAAAACTTACTACTGGCATTTGCAGACGATATCGATCTAATAGGACACACGATTAAGGATGAATGAGACTTTCGTGAGATTCGAGAAGGAAGCAGAGAAGATGGGCTCCAAATCAATGAAAACAAGACGAAATGTATGTATATGAACCGCAATAACCAAAGCAGAGACAGAATCAGTCAGAACATCACCATCGACGACTTTGAGCGCGTTAGAGAATTCAAGTATCTTGGAACAACAATAACTGAAGACAATAACGGATCACAAGAAATAAACAACAGGATTCAGGACGACAACAGATGTCTTTTTGCCCTCCAAAACCTTATAAAATCGAAACAACTAACACGATCTACGAAAATACAGGTCTATAAAACAATCATACGACCCGTTGTGATGTATGGAAGCGAAACGTGGACGATAACAAAGGCAAACGAAGAGAGACTATGTGTTTGGAAAAGAAAGATCCTAAGGAAGATCTTTGGTCCTGTGCTGGATGAAGCATCAGGACAATATAGGATAAGAACTAACAAAGAGCTCGAGGAACTTTACCCAGACGCTAACATCATAAAAGAAATAAAGTCCAGAAGACTCCAATGGGCAGGACACCTCAGAAGACATTCTTACGAACGAACGCCCTCGTCTCCGGTGGCGAGATAATATAGCAGGAGACCTAAGCACTATGGGCGTGGAGAATTGGATGGAGGTTGCTCAAGACAGAAAACAGTAGAGGCATGTTGTCGAGTCGGCTAAAACCCACTAAGGGTTGTAACGCCATGGAGTAAGTAAGGATAGCTTGTAGAAAGGCATATTTAGATTCATTTCGGATAATGTGTTTAAAGTATTATAATTTTTAGATTTTATGGTGTTTAGTTACTCTCCGTAACATTCCTCATTCTTCTAAGGACCTTTTCATCTATACTTCCGTTAGTCCACGGGATCTTCAGTATTTTTCGATGCAGCCACATCACAAACGCTTCCAATCTTTTGTACCTATCTTTATTAAAGGTCCACGATTCAACACCATAAAACAGAAGAGAGACAACATAACATCAAAGAATTCTTACTTTGATATCCAGAGAGAGATTGTAGCTTTTAAAGAATGGATCTCCGGTTGAAGGTGGATATAGCTTTCCCGATAAGTGCTCTTAGCTCCTAGTTGTTGGTTCATTCGTCATTTGCTATGGTGCCGAGGTAGCTGTAGTGCTTTACTCTTTCTACTTGGGTTTGGTTAACCTTATGGTCTCTTGTTGTTGTTACTAATGTGTTGTTACAAATATGAGAACCTTGCTAAGCAGCAGCAGCCTTAACTTAACGCTTTGATATCGCTTCGTAAAATGTTACATTTACTCCATACTGCTATATGGTGTAGAAACCTGGACCATGAAGGCCAATGTGATGAACTGATTGGAGGCCTTTGAAATGTGGGTATTTAGAAGACTACTTAAAAATCTCTGAACAGATCTCACAACAAATGTCGAAGTAATAAATCGAATGGGCAGAGAAGGATAATTGTTGCCAATAATAAAAAGATAAATAGAAATAAAAACAATAAAAAGAAAAACTGCTTATCTGGGTCATATATTTCGAAATTCCAAGTACCAGTTCTTAAAGCTTATTATGAAAGGAAAGATAGAAGGAAAACGAGGCATCGGAAAAAAGAAATACTCATGGATTAAAAACATAAAGGATTGGACAAACCTCGATGCTCATGCACACTTTAGAGCAACACAAGATCGAGAGGAGTATGCCAGAATTGTCGCCAACATCCACTAATTTGATAGGGCACCATAATAAGAAGTTGTTGTTAAGTATTTTATGCTTTGTCTTCTTAACGTTTATATTGAGTCCATATTGCTGACTGTTGTACATAAGTTTATTTATAAGGACTTTAGGTCGTCTAATAGTACTTCAATTCTCTTTGGTAGCCTTATCGCTACACTTTGGCCTCACAAAATACAGCCTTGCCTCTATCTATCTATACAGCCCTAAACATCCATCCTTGGATATAGACCTCCTCCTCCTTCTTCCATGCCTCTCTATCTTGGACAATTTGTTTCTTCAGGTCATCTGACCATCGCATTTGTGGCATTCCCCTTTTTCGTTTGTGATTCCATGGTCTCCAATATATAATTGTCTTAGTCCATCTTTCATCTTTCTGCCTTAGGGTGTGTCCATTTAGGCTTTGCTACTTGGGTTGAGACATCTTTCATTTTTGTTTTATTACGGATGCATTCGTTTCTTTTTCTGTCTGATAGTTTAATGTTCATCATTTGTCTTTCCATGGATCTTTCTGTCTTTGCTATTTTTTCCATATTTTCCTTTGGAAACGTCCATGTCTGAGAGCCATATGTGAGGACAGGGAGTATACATTGATTGAAGACTCTCGCTTTTAGGTATTGGGGGTATTTTGAATTCTTTAGAATGTAAGACAGTTTTCCGAATGATGCCCAGGCCAATTTTATTCTTCTCTTTATTTCTTCGGTCTGATTTTCTTTATTTAATTTAGTGATTTGGCCTAGATATATATACTCTTTTACTTGTTCTATTCTTGTTTGTGCCACTGTAATTATTAGTTCTTCTGGTTGATTAGTCATGGTTTTTGTTTTACTGTAATTCATCTTGAGTCCAATTTTTGTCGATTCTCTATCTAGTTCTTCCATTATTCTTTGTAATTCTTCACTTTTTCTGTTATTAATACAATATCATCAGCATATCGTAAATGATTCAGATTTTGCCCGTGTATGTTAGTTCCCAAGCCATCCCAGTGTAGTCGTATAGCCTTGCCTCACTTCATGCAATATTTTTAAGTATTTGATTCCAGCATTTGGCATGCTGTACTCGATCAAACACTTTCTCCAACCAGAGATGCGCATACGTCTTAGTTGACGTTTTCGCATCTTTTAACTAAAAAATTTAGAAAACCACTGGTACCTAATCGAAAAAAGAAAAACATTTATATTTACTTAACTCGTCTGCATTAAAGAATATTGTAATTCTGAAAGGCATTGAGTTTTGCCGGTTGATCGAATGATCGTTCCATCTATTTAATATTACTTAATTTCCTATATACTTAAACAGTTTAGATAATTATTCTGTAACTACATTTAATAATAAAAAATACATCACGTTCTCACGCGTAACTGTTGTATCCTTCAATGCAGTTTTCTTCTGTTATTAAATAGTAAATGTTATTCATTACTAATCAAGGTCGAGGCTATAGGTGCAAAACAGATGTTGCTATTATCTTACATTAGAAGCGTAATAAATGTGCGAATTACTGAACAAAAGAAATCGAAAGATTGCATTGCATGGCTGAAATAGCTGTTAAATGGAAAAACATCTGTACGGCGCGGCGTATTTGAATTCCAAGAAAAGCGGCATTTCTATTGTTTTTTAACCAAAATACTTTTATAAATAAAACTCTTTAGTTAATGTTTTTACTACACAATCTACTAATTGTAAGAGGTGCAAATCAAATAAGTTGTTTATTAATAAGAAAATCAAAAGATTATTGGTTCACAACATTTTAATAGCTCTCCGTTTAATGCGTGAAATGCTTTCCTTTACAGTGAGCCAGCTACAAGAGCCGACGTATATATGAAGATTATGTCAGATGTCATTTTATTTCCGTTAAGACCAGGAGACATTCTCTCTCCTGATGTCATCCACTTTGTAGCTTCGTCGATTTTTAATATTTTTTAAACGGTTTGTTCTTGTGTCGTGTTGTGTTAATGTATCATTTAATGGTTATGACATTCTCCATATATTGTTGGATAGCCCAAATTTGACGAAGTAAGTCTAAAACGTTATATTACATAAAAAATTTTATCAACCAAGTTCGAGTTTTTTTGAAGTTAATTAATTTCTCTTCAGTTGAAGAAAGGTTTTGGCTTATTTCAGATGGCCTTGAAGATGCACTAGGAGCGAAAGTACTTGGGCAAGATTTAATAAATAAACTGTGCTCGATATCTCCCTTTCATTTGATTAAAATTTATTTATTCGAGCATTCAACCGCATATCACTCTAATCCGGTATCTAATTTTGTTGCTCTCAGGCAACATCATCTTTAAGTCAATTTCTACTATATATACCTCTTATATGACAATGAAAAATGTAAGCAACAAGTCGTGTTAGTTATATAAAACTAGTTGCGACATCTGACATTCAATAGAGATATTTGAAAAAAATAATTTGAGTACATAGGATACCAGTAGAGGTCTACATGTATGTAAGTGGGTGTATCATAATTTTTATTGTCAAACGTTTGTTAGGAGTATTCTGAGGTTAGCTTTTTACTTCGTATATAAACAAAGGTTATTTTAGTGTAATTATGTGCTTTTTTGCTGTATATAGTAAGTAATTATATAATTTTGTTAAACAAAAATCATGTATCTCTTTGTATTAGACAAATCCCGATTTGTCTAACACAAAGAAAAGTAAATGTACCAAGCCCAAATTTAATCACTCAATACAATAAACACATGGGTCGAGTAGATAAAGCAAACTCTTTATTGGGTCTTTACAGAAGTCCAAGTCGTAGAAAAAAAGTTGGTATTTGATACCGCTAAAGGAAGATGTAGATTTTGTAAAGTGTGCAGTGTGAAAAATTTAACATGCGGCTTTGTTTTACATGGAACAAAAATTGTTTTTTATCATTCCACCGTTAGAATTGGGCCTATATTTATAATTTTTTTAGTCTTGGACACTTTATATGTAAAGTTTTTTTATTAAATCAATAAAATATCTTTTAGTTAAACAGTTCTTTACGTATGATTAACTAAATTTTAAGATCTTCATTAGTGAAGTTAGTACCAAATAGTGTTTCTTGACTGGCAATGTTGCTTCTAGGCAACGAATTCAAAAAACACTTTCCCCTGCCTCCTTCCGTTTTTTTTGTACCACAGGGTGTTATTGAGTGTTATATAAGATTATGTACTCAATAAAATAATTTTACATTTATTTTTGGTGTTGCCAGATACCGGGTTAAAAGTATTTGTTTGAGAAAGTTTAAAAAACGCCAGATAGAAGTTTTGACTTCCGCAGAGTAAGGGAAATTTATGACGACGGTCATATGTTTTAGTGCTGTGGGAGACTGCATGCCAATGATGTATATTTTTCAACGTAAGTGTATGCAAGCTGAATGAATCAACAGACCACCAACTGGGTTTTAGGGTGAATGCCATAAATCAGGGTCGATTAAAAGTTATTTATTTCTGTTGTGGCTAAAACGTTTTAAGGAATGGTCTAATGCTCTAATTCAATTTCTGGTACTCCAAACGGAGTAAAAAAATCAAATATAAGACGGTAGTAGATTTTTGTTTCAATACAGAGAGGCGGCAAGCCGCTTATTCGTATTTCGACCTCTGTAGCGGTATAGCCACCTCTCTGGATCGAAACAAAATCTATTCCCGTCTTAGACAATAGTTATCAAAATAACTATATATGGACGTAACTACGCCATCTAATAACCAAAAGAGAAATCAAACGATTTGTGTCTCCGAAACCGCAGACTGTATTGCTGATAGAATGGACCATTGGCCCCACTATGAAAAAACGACAGGAAGATGTACGAATAAAAAATGCCAAAAAATAACAAAAGTAAAATGCACTAAATGTAACTTTTTCCTATGTTTTGTTCCAGACAGAAACTGTTTCCTAGATTTTCATCAATAGTTTTAATATTTTTTATTATTAGTAGATTATTTGTAGATATTGTGCCTGCTTTTCTTTATATTGTCGTAAGAACCGTCTATGAAAAATCTGTATTGACTAAGGTATAGAATTGCAATTTTTTTTAATAATATATGCACAATGTATATCTGAATATACATTTTTTTTCAAAGAAATAAAAACTTTTAAAAATAAATAACTACCTAAAACTAGTCTAGATTACCTTACTTTCGCATATTTACCTTAAAATTTTTTTTGCTGCTGTCTAAAATGGTGTGTGCAATAGAGGGTTAACCACCTAAGTATTGTTACACTTCGTTTAAATCACTTAATTGTTTACAATACTAAAATCAATGATAGTAATTATATACTTCAAAATCTAAATTATAACTATTCTATAAACTATCAACTCTATATTTATATCATGACTTCATATTTAAATTTTACGTCATAACAGTATTTTAAAAATAGGGAGAATTTACTATTGTACAATTCAGCACATTGGACCATTCAAATGGAGACCTTAAACCGAATTTATAACAGTCGTATATTCGTGGAATGGAGTATACCGTCTTTATATTATAACTGGTTTAATTGTTAAAGGATTTATTTAGAAAAATAAGCGCTTGTCTTCAATTTCTTGCTTTCAGACTTCATGTATAATATTTCACGCATAATAATATTGTAGATAAAAGCTTTCTGGTATAAACAATTTCAATTCTGCAGTTACTGTTGAATACATGTATGTAGTGTGAATACATGTGATATTGTCCCTATTATCACACGACATTTTTAAAAAATTGATTTTTATAGCTAGTTTTGCAATAATTCAACAAATTAACAAAAATAACTTTACAAACTTGCATTTTAAAGGACTTTTTTTGCTTTTTCAGTAAAATCGTGTCACTTTTCCATATAATTTACCTGTCTTCACCTTTAGTAATTCAAAAAGCGATCTTACATTGTTTATGTATTGTTTAAGTAAAGTATAAGTAAAAAATGGCATTTAATCTTTTGCATATTTTGTTAATTAAAATATTATCACCAAATTACTCATTGTTAACTACAAAAACAGTAAAAACAGAAAATAGCAGAAGAAAAGAAAAAAATAATAATGCATTAAAAAAAGTTTTTCCATAATCATTAAAAATGTGTTAGACTTCATATTAAATTCGATGAAAATCTAATGAAAGAGAACACTAAGCATAATCAACTAATATAAATTGTGATTGATTATTCAAATATACTACTTATTAACAGCACTCTAACAGGAATGTGTTCGGTGCAACATGTTTACTTACAAACACGCATTTAACCTATTAGATGAGATGAATTAAGTTCTACAAAGGTGACGTAATCCTCATTAAAAGCATGTAAATACCGCTGCATGTTTCACATAAGTCTCTATTTATTTCTACATTTATTAATATTTTCTATCTTTATTTATAAATTGAAACTAAAATTAAAATATTAACAAGTATTAATTTTTTCCAGGAGTATCCCTTATAAAATGCGCGCCACCTGGTGGCAAAATACGGTAACCCCAGTCACGGAAGAAAAAAAGCTGAAAAATCTAAGTGTGCGTTCATAACGAGGCGCCGTCCCTCGGTCGGACCCTTACGTAGTGCGTTCATTGGTTCTATGATACCATCCTATGGTCAAGGCGCCGACCATAGTATCATCGCCACGTAAAATACATGCATTATTTTAAAATCGTCTATAAACGTCGTTTTTTTCTTAATTTTTTTTCTTTTCAGTATATGAGGATGGATATAAAAACTTTTGAGTATATTTTATGCAAAATCGATAACGCTTTGGATAAAAACTATAAAAATTGGTACCCACAGTCAATTTCACTTGAGGAGCGGTTAATGGTAACAATAATGTATGTATTAAAGCTTTATATAAAATATCAAATCTAAAAAGACAGTAGGCCAAAGTTACAATTTTTTTATTATTATTTCTATAGAACTTTAATACAATTAAAAATTGATTATGAATCAGTTTCTTACTCCTCTGCATCCCTCATATTGTTAAAAACCTACCAAAACTACTAAAAAGTATCACCACCGAATTTCCTTAACACCATCACATGCAACGTCAATAGCTTCAAATTTAAACAAACCTCTATTTCATAACACATTCACCAATAAATATATGAATCTCTTTACCAATAGTATCAAACACAAACCTTAATATGAGCGAGTACGGCATTTGGAGAATTCCCAAATACTTTTCGAATCGATGTTAAAAAAATTGGATAATAATTGTTACTCCATATATAAATACTGGCCTAACCCAATTTGACAAAAATATTAATAGTCACGCAGAGATCAAGCATAATATTATATATATATATATATATATATATATATATATATATATATATATATATCTAAGTCCAAAACTCCACTAAGCTCGCTAGAGCACACTAATGTTGTCTATCAGATCCCCTGTTCTGAATGCAATTCCTGCTACATTGGCCAAACCAGTCGTTCACTTCTAGGGCGTATAACTTCACATAAAAGCGACATTACACTTTCTAAACTCTCTTGTGCCCTTGCAAACAACGCCATTTCCACCAAACATCACATTGACTTCTCAAACACTAAAGTACTGGCGAAACAAAATAACCATCAAAAACGCTCCTTTATTGAAATGTGTGAGATCCTAAAAAACCCATCTGCAATAAACAAAAGAACCCACATCGACAATTGAGCCAGGTTTACCACTCTCTCATCTTACGAAATAAATAATACCAATATTCATCATTTAAAATAGCCTTATTTTCCATTCAAAACAATAACATATTCATCCCAGATCTCTAAGTTTCATTAAAACATAAATTACAAAAAAAAATTCATATCAAATTTTTCCGTCATACAAATCCATCCGTCCAACTAATCTTTCAATGACCCCCGTAGAAGTTCATAATTGTCTCAAACCTTGGAATTTGTTGAACATATATGGCCCTTGAAAGGAAAAAATTTCGGTATCGCGTCACATCGTTTAGCATAGATCGCAATAAATCAGTGTTTTGTTTGTCTTCAATTGGAGAACCATCTCTAAATGAAGCCAAATGTACGTTTAAAGTTTTTGTAAAATAAAGTTTTTGTAAAAATTTCTGCGAATACTATTTTTTGCATGTACCTGTTAAATTCTTTTTTAAGTTAGTTCTAAATTTATGAGTAAACTTAAGTACATATACAATAACATCTTTAATACTACATATTGAGTTGTAAGTAATAAATTATTAGATATGTATTTCTTATAAACTCTATGTCATCTTTGTATTTTAGAGAACTGATGAAGCTTTAGAAGTATAAAGCGAAACGTCTTCTATAAACTTATGAAGTAGTTGACTTCTGTTTTTTTATTTTGCCAACCTGACTGACCGAATAAACCTCTGTATATATCTCCGAATATATATATATATATATATATATATAATATATATATATATATATATATATATATATATATATATATATATAGATGAAAGTGGTTCCTACAGCTATCGCTGTCTCCCTTCTCTCAACCATTTTCTCCATTTCTTCTTTGTCCTCCCATTCTCCGTCGTCCAATCCTCTTCTTTCCATAGCCTCATCTACCTCAACTCTGAAAGATCTTCTTGGTCTACCTCTTTTGCGTTTTCCTATAGGTCTCCACTCTGTTATTTTTGCTATCCATCGGTTTGGGTCTGTTCGTCTGACATGTCCGTACCACGTTAATCTTTTTTCTTCAATGTAATTTAAGGTGTCTTTCGTTATCTCCATTCGTCTTTTGATTTCGTCGTTAGTTATTTTGTCCATTCTTCAAACTCTGCAGCTTCTTCTCCAGTAGTCCATTTCTGTGGCGTTTATTTTGTTTCTGCTGCTTTTGTTTAAGACCCAATTTTCTGCTCTATATGTTAGAATGTTGCAAATCATCGTGTTATAAATTCTTTTTTTGTAATTTTTTGTTATGTGTCTGTCCTATAAAATTGGATTCAGTTGTCTTATAGAGTTTCTGGTTTGACCCACTCGATTTTTAATTTCTTATTCGGTAGTACCTTTATTTGATATAATGAACCACAGGTATTTAAATTTATCGGTACCCTTTATTTCACGACCGTCGTCTACTTCCAGTTGTCTACTTTCTTGTTGGTTCTTGTGTTGTGTTCAGATATTCTATTTTGTTAATATTTATTTCCAGACCATTTATATTATATTCTTCTTCTAGTTTTCGAACCATATTACTTAGATCTTCCTCGTATTGTGCTATTATGACTTGATCATCGGCGAAACTGAGGGTATACAGATGGTCGTTCCTTATGGGTACTCCCATTCCCTCGCTTTTTCCTTTTCCATGGCTTTGGGGCGTATTGAAGAAATATTTTAAAGAGTTTAGGTGAAGTCGAGCAGCCTCGTAGGAGACCTATAGTGGTTTTAAATGGTTTTACAAACTTGTTACCTACCTTGACTGTAACATTATTATGTGTGTACATGGACTTCACTACATGGATCAGCTTATCTTCTACTCCTATTTGTTGCATGGCTTCTTACAAATCAGGCATAATCTAGATTTAATTCTCAGTCAGCATTACGAGCATTCTTATAAAATATTTACAGGTGCATGCAAGTGTGACAGAGGAGTAGGTGCTGCATTCGTTACCTCAAGTGATACATATCAATTTCGTCTCTCTGCCTACTTTACAATTTTCTTCGTTGAGCCCTATGAAGTGCACAAAGCTATCCTGCTTAGGTATAAATTCTAATGACATTCCTTACTCAGTTCTCCTAAGTGACTCACTAAGCGCCCTTCAAAAACTTAAACAGATCTATCCCAAAGCTCCTCTTGAGAAACTTATAAAAATCGAACTCCTGCAGGTCAAAAAAATGACGTTACAGTTTGGAAACCATAATCTAGGAACAAAAGAGAACAGTTGGTGATAACTCGACTACGAATTGGACACACGAGACTTACTCATTCGTATTTATTGTCTAAAAATAATCCACCCATATGTGAAACATGTAATGTATAAGTTACTATTAACAATGTTTTAATTTCATCCCTTTGTTTCGCTACTTATCGTGACGCATTCAACAAACCGAACAGGAGACGTAATTTATTGGGCACTCATTTCTTAGCGATTAATATTGTATTTTTTTTTTAATCTATGTATAGGAATATTTTACAAAATTTAATTTTGTAATTCTGTATTCCGCCACTAATATCCGTTGTGGTGGATGCAATTGTATTTTCTAAGTAAAAAATAATGTATTTGTATATACTTTTAATCTATTACTTATAAGTACTTATTTTTAAAATGCAAATTAGAACTAAAACTGACAAGTAGAAGTTCTAATAGTAAAAATTAAAAACAATTCTTTACGCCTGTCCAATAATGCATTATTTCATAGATTCAATTAAGTAGGTACTACAAAAAACAAAAAATGTACAGACCAAACCTTCAAAATGCTCACGTCCAATAAATTATTGGTGAATCATAAGGTTATACCTTTTTAACAAATTCTATCAAATCAAATCTAAAAATAAAAAGGAGGTACTTAAAAATCAATTAGTAACAAACCAGTTCCAACTTCCTTACGCTAACCAATTGAAATAATATTACAGTACTCCTAGTGGGATGATATTAGAACCTATTAGTAGCTATTAGTACCGCCTTTATTCTAAATATCGTCTATTACTAAAAATTATAAAGTTAACAATATAGAACCGACACAACATAAATTTATAATTTTAAATAACCAGTAGGTACTCACACTAAAGAACTAGAAATGATCTAGAAACAAAAATATTCTATTACTTAACTTTTTTTCGTTCCTTAGCCACTAATGGGTATCATTATGATATAAGGCAAAATCGTGTTTATGCCTGGAAGAGGACTATTATCCGGTAAATTAAGTGTGCCTTGCACAATATGTTTATATAAAACAGACGCCCTGAATGTCCCGCCATCACTCTGTTTACCATATCCTCCAACATCTATATTTATAAATCAGTAATTAGCATCTAATTACCGATGCTTGTAGTACTTAATATTAGTTCAAAAACTAATTTTTTTACCCGTTCAAGTTAAAAAAAATATCCGTCTAATGATGTGCCAGATATTTAGAATTAACGGTAGGTTGATAACGACAGATGTCTATATCGTTAAAAGATGATTTTTTTGAATAAAAGTCGACCTGCTTCACATTTTCACAAAATCCAATGATGATATTGAGAAATATTAGGATAACCAAACCTATATTACATACACATAAAATTTACAGAAACTTGGCCAGCTGGTCCTGCTCTGGCTGGCACGTCTACTGCAACAATGTGAGGTTAGCTTAGAGGTTTCATAACAGATATAATGTACTTGTATTTCGTTATTACATAGTAAAGCTTTCCCGCTTTACAGTAAGGTATCTGCATGTAATGCATTATCCTTTACGTCTCCACTTATCCTAGATTAAATAGGTTAGTAGTGGAGAGCGAACTCAAAGCAAATACTCTTTATTATCTTACTCTACTAGTAAGTGAACGCCAGTTGCAGGTTTTTGAAACAAACAGTGCTTGATTGGCTTTTGAATATATATAATTGGCCATATTACAGAATCATTAAAAAATGTAATTAAATAGTATGTGTAACTGTAAAAATGACGTATTTTCAGATTTTATTATTTCTTAATTTAAGTTAAATTAGGAATCTTCGCGAATTGTTTAAAGAAACAAGGTTATTAAGAAAAAACCGTTTAAAAAACAATTTTTTAATATGTGTTGGTGGTTGGTGGCTGGTGACAATTTTCTTCAGCGGATGATGCTTCGGGAATATGAAAAATAAATAGATAAGAACCTCCTTTTTAAATTGTAACATTGTATTGGAAAAGTCTTTATTTTTTGCATTTGTTATTGTCAATAGTATCATTATTAAAAGAATCAAATTTTTACTGATTTCAGAAAGTATTAAATCCAAACCATGTGACACTATTAAATGTAAAATACGTAAGTAACCGATTTTTTCTTTTCTTGTGTTATTTCGGATATCGCCAATAGCAAAATTCGGGATTTACTATTGGATAAATTGCAAACGTAATTGCAGCCAATAGTACTGTCTGAAATTAAGTATTGGCTGTTGTGCACTCTTCAATGGCAAAGCGCCTAATGAAGATAGTTCGTAGCTGTATATATGCGCGTATATGTGCGTATTTGTATATATTTTTCAATATTATAATATAGATATTGTACTAATTATGACTTTTTGTTTCAGTGCTACCTACAAAAAAATCAAGAACACACAAACACCGGCGCAAGCCTACAAAAAAACTAACAAAAAACCACAAAAATCCAAGCACGTAGGGCCCAACCTCATGAGCACCAAGTCGTCGAACTGAGCCTAGCTCAAAACGGAGACTTG
The DNA here is from genome assembly GCA_918026665.1 of Diabrotica balteata. Classification (NCBI taxonomy): domain Eukaryota; kingdom Metazoa; phylum Arthropoda; class Insecta; order Coleoptera; family Chrysomelidae; genus Diabrotica; species Diabrotica balteata. The sequence continues at coordinate 18,039,809 of OU898283.1, read as the reverse complement.
AGGCCCAAGTAAGCAATCTTAATTCGCGGATAAGCCACAGGAAGATAACAGGATTATAGCGACAATGCGCAGTCCTGAGTTTTGAATTCGGTTAGGAAATCATGTTGGGGTTCTATTACCCAGGACTCCCACATGAAGAGCATTTGGCTGATAGTGGCCTCTATCGCACATCAGAGAAGGGATTAACTGGAGCATTGAGCGCAGTGGAGTGACTCCTGTTTTTACTAGAGTTAATACACCTCGCTCCAATGAATTGTTACACCCGAACGTAATTCTTAGGGGTGAACATTTCTCACAGGCTCAGTTTAAGTTAATTGCTTGTTTGCTTGCTTGCTTGTTTTTCATAAAATTACCTTGAGAAATAATTATAGTTTGCAATAATTCGTTCTGGTCTGAAGAGGGCTTCGCAGAACCAGCCTAATATTGATAATAAAAACCTTCTGGTTGAAGTAATTCCCAGAAAGTCTGACTCTTTTAGTTACGTAGACCTTTTAAGTCCCTAAACGGACTTAAAAGAATGTTTATAATATTTTATTAAATTTTTCAGATGGTGATCGACTTAAGAGTAATTTCATTAAGATTTTATTATATTTTTCAGGTATTTATCGACTTAAGTAATTTAATGAATTTCTCTTTCAGGATTCTTAGTCCCTAAACGGACTTATAAGAATTTTATAATATTTTATTATATTTAATCCGTTATACCTAATTAGCGAACAATAATTTCACTATTTCTCTTACAGGTTTTCAAGTTCCTAAACGCAATTTTTATATAGGTCATCGAGGGTCGAAAATTTTCAAAACTTTAATTATTCACTTTAGGTTTAAACTTTTGTGTAAGTTTATTGTTGTTTATTACAGATGTATGCTTAGGACATATACACCTTATATGTCCACGGACCGAATTCCTAGCTTCTCCGGTCCTCCTAGGCAATGGATAGTGCGACTGGACCACCTTCTCTCATTGTCGAGGGTTCAGTCCAGCGACACGGACTAGGCGAGTAAAATATTGACCATTTCAATTTTAGGTCATATTTTTAAACCATTAAAAATGCACTACAGAAGATACCAACGTCTTCTAAATGTAGTCAATTTTTATAATGTTCCTAATTTTCTCTTGGAAATAATTTTTGCACCAGATATAATATACAATTTGTAAGCTTCTGTCTCAAATAAATTAAAATTCTTCTTATTTCTTACCGGCCTCTTTGATCAGCTCGATTGTAACATATTTTCCGTTACAGTAGGTATGCTATTTCTGATAAACTACTTTTTCAAAACTGTTAATAACATATTGCAATTTCAAAGAGTCCCTTTTAATTTTGTGCAGTTAAATAAAGTGCTAACATACTTCATTATTTTGTTAAAGAAATCCAACCAGAATTGGGATGTAGGATCATGGATCATTAAACCCTTTCATGAAACCGGCGGGCTGTTATATATTGTAGGATATCCGGACTCAATATTTTCAAAATATTCCAGGATACTGTCTCAATTTTCAACTACAGTTTACTAGACTGAAAATTCCATAGTGTTTGCCATAGTTCTCCCATTGTTTTTGTCATTTTGCAATTATTTGTTAAATTCGTGCGCGTAACAATACATAGACTGTGCATTTATGTAAATTTCTCCTTGCAACAATCCACGCATGATAACAGTACCCTGTAAGTCTGTGCAATTAATTTCTTGGGCTAGTCTTTTAGACTCAGTCATAATAGAAAAGAACCGAAGCCTGAAATGCTTTAGATCAAACTTAGGAAAGCCTATAATAACCTCATTGAAGGATACAGATGGAAAAGGAATAAGAGAATAGAACGGAATCCTAAAAGTTGCTCAAACATGTTAAAGGAATTTTTATTCCAAAAACAAGAACCCAGATAACACTGCAAAGGAAGATCTTACGAGAAAGATAACGAATGTCAACTCAGAAATACTTCCTAACAGAATCCTTCGAAATAAAACAAGCTATGACACAACTAAAGAACAATAAGGCTCCGGCCCAGATGGAATACTTGTAGAAATGTTGAAGGAGGGGAGTGAAATTATTCTCAAAGAATTAAAAATTTTTTCCAGACGATTGGAATGAAAGTTTGACAATACTTCTCTTCAAAAGAAGGCAAGGGTGATCTGAAGAATTATAGGCCAATCTTCCTGCTGTCTCAAATGTACAAACTGTTTAGGAGAGTAATAACTAACAGATTAAGTCGAAGCTATCGACCAGTAGAGCAGACAGGATTCCAAAAGGGTTACACTACAGCGGATCATCTTATTACAGTCAGAACTAATAGAGAAACCCAATGAATATCACTTGAACTTATACATTGGCTTCGTTGATTATGAAAAGGCATTCGACTCCATAGAACTTTGGGCAATAGAGAGAGCTATGAATAACTGCAGGATAGACTCCCGATACAGAATGCTCATTCATAATATTTACAAGAAAGCTACAATGAAAATACAAATATATGCGAAAACCAAAGCTGCACCAATCAACAAAGGAGTTTGCCAGGGAGAATTTACCAGAATTTACGATCAGTGTATCCTCCCTATACTCACGTGTGGTTCGCAGACGTGGACACTCACCAAGTCTAATATGGAAAAAATAGTAAAGGCACAAAGAGCGATGATGGTTAAGAAAGAGAAACAGAGAAAGATCACAAATGAGATGGGCTGATGGCATTAACAAGATCGAAGGACACAACTGGAAGCGCAAGTGGCGCAAAATAGAAGACACTGGATTGATTTGGGGGAGGCCTATGCCCAAAATTTGATTACTTAAGGCTGAAGAAGAAGAATAAGTATTTTACAATAGGATTTTATTGTTCCACAATACAGGTCAAGATTGCAACACCATCCTTGACTTTCGTAATTTAAAAAGCCTTAAAAAACTTCAAAAGGAATTTAAAGTATATCTTTAAATCCCTTTGCTTCTTTTAAATGAATAGACGGTGCGTGTTTAATCTATATTTTTAGTGGAATCAACTAGTTCTAACAATATACTCTTATTAATCGACTCTAAGGCTCATTATGACCAGGTAGTGCAAGACCGCATTTGACGCATAACTTCAAAATATCGAAACAATTTTTTGATCTCATATCGTTGTGAACACGAATGTTTTCGGAATAAGCACTACTTATACCAGAAGCGATATAAGTTGTGTCTAATAGCTGAACGCTTACAATATTATTCATATCTTTGTTCGACTGTTTTTTTACCTTTTCGCCCAAATAGTGAAAACCACCTATATCTTCTGTACAATTTTCGCCTTCACGAAATAACAAAGAAACAAAGCAAAATGATGCATTTTTTCTTCACATCCGCACAACCATAACGTTTTGTGGACCAGGCCGCATTTGTCTTAAATTCAATGGCGACATAGGTCAATTTTTCAGTGTTTACCATGTCCGCTAAACTCAAAGAACTGATGTTTAGTGTACTTATTGCAAAATCCCCCATTTAACGTTTCTTAAGACTTAACCAAACTTCATTTACATCAAAACAATTATGTGGTACGTATTTACGCGCACTACTTTTCCAATTAAACGAAAAGTTTTATCTCGGGCTGTTTTCTGAACGCTCATATATATCATCGCTCTAGCTCCGTATCTATAGAACGATGTTTTGGAAATATAATAATTACTGCGTGTCATCTCCATCGTAATCGCATGATTTTATCCGGCGTTATGGAATGAGCCCAGATTGTATTGCAGACACTTAAAACAAATGTAATTATTGTAATGTTTAGTTCGGTTAGGTCAATATATTTTAATAAAATAAAAATTCAACAGAAAAGTAAATGCGGTTGTAATAGAAACATGTGAATTTGGAATATGGAAATATAAAATACAATTAATTGCTTATAAGTAATTTGTTTAGGGAGGGTTGCACCTTGTAACTGTACCTTCACAATCTTCATATTTTACAGGTATGTTGCAGATCTAAATGATTCACACTGTGCGTTAGAGGTGCTTGATATATTTTTGTTACTTAATATTTTGAAAAACTAAGTCTATTATATAAATTTTAAACAATTTATTTATGTATACATAAATCCCTTTAAAAATGACGTCTTAAACAGATGAGCCCTCATTACCAATTATCCTGATATAAATGAGGAACATTAAGGAAAATGACACTAAAAGGAGTTCCTCATTACTTTTATCTTCCAAATAAATGGTTCATAAAAAAGATTTATTGTAGACTTATCAAACAACATACGTTTGATGAGAGAATGTTATGGATCTATAAAACGCTGATATATAAACATGTAAATCATTAGGTACTGGTTGTAAATTATACTTAAAAGTTTAATTATAAATGAAATATACATGTAATCAAACAGTCGATGGAATATTATGATAAAACTTTATCGTATCTAGATTATTAGTAATAATCGGCCCTCTAGGTTCCTTCGACTCTTTCTAAACAAAAAAAATCAGTCTAGTAAAAATTAATAATATAAGGACAGAATAAGAACAATAAAAATAAAAATATCCTTATAGTATTAGAATTGAAAAAGACTGTAAGACTCGTACATACTTTTAAATAGGTCTAACTGGTAAGCAGGTTTTGTATGTTTTCAATAAAATTGATAGTGTGTAAAATAATTTATTAATTAAGCTTAGTATACTTTCGACATAATAAATGTCATCATCAGAGCTATCGTCAATTAGGCACTAAATACTTCATAGAAGGAAAATTGTGGACAAACAACATATTAAAAACAAAGATCGGGCTCTCTAGGCCACAGATCTTGGGTCTACCCCTTATACGTAGGTATAATTCACATCAAATAGTTAAAATAGAAAACATGGCTACCACATACAGCGACGACAACAGTTGTTCTCTTCTCTAGAGAGCCCGATCTTTGTTTTTAATATGTTGTTTGTCCACAATTTTCCTTCTATGAAGTATTTATTGCCTAATTGACGATAGCTCTGATGATGACATTTATTATGTCGAAAGTATACTAAGCTTGATTAATAAATTATTTTACACACTATCAATTGTATTGAAAACATACAAAACCTGCTTACCAGTTAGACCTTGTATTAGGCCAAGTATTCCTAAGAAGAAAGAAGTAGGCGTATATGGAAACACTAATAACAGAAAATAATTACTACAATTTCGAAATAAAAGATGGATGAAAATGTTTTTTCATCCAGTTTTTATAGTGTCTAACGCCTTCCTGTTTCTAGTTTACATTCTCCCCTGTCGTTCCATTCTCCAGTCTGAAGATAACTCTCCGGCATTGCTCCTTGAACGCTTCCTAATCAAGTTTGTTTTGATTTTCCTCTGTTCCTTAATTCAACTGTCTGACTCTATCTTCTACTTCTTATAGTGCCGTGCACCTATAGTGCCGTGCACCTATAGTGCGTTGGCGAATTATTTTAAGGCCAGACGTCCGTCTTTTGCGGCATGCAAATGATCGCCAGTGTTATTTGTACCTGTTCAGTTCTTTATGTTTTGTATCGAGGACATTTGTTTGTGACCTACTCCTCTCTTGCCGTCAATCTTTCCCTGGATGATTAGTTGAGGGATTGCGTATTTTTTTCCTCTCAGAATATGCCCGAGGTATCCTTTTTATACCCTTTTATACAGTTGGACAGGTGTTTACCCATCGTTCGGTTCATCTCTCGACTATTTCATGTGATTGAGGATGCAGGGGTGTCCTTCTGATATTATTGACACCAATCAATTTACAAACGTTATGGAAAAGAGTTGACTCGAAGTTTCGCCCTTGGTCAGAGTGGATCTCCAAGGGAACACCAAATCGGCTAAAGAATTCTTTAACAAGTACCTCTGCAACGGTAGCAGACCGTTATAGGGGCTACGTTGAAATAACCATGTTCGATATAGTATTAATATTGATATGACCCAAGTTAGATATTTATTGAGAAATGTAATTAGGAAAGCCGACTCTGCATACAGTTAAAAGCAAAAATAATGCTGCTGTGCAAATCATACTAAGCTTGGCTTCTGCCATGTGTCCTTCAACATCACATCACTATTTTTTGTTAACGATAACTGAGTCTTCAAAATTAATATGATCGATACAATGGGTTCTGTCTTTGTACTTGTAGCATAGTTTCAGTTTAATTACAAGTAATTGTTCTCTCTTATAGAGAGAATTTTATATCGACACACTTCCTTTTTTTTTGTTGTTAAGAGAAAATTCAAGAAATTATACTAATTAAAATAGCTGTTTCAATATAAATTAAGGCAACTTTGTAATAAAAATAATATCTTTTTTTCAACATTGAAATAAAATATAGTTTCTGAATATGTAGAACGTATATAATTACAACTGTTAATTTTGAAATAAATATAACTGCTCATAAAAAACTGCTACAACAGTTATTATCGTACATAAAAAGGACACAAATGTTTTTTACAGTGATGCATAAAGTGTATCTATAGGTATTCATATTTTTTAATCGGTAATATCTTTATATTCTAAAATTTGGAGTTATGGTCTAAAATTTATCTTAAAAAAAAGTACCAATTTAACAAAAAAATAACTGACGCTTTTCACTCTTCTAATACAATGTTCGCGTATCTTGCCTTTTACGACCTTTTTATATACGTAATAACTGTATAAAAGTTGAAGTTATGTTCATGTTACTCCAAGAAACGCCCGGTATCCGTTGAATTGATTTAATAACATGTTTAATATTTCATACCAAAGAAACACTGCAATAAAGCGAAATATTCCTAATGTTACAGTTAACGACGTCCTCTGAGTTTACTAAAAAAATAATTTCATAGAAAGGAACCTTAAGGGGAGAATACCTAATTTGAGATGAACGGGTCCAATTTGATCCGGTTCAGTAAATCGGATCTTTGGAGAAACTGGAGTTGAATTTCATAATTGCTTAGATAAGTGATGGATCTTATGGCTTAGTGATTTTTGTAATCAATATTTAAATTCCTATGAAGAAAGAATGGTAGTTTATAAAGGTTGTTTCAGTACTTAATATGTGTAAATATTTTACCTGCACAATTTTGATGTCAAAGTAAAAAAATACAAGAAATTTTAAAACAAAAAACAATTGATTAATTATTGCTCATTTAACGTTTAAAAGAAGAATTGTTATCACTATTGTAATATATATCTGATACTTAATAAGGCGATTTTTAATTGGTTTAAAATAAAACAGGTCATTAATAATACACTGTATAATACTACACTGTTTACAGTTTTATCTACTGTTTAGTGTATATGATATATTAATACAATTCAGACAAGGGGATCACTCCTATGTAATATTGCCTTTTAAAAAAGTAGTCTGAGACACACGAATTAGAGATGGCGGTACAATTTACAATAGATTGATACAAATCTTACCATATGCTGATCGCTGATGACGTTGACATAATAGAGCGTAGCAAGCGAAATGTTGGTCAAGCGAAACAGACCAAGCAAAACACGTCGGGCTAGTCATTAACGAAGACAAAACCAGGTACATGTTGGGTACCAGTGATTCTATAGGAAATAAGAAACGGGAAATTGTCTTTTGAAATCAGATCTTTAAACGTGTTGACACCATCACATACCTAATGACTACTACTAGTAGTAACTACATATAAAATAAATGAAGAAATTAAAAGCAACCTTACAAATAGGGCGTATAATATTATCATAGAATCACGATAGTATAATAGAGAAATATACGAGCAATATAGCGAACCAACCCTAGCACAATACACTAAACTGCAGAGATTACGGTGGGCAGGGCACGTGGTCCGCATGCATGAGAATAGAATCCCCAGAAAATTATTAAATGCAAGAATATAGGGAAAAAGATCTGTTGGAAGACCTAAAAAGAGATGGGAAGACAAATTCGATGAGGATGTCAGGAACTGCCTGGGAACGCGTTCATGGAAAATAACAGCGGAAAAGAGCTTATTTCCGATCTGAGACCGTGATGGAAATGTAAGTTCAGGAAACTAGACTACTTCCTGTCGCAGTTTCTGACTGGACATGGTAGTTTTGGCACCTTCACAAATAGAATAGGCAAATCTGCCTCGGCAGACTGTACTGTTTGTAGGGTGCATGACGCCGTGCGTCCGTATAGTAAGTCGTCGACGTCGGTAAGTCGTCCGTATCCATCGCCTCTTCTGCTTTGGCCAATGGATCTATCAAGGAGCATAGCTGTTTCGTTTTGTTCCATCCACATACCATGCCCTACCCATCTTAGACGTTCTATTTTAATATATTTTACTATATATGATTCCTGGTATAGTCTATATAGTTCGAAGTTATTTCGTCTTCTCTACACTCCATTGTTATTCACTGCTCCATAGATTCGCCTTAGTACTTTTGTTGCGAAACATTTTTTCGTGCAAAGTCTGCGGTAGTATTATTTTCGGTGTTAACGATCACTCCCAGCTATAAGCATTCGTTCACTGCTTCGATGACGTAGTTCTTTATAACAAGTGACCGCAGGATTTGTACTACGTTTTGTTGGTGTTTTTCATCAAAGCCATTTTTGTAGCCGATTGTTTTAGTGTACATACGCCGCTTGTACAGCTTTTTCCGTTTTCCCAACAACATTAATATCATTATCAGAGGCAAAGATTTGCACCGATTTGTTATATATTACGCCGGTGGTTATGATTTGTGACATACGTATTACTTTTTCCAGAGCCAGATGGTCTCGAAGGCTCATGTTCAGCATTGCACGTTCCAAGGCTCGTTGTATAACTATGAATTTATTCGCAGCTTTTTGCGTGAGTGTTAAAGTCTCTGCTCCATAAGTTTGTACAGGCAAAACACATTGGTTATAAACCTTTCGCTTGAGAGACATGAAAATTGAACTTTTTAGAATATGGCTTAATTTGCCAAATGCTGCCCATGTTAGGCCTATTCGCCTCTGTATTTCATGTGTTTGATTGTCTCTGCTTATTTTGATTTCGTGTCCTAGATATTTGTAAGTGTCTGTTTGTTGTATGGTATTATTGTCAATAGTTATATTTCCACTCATTACGAGATTTATTATAAGCTTAGTTTTCTTAAAGTTTATCTATAATCCTGCTCTTTCAGACAGACTTTTAAGCGAATGCATCATAGAAACTGTATCATGTAAGTTATCTGCGATTAATACATCATCTGCAAACCATAGGTGATTTAATCTTTCTCTATATATATTGATGCCCATATCTTGCCATTGAGTGCTTTTAAATATTGACTCTAGAGCTGCCGTGAACAATTTTGGTGAAATATTGTCTCCTTGTCCTCGCCCTAAGCTGAATTTTTCTGTGTCTTTTTGTAGTCGTATACTTGATGTAGCGTTCCCGTAGATGTTTTTGATTAGTGTCGTGTACCTGTAATCTATCCGGCTTTGATTTAGGGCTTCCAGTATTGTTTCAAACTCTACAGGATCAAAAGCCTTCCCATAATCAACAAAGGCAAGAACCAGTGGTATGTTGTACTCGATGCACTTTTCTATTAAGATCTTTATGGTATGCAAATGGTCATTTGTGCCATATCCTGCCCTGAAGCCTGCCTCTTCTTTGGGCTGATAGAAATCAAGTTTAGGTGTTAGCCTCTTTGTTAAGATTTTCATAAAGAGTTTGTACATATGTGTCAAGAGGCTGATGGGTCTATAATTTTCTAATTAAGTAATATCGCCTTTTTTGTGTAACAAGACTATTACTGCATTGTTCCAGTCTTTTGGAATCGTACCCGCATGTAAGCATTTATTAAACAGTTCGCTTACTGATTTTATTAAAATTTCTCCTCCTGCTTTTATTGCCTCGATGACGAGTCTATCATCACCAGGCGATCGATAGTTCTTCATTTCCTTTAAAGCGGCTCTTACTTCTGACACAGTAATGGGTAAATGTATTTCCGATCCCTGATTTATGAGAGTCTTTACTCATGTCGGGCAATTGTCTTGTGGTCTTTGGCTGGTATAGAGGTCTTTATAAACCTTTGTTCTCTTCTACTGTTTGAGTAATTACATTAGTATTATATCTTCTTACATGTTTTCTAATTTCCGCTGAAATTCTTTTATTTAGTTTTTTATATTCTTCTTTGTTTCCCTTTTCCTTCTAGCTTAGGTTTCGTCGTATTTCCATGAGAGCTTTTGTAATCTTTTCACTTTTGGTGTCATTTTTCTTGCAAAATTTGAGTTGTGCGTTTCTAACCGAGTCTGTTATTAATTTATTGTGATCGTCGATACTTAGAGGTTTGGGATTATTACTCTGTAAAGATTCGGCTATATTTTTTATGTATGCTTCTGGATGATTTGGTGATCTTTGCTCTTTCTTTTTGTAGATGTATCGTTACTCTAGCTCTAACTGGTCTGTGGTCGCTTTCTACTGATAGTTTATTGAGTACAGTGACATCTTGAATAATTTGCTTTCTGTCTGTTATTATATAATAACCTAACCTAACCTAACCAACTCTATACCAACTCTTTAATGAACCAGACGTCGTAACGTTTATTAAAACACTTTTAATACCGATTCCATTCAAAGAGTGTACCTTAGAAATGCTTGGAGATTAGGTGAATTATCATTGACAACAAATTCGTTTTTTGCGTTAAGTACGTGAATAATTTCCCGGTGGAAAGTCAATAAAATATGCAATTTTTTTTATAACTACCTTTAACTTTATTATTTTGATAAAACATTCAATATACTATTATGTTTGTAGATAATGTGAAAAGTTATGAACGTATTTTATATAATCAAATTTATACTCTTTGACTTATTGATCTCTTTTCAAAAATGATTATAGTCAGACAAGATTTTAAATAATGACAACTCATTTATTTCCAAACACAATTTACATAGGATTCCAATTTCTAAATATTAGAGTATATATTTACAAATAATATGTCATTTTAAAAAATAACTGTCTGAATTAACGTGACTGTGACAGATATGGCCATTAATAAGATTAAAAATTTAAAGTTTCAACAAACAAAGAAATATAAGAAAAATAGGTACAGTATTTGGAGCTTTGTCTTTAAAATAAAAAATAATAAAATTCAACATAAATTAATATAGACTATAAGATTATAGTAAGAGATTTATATTGTTCAAAAGTTGGTTTTCTTCTAGGAATTTCACGTTGTTGATTTGACTTGTCAAGTCCAAATTTTTATGTCTGTAAAGTTAGCATATCCATTTTATAAGGCCGAATTCAGAGCAACACTATAATTTATTGCTTCCGTATTACAGAAAGAAAAAAATTATTCCTGTAGCCGTTTCAGATCTATCCTGCAAAACGTTTGGGTACTCTATAGTGCCCATTGCACGAAATAACAAGGTCGAAATGACCTTTGTCCCCCACCAGTAAGCCGTCACATTCAACTGTGTAGTGGGGACAGTCAACTGTGCGGGAGTCTGTCGAAAAAGAGCACTTATTAAAAATCTCCTATTTACACACAATATATAAACCCTTTTCCTTACTGACACCCGCCTAAAAATCCAACCAAATTTTACCGAATAATATCACATATCTAAAAGCCAGGCCAGGCAGTGTAATGGTCTTTTAATTCACATACCTACCTACCAAAACATACATACCTCACCTCACACTCCTCCAGATATCCTTGACCACCTCTGTAACATCGACTATCTGAGAGTTGACATACACCTACCAAATAAGATCTCAGACCTTTTTCTAGAGCTGCCCATTTCCAGACACAGCTTGCTAGATAGGTTCGACGATGAATACTTCTTTGGAGATTCAATAACCTCTGACCACCTCCCACTCCTAGTCAAAACTGACTTAAATTCTCCTCCACCCTAAAGAACTGCTATCTACAGGCCAAATTACCGTAAATGTACTTTTCCAAGAATATATTAACCAAAACCTACCAGAGTTAGGCAATATGTCAACACATAATCAAGTTGACATAGGGATTTCCAAAATTGAGAAGCTTCTACAAGAAGCCTTATCCCTGGCAATCTCAAAAACATGATACAATCCATGTACTCCAACTCTCTCACCCAAAATTATCACACTAATCAAATGCAAACGCAAAATGATCAGAGAGTATAAAAGATTCAGAGATCTCCTCATCAAAACAGAATATAACAGGCTCTCGGCGGTTATAAGGTTGGAAGTGAACAGGCTGAAACAATTATAGTGGTGGCGTGTCAGGACCAACCTTGATTACCGTGAGGATGCTAAATTCTGAAATCAACTCTAAGTCCTAACGAAGCAAAAAAGTAAGCCAAGATCACATTTCACAGTTAACAACGTCATTCTCAACAATCAACAAGACAAGGTCGAAGCCTTTAAAGATACAATACATGCCGCCCTCGTTTCCCCTAATAATTCCAATTTTAACGAAAGATTTAAAAGAGAAGCTAAACGCAGAGTGAAAGATATCTCAATCTACTATCCTCAGGCACATTTGGGGTCTCATCCTCGCTCGATTATGGCCATTTGTGAGACCGTCAGGCAGATGTGTAATATTGGAAAAAAATACAGCTCCTGGCCCTGATGGCATCCACAAAAGATGCCTTAAAAATCGTTCAGAGAATATTATCCCGTTGCTCACCAACATATCAATGCATCTCTTACGCTGAGCTATTTTCCAATTCCATGGGAAGTGGCCAGCACAGTCATGATTTCCAAACAAGGGAAAACCCTTACAAATCTGAATCGTATAGACCTATTCTCTATTGAGCACCCTTAGGTAAAATCTACGAGAGGATCCTTAAGGAGATACTCGTAGAATTACTAGAAGCTAACATCGCTATTCCAGATTACCAATTCGGATTCATGCTGGACACTCCACGCAAAATGCATTGGTTGAAGCTAACAATTTTCATCTCACAATCACTTAACGAAAGGAAACCCGTCATAGGCATATTCCTAGACGTCCAGAAGGCATTCGATTAGGTCTGGCATACAGGCCTGGTCGAAAAACTCCACCTTGCTGGATTGGCCACACCTTTCGTTAACAATAATTGCTATCTCTCCAATCGGACGATCAGGATCAAGTTGGCGACATACTATCCACACTCTTCACTCACAAGCTGAAGTACCTCAGGGCTCAATTCTTGCTCCAATACTTATCACAGTCTACAAAAGTAACATCCCCCGCCCGGAAGTGAGAAAGGGTTCAAACTCCTGGCAGTGCTAGGTGGCAAAATGGGGTAAGACGTCATCTAAAACATGATTGCCCCACCTATAAAACGTTTATTAGACCTATTATCGAATACAAGGCATGCATCTACGCCTCACTTAACACCTACCAAATTAACGCGATCATGGCACTGAAAGAAAATTATAAGGTTCATGCATGATCGGTACAGAGAACTATCCATCAGTACATATTCATAATTGCAAATATTAAGGACACAATCCTATCTTTCAGCAGGAGGTATGTCCTTCGAACCATCACGGCTCAAATAATCGAGCAAAACATATATAAAGACGCCTTGCAATCGCCAAGGGCATATTATCACCAGTTTCTTAAAAAAAAGTTCCGCTCCTCCAGCTAAACTTCTTCACAATACAAGCACGAACTTCCTGATAAGTATTTTGATATCTCTAGAAATATTCCCTATGAAATATCGCAGTTAACAACAGCATGACAAAAATGCTGATTAAGAGCCGTTTCTATAGTATGGCTTGTAACCCCTGAAGTACCTCCTTCGACATCCGACATGTTTGGCTTCCCGCACCAAAATTCCTTTGTGCGCTTCATAACATATCGACCACACATATACGCCACTTCTAAACACCAGCTTCTTAGTAGTCCTATACTTCTACATTATAACCATCAATCATCACGTTTTGTGACACCTCCATTACCCCACAAAAAAAGGAGAAAAGGCGACAGTCTAAACAAGGTATAACAAACTCGGTTCCGAATTCTTTTCAGAGAAATAGTTGACGCTCACTTTAACGGTAAAGCTAGCATATCCATAGCTACATTCCGTATGGAAAAGGGGTCCATCTTAACGGCATATTTAATTGCTAATAAACTGCTGTTGATTGGTATATTAATTAATCTCCAAAAGCTACCCCTTATCCTCTAGCTCAAAACACACCCTCGGAAAAACGAGATATCGGCCAAAAAGCAAACTGTAAGAAATTTATTGCCGAAGTTTTACGTTAAGAAACAATTTACCGAGAAAACCGTTTCCAAAAACAATAGTTGTGTGCTAACTGGCTAGCATAGCCATAGCTATATAATCGGCAAGAAAAAAGGCTACAGAGCCCAATGAACTGCAATTAATTACAATAAAATATGTTGCCAAGATGGGCCTTGTACCCCTTTTAATTGCCGAAATACAACTATGGCTATGCTAGCTTTACCATAAAGTTAGCATAATCATTGTATCTCAGAAACAGTTGCAGCAACAGTTTCTTGGCGTAAACCTTCGATGTATAAATGAGCAATCAGTTCCTTGCGGTTCGCCTTTTGGCCGTTATCTCGTTTTCTGAGGCTGTGTTTGAGCTAGGGTGTGATGGGGTAGCTTTTGAAGATTGGTTAATATACCAATCAACAGCAATTATTTACCAATAAAATATACCGCCCAGACGGGCCCTGTAATCCTTTTCCTTGCGCGAATATAGCTATGGCTATGCTAGCTTTACCGTAAAGTGATTATATTCACTGTTTCTCGGAAACGGCTATAGCAATAAATTTTTTCTTTTCATTATAGTATTGGTCTGAATTTGGCCTTATAAAAAGGATATTGCTAATTTTACAGACATAAAATTTGTTCCAAGTTAAATTCCGAAACGATTTTAAAAATGGGTCACCGGCGAAACCACGTTTGGTGATGTCTCACTTACCCCACGTTGTTGTTGCTCTACGGTTACACCTAACAACCTAACCTACCCTGGTTTTCCCCAAACTCTTGTATCAAGACGGCGTCGAACGTTACAAACAATAAATTCTGCGTTGACTCTGCCGAGAGAATAATGTTTGGGTTATCTGTTAAATGGTAAGTCAGATGGTTTGAAACTTTTGAGTTTTTTACGTTCTTCTGTAAGTTTATTAGATCAGTTGTTAGTTTGTTTAGTGTGATTTACCTCGTTTCCGATAGAATATACTAATCTTTTTGACCACTTCTTCAACACTCGGAACATTAAGATCTGTATGACGTATGCGTTGGGTACATAACATGGCGCTTTTACTAGTATGGGTAGTATCTTGTTTTGGTACCTTTGAAGGATATATTGGAGTTGCTGGCGGTGCTCCATAGTGGGATACCAAGTCCAAATTGGTGTTTTTGATAGGTTTTGTATAGGTGTTTGTTTTAGAGGGTACGTTGTGATTTTCTTCTTATAAGCCAATACTACTGTTTCCGTTTTTAGACCTAATTGTTTCCTTTTAGCGAAGATGTGCTTGTGTGATGTTAATCTGTGGTCTAGATGCATCACTAGATATTTAGCGTAGTTGGAGGTGTTAAAGCTGAAGTTCATTAAGTGTGACTGGTGGACAGTTATCGCGTTTCATAGTACGCCAAACCTGTGCCAGTCTTTTTTTTGTGAGACCAATTTGTAAGCCTATAGAGGCAGCTATAGGTATATAATACCATAATAACAGTGTCATCGCCACAGGTTGCAACTAGCGTTGATTTGGCCAATAAAAGTAACAAATTTGATGGATGATATAATTTATGGTCAGGTAAAAAACATAAATTATAGCGAGCTATACATATTTTATACGTGTAGAACAACTATAGACAAAAGTGTAAATTATTGAAAGAAATCTAATTATTTTCAAAGATAAGTTTAAATGTATAGTACAAGTGAAACACCTGTATTATGCATGCTATTCTTTAAGTTTTAAAATTGTTGATTGTCATCGATTTCGATGATTTAGATAAAACAACAGATTTGGTCATCGTACGTAGATCTTTTTATTATGTTATCGTATTTCCTGGGTGTAGACAAAAAAGGCTGGGGTAAAAGTTTAAAATAGTATTTTATAGTAAGTAGTATGTAATAGATGTCGAACTGAAATTTCTAGACATTTCGTGCCAAAACTCGAAACCAAGTTCCAATAAATAACTGTATTGTATACCTTCCTGTGTTTGTTGCCAAGTTTTTAAATTATTTTCTATTTGTGACGTTTACTTATAAAATTGCATTAAATCTATTTTGGTATCTTATAAATAAAAACGGATCAAACAGCACTTGAACATAATTGATATTGGTGATTTTTAACTTAAAAAAAAAACATTTCTGAGACATAATAAATTTATAAAATAAAGGAAACGCAATTAAAGTTGCACATTACATATCTTTTTTTCCCAAATAATTTTGAGTAAATATCAAGTCTGTAAGCGTAGAAAGTCCTGAACCTAACGCTTAGGTGGAACATTAACACATCTGACATTAAAGGTGTCTAAATTATTCATCACAGATATTCAACATTTTGCAATAGAAGTCCCAGAATATAATAAAAAGGTATCGAGACGATACGTGTTAAAGGATGGGTCAACGATAAATAGAAGTAACGGTGTAACTGATGTGAAAGACAATAAAGCCATTCTACAAACTTAATATAAACTTAAGTAGAAATTAGAATAAAAACAGATACAAACATTTTTTTTTGCTTATAGTAGAAATGGGAAGAGGTGTGGTTTAATTTATTTAAAATTTAAGAATTTCCATGTGATTATATTCTTATTAAAGTATATAACAGACAATTAAAAGAAGAATATCTTTCACAGCGGAATAAAGAAAAAACAATGGAAAGATTATTGTAGATTTGAAAGGAGTTTATCTATCTCAAAGATTTCCTACACATCGCTACCCGTAAGATGTTTTGTGTAAAGAATACATATATATTCAATCAAAGCCTGGTTCTTCTGGCGGTTTGCTCTAAGAATTACACGGTGTTTGGTCCACTTTGCCTATTTACCAGAGATAATATCTAAGTGAGCAATGTCCAGCGAGAACTTGTGATTGCTCCAAATCTTAAATCCTCTAAAGCTGAAAGAAGCATTATGATTTGCATCAATTTCGATTTCTGGTAACTCAGTCGAGTTTATGTTAATATTTAGTTTGAGATATGAATCACATTTCGTAGGGCATAATGTCTGTGGCACCTTCATAGGTTGCGTCAAAATCTCTAGATGCCCCGTCAGGTTGCCGGGTTTTAAATCCTGAGCCAGTGTTAGCTTAAAGGCATTTTCTGGACCGATCCTCTTTAAATTCGTGCAGAAAACAAACTTCCAGCATTATTTCTAAGTGGTTTTTGATCATATTACACAAGCGTGAATCGTTATCACAGAGAGTCTTTTTGCAAATCGATTATTGCTGTCCTATTTAGTTTCACTAAACTAGCATGGCATAAGTAACTATAGGTATGACAAACGTATATATATATATATATATATATATATATATATATATATATATATATTCAATATATTTGCGAGTGAGTATTCCATGTTTGCTATCTACGGTAAATCTGAGATGCTTAACCTCTTGTGAGAATGATAGAACCATAAACATATGCATGTTCATTGCATTACCAGCCCGTTCCTCCAGTGCGACAGAGAAAACTGACTGACGCAAAGCAGTCACTGCAACTCTTTCTAATTTGCCAGGTCTATCGATCACGTGACCTAAATGACCAATCAGAAGTTCAAGTGGTCGTCAAACCGATCAAGTAGACAGAGACGCATTAGATATATTGAAGTCCTTCTTTCGGACACTAAGTAGTTACTAGGTTTAAGCCTAAGCATGCCTTCAGCAATAATACCGTCATACTTACCTCTAACCAAATAAATAGATCATCTGCATAGTCCAGAGTACAAAATCCTTCTTTTTCAGATTTGTTAAATCAAAGATTCATCATCCACTATTGACCACAGTAAAGGTGATAAGACTCCTCCATGATGACAACCTTTCACTGCTTTATTGTCACCAACTTATCTCCTAGGTAAGTACTTGTATTCCTGGTGCTAAGCTTGGATTAAATCCAATTTATGATGGAAAGGTATACATTTTTTCTTCTGCGGCAACGTTAATAGATTCCAATGGGTTAAATCGACGTCTATATCTATGAATACAGATAATGCTACTTATTTTGCCAAGTTGGTCTTTTCTAAGTCGTTGACTAGAAGATGTAAGGCATCTATAGTGGATTTGTAAGGTTGGTAGACAAGTAACTGTTCTTCGTGAAAAGATATACTTGACAAGTATTAACTTCTTGTGTTTAGTATTTTTTTCATACTCTTTACTGATCAAGGACTGCCTCAATTATCTGTCATATTTAAATATTGTTGTACATAACTACTGTTATTTATTACAAAAAAATCGGCAGCAAAGACAGCAAAGCACGTCTTTTATACCACTTCCCTCAATAATATGACCAATGATTCCAAAAAAGACATACTTAAGTACATGGAAACTAAGTTCCACTACGATTTTCGATGCCACAAAACTTCACATACGATACGATATTATTTCTCGAGCTTGTACCTACAGAGTGATCAAAAGTGATAATGCATCCATGACGACAAATTGTCACATTTTCATTTCCTATTTACATTTCACATGATCGTGTTTATTAACTAGGCCCCCGATGATGCATACTAGCAACATAATAATAACTGCATACATATTCGTATTTTACAGAATTCGTATTTTTGAGAATTTTACGATCTACAAACTTTCTACAATTCATTTTTCCAGTAACTCCCACAGTTTCAGAGATATACGCAAAAAACGAACATTTGTGACCTTTGATCGCGATAAAAAACAATGCACAAGCGGAATCGATAGGAGGTTTTAGCATAGCATTTTTAATGACGTATTCAACACCTGTACGAAATCGAGCTTATTGGGATTAATGCAAAATCAACACTTTTTCCGTTTATTTTATCTGGGTTATCATATCGATATGAGTGGGGTGACAAATGAGCTCAAATTATTCATATTAAACTTGCTTAACAAATGCTTAACATTAATATAATAAATCAATTGATAATGGTGATTGAAATCTTACACAATCTCTTCATATTTTAATAAATTTGTTTGCTAAATATCCCCTCATTATAATGACCATATTTAATTGACTGAACCTAGTTGCATTTCCTATTGGTGTACTGTTTTCAGCTTTTAATATGATCCCCATGTTTTTTTTATCTTATGTTTGTTATAGTATATTCAATATTCTAAGATTTCCAATTTCAAGCGAAATCTTCGGTGCACCTATTTAGGAATGTTTCTACGTATAGTTTTTAGTATTTTTTGGATGAAATTGGGCTGAATTTTTCCATAGTATACAAACGAAGTTTTCACTGCATTAACCACGTCGTAATTTTCAGAAATTGCAACGGCCCGTTTGTCTCACAGAAACTCTAGAGTAATAGTGAGCTTACATCCATAGCAATACTTCATAATGCATCGCAAGCATCTAAAAACTGCAGTAGATATAAAAATGAAAAAGAAAACGACAGAACATAGACTAAGCAATGACATAGCATTGTTTTGGAAACGGCTTAAGATTTCAAGGAGACTTGAGGCGTTTGTCTTATACCCTCGAAGATAAAAAACATACTTCCTAGTAAGCTGATCTATGTTTGCTTAACGATTATAGCGCTCAAATATACAGTCAAAAGATCTTATATGACACGGTGTATTGCTGTCTCGGAATTGCTATTGCGGTTTCGGAAATGTGCAGAATGAAAATTAATATACTGGGCCTTAGCGATATACAATGGTCTGAATCAGGAAAATGTAAGACCAGAAATGGAACGATGTATTATTCTGGAAACAACGATTCCAAGCACAAACGGGGAGTTGGCATTATAGTTGATAATAATTCTCATAAAGCTGTCTGTAACTTTGTTCCCTACTCTGATCGAGTATTAATGCTGTCTCTAAACTCTCATTTAAAACGTAAAATAAATATAATCCAAGTATATGCACCCACTGCAGACAAGGATGAAGACACCATAGAGGCCTTCTATGAACAAATCGACAATGTCTTAAGACTAACTAAAAGACAAGATATAAATATTATAATGGGCGATTTGAACGCTAAAGTTGGCCAAGTAGAAGTGGAGAATTGCGTGGGGCGATATGGACTCGGGGAAAGGAATGAACGTGGCGATAGGCTTGTCGATTTCTGTGTCAATGAGGAACTCATAATTACAAATACCTTGTTCAAACTTCCTAAACGTAGACTATATACATGGAGGTCACCAGCTGACAATAACAACAAAATAGTCAGAAATCAAATAGATTATATTATCGTCAACAGAAGATATAGAAATTCTATAATATCATCTAAAACTTATCCAGGAGCGGACATATCCTCCGACCACAACCCGGTTGTTTTGTCGATGAGAGTGAAACTAAAGAAGGTCAACAGCCCTAGCACCAAGAAAATCATAGATACAAGACGTCTCAAACAAGACAACACATATGTGGAAACCAAATTTAAAATAAACGAGAGCTTAAGGAAAGTCAAAGAAGATAATGCAGAAACTCTAACTATTGACCAAAAATGGGGAAAAATTCAACATGCCCTTGTGTCAGTTGGAAAAGAAACCCTCAAACCACTTAAAGAAAAAACAAAACCTTGGATGACAGTAGAAATTCTTGAACTCATGGAAGAACGAAGAAAACATAAAGCAAAAGACCTGAATAAATATAAAGAAATTCAGGGAAACATCAGAAAGAAAATTCGAGAGGCAAAAGAGAGGTGGCTCTCCGATAGATGCAAGGAAATAAAAGATCTGGATAAAAAGTACGATAGCTTTAATTTACACAAAAAAATCAAAGAAATGACAGGTTCTAGAAAGCGTACAAAAACGAATATCCTTAAAAATGATAAAGGGGATATTATTACTGATATGAAGGAGAGATTATGTCACTGGACCAATTACATTCAACAACTATTTAATGATGAAAGAGAAGAACTGTCATTAGAAATCACCGAGGATACTGGACCACCAATATTAAGAGAAGAAGTCATCTATGCCATCAAAAAACACAAAAGAGGGTAAAGCTACTAGACCAGATGAGGTGCCCATCGAATTATTAAAACTCATCGATGAAGATGTTATTGATGTAATGGTTGAACTCTTTAATCTAATATATCAGACTGCCACAATCCCCAGACAATGGCTGCAATCAACCTTTGTAGCAATTCCCAAAAAACCAAGTTCAACAACTTGCTCAGACCACAGAACAATAGCTTTAATGAGTCACACACTTAAAACATTTTTGAAAATAATTCACAGCAGAATTGTTAAAACTCTTGAATATGAGATTAGTGACACACAATTTGGCTTTAGAAATTGTATGAGTACAAGAGATGCTTTGTTCGGCTTGAACGTGCTGGCTCAGAGATGCATGGACATGAATCAGGATATGTACTTATGTTTTGTAGACTTTAAAAAGGCATTTGATAAAGTTCAACATAAAAAGCTTGTACATATATTAAAAAGCAAAAATATTGACAGTCGTGATCTAAAAATTATATCTAATTTATATTGGAATCAAACTGCCAAGGTAAGAGTTGACAGCCAGTACACCGAAAATATCAAAATACAGAGACGAGTCCGCCAGGGTTGCGTGCTGTCCCCACTACTTTTCAATGTCTACAGTGAAGCGGTATTTCAAGAAGCGCTCTCAGACTCAATAGAAGGTATATCTATCAATGGAGAAGTTTTGAATAATTTACGTTTTGCAGACGATACAGTAATAATTAAGGATAACAACAATGATTTACAGAACCTAATGCAACGCCTTAATGAACGCTGTCATGAGTACGGACTGAAGATAAATTTAAAGAAAACTAAATGCATGATCATGACTAAATCTGCACATGCAAATATCCAATTGACTATTGAAGATACTGCAATTGAGAATGTTAATAACTATAAATATTTAGGAACATGGATAACATCAGATGTAGACCAAACCAAAGAAATTAAGACACGTATTGAAATAGCACGTACATCATTTATTAAACTTAAAAAGTTTCTTTGTTTTCGGGATATGAGGTTAGAACTACGCCTGAGAATGCTTCGATGTTACGTGTTCTCTACTCTTCTTTATGGTCTGGAAGCTTGGACACTAAAACAAGTTCATCTGAATAAGCTGGCCGCCTTTGAATTTTGGTGTTACAGAAGAATCCTACGAATATCATGGATTCAAAGAATGTCAAACATGGAAGTAAGTAGAAGGATAGGAAATGAGGCGGAAATAATATTAACTACTAAAAGACGAAAACTTGAGTATTTGGGACATGTGATGACAGGGCAAAAATACGCATTATTACAACTTATTATGCAGGGCAAAATCCGAGGAAAGCGAAATGTGGGAAGACGAAGAATATCCTGGCTTAAGAACTTAATCGAATGGTTTGAATGCAGTAGTGCAGAACTTTTTAGAGCGGCAGTCAACAGAGTCCGCATAGCCATGATGATTTCCAACCTTCGATAGAAGATGGAACTTAAAGAAGAAAAAGATTGCTGTTAAACTCATACCACCATTTACAATGCCCATTCTACATATAACGAATTCAAATTCGAATGCTTTGGAGGGTAAAATTGTTATATTCTTTATAATAATACTTTAGAAAACTTCTACACACAAATTAAATAGATTATTATTTAACACAAATCGTCTGGTTCGGAAGTCTGTTCGGAAGTATAAAAGATCCACGACTTTTTGAATAGAAAGAAAATAGGGATTTTTATTCAACTAAATTCTCATAATACCAGATTAAACGCGTCAATTCGTCAAATATGTGCCATATTAAAACTGAACAATGCCAGATTGCATGGTAAAATCCTATTATTTGATATAATCTTGAGCAGGGACGAAGTTTACACCAAAAATAGAACGCTCTTTTGTATATTTTATAGCGGAAATGTTTTTTGTTTACTCAGATTGAAGATTAAATATTATATTCAACTACATACAATTAAGATAAACGTACCAGTAATTGACACAGTACCGGTAGTTGACACATATGACTTTACATCCTAAAAATAAGAAAAAGCTTTTGTATTTTTTTTTTCAAAATAAATGAGTGATATATTATGCCATCTATGATTCAGTCGCAAAGATATTAATTTCAAGTTTAAAATTTCACAATATGGCAGCAATCGTTTTCAGACAGGTACATGCTGATTTGTGTTTTTACTCAATTTCTTGTAAAAAGTGATAAGAAGGGGATCAAACATCAGAGTTTGATGAGGAATGGGTTGCATCAAGTGACAGCATAAACGATATTAGCGATATAAGTTTTAATTTGAGAAACATAGTGGATATTTCTGTAAAAACCAAAGGTACTTATAAATAAGGTGACTATGTATTAGTTAAGATTCCAGGAGAAAAAAGACTTAATAAATTCGTCTGTGTTATCCAGAGTTATTTCAAAAACTTGAAGCTGAAGTAGTAGCGATGATTTGCTGTAATATAGAAAAAACTTGCTTCAAACTAAATTCAGGTGATGTAAGTGTCATTGATTTTAAACAAATAAGAGAAAAGTTTGATTTCCCAAACATGACAGCAGCAGGTAATTAACTAAAATATGAATTTAGCAAGCCATTAGATGTTAGTTGATAAAAATGTTTCAGTGTTAACTACTAGACCATTATTGTGACAAGCACTGGTGACAACAACTTTTTTTAGTGTCAAGTTTTAGTGTTAGTGTCACACTTTCCCCTATAATTGCTTGTCAAATTTTACCTCTTAAAAATCTATTAGACAACAAAAAACTAGCCATTTTTGCCAGTTCGGAAGTGATATAGGTAGTACCAGTAAGTGCCGTCCCTTTTAAATTAAATGTCTGTTGTGTCTTTTTGAAGGTGTTCTGTTTGTCCCTAGGTGTCTTTAAGTGATTTTAATTTTAATTTATTTTAACATCACAACATTTCTGCCCTAATAGAGACCAAATCAATTTATCATAATTTGATTATTATAATGAGTTATTACACACCGACAAATTATACATCTACCTTCATTTATTATCATATAGCTGTCTAATTTTAATAAATAATTCAATCAATTAACACACATTTCCAAAATATACTATGAAAAAATGTAAATTACTTGTAAATAATATAACACATCATATTCTTTTTAACAAACAATTACACGATAGCTACTTCCTAGTTTATTTGTTAGTATCTCTCCCCTCAAGAACTTCTCCTCTAATTGTCAGTTACCATAAAACCAACGATCACCCATCACCAGCTAACCAGGATAGTTTGAACTATGTTATCTAAATCACTAAATAATAATTCTTGTACCGGCATGTAAGTAGTACTTATTGGTTATTTGCTAATTAAATTTCAATTTACTAGATTATTTTGTGACACTTTTAATTTTACTTTGTCTGCTTTAATCAATTTAAGTCATATTTAAAGTCACTTAACCTCTCAGTTCCATTAAGAACCGTTGATCAGCTAGAGGCGGAAGTAAACTACTTTATAAAAATGGCTACCAAACGATTAAAAAGGCCAATCATACAGAATCCACCAATTAGAAATACTAATGGTAGCTGGGAAAGAAGCAATATACAAAAAGCCAACAGGTTTGCTGACCACCTAGAAAATACTTTTCAACTAAATGAAGAGCAACAAATAGCAAAAAAGGCTCCTGGATTTGATCTAATTACTGGGGAAGTGTTAAAGCAACTTCCAAAGAAAGAAAGCTATAATAAATTTAACACATCTTATAAACGCTTCCTTTAGGCTGAGGTACGTACCAAAGATATGGAAGGTGGCAGAAATTATAATGATATCACAACCAGGAAAACCTCCACAAGAAGCTTTTTCATATAGACCTATTTCACTGTTACCGGTCATGTCTAATTATACGAAAAATTACTCTTGAAGAGACTAAAACCGATTATAGAGGAAAAAAATCTAATTCCTAATCATCAATTTGGGTTTAGAGCAAGCCACTCAACGATAGATCAGGTGCATAAAATCACAGATACAGTAGAAAAAGCTCTAGAAGAAGTAAAGGTCTATTCCGCAATTTTCCTCGATGTGGCGCAGGCTTTTGACAAAGTCTGGCATGACGGATTATATCATAAAATGAGTAGCTACTTATCAAAATAATATTCTGAACTACTAGAATGATATATATCCGACAGATATTGTCGAGTTAAATATGAGGAAGCATATTCAGAATTAAGCGAAGTTAAAGCTGAAGTTAGACAAGGAAGTGTCCTGGGGGCCAGTGCTATACCTGCTCTATACTAGTGATATTCCATCATTAGAACCTAACACAATTTCGACACTTGCAGACGACACATGCATTCTAGCAGTCGGACACAACTACGAGGATGCAGCAACCATGCTACAGAACTCTGTTGAACAAATTAACATCTGGACTAGGCGATGGCGTATCAAATTGAATGAACCAAAATCTGTTCATGTCAATTTTACTAACAAAAGAGAATAACATATCCCAGTTAGTTTAAATAGAAACCAAATACCTTATGCAAATACGGCAAAATATTTGGGTATGGCATTATATTCCAAGCTACGTTGGAAAGAACATATTAAGAAAAAAAGGAGGAATTAGAAATTAAGTTTAGAAAGATGTACTGGTTGGTGGAAAAAAATCCACTCTGTCTACTTATAACAAATTGTTATTGCATAAGCAAGTCCTTAAACCGATATGGACATATGGGATACAGCTATGGGACTGTAAAAAAGAAAGTAACATCCAAATTATACAAGGATATCAGAATAAAGACTTTGAAAAGGCATTTGATAAAGTTCAACATAAAAAGCTTGTAGATATATTAAAAAGCAAAGATATTGACAGTCGTGATCTGAAAATTATATCTAATTTATATTGGAATCAAACTGCCAAGGTAAGAGTTGACAGCCAGTACACCGAAAATATCAAAATACAGAGAGGAGTCCGCCAGGGTTGCGTGCTGTCCCCACTACTTTTCAATGTCTACAGTGAACCGGTATTTCAAGAAGCGCTCTTAGACTCAATAGAAGGTATATCTATCAATGGAGAAGTTTTGAATAACTTACGTTTTGCAGACGATACAGTAATAATTACGGATAACAACAATGATTTACAGAACGTAATGCAACGATTTAATGAACGCTGTCATGAGTACGGACTGAAAATAAATTTAAAGAAAACTAAATGCATGATCATGACTAAATCTGCACATGCAAATATCCAATTGACTATTGAAGATACTGCAATTGAGAGTGTTAATAACTATAAATACTTAGGAACATGTATAACATCAGATGTAGACCAAACCAAAGAAATTAAGACACGTATTGAAATAGCACGTACATCATTTACTAAACTTAAAAAGTTTCTTTGTTGTCGGGATATAAGGTTAGAACTACGCCTGAGAATGCTTCGATGTTACGTGTTCTCTACTCTTCTTTATGGTCTGGAAGCTTGGACACTAAAAAAAGTTCATCTGAATAAGTTGGCCGCCTTTGAAGTTTGGTGTTACAGAAGAATCCTATGAATATCATGGATTCAAAGAATGTCAAACATGGAAGTAACTAGAAGGATAGGAAATGAGGCGGAAATAATATTAACCATTAAAAGACAAAACTTGAGTACTTGGGACATGTGATGAGAGGGCAAAAATACGCATTATTACAACTTATTATGCAGGGCAAAATCCGAGGAAAGCGAAATGTGGGAAGACGAAGAATATCCTGGCTTAAGAACTTGAGGGAATGGTTTGAATGCAATAGTGCAGAACTTTTTAGAGCGGCAGTCAACAGAGTCCGCATAGCCATGATGATTTCCAACCTTCGATAGAAGATGGAACTTAAAGAAGAAGATCAGAATAAATTATTAAGGAACATCGTTAACGCTCCATAGTACTTCAGAAACTGTGATCTTCATCGAGACCTCCAGATGGATACGTTTATCCAGACAATAAGTAAGTTTGTCGAGAGTCATGAACAAAGGCTCTCCAACCACGTGAATGTCGAGGCCATCAAACTCATAGACAACGTCAACCAGATAAGAAGACTTAAGAGAACGAAGCTGTTTGAGTTAGTGCTATAAGTGAGTGAAAGTGAAAAAGCAGAGCAAAGTACGACTATAGTGTACACGGTAGCTAGTAGTACTATAATGTATTAGAGCCTATTGCTGAATGTAACTTTAGATAAGTTTTTTGTAATATTTTGTATATAGAACTAACTTGCTTATTGATCATAATGAATGATCAGATAGCAATAATCATAAGATTCCTGTTGAAAAAAAATATTTAATAATCACAGACATATAATATTGGCATAATTGCTGTATTTCTTTACCAGACACCCTAACGCGGGATTTTGTAATTTCAGCATTTAATTTACCATATACCGTAAGACCTGACGATGCATAGCAAATTGTAGTATGCGAATCCGGTTGTTGGTGGTAAAATTAAATAGATTGTGAGTAAGTCTTATTCTTATTTCTTTTACTTATTTGAAATGTTAATAATTTCATACTTTTTACATCGACCTGAACGTTCTGATAGTATTCTAATAGTTCTGAAGTATAATTTACATGCTAATGTTTGTGTAAGAAACGAACGGACCGGTACATTAAGCATTTCTAACATTCAGTTAAAAATTAGAAAAGATATCTAATTAGTTTAATATTGATGCAAATTCTATACTTCTAACATAGATATGCATTTATAGTCAAAATTCTTAACTAGTTCCGACCGCATTGTGTTACAATTTTATGAGATTTATTAAAACATTATTGTCTGAATAAAGTCCAACGCTGTAAATACAGAAACATTTCTCACTCACCTTGGCTTGAAACGTAATTCCATGGTGGAATGCCTCTTCGGGATGCAATGGAATTCTTGTATCGTAATCGTCATTTTGCACTAAGTCGTATTGCCTTTTCGATGGCATGGTACCATTTACATTTTCTTTAAAAATCACACCACGCACGAAATAATACTGAAACAATTATCAGATTTTGGCACTAGATATTACTTTTTTCACTAAACTAACACATGTTTTCACTAAGAATAAATCGACAAATGTTGCTCAGACTCCGACTCGAAAATAAACTGAATGGATGGACGTGGACCGAGCTCCTCTTAGTGTGTAACTCGAATTTCATGACAGTGGCTTCGGGGGTCATGATTCATGCATTCTATCCGTTGTGAACTGCACCTGAAACAAGAGATGACAATGTTAGTTCCTTAGAATGTGGTATGCTCTCACGATAACACTGAAACGATTAACATAGCAATGTTTTGCGTAACATAAAGTGCATAGTTAATTAATGAAAAAAAAGCGAACATATGTGCATTTGCAATTAACATTTTTAATCTTAATTTAAGACAAGAATTTACGCATAATGCGAAAAATAATCAAAATATAAACCATAAAAAGATTGCATTTGATTTTTGACAATCCTGAAAGAAAATATTTACCATTTAAATAGTAGTAAAATAAATAATGAAACCTGTTAATTAAAAAGAAACTAGAAAAAATCACAATTTCGAGTGTGGGGAATGTGATACGAAACGTGTAAATTAAAATAAACGAATTAAGGCACAAGATGGATTCAGAACTTATCTCTTTATAAGATATACACAGGAAAAGTATAATGTATGTTTATACAGTGGAATCTGCTTAATTCGAACTTCTCTAATTCGAAATCTTCTTTAATTCGAACTTTTATTCTGGTCCCTAGCATTTCCTATATAAGTAATGGAAAAAAATCGTGAATAATTCAAAATATTTAATTAAAAATCCTTTGTAATAGGTATATATTTAAGGCCCAAACGGGCTAAGTTAAAAAGACAAAACATTTTCGGAAATCATGTTCCATCATCAGTGTCTAGGAGTACATGAATGTAGCCACCAAGAAAATATATGGGTAAAAACCCGTTAACAGATGTTTAATTACATTTAGTTTTAAAAATACGTTATAATAATTTAAGATTATAGAGTTACCGATGGATTAGGTAACATGGCGACATATGACTCCACGTTGAAGTTGCTAGTCCTGAGACGGTATGTCTTCGAGGACTGTATCAGTGCAACTGTGTGAGTTGACTGTATGAGTTGCACTCATACAGTCCTCGAAGACATACCGTCTCAGGACTAGCAACTTCAACGTGGAGTCATATGTCGCCATGTTACCTAATCGGTAACGCTATCATCTTAAATTATTATAACGTAATTTTAAAACTAAATGTAATTAAACATCTGTTAACGGGTTTTTACCCATATATTTAATCTTGGTGGCTACATTCATGTACTCCTAGACACTGATGATGGAACATGGATTCCGAAAACGTTATGTCTTTTTAACTTAGCCCGTTTGGACCTTAAATATATACCTATTACAAAGGATTTTTAATTAAATTTTTTAATACATGGTATACAGCCAACTACAGAAACGTAGATTCCTTGTGAATTCAAAATATATTTTGGATAATTCCAACTTCTCTACAAGCTAAAAAACCAATTTCATGCTGGAAATTTCCGCGAAAAGAGTAGTATTCTTTCCTATCCTCACGCGCCACTTGTTTCATGGCATTCAAGACCATTGTACATTGTAGCCGTCTCTGGCACCTAAATTATCCCCCTCCCGACACGTCCCTTCAGTAAACTTCGAATATACAAAACTTTGACGTTATCGGAAAAAATAGCGACAATTAAAAAAGTAGAAAAGGGCACGAAGAAAAAATATGAGATTGCCAAGGAATTTGGAATTCCTCCTAACACATGATAATTCACACTTAGGTACTTCTTCAAGTAGATGGATATACCTACTTGAAGAATAAAGAAAAACTTTGTCAGTTGTGGGATAGGCCACAACTGACGAAATGCCCCTGAGGATGATCTTGTGATCGAAAGTACTTGGGCAAGATTTGATAACTACTGTGTTCGATATTTGCCTTGTGTACCATCAAAGTTCATTTATTCGAACATTCAACCTTATATTAATAAAGAAAAAATCTTAAGGGTGAACGTGAGTGCGGTAAAGAACGAAAAAGGTTAAGGGAGCCAGAAAATCCAAATGTGTTTTAAAATGGTTCGAACAAGCCAAGGATAAGGAGATTCCCGTGAGTGGTCCCCTTATAAGAAGCAAAGCTGAACAATTTGTTGTTGAAATGGGAAAAAACAACTTTAGGGAGAGTACAGGGTGGCTAGAAGGCTTTAAAGAACGCAACAAAATTCCACTTAAATCCACTTGTGGAGAAAGTGGGGCCGTTAATCAGCAGCAAGCCAACGAATGGAAAAAAATGGAGGAGATGATTCAGGATATAGATGCAAGATAAATCTTGAATGTTGACGAAACGGGTCTTTTTTAAACGCACTCCTTTCAAAACACTGGTATTTAAAAATGAAAAATGTCACGGAGGAAAACTAAGCAAAGAAAGAGTCACTCTTCTAATTGGTGCAAACATGGACGGATCAGAAGTTCTGCCTTTACTGATGATTTACAAGTCGGCTAATCCGCATTGTTTTAATAACGTTAAGTCAAAACCAGTGGAAATTGTGAGCAGTGTAAGAGCTTGGATGACTAGTGATGTTTTCGTGCAATGGCTGATGAAATTAGACAAAAAGTTCATAAAAGAAAAAAGAAAAGTTAGTTTGTTTATTGACAGCTGTACGGCGTACAATACTATCTCACTAATGGAAAATGTTAAAGTTATTTCCTGCCAAACATGACTTCAGTTCTCCAGCCTATGAACCAGGGTATCATAAAAAATCTTAAACATTTGACCAGACGTTTTTTGGTTGAAAACATATTGGGGGAAGATTGCAACCACCTTAAAATAAAGTTAGACTTTCTTCAAGGCTCTCAAATGTGCAAGAAAGCTTGGGAGAAAGTAACACCCGAAACGATCAAACACTGTTTCAAAAAAGCTAGTTTTGTAAAAAAGAAGGAGAACGCAGAAAACGTTAACGACCCTTTAACAGAAGAGCTGTTTTCAGTTAACGGCTGGGAGGACGTCATTTTTGATCTTACCTTCTCTTATGAAGATTTTGTCAACGTGGATGAAGATGTTGCCGTGCAGCCAAAGCAACGAACCATATTACAAAACTTAGACGGTACTTAGAAAGTAAATATGACATAAGTAGCTTTTTTTTTTGTTCACCTTAGAAAACCTTATAATCTTTTTTCGTTGCCGAGAAGCTTAATTCTAAAAAGCAGATAAAAATTTCGGATTTCTTTGGAAAAAGTTAAAGTCCGTCTTTTTTAGTAAAAGGTAAAAAGAACACAAACAGAAGCGAGTAGAGAAGATGGAAATTCTAGTGAACCGTCTATGGACAATCCAACTCCACCCGCTAAACGAGCACACTGTAAATTTTGCTCTAAAAACGATAACAAGCTTAATATTTTATGTTGTATATATCACAAACATATTTTTAAAACCTATTCTCTTTATTACTGTCCCAGTTGTAAACTAAATTAAATTTTGTAGGTATTTGTTCTTAGGCTTTTCTGGGAAAGAAAATAATGCCTTTTATTTTTGTTTTAATTTACATTAGCAACATAATTTTTGTTTAATTAACTATATTTTTGTGTTAGTAAAGTTTTATTTAGCACCATTAGATTATTTTATTTAAGGAACGTAAACCATAGTTGGGTCATATTGACCCGAACAGTACATTTGCATAGTTGACTAGACCGATACAGCAGGGTTAAATGTATTTTAGTAATTATTGGATTTTGAAAGGATTGTAGTAATCAGTATATTTTAAAAAATACATCGTACAACACCCAGTAAAGTAATTAAGCCATTCATATTCAATGTGAAATATTCAGAGAAAAAAATTAAAAAGAAAAAGACTCTTATGTAGAAATGTAAATTCCTCGTTGTTTTTCGAATGGACCCTTAAAGCATAATAATACAGAATACATACTTTGTTAAAATACCAAAATAAGCACTCTCCTTTATGAAAATGTTTTCTTTGCAAATATTTTTACCAGTATAACAAAACACAGTAAACATTTTTATATTTAGAAGAAAAGGTTTTAATGTTTATGTTGTAGTACACAGAATATCTTTTCGTCGAAATAAAACGTACAAGCACAAAATTTCAGGTTGTTTTAGTTTACTATTATTTCCATTTTTTTATTTGAAAATGTTCTGAAATTAAAGCTAATATGTACATTCCATTTTGCTCCGGTTCTTACTATTGTCATCCTATTTTATGCAACTGTCAGTTTTGGATGATCTACCCACATCATAAAAGGGATGTTGGAAGTATCGCATAGCTTAAAATTTATTTATATAGGTAGATAACTTAAAAGGAGAGAATTTTTTTATAAAAGAAATAACAGATATTGTTCTGAAGCTATTTTCTTGTTCACATCTATTTGTCAAATCTGCTAATGATTTCAATCTAATTGTTGAACTATATCTAATTAGAAATCAATTTATTGTCTAGAAGTTAAAACTTATGAATTAAATATTTATTTCCTTTTCATCTTTCTTAAATAATTTTAATTTAAAAGCCTCTGTAATGTAAAATATCTGCCTTTATCTACATGTAGAGTCGGTTTTCCTGATTACATTTCTCCATATAAGTTTCTATCTTGGGCCATAAAAAAATTTCATTTTTTAGTGTCAAAATCATCAAATAATCATGAAAAGACGAATCAAATTTTCAGGTTGACTGCCGTAATAAATCTCACTTTAATAGTCTTCAGTAAAATCGTTTCTAAATTTGAAAATATTTCTGAAACCTTAGGAAGAGCGCCCACCAAACTGGCATGGCAAGTGGCAAGTAACAAGTAGCTCGCGTCTAGCATACTATTTACAATGTAACCTATGAAAACGAATGATTCAGCACACCCCAAAACGACAGTGACGTCATTCATTCTAATCATTCGTTTGCATTGGTTACATTTGAAGTAGAATGCAAGACGCGAGCTACTTGCTACTTGCCACTTGCCATGCCAGTTTGGTGGGCGCTCTCACTTAGAGGTAATCATACATTGCTGTATTGGCGTATTCTTACAGAAAACCAATCATTCTCAGAAGTTCGTCGACATTTTTCGCTGAGGAACAGTTTCATCAAGAAATAAGTCGTTTCTGGTAATATAATGACATAAAATATATATTCCTATTTTTCTAACGTACACGTACCCTACGCCTTCCTAAATGTAAATCTAAGTATCAATGAAATGAGTACCACCGGGTCGTATGTGTACATCTCTTACCGAACTGTTCATCCATCGGCCGATCCGATCCTCCTGGGCATTCTAATTTAAGTCCCAAATCCATTTTCTTTTGGTGCCTATCCTCTGTGGATGTTGGTAATCACAGTGGTCCATACAACTTTGTTAACAGCTGCTCTAAATAGATGTATGGTAGTCATTCCTGCCCACTGTCTGTAGTTCTTCAACCACGATATCCTTCTGCGCCCTTGAGATCTTTTGCCTTCTATCTTGCCTTGTAAAATTAATTGAATTAGTTGATAGTTCTCATTGCGCATCACATCCCCTAAGTATGTCATCTTTATGATTTTTACGATACGCATAATTTCTAGATCTTTATTTATACGTTGGATCACGGTGTTGTTTGTAACATGATGGATATAGGAACTTCTGAGCATGCGGCGGTAGCACTACATTTCGAAGGCTTCTAATCGTTTGGATGTTGTCTCCGTCAATGATCCAGGCTTCGACTTCGACTTCATATAAAAGGGTAGAAAATATATAGCACCTCAAGACTCTATAGCCTTTTCTATATTTCCTGTAAGTGGACGCATTACTTATTTAGGCTGCATCCGATCCGTCACAGACTTCCACTACACGATCTATTAATGTTTGCAGATCCTTCGCATTATCAGCAATCAAAACCGTATCGTCCGCATATCTTAAATTGTTTATGATTTCACCATTGATTTTTATACCTTCTCTTAAACCATCAATAGCTTCCCTGAAAAGCATTTCCGAGTAAGTATTCTACAACGTCGGTGACAAAATGCAGCCCTGACGTACTCCTCGTTTTATCGTGAAGTCTTGTGAGGTTTCGTTGTCTACTCGTACAGTAAATTCAAATAAAGCTTCATAGGCGACACAGCTAGACAAAAAGACCAACGTTGGAACGCCACAATGCAACATTGGAGACCTTAGAAAGGCAGACAACCAAGAGTAAGACCATAGATGAGATGGGTAGATGACATAAAAAAAGTAGTAGGAACAGATTGTAAGTATGTTGCTAACTTTAAACGTAAACATACTGTCACAGAGTATGAATGATTTAGGTTGAACATTACTATGACAACTGAGAAGTGCTGCCCCACGCGAAGACAATTTATAACTGTTAATCCAAACGCCGTCGCTTCACATAAGTAACAAGATTAACGTCAAATGATATAAATTCCTTAAAGCTAGAGCCACAGAAACATAATTCCTTCCAAAATACTTCAAATCCTTTTAAGGATCTTAAATCCAGAAAAGCCGAAAAAGTTTCAACGGTATCCACTCGTGAGTTTTAATCAACTGTGGCAAGTGTGCAAAAGTCAAGCTGTCTTAATTCATTACAGACTGTCTCATTCAGATAAACCCGTAATATCCCAAAGGAATTTAAGCGACCACAAATAATCTTAAAACCGGGTAAATTACCGGAGAGTCTCAAGAGCTACAGGAAAATAGTTCTGCTGTATACAACATACAAGCTACTGGAACGGCTAATTTATAATAGAATCACCACGCGTCTCTTCGATAGGATTCTTGTTGAATAAGGTAAGTTTGAATCCAAAACGCTTAAATACAAAAGCTGTACAAGTTCTATTAGAGCTAGGATTTTAAAGGAAACTCGAAACCTCAGCTGCATTTATTGAGTTATCATCAGCAGCTTATAATACAGTTTGAGGAGGGGGAATAATATACAAGTTTCTTCGTATAATCCCATGCAAGCTTACTTTGCCCGACTGATAGACAATATGCTTATTGATAGAATGATACAAGTCAGTATGGGATTCAACATCAGCCTCCCAATAAAACTAAAGAACGGATTACCGCATGGATCAGTTCTTGCTCCACTACTCAACTTGAAAATTTCACACATGTCGGAAACAAAATCAAGAAAGTTTTGCTATGCAGACCCGTCTGGTCACTTCCAATAAATTATATCTGAGATGCAACAATAAAAACCAATATCCAAAACCAACAAAGACAAAAAACTTACAGCCAAGCCGCTACAGATAAGCTACAAATTAAAAGTAGTAACCCAAAACATAGCTTTAATTGAGAGTACTCTCCAACAAATACGGGAGATATTTACCAAAATGAACTACCGCATCACTATAGCACACCCAGAAGTGGTAGTGCTATCATAATAAAAGAAACTATCAGAAATCATCAAGAACTAAGCTACAAAACAGAAATGATTCAAGGTACTTCAGTAAGTGTTTAATTTTAAGTAAAACAAAATCTTTTGAGAATCTTAACATAAGACTAAGCCAGGGGAAAAAAAGGGAGAGTATTTTTGCAAATGGACACTTTTCATTTCAATACTTCCGATAATTTCTTCTTGTGGTTTCATGCGGACCTCTTGATGCAGAGTTCTTTTATTACATTGGCAATTAAATTGGGGTTAAATTCATTCATCCTTGGCGCTATAACTAAGTTGGCGCTACAGCTCCTCGTGAACTCTGGCCTACCTCAAAACTTTCTTCCACCCTTCCTAGTCGATTCCATCCCCTTACTCCTTCTTCTTCTTCTTCTTGTGCCGATTCCACTAATGAAGGTTGGCTATAACCATTGAAAATCCGTCTCCATATTCTGCATTTCTTAAAAGCGTTTGTGTGTTTAGCCCGGTCCAGTCGCTAATGTTTTTCAGCCAGTATATTTGTCGTCTACCAGGACTCCTTTATAATCAGCTGCAACAACTCGCATTTCTCATTTCTAAGTATGTGCACATACTTAGAAATATATACATATACATATCACATATGTATATGCTGTGTTTCTCATTTTAATGATGATCAAAAGTTCTCTGTCTCTTACCATTCTGTACAACACTATTTCGTTCGTAATATGATCGGTCCAGGTCCAGGTATTTTTAAAATTCTAAAATTTTGAAAATTTTAATCTTACCCTTACTTCAATCTCCCTTAAATCATCCTGCACATCGTCCAAAAACCTGAATTTAGGTCGCCCTCTTCTTCTTCTTTCGACCGGCCCATTTAGCATGGTTATTTCAGAAGGAGTAAAATGCATTTTCAAGATAATATATTTTGGTAGTTTCAACAAGTACATTGCTGCATTGGGTTTGCCTTTCAGTCATTTTTTGATCAACTATGTCGATTGATATTAGCTGTGTTGATTGCTGGAACAATTTTAAGAAATAATTGATTTTTATTTCCAATATTTTTTTTAAGTCTGAGGCTAATAAAAGAAATTCATACCCTAGAAACCTTTCCTTGTCAACGTTCGTAGGGACAGAAGACAGTGGCGATTGGGTGTTGGAAAACTTGTACATGGGATTAATTGTTTATTTTGATCAGTGTGCATTATTTAAAGCAGGTTCTTATTTTGTCAATAGCAATTTATAATGAATCACTTTAAATTTCATTACTTTTTGGTCAGAAAATTATATAAATATGTACCTATATAATATCAATCAAAATACTCTGTAAACAAATTCCCACATCAATAATGATTCAATTATTGTCAATTTCTTATATCTACGTAAATAGGCGAGTGAATGACACATCAAATGGTAATTACATCTGAAACACAGAAAGACAATCAGTTCCGAAGAATTTTTATCGATATGGAGTTAAAATTTCCGGTGTTCTCACATTTAACTAGAAAGCCAGCTGGTCAGATTACATGACATTAGAAATTTTGCGTAATACATAAATATGAATGTACACCGATATGAACATGTGTGGTGTAACAAAGACATTGATTGTTAAGCTGTTTGTTGTAGTTAACCTGTAATCATAGATAAACAGTATGGTTTGCTTTGTCTTAAAACAATAAACAAATCAATAGTAGGATAAGCAAGAGTTTAATAAATATTATCGGAAAAATAAGATAAGTAGTGAATAATAATCTCTTAAGAAATTAGAAAGAAAATACATCATAAAAAAAAGATAATGACAAATAATACAGAAGAATCCCAACTGAAAATAATAAACAAAGAAAAACCACAAATATTAGAAGATATAAATAAAACGTGGAATTGAATAAAAAGCTGGATATATTCAACGGAAAAAGAGTGCACAAGAAGCATAAGAATTAGTGTAAAAGAGAAGAGTTATGCTATAAAATATCACAAAAACAAGAAGCATCACTCAAGAAATAGCCGAACTGAAAAGGAGAATAAAAGGTATGTGCAATAGAGATAAAACAATCAAGTTAAATATTTGGAACAAGAGCCACAACTTCAAGCTGGTTTAGGATTGCATTTGTCAGTAAATACTTTCCGTTGCCAATTCCTAACTTCCTATACTACTTGTAATTATAGACAATTATACCAAATTGTTTGGCTTTACCGACGAAGTCGACAACGACGAAAGAAGTCATAAGTTGTCTTGAAAAGCAACTAAGAATATTTGGAAACCATTCTCGAATGATAACCGCCCGAGGTACAGCGTTACGATTAGAGGAATTTGAAATATATTGTCAAGAATAAAACATTCAACATGTTCTAGTCACAACTGTAGTAATACGAGGAAACGGTCATGTTGAATGAGTGAATAGAACAAGTATCCCTGTGTTTATAAAATTTGAGTTTAGAAGAACCTACGAAATGGTATAAAAATGTTGACAGTATAAAATGCATTGAAATCTACCTATCAACGAAGTATAGGTATAAATATAGGTATAGGTAATACTACACATAGGTAAAGAAATAATAAATAAGACTTACTCACAATCAATTTAATTTAACTATTCAGACGGCCAGTTTCGCTTTCTACAATATGCAAAGCATCTTCAGGTCTCGATACAAAGTTAAATAAATGATGCCGGTACTCTATTAATTGATGGATGGTAGAACATGGTTGAAACTATTATGTATTGTTGAATGAAGAACTTAAGTTTGCTATTGTAGTTGTTTGACAATAAACGGGAAGTTCTTGAGGAGATAGATTTGATCCAATGAAGTAGAGATAGGTGTAATGTGATTGTTTGTTAGATGAAAGTGATGTTATATACCATTGTATTATTTAAAAGTTATTTATACTTATTCAAGAGATATATTTATAAAATGTGTGTTATTTATTGAGTATTTATTTTATGAAGGTGACAGTTTTATGACAATGAATAAGATGTACAAATTGTGTGGGTGTGCAATTCTTTCAACTTAATTATCAAATTTCTTTGATAAAGTTCTATTGGCAAAATGGTAGATTATTGCAAAGTCGAGTATATAGAAATATTAAAGTTAAAACCATTAAGGACAATTTAAACACACTAAAACAGAAAACACTTAGAAGTGACGAAACAAACATTAAATTTAAAAAGGGAGGTTATATATGAAAAGATCGAACAATGATATAACTAAGCTCATGTTGGTTTGGCAATGCCCTTATTTTCTCATTGTTACATACGCAGCTGATGCATGGATTATGAAAAAATCGACAGGAATAAGATCGAAGCCTTCGAAATGTGGGTCTATAGGAGAATTCTACGCGTGTCCTGGACAGAACATAGAACCAACCTGTCAATTCTGGAAAAGCTTCATATAAAGACAGGCTATTAAAAAAAGTAAACCGACCATACCTAATTTACTTCGACCCCATAGCTAAAAGAACGGGGATCATAGAACTATTGGTAATAGAAGGGAAGGTAGAAGGCCGAAGGCCAAGAGGAAGATCTTCAACACGATGAGCAGACCAAATGAAGACTTTGGTGGGAGAATTCCTCCATGAAGCCATCCATATGATTGATGATTGATTAACCTATCAATAATAATAAAAATGGGTTTTCTAAAACTAAAACATCTTGACATTACAGAACATAAAACTAATTAGTTAATTTGTCCGTTTCACTACTTCGGTGTATTGAAACGGACAGATGGTGTTTTGAAAAGGACATCAGTTTACTTAAACCAATTACTAAGGTAATATTCATGAACCTTATTAACACATATGAAAAAACAACATTATTAACAACTTAAAAGCATTAAATAAAATATAAAACATTAATTACAATTGTTAGAAAAAAAATGGCGAACTCCTTGTAGACCACAAGATTCGTGACTCCACCTCTTGCACATATAACATTGCAGCCAGTCTATCTTACTTTGAATGTAGTCTCCATTACACACTCTGCGTGTCTCATCTTCTTCATCTTTTTCATTGGCAAATTTTGTCTGATTTTTATTTGTTTCCTTCTTTGTATTTTTTGCTTTTTCAAATTCATCAAGATGCAAGTCCTCTTCAACGCTTGTCGTTTGTTCTACGTTTTTATCAAGAACTATTTTTAATTTTTAAATCCATATTTTCCAATTTCCATATTTTTATGTATTTTTTTTTGTAATATTATTAATTTATTTTTTATCTTTTATGTATAGTATGTCTGCGGCTATGATAGGTTTTGTCTTTTGTTTTGTCAGTGGTTTTTTATAGAATCGACATTTTTGTTGTAGTTTGTTTATGGTTGTCTTTTGGTGTGTCTGTTGGTGTTTCTTAGTAGCTAATAGTTAAGTTTGTACTATATTCTTCTTCTTTAATGTAATATATTCTTCTTTAATTATAATGGCATATTTGGTTATGTATATTTATGTTTTTATTTCATTGCTTTTTTAAATAGAGTTTTATACAGTCCGCTGCCTTTCATTTCTCTTCTTTTATTTGAATATACATACCCATTTCGAAAGGGGGAAACCAGCGAGTTCTAGATTGAACAGAAGATCTTTTCTCCCCCTTCAGGATGACTCTAATTGATATATTGAGGTCATCGTATGTGCAGAACGCAACACCGGTTTGTAGTGAAGAATTAATAAAGTTTATAACGACCGAACCCATTGTTTTAGAGATATGTTTAAGACCTTATAGGATAATAATAGTAAAATCATAGTAAATGCTCACAAAGTATTAAGTGGTGGGCTTAAAACAAACTATACTGTAAAATTTAATGACGATGCCAATCTGGTCGCTGAGACCACCAAGATAAATAATGGTTTATTTATGGTTAATTAATTCATTTTATTTTGAGATATTTATATAAATCTTTAGGTATGTTATTTTTTTATTTTTTTATCTTAAAGAGGCACGGAAGTTCAAGAATACGGATAAAACAAACTCATTTCAAATAACGACTCCCTCGACTGTCATCCTACACGACACTCTATTACGTGTAAATTGTGTGTCAGCTTTTTATAAACATTACTTTTTCTCCTTTTTAAGAATCTGCAAGTATTGTTACCACAAAAAATAATGCGTATTATCATGTAACATTTGAGCTTTTGTTAAGATTAAATTTCTTGTTTTCTTTGAATAAAGGAAATCAAATTTTGGTATAGAATGGTGTAATTTATCCCAGGGCCTTAGAAAACCGCAAAATTCTATTTAAATGAAAATGTTTCTCTCGAAGTTTGTATTTGTATTTTTTCCTTTTTTTTTTGTTGAAATGTTCTAAGAGCATACTTTTTTGAGCATCTTTTAAAAGTCACCTTTAAACCATGGGATAAATCCTTTTTTATGATATAAATGATAAATAAATCCTTAATTATTACGAGAATAACAAAAACTCAAAGAAACAATGGGAATCTTCTAATAAACGGAAGCAATGTCGACTGTGGAAAATATGCATAAAGTCCTTTTACCCAATGACGACCGATATGCAATTAAGATATGATCAGTGGACCTCAAACAGTGAGGCGTTAATATTTAATTCCGATCGCTTGAAAAGTAATACATAGTATATTACTTTATGAGGCGGAGAAGCATGACTTTTCTTGACGCGCCCGATATTACGCGCCGAACGAAGTGAGGCGCGTAATAGAGTACGCGCCTAAGACCTGCCTAAGACCTGCAGTTTGTCTGTAAGGGTTTTTGTCGCTTTCCAGGTTTCACATCCGTTAAGTAGTACAGACATGACATTTGACTGGAATGCGGATCTTTGTCCTCGTAGTGTAGTCTCCAGACCTCCAAACAGGGTTGAGCATGCTGAAAGCTTGTTGCGCTTTTCGTATCCTCATACGAATATCATCTTCTGTACCTCCGCTTTCTGTTATGACACTTCCAAGATACGTAAAGTTTTCCACATTTTCAATCTGCATGTTATTAATGGTGAGTAGCGTGTTGTTTCTTGCATTTATTCTCATGGATTTGGTTTTACCAATATTGATTTTCAAACCTATTTTATTGGCTTCAGTGGAAAGTGTTTCCAATTGGTCAGCCACATCTTGGAACCTTTTTCCTAACAGGCAGATATCTACACGCATCCCTGTCTGACTCCAGTAAGTACGTCAAATTCGTCACTGTTGATCCCATTGTGTGTCACGCTGCATTTCGATTCAGTGTACAGTAACTTTATAATGGAAATTATTTTATGCGGGATGTTTCTTAGCTCTAAAATTTTCCATATCGCATCATGAGATAAGCTGTCAAAAGCACGCTCGAAATCAACAAAAACCATGTATAGGGGTGTGTTCCATTCAACCGATTGTTCCATTATTAGCCTCGCAAGTGCTATTAATGTGTCATTATTTCTATTTAGGTTTCATTCGTATGTTGGGTCTTTAGGATTGACTTCTTTAATGCAGCTGTCCTGGATGTTGGAGCTTACGAAGCAGTTGTCTGGGTTGTAGTTTCGTCGACACATTTTGCTGGTAAACGAGCAAGGCAATTTTGGGTCGTTCCATAGTGTTGTTATTGATTTTCGTCCACTAATTCAAGAAACGTTCTTTATTTGTCTGCTTTACCATATCCCCAACAAATGCAACGGCTATTGAAATACAATACAAACCAATACAAACTGGGTTTTCTGGTTTTTAAAACTACTGGCGATTTAATGCCATTTTGTGCACTGACAGATCTGGTCTTGTAAATATTACACTGCCGTGCTTATGGTGTGACACATCTCTAAGAATAAACGCAGTCCAGATATGCAGTCCATATATCTTTGATCTGTTTAATGTTCGTCTATTCCACGATACTTAAGATAACAATTGTGAGAATCCTAAGAACAACTGGTATTAGTTGACATTTAAAAAGATATTACATGGTTAAAATGCCTTAATAACTTTACATTTTACACGAATGTTTTCAAACTAAATGAATCACACTGTATATCCTTATTTGTTAAAATTGTTTTGATTAGGGTATGGCATATTGTATACGTTATTGTTTTGTCTGGTTCGCATTTCCACATTTACATCGTCGTCGTTGGTTATTATTTCAAAATGTTCGTGTCATAACTGATCGCAAAGCTTGTCCCTTGACTCCCTTGTAGTCTATTTGCTTACTAAACATGACAACATAATGCAAACTAAACATAGGACCGACTTAGTTGCCGCAGTGTTTTCTTTCAATTTCGCTTAGAACAATAAATATGTATCTGAAAGCGGATGTACACTTCCCTTTAAAAACGCATTTAAAACGAAACTATGAGCTTTAAATAAAAACTATACTTGGTATATTGAGCAGAAAAAAAGCGGGAAGATAAATCACAGCTTCGACGTTAAGTAATCAATCATAGAACAACTTTCAGTGCTAAAAAAGCGAAAATTTATTGAAGCGAATCTCACATTAATGGAATCACGACTAAAGTAAACAAAGAAATAGGAATGGATGCAACCATAATCTATGCTGTAACTGGAGTAGAAACTAGAGTTGGGAAAAGCGTTCCATTTGATGAATCGTTACATTTTTTTCTACTGTTTCCTTAGGGTGGCAGCACACCGAAAGAGCAAAACTGTTTAAGTCAAAAACGTTTTTGACTAAACGAGTCTGATGCTGATGTTTCCATATAAATGAAATGAACTGACCCACACTGATTAGACGTGTGTCTTACGCATGTTAAGGCTCATGTAGTTTCAGTCAGTCTGTTTGATGTTGATTATCGGATCGTCGATTTGTGTGGAAACATTTTAATGTACGCAGGCGCAACGTGTTTTTTGGAATTCCCTTCTTAAAACCGCGATGTGGAAACAGCGATATTTTGCTTGTTTATTTTGTGTCTATCATGGAAGTAGAAGCACAAAAATTTATTGTACTGATTGAGGCCAGACCTCCTTTATATAACTATCAATTAAAAGATCATCACAATCGAGATTTGATAGAATCTCTC
Organism: Diabrotica balteata; assembly: GCA_918026665.1. Taxonomy (NCBI): domain Eukaryota; kingdom Metazoa; phylum Arthropoda; class Insecta; order Coleoptera; family Chrysomelidae; genus Diabrotica; species Diabrotica balteata. The sequence continues at coordinate 17,996,649 of OU898283.1, read as the reverse complement.
TGGAAAGAAATTTCAGAGGCCATGAAAGCATCAGGTACGAAAAATATTAATAAACTTGACTATTATTAAATATATTTATTTTAAAATACAGAGCAACAGCCTAATGTGTGCGGAGATTAAATATTATTTTCATTTATTGGTTAATTTATAAAAGTAAATTTGTTTTGTCGTGGTACAGTGCCTTCTGGCGAATTAAAGTATTGCATAAATAAAGGGCTTGTTGCTAGGGCTATGTTTGATTCTCTTCGCCAACTATGCGACTTGCTTTTCAGTCTTCCGTCAACAGCTCTCTTTCTCGAAGCATGTTATGAAGTACTCAGCATTTTCTGGAGAAAGTAATATGGTGATTTCAAGTACACGAAATTTTTTACTCAGTAATCCAAAAGCACATTCAACTATTTGACGAGCTCGTGAGTGGCGGTAATTATATATTCGTTTATCAGGAGTTAAGTTGTTTATACTAAAGGGTCTCTGTTGTAAAAACAACATTTTATATTAATGTTAGTTTAATTTTTCGTTCTCACAAATATTGGCTTGGATCCTATGCTACAGACTGTACTTTTTGCCTGCAGAATATTTGTGCCATCAATACCTTATAAGGGTTTTTTGGTCGTAAACCGACGCCTTCTTGTCGGCACTTTTAGATAAAGATTCAAACCAAAATCTCTTGTAGATGTGTTCAGAGTCTCAAGCTGTGCGACAGTGTGAGGTACTCGCCGGTACCTAAGCTCTCTTCGCCTCCAAAATGCAGTGAAATGTGTATTTGTTTTCTCGTTAGTTCGCGCGCCCCTAAAACGTTGATATAATAATGGACAATGTTTTAAAGCGAACTCTTTCATTAGTGTTAGTGCTTTTGTAAATATTCTCTCGTTATTAAATGTGTAGATTTAATTAATTACGCTTTATTTTTCTCTAAGTACAACCCCTATTAAACCAAACACATAAGGAACCATCGCCGTGAAGTCTGCTTGTATATATCAAAGAAAACTCTTGTACAGTCCATGGTCCTAAAATATTTGGTACTGTACACGCACGGGAAAAGGAATTTAATATTCTTTCCCCCCAACAATTGGTGGAAATCAGACAAAATTCCATCAGTCTCAATAAATTTTTTGAAAGCGAATATGCTCATCGCCGACGAAAACAAAAGGAAATATATTATTATTATTGTTTAGGAATATTTTTCGGGGATGTGGAATGTTTAACTCATTCTTGTGAAATAATTTTAACAACATTTGATACAGAGAATACTCCACTTTCACTATTTCTTACTATTATCCAAAATCACCAACATCCACAGCTATAAACTTCGCATCAACATCTGAGACTGCTTGAAGAACGATGGAATTGGAATGTTTGTAATTATAGTACGCTGAACCAGCCTTTATTGGGCATTGTATTAAAACGTGTTTCCCATCTATGGATCCTATGCAATTGGGGAAGTTCCAGAATTGCTCAAATTTCTTTGTAACTTCTAGCCATTTATCTGTTGTCGGCTTCTTCATATAAATCGGAGACAGAATATCCGAAATCGCTGTACATGTCTCCATTACTATGTTTCCTTTTGTCGTTGCTCCAACTCGAAAATAAGAGTAAAATGACTGAAAGTGCTCACCTATTGCCAGAAATATGAAAAAGATAATAATTTTTAGTTTGTTTTTCTTGAACTTTTAACTTCTATTTTTAAGTTCCCTTTTCTAGTGTTATTTTTAAATAAACATTATTTTAGTTGCAGATTGTAAAACAAAGTGGACTTCATTGCACAATTCATATGCTCGACAAATACGGGAACTAAAAAACACACCCAGTGGCGCTGCTTCTTCCAAAAAGAAGAAATTGTCTCTTTGTGATGCAGTGTCTTTTCATGAGTCAACACAAAAAATGGCAAGTAATTACGATCAATCAGCAGTTATAGAAGACAATACAAAAAATCATAATCTCGGTGAAAGTGATGCTGATTTTGATGAGATCAATTCACAACATTCTGCTATATCTACGCTTTCCATTAGGCCAGATTTAAATCCACATAAGAAATTAAAAAAAGCATCTAACAAACATTACAAAGAAACCGCAGCCGACTTAGTGGCTGGTCCAATAATTAACTTTTTAAAATCTAAGACAGGACATACAGACGAAGTGCTTAACAATAGCGATTTCAATTTCTTTAACCCTCCGTTAGTCGCTATCGGTCTCACACACCGACGACAGAATTATTCATTTGGGATTTACAAATAACTGTTATTTTTCTATCGCTACTTTCTGTACCTCTCCCTATCAACCAAACTCGTGTTATTGTACATTCTTACATTCCTGGGTACAGTTGTGTAAGTTTTACAGTTATTTTCGGTGCCAGAGTCCGTAGCGACTAACGGTGTAGCTATTATTTGTTGCAGAACTTGCAGAACAGGTAAATATTTATCATCTTGTTATTACGTTTTATCGGTAAGTTTTTGTCAATTCTTATTTATAGATGTTCTTTGAAGCCAAACAAGTTTGACTCCAACTCTTGTTGGAATTATGGACATGTTTCCTACCCACTATGAAAATTATTTTGACGATAAGGGAAGTGAAAGCGAAATAGATCAAATTGAGGTGGTGATGGTGAAAATGAATCGAAACAAGATGTGACAGATGAGAAAAACGAAAGTGGAAGTAACACCTTAGCGTTTATTGGAAAATATAGCGTTACTAGATGAAAAAAGGCTGTTCCACCGTAAAATGTTTGAACAAGACAAGAAAATTATATAGTACGTAATACAAACTAATGTTTGTATTTTGAGAACGATATCCGATGTGCAAATTAAAACATCAATGAACTTACTTTAACATTTAATTGTGGCTTATTCCCATTTAAACAGTAATTAGTTAAAAATACCACAAGAAAATAGCTTCAGAACAATATTCACAATATATTGTTATACTAGTGTTTTTCATTTTATATCTGTTTTTTTTTTCAAAAAAATATTTTCAAAAATATTTTTTAGTTATTCCTATACACAATATAAAATATTTGTATGAATTTTATAATAAAAACAATTTTTTTTAATTGTCGGTCTCAGACACCGTAGCGACTCTTGATGCTCAGTTTTTCCTAGCGACTAACGGAGGGTTAAAAGTTTTAATACCTGACATGCAAAAATTGTCAGAAAAAAGACGTCGTGATTTCAAGATACAAATTATGCTATCGTTAAATAAGTTTTTGGATGAAGAGGAAGACGAACATAGTAGAAGTAGAGCATCACATCCATCTGCTGTTTCCACGGATAGATTTCTATTTTCGTATAATTATGTAGATATTTAAATTCATGTAAATAAAGTATCTCTATAAAGTATTTCTTCACAACTGTATCAGATATTAATTACAATAAATAATCAAAAGAAATGGAGCTCATTCTTGTAAAATGCTGAAATTTTTTTTTCATCTGCCCTTAATTTTTGGAGCAAAGACTGGAGAGTTTTTTCAGCAGTTCTTTTCTCATTTATATGATGCACCCAAAATTGTCTTTTATTTTGCGTTTTTTCGTACTGTAGGAGGAACCACTGCCAGAAAACTAGTGCAATTTCGTCGTTATCTATCGACCTCTTTAATAAAACTGATTGCAGTACGGATGGTGCAAACATTTTGTTTCTCTTGAAAACAAAATGTTTCTTGTGGAAACAAAAACGTTTCCGTTTCAAACAAAAACGTTTTTGACTAAAACAGTTTTGCTCTTTCTGTATGCGGCCACCCTTTAAGGTGGAGATCACTCATATAAAGGAGATAAGAGATTTGTTAGTCAAGGTTTGTTAAAATTAGTTTCACACTGGAAAAATGACTTTTGATAGTTTTGGAGATCACTTTATTCAAATAATACATCTACCGATAAATTATTTCGCAGTTATAGTCAATACCCCAGTTACCATTCTAGATTAAAGGAATAATTATCAAGTATGTTGTAGATATACTATATATTACCTGATTAAAATATTCTGGGAAATGAAAGTTTCATTTAACGGTGCCAATGAAAACTTTAGTGTTAAATGTACATGCTGCTCTTGTGTATGAACATTTTACAAGTGCTGTTCGGAGTATAGTTTCTAAGTATTCAGATATGATCGGAGTTGGGGAAGTAACTATTTATAGTTTTAAAGCTACGAAAGAGTGGAAGTATTACAGAAGCACCGAAAACGTCAACAGGGAGAAAACCCATTCATATAGATGATACTGCAAAACAATCGATTCGACGAAAAGTTTATTCATTGTATTTACAAAAAAAGATTCCTCCTTTGGATAAACTTTTAGTAGATATTAATGGAGGTGAATATTTGCCAAACATTAAAAGAGATAAATTGTATAAAAACCTTACGCGAATTAGGATTCGTTTATGAGAATAACAATAGACAATCTGTGCTCATAGAGAAAGAAGAAATTATTTGTTGGAGGAGGCAATATTTAAAGGAAATTCAAAAATTAAGGAGAAAAGGCAAAAATATTTTTTATTTAGAAGAAACATGAATAAACGAAGGACATTTTGTCAAGAAAGTTTGGCAATATAAACTGGTTACAAATGCTCGTCAACCATTTATAGAAGGTTTATCTACGGGCTTAAAGTTTCCAAAGGGTAAAGGTCGCCCTTTAGTTATCACTCATACTGGGGGAGATAAAGGATTTGTTGATGGAGGCTTGCTAGATTTTATTTCAAATTCTACGATGTCTAACACGAAGAAATGACTACTGATGTTTTTGAGGAATATTTCAGTTAAATGATAGATTTATTACCGACCAAGTTACCATTCAAGATTAAAGGAACCGTTACCTAACAATAAATGGAGAAAGCAAGAACTCTTGGATTTTCTAATAACTAAAGAAATAGTAGTGCCAGCAGAAGATTTACTCCAAAAAGATTTATTGCAGCTATTCAAACAATATTCAGCAAAATTTAATAAGTATAGTGTAGATGACATAGCAAATAAACATAGAGTGTTGCGATTACCACCTTATCACTGTGAACTTAACCCCATACTTTAGTATTTTTATTTCCTTTGGTAATCCCGTATGTATTATAACACCGAAAAAGTATTTTCAATCCTTTTGCATCGCTGGAGTTGATAATAAACACATTTTAAAGTTGTTATTATATATGACAGACGCGTATTTCCTTGGTATTCTTTTGATCGAAGCCGCTTTAGGATTTTATGTTTTGTTTATACCGAGTTGGGTGAACGATTTTTGAAGATAATTACATGACTCTCGGCAAGGCCGGCCGCTGTTAAAGGCGTTTAATTTTATTGAAGTCCGAATTTTTCTTCAAAATTCGTAATGTCTTTTCGTTTTTCTTCATGGAAGTATAGTGTATAGTAGCAGTTCAATGTGTAGTTACAGTTTTAAGTGAGGTTTGAAAGGGAGGTTGTTGAGACAAGAGAAACCCTGAGTAGTTGTTCGCAACGTTTCGTTTGTTTTGCTTACCCTATCTCTAGCCCCATAATTTATGTCCCCAATATTCAACCCCTTATAGTAATACCCTATGTGGTAGGCACACAATTCTTTCCTGCTAAAAAGAACCAAAACATACACAGAAGAAATTGTTGGAGATTATCAATGCGGATTTAGACCGGGTCGCTCTACTATTGACCAGATATTCACAATAAAACAGATAATAGAAAAATGCGGGAGTTTGATCGTGAGCTTCATCAGATGTTCATAGATTTTAAACAAGTATTTGATAGAGTATGCAGGGACAGACTGTGTATAGCGATGCAGGAACTTGGCTTTCCAAAAAAACTAGTCAGGTTGATACGGATATGTATGGAACGGTTACGATGTAAGGTAAGAGTTGGACAACAATACTTGGAGACATTTGAAATAAACAATGGACTAAAAACAGGGAGATGCACTTTCACCACAACTCTTCAACTTAGCTCTGGAACACATAATCAGAAGTGCAAGAATCGAAAAAACCCAATAGAGTATTTCATCGAGAAGGACCAAACTACTGCTGGCATTTGCAGACGATATCGATCTAATAGGAAACACACGATTAAGGATGAAGGAGACTTTCGTGAGGTTCGAGAAGGAAGCAGAGAATATGGGGCTCCAAATCAACGAAAACAAGACGAAATATATGTATATGAGCCTCAATAACCAAAGCAGAGACAGAATCGGTCAGAACATCACCATCGATGACTTTAACGTTGAGCGCGACTGGAAGGAGACCACGCGGTCGCCCTAGTCTCCGGTGGCGAGATAATATAGCAGGAGACCTAAGCACTATAGGCATGGCGAATTGGATGGAGGTTGCTCAAGACAGAAAACAGTGGAGGCATGTTGTCGAGTCGGCTAAAACCCACAAATGGTTGTAACGTCACGGAGTAAGTAAGTAAGTAGGCAAAATAATTCGTTACAATACAACTCTGAGCTCAAATGAAGGGATATGTCGCAAAAAATAATACAACATTTAAACTTCAATATGTTAGTCAACTATTATCTGACTCCATATCATAAATTTGAGGTTTTTCAGGGTAGTCATATTAAAGTTGAGTGAAAATTCAGATAAAAATGTATCAATTAATACGTTTTTTCTGCACTAGTCAACCCTGTGTTTAGACCTTTGCTCTAGATTTTGTGCTATCAATAATTTTCATACGTACTATAAGGTATCGTTCATATTCTGCCATAAAAAATGTGCTATTGTGCATTCCCAAATCTAGTATATTAATTTATATAAATAAAAAGATTGATAAATAATATCATATACGCTGAAAACCAATTTAGAACCATTGTAACAACAAAAAAATTTCTTGAAACATATATCTAGGTTGTGTTTATTAAAATATTTGTGTTAAATTATTTTTAAAATAAAAATGCGAGCGTTGCTTTTATAAAATAATGTACCATTTCACCAATATTTTAACCTGAAACACATTCATTACATTATCTTTAATCCTTTTTTTCATTATTAATCCCGCGAGGTGTAGCAAATATATGCTACAACCAATAAAATGTTCAATTTCCTTCAAAACTTTGAAACTTTTGCCACTTATTCGTTCGATTCCTGCTATGTACCGCTCGATACCGAACTAAACGATCCGTTCTCAATTCACCATCTCTAACATGTGGTGCAACTGAGAACACACAGACACCGGTCGACCTTGACCATCATTTTTAAAGAATGAAATATTTTATAAAGGTTAACAACCGATATAAAATCTTAAAGGAAGTCGACGGGATTCCACTCCCTCTAAATTTTATCTCTGTGCCTCAAACAACGGCTGTTTGCTGTTCATAAGCAAGGATTAACCAGAAAACGGGATCTTTGTTTATAGTCCAAAGCACAAGTACATAAAATTTTAAAGTCTTTGCTGAGCTAACAAAATCTGAAATAAATCCTAAATATGGCTTTGTTTTACTTCAACCTTAAGAGCACTTTAAACAGTATACAAGAATAGCTCAAAAGATGAATGAAAATAAACAAAATTTTTTGTCCAAATTTCTTTTGCTTTTAGTTTTTAATTGGGTAATAGGGTAAAGCACCCAATAGTCAGCCTCGCACCAGTCAGTAGTCGGCCTTTACAGTCTTTATTATAATGTAAAAATAGTGTTGAAATTAGTTTAAACCAGTGAAATAACTGTTGACAAAATATATGTTCCTGTATTGGTTAATACTCACACCCCCGCCGAACCAATAGCACCACAGGTTGATGAGCTGACCCACAGCCACCTTTACTTCCAAGCCATGAAGTACAAATTTGGCAACAATGCGTGGTAGTCCGACTGTGGTTTGTTTTGGTTTAACATTTCATATAGGAAGGCTTGTAAAGTTTGTTGAATTTATTGTTTTTTAACTTTATTCGAATGTTTTATTTGTAAATTGTGTTTAAATCAATTAGAAATTATTAATATAAGTAAAATTTCATTAAATTTAGAACTTTTAGAAGATTCTTAACGACAATTTAAAAGGCAAGTATAAATATAACCTACAAAACAAACTGAAAATAATAATACTTTTGCTTCTTGTTACAAAATATGTAAACTAAAAACAACAATAATAGTACTTTTGTTTTTTGTTACAGATGCTCTGGCATTGTTGTGTACCTGGTTGCAAAACCAATAATGCCAGTACTTTAAAAACGAAACAGGCAGAAAGTATGTTTTTGTTTCCAAAAGATCTCCAAAAAAGGTATACTGGCTTATGCTCTATTCATAGAGAAGGCTGTACAATTACCAAATCTTCCGTAGTATGTGCCAAACATTTTCATGGACATTGAAAAGTTAATATTTCCCAAAGTACCATCATATGTAACTGTTCATCGTACTAAAGAAAGAAGGAATCCCGAAGACAGAAGAAACTTTTTGCATAAGAAGAGGGAACAAGAGATAACATAATTATGTCAATTAGACTTAGACAATAATATCCCATTGAAAAACTGGACAAGTAAAATTACAAGTGACTGTGTATATTTCTATGTATTAAACATTAATCAGTTGGAACACAAGTGTGATAATATTTGTGTAATATGTAGTGTAATAGTTAGCAGTAATTTTAGTGTAATCGTTAATGTAGGTAAGAATAGATTAAGTGGTAATGATTTGAAATGGATTTTACAATATATTAAATTAACAAGATGGTCACAATTAGAGAACTTACTTTCTCATTTAGATCTGCTTTTTAGATAAGTGATAACAAATTTGAGTATTACATTCAAAAATCTTTTGAGAATATAGGCTATTTTAAATCGATATACAAGTTATAAATGGTATGTTACATTCAACACATTTTTCATGTATACCTCTTTTAACTTTGTCTATATGACAACAAACCTATTCATATTTAAAATTGCTACTTTTGTATATCTAAGTATGAAAATTCAACAAAAGTTATAAGTAAATAGTAAAATATTTAATTTTCAATTAGATTAATTTAGAACCATATTTATATTGTGTCTGATTTCTTAGGATGAATTTTTTAATCATAATAGTTACATTAAGTTTTTACTTAGCACAAATTTTATATCTTTTGTATTTTTAATAATCTTTTTAAATGTCGTGTTAATGTATTGTGTTATTTATATGCTTAGGTACTTAATATTTAAAATTTCTAGAGATTCTTGACTGCATTTGATTGTAAGATTAACTGTTTGACACTGTATTTTAAGTGCAATAAATTTTACTCTAGTGATTATTTTATTGATAATATAACCTAAATAATAATAAAACTTTATATATATTTACTAGGTATATATAAGGTTTTATTAATTTAATTTCCCTAAAAATATTTCTGTAATGAATTGAAGTTTTCAAAATATCAGTTTCCTAAAATTCAAATTAGTTTAATATTCTGGTAGACCTTACAGCTGATTATCGGACTACCGACGTCATAGAATGCGGTGTTGCCTTTTTTACTTCATGGCTTGGAAGTAAAGGTGGCTGTGGCTGACCTGTACTCGTTCATTTTCACTACTGCTACAGAGAAGTCTGGACGAATTTTTTTCGTATAGATTCGTGTTTGAGATTTCGGTAAGTTTTTCTATGAATTTGATGTAATTTCTGGTGAATTTTAAGTAATGATGTTATAAAATGTTTATTTTATGCTAAAATTAATCATTAGACTCATTTTATTTGTTTATTGCGTTTTAATATTTAGGGGCCGACTGCTGGGTTTTAGATTTTTTAAGGTTGGTCCAGTACTCAGCCACAAGGGGCTGACTACTGGTTTTTTACGATTTTATTAGATTTCGTCAAAATTAATACAGCAAATAGTCCATATTTTAAGCTTTGGATTGAATTAACCACTGAGATAAAAGGTTAATTTTACCAGTAGTCAGCCATGTATAACAGTAAATGCACGATGAGGGACGAGTAATAGACTTCCAATAGTCGTCCGTTAGCTCTGATACATAAAACTGGATCTTAATGCCTTTTAATTAGGATTAAATTTATGGTAGGGGTTTTTTAACATAAAAATATTTTATTATAGATTGTCATCATGTCAAAGACCAATCCACCGGTATAAAGAAGGGCAATTGTCACAAGCTATGACTACAATAAGAAAAGGGATGGAAATTAGAGAAGCTAGTCGAGTTTTTAGCGTACCTCGAGGAACCCTACGAGACCAGCTACATTTAAGAGTCTCAGAACTGCCCTGTAAAATGGGACCAGACTCAGTACTTTCTAAAGAAGAAGAGACTGCCTTGAAATAGTGATGCATAGCTTTAGCAAAATGTGGCTTCCCTTTAAAACGCGACGATCTTCTTAATACTGTCCATAATATTGTTTACCAAGAGGACCCACCTAGACCTAACCCATTTGTAAATAAAAGGCCGGGAAAAAATGGTACCAGTCATTTCTTAGACGAAATCTTGAGTTAAGTGAAAGGACACCAGAAAATATATCTAAGGGTCGAGCAGTAGTAACCGAAGAAGGTATTCGGAAGTGGTTTACTGAATTGCTAAAGCACGTAGAAGATATAGACGCGACTGCTATTTTGACTGACCCAGATCGTTATTTTTATATAATGAGTGGAGACAGTTTGAGAAGCAGAAGGAAGAAATTAGGGAGCAGAAAAAGAACGATATATTGATTAAAAAAATTAAAAGACTGGAAGCCAAGGAAAAGAAGGAGAAAGAAAGACAAAAGAAAAATGAAGAATTACAAAAAAGAAAAGCTGAAAAGTCCAAAAACATTAAAAAGAAGAAGAATAGTACAACATGCACAATGAGCAGAATAAGGTGTAACTCGTGTGAAGAGGAACTAACTAGTGACACAGAAATAAACGAATTAAAGAATATTGGTTGTTACAATTTTCCTGCGTAGTATCATATAAAATGTACTGAATTTGCTGGTAACGTTTATGAGAATGAAAGAGTTTCTATGTCCAAGACGCAAGAATAAGTAAGTGGCTGACTACAGAGTAGACATGGCTGACTTCTTACATGGCTAAAACTAGCAAGCTACATAAAAAATTGAAGCCTGAAGAAATAAATGTAATAACAAAATTTCAGAAGAATTACAACAATTCGGCGAATATTTGTCTATGGATGATGCATATATTGTTAGCCTAATAGACTTTGAACCACCTAAACCACTAGAAAAAGCACTTTAGATCCGGATAAAGAAAAAGTTCGCAAAGTGAGTTATGGGACATTTTTCACATTTAGTCCCAGTGAATATAGCCTCAAATTAGCTGTCAATTAAGTTTCACAGAACGAAATATTGCGTTGGCAGTATTGCCATGTCCTCATATGTATATGCTTCAAATACAAAGAGATAAAGCTTTTAAAATTAACATTATTATTTTATTATTTTATGGATTCAAATTAATATTTGTTTCGTTTGATATTAATTGCAATTAATTATGTATTAGAATTTTTTTTTGGCAATTGCTCTTTGATAAATTAGCGGATAGGTTTGGCAATAGAGTCAGAACACTCAAACCACCAGTTGTCAGATTGCAGACAATGTCTTTTTAACTTTATTATTTATACTGACATTTTACTATTTACTTTTAAAAACTGTTTTAAAACTATTTACTTTTTCTTTTTTTGGTAATTGTTAAGTTTTACTTTTTAAATATCTTATTGCTTTTGATTGAGTATGTTTCATTTGTAATGTAAATTGAAACACTGCCAAACACCAATATTTCATTCTGTCAAACTCATTTGAGGCCATTTTGAGGCTATCTTCACTAAGACCAGTGTTGGTCCCAATGAAGATATCCTCAAATTTGAATTGAAAGAGTTGAAATTTTCGCAGATTGTTAATGCGAAAATTTTGCAAAATATTCACATTACATTAGTAACATTTTTAAGTTCTTAAAAGCATGGTGTGTTAAAATTATCTCAGTAAATTATTGATGGATTTGAATTTTCAAATCATTTGAATAAATGTTCAAATTAACCGTCCCAACAAACACAACAGTTTGTTAATACAAAAATTACTCCTAGTTTTTTATTTGTACCTCAATACGTATTTTTTATTAAATGAATGTCCCTCCTATGATTTAAAACTATCAGACACCTATAATAATTTTTTCCGTGAAATCGATCATATTTTCATTTCTAGACTGGTTACAGTTGTTAAAACTGATTATGTCAGATTGGATTCTTTTATTTCGGAGAAGGACAAGAGGCTAATTCGTTACATATAACATCTAGTAGGTTTTTCAGGTAAAAATACTTATAATTTTGTGCAGTTTATTTTAGAGGATTTGGCCTTGATAAAATGGTAGATCAAGACAGGTTTTAAGTTTCTTTGTTATAATAAGATTTATGGTTAAAGTTAAATAATATATTTTGCTTTAAAGTGTGTGTAAAAAAGATATAAATAATTATTTTTTATTTGCATTCATTTTTTCCGGTAGAGATGTATTAGGTCATCTTATACTTTTTTTAACCATATCTTGGGTGATCTTGTCATATTTTATTGATGCGACTTTCAATGATGATTCAATATTTTTAAATATCAGTTTTTTTATATTTTGCTCTAATGTAAATTTTTTTCCCTTTTTTCCCTAAAGAATTTTTTATTCCCAAGAATTTTTTGTATTTTACTGTATAAAAAGTTTGAAAAAACAAACAAAACATAAACGTAACAAATAAAAAAACGAAAAAAACATGAAAAAATAAAAAAAAAACACATCTTTTAAACACGCCAATGTTTATATTATGTATAAACTATGACAGTCCTAAGCTTGAATGAAAGTGTGAAAAAAAGATGGTTTATTTTTAATTTTTTTTATAGTTTTATGATTTTTTAAAACTAATTTTACTAGCCTAACCGTTACCTGATCGTTATGGTAGAATAAAATTAAACGTCGATTACAAGAGAGAGCAAAACGGTCGATATAAGAAAATAATTAGCTATACATCTCCATTAAGAAAGTGTTAGAGCGCAAACCGGCCGATTTCAGGTAAGGGCGCAAAACGGTCGAGCGCATATCGGCCGACACCTTTTCCTAGATTTTAAAATAAGCCTAAAATAAATAATAAAAAAGTGAGCCTTTTTGGCTCACCCCATAGCGATTAAAATTTTGTTCAAACACTGAAAGCCCTTTGTATGAAACTTTCTAATTATAGCACTTTTCATTACGTAGAGTAGTTCTTGAAAACCGAAAACAACAAACCAAAGAGATTAGTCGATTCGATAACTTTGGTATTTTAGTTGATACAATTATTGTAATCGAATTGGGATCCAATTGATTTTTACGCTTTTGTGATTTTAGGAACGAAACGAGAACAACATTGTGCAATGACTATAAGTAATCCACTTAAATTTCAATTTAGAAGATGTTCGGTTTGCCAATAAATCTTATATTCCCAAAGAAAATTCAGAAAAGGTATTTTAGGGCAAAGGGTGTTTTGATAGATCACTGACAACAAAAATAACGAGAAATACATTAGTATATATTAAAAATGGGGGTACAATATAAAGTGAAAATGAAATATCAGGAAAAATCGGAAAGGGAAAAGTGTGGTTTTCAGCCGGAACATGCTAAATAGACCACATTTATAATCTTTATAATAATAAAAAAACAGACCGGTCTACATCATATTAGTAGACTTGAGAAAGTTTCCAGAAAATAACTGCATCAGTTTTTCCATCGTACCTGTTCTAGCAATGTGTAAAAAATACTGCAAATATCTTTGTTGTATTTGTTTAAGCAATATATCCTTTACTTTAAGTTGTTCTAATATCGATACGTTAGTGCGATGATCAATCCAGGATATTCTTAACATGTGGCGGTATACCCACATTTCAAAAGCGTCTAGTTTCTTTTTATCCTCTTTCTTTAAGGTCCACGTTTCGGATGCATATGTGGGTATGGGAAAAATGAGTGTCCTTACCAGCCTTAGTTTTGTGTATGTTATGCTTGAATTTTTCTAAATTTTTACTAGTTTCATCATAGTTGTTCTAGCAATAGTCAACCTTCTACGTATCTCTTTGTCACCCCCTCCGTCATTTGTTATTAGTAGACTTCGGCAAATATGCATATTGCATATTTTGCATATTGTGCATATTTTATGCAAATATTTCATATTTTGGCATATTTGTATAAAAGTTTGAATAAAGTGCATAAAAGTTCAGATTTTTATACTGTATTTGAAAATTTTTAAACATATCAATTTATTTCAATTCTTGTATAAAATTTTGTAGTCATTTTAATCAAGAAATGATCTAAGTACGTAATCTCTACAGGTACAAAACATTTACAACTTCAAAGAAGATCAATTTAAGTAGCCCTCAACATTCTTAGAAAGTCTCGGTCACTGAGGCATTCAGTTATTGGATAATCGCTAAGGGTTCGCTCATTTGCATTTTATGATCTAATCCCCAAATCTATCTATAATTTATTGTATCTTTACAGCAGGTAAACGGCTAATAGTTTTGTTCCTAATTTAGGGATTTTCCAAAATCTCCCAGTTTATTGAATTAGGTAAGTACCTAAACATTTCTAATTTGATGCTCAGATTTGTAAATCATTTTTGTTTTGATATTCAAAGCGTAAACACTCGTTGTGCGTAACAAAAAGGAAGATTGTGATTTTATAATGCCTAAAACAACCAGTGCTTCAACTTGGATTAATCCTTATAAAGAGCTGTCTATGGATATGGGAAAAATCTACTGTTCAGTCTGTGGCAAAATTGTAAGTATCTAATATTTTCTATTAAATATCTAATATTTCATACATACAGGGTGCTTCCAAATGACACTTACAACGTTTGACTGTAGATACTTCTCGAAAAATTGAACAAAACGATATAGTTAATGAGGGGTCAAACTTATTTACTTTTCGAGATACAGGGTGTTAAAATTAAAAAAAATTAAATTCTTTTAGTTAATAACAACAATAACTTTAAAACCAATAAACGTATTTACTTGAAATTTAGTACTCGTAGGTTGTTTTTAAATGAAAAATAGCTTCCTTTAGTGAGAAAAAATTGTCCATGGTACAATACAATGGTGTGTATTTAGAAAAATGTTTCACCTTTACTTTTTTTTATGAAGTCAGCTATTCTAAAACACAATTATTTTTATTGTAATTGAATTAACAACACAAAACTTTTGTTGAATTTTAAAATAAGTTATATGATGTACTAATGGTTAGTAACAAAAACTAATTTGTGGATTAATACTGCATTTAAAACACTTAGCGATTATTTTTTTTTCCAAACCAGTTATTTGATTAACCAAAAACACCTTGTATATTTTCATATTTTAAAGGTTGGGTTAAAATAAAGGTTTTTATTTTATTTATAGATAGCATGTGAGAAGAAATTTCAGATAGACCAACATGTGAGAACTGCTTCACACATTGCAAAAAAAGGAAAAATAGGAGGAAAAACTTCAATGGCTAAATGTTTCCAATCTACTTCAAAAAAATTAGATGAGCAAGAAACTTTTAATGAAGACTTGTGTCGCGCATTAGTGTCTGCAAACATACCGCTTTCAAAATTAGCAAATGTAAATTTTAGTTCGTTTCTAAAAAAATATTGCAAACTTAATGTTCCAAGTGATCGGTCTCTAAGAAGAAATAATGTGAACGGGCTATACTCGTCGGTGTTAATTAATATTAAGGAAGAAATTGCAGATAATTATTTTTACATATCTGTAGACGAAACCACTGATTTCTCAGGAAAGTATATTGCTCATTTATTGATTGGTGTTCTTAAAGAAGATACCTTACCAAAATCTCATCTTATTTCATGCCAGCAACTTGAGAAAACAAATGCTTTATTAATTTCGCGTTTTATACAAGAAACATTAGCAACTTTTTTTCTTCCGACAACTATTCCTTCTAATAAATTACTGCTTATTTTTATCGGATGCTGCTCCTTATATGGTGAAAGCAGGACAAAATTTAAAAATATTTTTCCCAGATTTAATACATGTTACTTGTGTAGCGCATGGCTTAAATAGAGTTGCAGAGGAAATACGAAAAAAGTTTCCTCTTGTAAATACCATGATATCCAGTGTCAAAAAAGTATTTCTTAAATCTCCTATAAGAATTCAACTTTATAAAGAAATGCTACCTAACATTCCTCTTCCACCACAACCTATTTTAACGCGATGGGGAACATGGTTAGAAGCAGCTAATTTTTATGCAGATCATTTTGTTAAAATAAAGAACATAATTGATACGTTAACAGATGAAAGTTCCCAATCTCTTTTGGATTCTAAACAAACTTTTCAGAGTAACTTGCTTCAACAAGAACTTTCATTTATAAAATCAAATTTTAGTTTTGTTCAAAAAACAATTACTCAGAATCACCAAAACCGTCATTGTTCGAAAGTACAGCATTAATAAACGAATTTGCGTCATGTTGTCGGAACGTTAGAGGTAATATTGGAAAGGATATTTTAAAAAAATTTGAAACTATTATGGAAAAAAATAAAGGTTACCATATTCTTTCTGAAGTAGTCAGTGTTCTAGCTGGAAATATTTCGGAAACAATTAATTTAGAACCGAATGTTTTGGTTAGTTTGAAAAATGCTCCCGTTACATCAATTGATGTTGAACGAAGTTTTTCCATATATAAATATATGTACTCAGACAGAAGCCACAAGTTTTTGTTAGAAAATTTTGAAGCACCACTTGGTCATTTATTGTTACCATAATTCTAAATAAGTTTATTCATACTTAAAAATGATGTAGTTACTTAAAAATAAATGTAAATCTTAATGAATAGTAGGAAATATTTAGTTATGTACACTTTTTTTTTTAATAAAATTGTTACTATTTTACGATTTTTTTATTTATTTGTATGCATATTTTGTAAAATATTTGCATATTTTCGGGTAAACACGTGCATATTTATGTGCATATTTTCTACATTTTTATTTGCATATTTGCCGAAGTCTAGTTATTAGGGACCCCAGGTATATGAAACTATTTACTACTCCAAAGCCTCAAATTTCTTTAATGTGTTGAAGATTATTCCAAGCTCTGTCTACTATCATGATACTCTCTGGTCTTTGTCTTACTCTTATTTAGCTTTAGTCCATGTTTTGCTTTTCTCAGGCATAGTTGAAATTAAATGTTCAGATAAAGCAAGAAAACTTATGCCTAGAGAAGCTAATGAGCAAAAAAAAATTAAATTTTGTCAACTAATAAACGGTCAATTGCATTTAAAAAGAACTGATTCCTATTACTATCCAGACAGCCAATTTTTTCGAAAAAAGAGTGACAAAATAATTATGTATGTACATTTGTTACATTGTAAATTTATTAATAAATAATATTACTCTAACGTGTTATTCTAATTACAATTACTTATAACACTTTATTCATCTTCCGGGTTTGGACCGTGTCATTTGTGAGTGACCCAAAAGTGGGTTCATCTCGACGTTTCGCTACAATTGTATGTAGCTTCTTCAGGAGAACAAAGAAAAAGAAATCAAAAGACAGGAAGATGGGTAGTTAGCAACGGTAACTCAGTTACTCAACGCAACCAGAGGCGAATACTAACTACCAAGATGGGCATTTGGTCACAGTAACTCAACTACTTAACGCAGCCAGAGGTGAAAACCAAATGCCAGGACTTAACTCACAACATCCGAGTATAAAATTCACAATGGAAGTAGAAAATAATCGGTCCCTTCCCTTTCTCGATGTGTTAGTCACTTCCAAGCCCAATGGCCGATTGGGTCACTCTGTTTATAGAAAAGAGACTCACACGAATCGTTACCTACATGATTCATCACACCACCATCCTGCCCAAAAAAATTCTGTGATCAACTCTCTCATCCATCGGGCCATTTCGGTTTCTGAACCTGACAACCTTAGAGAAGAACTTGGCCATCTGCAAAAAACCCTTGTCGCCAACGGTTACTCCAAGTCCACAATTCAAAATATTACACACCGACATCTACATCCCCTTTACACCCTAGGACGACAAATTCAGAATCTTCGGGTAATACTCCTGTGGCTTTTCTTCCGTATATTCAAAGTGTCACTGATAGGATTGGCAAAATTCTTCGCAACGAAGGTATCAGGACTACTTTTCGACCACCCAAGAAAATCTCACAATATCTACCCTCTCCTAAGGACCCATTACCGCCCCTATCTTCCTGTGGTGTCTATTCTATTCCTTGTTCAAGTGGACATGTGTATATTGGCGAAACTGGTCGTTCCGTCAAAACTCGGATTCAAGAGCATCAAAGATGCATTCGATCAGGTCTTTTCTCCCATTCTGCAGTTGCAGAACACTGCCAAGAAACCGGTCATTCCATATTGTTCGAAAAAAACCCATATTATTTCTAAGAGCCCCTTCTTTTATTCCAGGAAAATCCGCGAATTTCTAGAGATCCGAAAAAATCGACATAATATCAATCGAGAGGAAGGATACTACTTGTCTCCCATCTGGAATCTCAGTCTAGAGCCGCCATCCGGTCCCGCTACCACGATGCAGCCACATGATTGCCCAGCGCGCGCTTCTTGACGTTCGCGCCACGGAGTGTGCCGATACGTCCCGACACGACAGGTCACCGCGACTATAAATAGAGCGGTAGCGGAAAGCGGAGTAATCGTCGGATTCACTCCCCGCCTCTCGACGCGTTAGTGTTCTGAGCTGTTGGACGTGAATCCCTGTCCTGGCATTTGGTTTTCACCTCTGGCTGCGTTAAGTAGTTGAGTTACTGTGACCAAATGCCCATCTTGGTAGTTAGTATTCGCCTCTGGTTGCGTTGAGTAACTGAGTTACCGTTGCTAACTACCCATCTTCCTGTCTTTTGATTTCTTTTTCTTTGTTCTCCTGAAGAAGCTACATACAATTGTAGCGAAACGTCGAGATGAACCCACTTTTGGGTCACTCATAAATGACACGGTCCAAACCCGGAAGACGAATAAACTATAATTCTGACTCTGGCCGTGGAAGCCTACGATTTCATTTACTTATAACACCACTAAAGAGAAGTTTATGGTTTTATTGTGTAGCTCCAAATATGTGCCTTCAGGCGGTGTTTAGGTTGTATAATCTGCTCGATTAAAGGATTTTTTGACCTGGACTTGAGAGGGATATCTGAACGACGCTTAGAATATTACTTCATGAACAGATTTTGTTTTCGTAAAGAAAAAAAAATTTGAAATAGAGATGGCCCACTGAAATTCACCGTAAGAATTTTTGAGGACGGGCCTTAAGTCAGCGAAGAGAAAAAGAAGGAGAAGTAATAAATATTATGTGAATGTCTGTTTTACACAAAACGATATCAGAATCCCTAAAAAAGTTATCGAACATGTAGAGGAGAAGGTACAAATATGGGCTATGCTACAATTAATATGAAAAACACACCACCATCTATACGTCAATAGCTTAACTAGACACTCTTTAGACCAAAATAATAACTAATAAAGCTTAGAGTGACCTAGGTCCAGTGACCGTTGAAACAATCACATGTTAGTGTTGACGCTGTTCAAGAAATTTTTAAGGTAGGTATGTTTTTATTTCAATTTTTTTTCGGTGAAAACTAAGAATAAATTTAATATTTTATCCCACATCGAAAGTGATAGACTGATATTTTCATAATATTTTTGACTTTTCCTTGTAGATTTGTGTTGCATTTTAGTTATTCATATTTGAATATATGTTAGGTTATGTTGCAATATGGGCTAGCGTGGTGATACAAGTATAAGCTAGCCCATATTTGTATCAGTTTAGTCTACAGTGTTTTTTTCTTTTCAGAATGCCTAGAAAAAGTATTGTAAGTCCAAAATAACGAAAGTCCTGGAATCTAAGATAGCATGAAATCTGCTATTCAAGCTGTGAGAGATAAAACGATGGATACATTAAAAGCAGCTAAAACTTATAATGTCCCGAGATCGACAGTACAACGGTTAGCAAAAGTGACTGAACTGAGTCCAGATGAAGCAGTACTTAAGAAACTTGGAAGAGGAACTATTCTTGCCCCAGATTTAGAAAAATGTTTGGTGAACTATATCCTTTAAATGGAAGCGAAATTCTATGGTTTAACGCGGACTGATATCAAACGAATGGCATTTTATCTGGCTGAATTAAATGGATTTAATCATCCCTTTATGCTGTTTAAAAAAGCTGGTAGAGTTTGGCTAGATTTGTTCTTGGCGCGTCATAAAAATACATTGGCTTTAAGGAGACCAACTGGAACGTCTTTTGGACGGGCAGCTAGCTTTAACAAAGAGAATGTTCAAATATTTTTTTCATCTGGAAAAAGTATACGATAAATACAATTTTTCCAGTAATCAGGTTTACAACGTAGATGAAACAGACCTAACCATTGTGCAAAATAAAATTGCAGCAATAGTGGGGCGCAAAGAAAAGGGACAAATCGCGTCGCTGACTTCGGCTGAGAGAGGATCATTGATCACTTTAATTGCATGTATGAGTGCTGGAGGGAATTTTATCCCACCCATGTTAATCTTCCCAAGAAAGGATATGAACGTGTAACTCATGAAAGGTACTCCTCCTGGATCGATATCAGCCGTTCATCCTAGTGGTTGGGTGCAGTCTAATTTATTTACACAGTGGTTTAAACACTTCATAGATACCATTAAACCCTCTAAAGAGTTTCCTGTACTTCTTATATTAGATGGACACTACAGCAGTACTCGCAATTTAGATGTAATCAATCTGGCACGGGAGGATAACATAGTTATAATTTCATTACCTCCACATTCAACACACAAACTGCAATCGCTAGACAAAACTTCCATGGAAACTCCCAAAGCATACTATAGCGAAGAAATCAGGCAATGGTTACGCCATAATAACCGCGCCCTCTCTCAGTACGATATTGGAGAGCTTTTTGGCAAAGCATACGCTTTTTAAAAGCCAAACTGGAGAAATTGCTGTAAATGTATTCCGCGCCACTGGAACTTTATCCATTGAATCAAGACTGAGTTCTCAGATGCAGATTTCGTAGCAACAGAAATTGAGAGTAACAGCCACAGCCATGTAGAACCGCAAGCTATTGAACATGCTATCCTACCAAAAACATCAGAAGCCAGCAATATCAGTGAACTAGGTCCTTCTGGTTCGCAGAACCAGAAGGACCTAGGAAGCAGAAGTTTGTAAGTCCGCAAGCTATTGAACCTGATAGCAACATTAATGAACCAGGTCCTTCTGGTTTGCAGAAGTTTGTAAGTCCGCAAGCTATTGTACCTACTATTCTACCAAAAACACCAGAAGCAAGCAACATCAGTAAACCAGGTCCTTCTGGTTTGCAAAAGTTTGTAAGTCCATTTGAAATATCGCCAGTGCCGTCAATCAAAAAAAAATTTACAAATCGTGGTAGAAAATCATCTAAATCAACGGTAGTAACTTCTTCACCTTATAAGAAATCATTAGACCAGCAAAACAGCATAAAGAAATTAAATGTACATTACGGTTGAGTCCACAAGGAAGGTGATTAAGAAAAAAATTTAAAAACAAGTCAGAGAGGCGGCATAAAAAGGAAATCGAAAGTTATTCTGACAACGATAGTGAGCAGGAATTTCAACCAGCTGATAAAGATATTGATATGGAAGAGATTCCTGGTGTAATGGATCCGGAAAGTACGGATGTAAATTGTATTTTCTGTGACGGAAAAGTTTGTGAGGATTATCGAGGTGAAAAATGGATTCAGTGCCTTATATGCAACTTGTGGGCACATATTGATTGTTCTGGTGCAGAAAGAGACGAATGTGTGTGTGAATATTGTACATAAAAAATTAAAAAATGAAAATAAAAATATTTTTACTATAGATTGTCTCAAAGTGACTTGTCGGTACAGCGTAAATGCACAACATCGATGCCATACTTATTTGCAAACTATGTAGGTGCTATGCAGCAGCCTTGCTTTAGGCCCTTACTAATAGAAATTTCTCTAGTTAATCTATTTCCAGTTTTAATGTTTGACGTCATATTTTTGTAGAGCTGTCTAGAGTATGCCTTTTTCAGATCTATAAAGACTATATGAGTTAAAAGGTTGTGGGCTAATCTTTTCTCGATAACTTGCTTTAGAGAGAATATACTGTCCATGCAGGATCTGCCTGTACGAAAGCCATTCTGTTCTTCTACATCTGTCATCTCTTTTTCAATTTTATTTTTTATTATTTTTCCATACAGTCTTGAGAGTGAATTTATGACACTTAGCCCCCTGTAGTTTGAACAATTCTTTCTTTCTCCTTTTTTGTAGATGTTGTTAATATGTGCTTTTGTCCACTCCGGTGGTAAGTCGTGTCCATTATAGAATAAGGTGAAGACATACGCCAGTAATTCCCGTAATACTTGTGGGCTATCTTTTAATAATTCATTTGGTATACCTTGTGGTCCGCAGATCCGCCTTCTGATTTTTTAGAGTTCGTATTGCATTCTCGACCTCCTGTACTGTTATTTCATCGTCTTCACTGAATTCCAGTTCATATGTTGTTGTACTGATATTCGTGAATTGAGGTCTTGTTTCAGTCAAAAGTTGTGAGTAGTGTTCGATCCAAGTTTTTTTTTCTATTAAATTTATTTAACTCGTTTCTTTTTTGTTTGTTCTCAGATTTTTTACCGTTTTCCATGCTTCTCTTGATCTTGTTGACCCTATATATTTGTTGAGCTCTTCGCATTCACTTTCCCAGCAAATATTTTTTCTTTAGTTACTAAATTTTTTACTTCTCTGTTTGATCTTGCATATATGTTCGTCTATCGTCTGGATCATTTGTTTACAGCCACTTTTGATATGCTTGTTTCTTGTTGTTTACTGCATTGGCGATGTCATTTGTCCACCACAATGAAGTATTCTTTGTGTTCTTTTGGATTGTGCCGAGCGCTTCGTAAGCTGCTTCATTGATTTTATTGATTATCTCTTTATAGGTATTATCCCTATATCCCTATACCTGTAGAGATAAAGTATAGTAGTAGTATAAAGTATAGTAGCCTATATTTATATGACCTTTCCGTTTCTTACTTAAATGACACCGTGAGTGTTTTTATGACATTACAGATCTTATTAGGCAGAAAAACCAACTAGCACAACAGAGCAAAACAATTCTACATGCCAATTATTTAATTTGAGATGTTTCGATAAAAAAATAAGCAAAGATATCAGCAATAAACAAAATGATAGCCCATATTTGTACTTTCTCCTCTAATTATGCGTGGCTTCGTTGGTCATGTTTGTGAAAATGCTTCTACAAAGAAGCTAAAATAACGGAAGAAAACAACGAAACTGGAAATATTTAAACTAAAATCAAACTTAGTCAAAAGCTTGACTGTGTGATTTTTTACCCAAATCAAATGCTGCACACCCTGTACGTATGTGACGGCAACCATTTCATAATATTATGTTACCGACAGACGT
The DNA here is from genome assembly GCA_918026665.1 of Diabrotica balteata. Taxonomy (NCBI): domain Eukaryota; kingdom Metazoa; phylum Arthropoda; class Insecta; order Coleoptera; family Chrysomelidae; genus Diabrotica; species Diabrotica balteata. The sequence continues at coordinate 17,973,374 of OU898283.1, read as the reverse complement.
TTGATTGCAGTTGAACGTGCAGTAGACATGACGTATTCTTTAATATAATCGATTTTTGCGTCCCTCGTTGTTTTACAAATAAAAAGCCTGACAATATTGCAATTTATGATTACAATAGTCGGCTCAATTTTCAATTTAGAAGAGATTCGGTTGAGTTATTTCGCTCAGAGGAACGGGATTTTTAGTTCCAGCTGTTAAATTGAACAGGCAGGTGGTTATAACAAATTGCACCTGGTGCGGTCGAGCAGGAGTGGATTTTATTTTTATTTTATTTTCCTGCTCTTCTGCGAGTTCGTGAGCTACACCGCATTGAAACTTGTAAGCAGTTTGAGGTTTAAAATTCACTTATTTTTTATAAAATCCTCTTATAATCCATACTTTCGTGGAGGATTTTATAGTTTATTTAAAAGTTGTGTAAAAGTTTCGGAAGAAATTTTATTTTAGTAACTAAGTTTAACAGCTTCGTTAAAACCCAACTATACGAAGTATTTCTAAGATAAACTCCCTTAAGCGTAAAAATAAAAATATACGAGTAAAGTGGAAACTCTGAAGAATACCAATACCAAAGAAATCTATGATTGTATAAAACACACACAGTTTCTATGCACTTTTTTAATAGCACAAACCAGTGACACATTATAATTTACTAGACATTTATGCCGATGGTAAAATGAAAATGCAATATAATTTAGCAATAAACTTTATATGGTTAATTTAAACAAAAGTTCAACTGATGAGCATATAATTATCGATATTTTTTTGTTTTTTTAATATTTTAGATCTTTGTTTTTTTAACAATCATAAAAAGTTAAAGAATCATTTTTGCCTATAAAACGTTTCTTATACATATTAGAGACAAAAATGTTGTAGATCTTGAAAAGCTCTTAATTTTGCGAGTTTCTGAATTAAAATACATAAACAACTGACCGAGATAATTGCAAAAACCCTTATTTTTGCAATAATGTATTCTTCTTCTTATAATGCCGTGCACAGATAGTGCGTTGGCGAATTATCTTATGGCCAGACGTCTGTCTTTTGCGGCATACAAAAGATCGCCAGTGTTATTTTTGCCTGTCCAGTTCTTTATGTTCCGTAGTCATGACATTTGTTTGCGACCTACTCCTCTCTTGCCTTGAATCTTTCCCTGGATGATTAGTTGAGCAATTGCGTATTTGTTTCCTCTCAGAATATGGTCGAGGTATTAAATTTTTTGTACCTTGATCAAATTGGGGAGTTTCTCTCTCAGTATTTGCCTTTCTTAAGACTTCCTCGTTTCTCACCCTATCTGTCCACGGTATGCGGAACATTCTTCGCAACTTCCACATTTCGAAGGCCTCCAACTTATTAATGGAAGGTACACTTTACGTCTATGTTTCCATGCCGTATAACGATATGGACCATACATAGCATTTAACCATCCTGTAGCGAAGATTGAAGGAAATATTGCGGTTACATAGTAGCGGTTTAAATTTGATAAAAGCTTGTCTTGCTTTTTCGGTAAGGCATTTCATTTCTTGTTGAGAATTCCATTGGTCATTCATCATCACTCCCAAGTATTTAAATCTTGATCGAACGTGCGTTTTTTCTTATTACCATGCATTTGGTTTTTCCAGCATTTATCATCAAGTCATATATTTTTCCTACGGTGTTTATTTTAGTTAATATCATATCTGATCTGATAACTGCATATCATGTTCGTTGTCTGTTATTAGCGCGGTGTCGTCTGCGTAACAAACGTTATTTATCGGGAACCCGTTTACCTTTATTCCACACTCAAAACCTCTGCAAAAATGTTCTCCACATAGAGATTGAAGAGCATAGGAAACAAAATACATCCCTGTTACACCCCTCTTTAAATTTCAAATTCTTCTGTGTTGGTTGATTTGTTCAGCCTCACTCGTGCTTTTTGATTCCAATAGAGATTCTGGATAACTCTTATATCTTTCTCGTCAATGTTAGCGTTGTGTAGTAGCATTTTAATCATTGCGTCATGTTTTACGGTGTCAAACGCTTTTTCATAATAGAGGAATGTTATGACTATATCCTTTCGTTGATCCACGCAGTTTTGTACAAGCGTATTCAAGCAGAAAGTTGATTCACGTGTACCCAGTCCGCTCTTGAAACCAAATTGTGTCTCACCGCTTAGATCTTCCAGCTTTCTGAACATTCTTGTGTGAAGGATGCGAAGAAACACCTTAAGCAAATGGGTCATTAAACTTATCTGTCTGTGGTCTTTGCATTTTGTCGCTCTGTGTGATTTAGGGATCATTATAAAGGTTAAATAAAGCCAATCCGTTGGAATGTGGTTGGTGTTATATATGGCATTGAAAATTGTTACCAGCTCGTCGATGTTATCATCTTATAACAGTTTTATGGCTTCCATAGTAATTCCATCCTGTCCAGGGGCCTTGCCTAGTTTTGCTACTTTTATCGCGTACTCCACCTAGTTTAGTAGTTGGTAGCTTCGGTTTATTATCCACAAAGAGGGACGAAGCATAGTTTGCCCAGATTTTAGCTAATTGTTCCTAGGTATGAACGTAGTTTCCTTGATCATTCTTCAGGCGAGTCTCATGATGTTTCTTGTATATACTCGAAATTTCTTTGACCTTGTAACGAGTCCGTTACTTAAATAATCGTTTACTTTTTTTGTGACTGGAATCTTTTAATTTAATTCTAAATTAAATTCATATTTGAAATATTTTTAAACTAAATATTTAAATAACTCCCAGTAAATCTTATTTTCTAAGGTTGGCATTAAACCGCGCCACTGGTGGTAAGATTCCGAAAGTACATCCATTCGATGTCTTCTAAAACCTTAACTATTTTTGTTGTTGTAGTTCCCCTACCTTTGGTTTTTGTTGTAGTTTCCCTACCTATTTGTACGTACGAAGAACATGAAGTAACACAATTGTTCCTTTTTTAGCCTACTCCCAGAATCCATTTGCAAGTCAGGGGAAGAATTTTTTTTTTTTTTTAGTTTTTTTTTTGGGTTATACTTATTAAGAACAAGGGGAAGAAGTTTTAAGTTCACTGGTTTTTATTGGAAATTTAAGAAGAATATTTTAAGTTGACTTATTTGTCCAAGAGTACCTGATACCTGTAATCCAAGTTTGGTGTACCTGTTACCATCTGAGTCTAGTTCTCCACCGGATCATCTCCAAGGGCAACCTACGGAAACTGGCAGGAAGAACTTACTTTTATTTTTGTCTCTCATTCAATTATTTTAAATAACTTTTGCTACGTCCTCTTCAAGGTTTTAACTTTTGGTTCCACTTTTAATTTAAATATATATCCTTAATAATAAATACCTTCAATTTTCTTAAAACATTAATCATTTTAACTTAATTTAATTATTTATTGTCTACCAAGGGATGAGGTTATAACTCTCCCTTGAATCTCTCTTTGTTAGGTTATCGTGTGCACACATATCCAGAAAGTTTTCACTTCAAAATCTAAACAATTCTTGAACGAAAACTAAACTATTAGTAAGTAGTATATAATTATATTTATTATTTATACATTATCATTGGGTATAACCTATGTCACAATTTGAAATTAAGGGGTATATCAGGGGTAAATCGTTTTATAATTATATTCAGTGTTCTACTGTAAATATAGCTAAGTTAATTGTACATAAGAGGTGGTGGGTAGTATATAAGCATTTAAAATAGTCTGTACCTAAGTTTGGTAAATATTAAAGTTGTGGTTAAAATTTAATATTTCAATTAGTACCTATCTTTCATATTTCAGCAATACAAGATATCTCGGAAGAAAACATTTAACTTCCTGGCGCCCAAACATTCATTAGAGCAACTTTTATCTTTCATCTGTTATCTCTCGGTGGTTTTCTGGTCATTAGTTCTTATATCTTACGGTCTCTGTAGGGCATGCAAATTGGCCGAATCCTTCTTTGAGTGTCAAGTGGTCATTCTACTGCATAGTCGCTAGCCAACACTTAATTTTTGTTATAATTTAAAATTCATATTTACCCTTTATTTATTTCTTTTATATAATTTATTTCTATCTAATCCCTTTCATCTTCCGTTATTCCACATATTAGTTCGTTGGTGTATCAAGGTACATTTTAGAGTTCACCCTTTTGCTACACTGGATAGAGTCACCCAGACTCCTTAACACAATTTTGTTACAACCTTTTTATGTAGTACACAGCTGTCTCCCTTTTTTTGTGGTGATTCCAATTCTTCATAACGTTCTTTCATCCAGCTTTCCTTTGCGTTTTTAATTATTGCCCTTATCGTACGTTAAATTTCCTTGTATTCCGCTTCAATGCACTTTGCAAGGTAAAATTGAAGGAAAAAGGGCCCCAGGACGAAGTAGAATATCCTGGATTGCTAAATTAAGAGCATGGTATAGAAAGAAGTCAACACAGCTATTTCGTATAGCAACCAACAAAGTCATCATAGCCAGAATAATCGCCAACGTTCAACGCTCTTCAAATTGTTCTAACAATTATTTCTTTGGTCTAAATTCCTGTTTATAAATTCGGTGACGTTCTCTTCGCTTAAAATTCTCCTAATTTCTCTCGTCATAGTTTGCTAAATTTAGTATCCTTATATCTGCCGAATAATAATTAAAATTTATTAGCGTGTAGAATATAGGCCCCGCGATTTTATGGTGTATAATTAACCCTAATATATGCAGTTCTTATGGGCCATGTCTAACCAGAATCTCTTCGAAGTTAAGTATTTTCCACAGGCTCAGAACAAATTGTCTGTACATACTCGTACGTTTATTCTTTGCAGATTAATTGACAGTACTTTTTTTATCCCATTTAGATCATTTTTAGTAATATATGAGTGAGTGTGTTTTTTAACACAAATATGTAAGTCAATATAAGGTTGAATGTTCGACTAATTGAACTTTGATGGTATACAAGGCAAATATCGAACACAGTAATTAATTAAATCTTGCCCAAGTACTTTCGATCAATAGATCATCCTCAGGGGCATTTCGTCAGTTGAGGCCTATCCGACATGAGCAGAATATCATACATGTAAATTTGGACATAACAATACAATACACAAAGACAAACAAACACTTTAAAATTTTTAAAAATGGAGAAGCTACATGTTATATAGAAGCCGGAGACAGAATGATTCTGTTCTGATTCTGTCTCCGTCTGTCTTCTAATACAGGATTATTTACACAATGATCAGTGTCATAAAATCACATCAAAGAGTGTCAATACATATCAGAAAGAATAGTAACAGCAAAAATAAGAATTGAAAACGAAGATCTGAACATCATCGGAGTATACGGCCCAGAAAATAACAAGCCTTAAACAACAAGGGAAGCGTTTTACGAAGAATTACAAGTAGTAGATCAAGTCAGAGGAAAGATGATAATATTGGGATATGTTTACGCTCGAATAGGCAATCAAGTAATACCCGGCATTAAACAAAAACAAAACGAGAATGTTAAGAATGAAAATGGAGATCAACTTTTGCACGAATAACGAACTAAGAATAAACAACACATTTTGTGACCACAAATACCAACACAAATATACATTTAATAACACCCGTGGACAAAGATCTATGATAGATTATATTATATCCAACAAAGATATACATCCATCAAAAATAATCGACGTAAGATGCCTCAACTGAGCAGATGTAGGTAGCGACCACAGCCTAGTATTATGTAAAATAAGAATATTCCTGAAATACTGAAAAACACAAACAAAAGTCGAAGGATTAACTACGAAATCCATGGAATATTTATACAGAAAAAAATATCAGAGAAGATCGCTGCGAATGAAATATTAGAAAACCATAACATCGAGGAAAGCTGGGAAAAAACTCAAAAATAACATAATTAACGCAGCAACAGAATCACTTGGAAAGGGGAAAGTAAGAGACACTAACATTTCAAAAAAGAAAATACCATGGTTTAAAGAAGAAGTAAAGGACCAAACATGGACAAAATCATAAAAACCCAAAGAGCAATGGAAAGACAAATGTTGCACATAAGACTAATGGATAAAAAGAGAAACGAGTGGATAAGAGAGAAAACAAAAGTGATGGATGTTAAACAAGAAGTTGCAAAATTGAAATGGAGATTTGCCGGACACAATATAAGATAAAAAGAAGACCGATGGAATAAAATTCTTATAAGTTGGAGACCGTGGGAATATAAACGAAGCAGAGAAAGGCCCCAAATGAGATGGGCAGATGATACCAAGAAGCACGTGGGCTCTAAGTGGATGACTGTAGCGACAGACAGAGAAGAATGAAAAAGGATTGGGGAGGCCTATGTCTAAAGATGGACCGAAAAAGGCTAATTAGATAGATAGATAGAACACTAAAATTAACAACCAAAGTGATAACAAATAAAGTTAATGAAATGATAATACTAGCAGAAGAACAAAAAGTTTTAGGTCGGGAAGATCATGTACCGACGCTATATTTATAATGAGGCAAGTGCAAGAGAAGTCATTAGAATATAACAAACCGACATATCTATGTTTCGTGGACCTTACAAAGGCATTTGACTAGGTCAAATGAAAAGACCTTATCCACTTACTGTACGCAAGAGAAATACCTCTAGGAATAGAGGTATTTCATAGAGATTCATTGAGTCCTCTATTGTCCAACCTGAGTATGGATGAAATAATAAAAAAAGTAAGAACTAAAAAAGGATACCAAATGGGAGAAAAACAACTTAAAATAATCTGCTATGCAGACGACGCAATACTACTACCTCACAGTGAAGATGATTTACAATGTATGCTGCACCAATTTAATATAACCGCCAGAAAATTGAACATAATAATTTCCCCAAAAACGACAAAATGCATGGTTACAAGAGCAAATTTACTAAGATATAAATTGGAGCTGGAAGGTCAGATAATAGAACAAGTGATGGAGTTTAAAATATCTAAACAATATGGAGAAATAAAAATATCGGGAAAGAAACGAAAGACAGAATTTATAAAACAGTCTTCAGACCAATAATGATATACGCGGCCAAAACATGACTTGATACAGAGAGGACAAAAAGGATGTTAGAACAGCAGAGATCAGGACACTTAGAAAAATTGATGGTAATATACTATGGAACAGAGCTAGAAGTAAGTTGATATACGAAGATAGTATATACTTTTTTTATATTTTTGTTATGTTTCTTGTTTCAAGGAACGGCACCATTCCGATCCGATATATCGACAGCTTCCAATTTGTGGCAAGGATATATTACTATTACTTATATTTCATCAATATGAATTAGTAAAACAGAAAACCTGTTAATTTCTATAAATGTTTTTACGTTGCAAACATAATAGTAGGATTCTGTCTCCGGCTTCTATATAACATGTAGCTTCTCCATTTTTAAAAATTTTAAAGTATTTGTTTGTCTTTGTGTATTGTATTGTTATGTCCAAATTTACATGTATGACATTCTGCTCATGTCGGATAGGCCACAACTGACGAAATGCCCCTGAGGGTGATCTATTGATCGAAAGTACTTGGGCAAGATTTAATTAATTACTGTGTTCGATATTTGCCTTGTATACCATCAAAGTTTAAATATGTAAGTATTATGCCGTATTTTATTATATTTTGTTGTAATAACCTGCAACACTTCCTACCTCTACGTAATAAACCTTAAAAAATGCATAAAATATCGAGTCTATTTGCAGTTCAAAGTACAGTTTGTGCTTTTAAACCAAGCCTTTAAATTGCGCAGTTCGAGTAATTGCAAAGAATAAAGGAAGTAAAGTGTAAAAATGTTTATCCTCGGAAGATTCTAAACTCCGATGGTAATTTAAATAAGAATGTAGCAGCACTGATTCGATGAATTAGTTGTTAAATTTATAGGTTTTGTATCCTTATTTAAACGATGCGTGCATTTACAGGCTGGTGGTATTTACAGTTTTTAGATTTCTGTGTCATGGCATGCATTAAGATTGACTGAAAAGGCTAAAAAATTACTTCTTGAAATGATCTCAAGGATATAAAATTATACTTTTAGAAAATATGTAGACATTAAACAATGTTTGTAAATCATTCATGATTTTTGCACCATTCACACTGAAAATGATTTTTTTCAGCTTTTATTGTACATTAAAATTCGGAGGTATTTGCCGCTGAGCGAGCGTCACCAATATTTTGCTACTATTGAACGTTTTGTAATTTCACGTGAAAAACTAATTGTTTATTGATGACTAAATATAATACCAATAGATTATTGATGCACAAGGGACGTCGCGTCCCGCACTTTGTCCTGCGGGACAGGACAGAACTTATTTTGGAGGACAGGACTGACACTTTGCTCCGCGGGACGTCCCGCATGTCACACAAAAACTGCACTTTCATCACTATCAGAATGATTTGGTAATAAAAGATATAGAAGTATCTGCATTAGGTTTGCAACGTAAAAATATTTAGAGAAATTAAAAGGTTTCCTGTTTTACTAATTCATATTTATGAAATATAATTAATAGTAATCTATCCTCGCCACAAATTGGAAGCTGTCGATATATCGGAATGGTGCCGTTCCTTAAAACAAGGAACATAATAATAAATATAAAAAAAAAGTATATACTATCTTGTATATTTTGTCATTAAACAAGAAAAGAGTAGCAAAATAACGAGAAATATTGTTCTGAAGCTATTTTCTTGTGGCATTTTAAAGTAATTACTATTTAAATGGAAATAAGCCACAATTAAAGGTTTAAGTAATTTTAATTCCTACTTTAAAAGTCGTTCTCAAAATACAAACATTAATGATATTAATGACACTAATTTAATGACACTAATGTTTGTCTTTTGCCAATGAACAACCATCTCTTGCCGTCTTTACTACTCTATTTGTTGTCATTCGGTTTATATGATCGTTCCATTCTACTCTTCTATTTCTTACCCAGTTCTTGATGTTCTCCACCTATCCACTTCGTGTATCAAATTAGTTCTAGCTCTGTCCCATATTATATTACCATCAATTTTTCTAAGTGTTTTCATCTCTGCTGTTTCTAACATTCTTTTTGTCCTGTCTGTATCAAGTCTTTTTCGGCCGCGTATGTCATTGTTGGCCCACGAACACATCTCTCCACGAAGATAAAGACATATTCTACGAACAACTAGAACAAACGACCCAACAAGTAAACCAAGGCGATATACTAATAGTGATGGGCGATATGAACGCTAAAGTTGGAGAAGACAATATTAACTTAGAAACCGTAATGGGCAAACATGGCCTGGGAGTGATGAATGAAAACGGAGAGCGCTTTACAAATTTTTGCTCCAATCATAGCTTAGTTATTGGTGAAACCATATTCCCACATAAAAATATTCACAAGGTTACATGGACTGCACCAGGTCATATAAGAGAAAATTAAATAGACCACATCGCCATATCAAAAAGATGGAGATCATCTCTTCTTGATGTACGTAACAAAAGAGGAGCAGACATCGCAAGTGACCATCATCTTGTAATCGGTTACCATTAAAATCAAAATGGCAAAAAACAAAATCACACGAAACACCAAATGACCAACATACAATCTAGACAAATTAAAAACGGCTACAGGAAGACACATGTTTAGGGAGGAACTTCAACTCAAAAGAAGAGAACGTGAAGTAAATAGCTGGGAAGATCTGGCAAATGTTTTGACAGAAATAGCTGAAGATAAACTGGGTAAAAAAGAGAAACATAGAAAAGAATGGATATCAGATGAAGCTTGGAATCTTATCGAAGAAAGAAAACAGCAAAAAAAAAGATATTTTGCAAGCAAGAACTGTAGAAGAAAGAGCGAACCGACAACAAGAATATGAAACAATAAATAAAGCAGTTTAAAAGAAATGCAAGAAGATACAAAAGAAGATGGGCTGAAGAACTGGCAAAAAACAAGCCGAAATAGCTGCACAACACAATAGAACTAGAGAGCTATACCAAATTACTTACTGGACGTCTAACAAAAAGTGGGCCCAACATTTCAAACGTCGTAAGATCCAAGACAGGAGAATTACTTACTACAACAAATGACCAAATAGAGAGATGGAAAGAGCATTTTCAGGAGATGCTAGGCACGCCCAGGGATAACGCAGATGAAATTGTCGAAAATCCACAGAATATAGACTTGCGTATATCTTGCGACGCCCCTTCCAAAACAGAGATAATAACAGCTATCAAATCTCTGAAAAATAACAAGTCTCCGGGAATCGATAACATTGCTGCCGAAATACTTAAAACTGATCCGCATCTAACTGCTGAACTTTTGCTCCCCATAATCCGAGAGGTGTGGGAAACAAACCGCATTCCAGCGGGCTGGAAAAAAGGCATCATTATTAAGCTTCCAAAAAAGGGCAACCTCACACTAGGCAAAAATTGGAGAGGAATAATCTTGCTTACCGCCATAAATAAAATCTTCACGACCATCATACTTAAACGATTAACAAACAAGGTTGAATTTCGAGCTAATCAAGTAGGCTTTAGACCAGAATCCTCCTGCATAGACCACATTAATACTGTGAGGCCAATAATGGAACAATCGGTTGAATGGAACACACCCCTATACATGGTTTTTGTTGATTTCGAGCGTGCTTTTGACAGCTTATCTCATGATGCGATATGGAAAATTTTAGAGCTAAGAAACATCCCGCATAAAATAATTTCCATTGTAAAGTTACTGTACACTGAAGCGAAATGCAGCGTGACACACAATGGGATCAACAGTGACGAATTTGACGTACTTACTGGAGTCAGACATGGATGCGTGCTTCGAATATGCGAAGATCCGCATATTCCAGTCAAATGTCATGTCTGTACTACTTTACGGATGTGAAACCTGGAAAGCGACAAAAACCCTTACAGACAAACTGCAGGTCTTTGTTAATAAATGTCTACGAAGAATTGTTCGTATTTTCTGGCCTAACATCATCAGAAACGAAGATTTACTACACCTGACCAAACAAAAGAGGGTAGTAAATGAAATAAAGTCCAGAAAGTGGGGTTGGATCGGTCACACACTCCGAAAAAATAACTCCAGTATTGCAAAGACTGCCCTAGAGTGGAATCCCCAAGGAAAACGAAAAAAAGGTCGCCCAGTACAAACTTGGAGAATATCCATCATGGACGAGATAAGAAAACAAGGAAAGTCTTGGAATGAGGTGAAGGCCTTAGCGCAAAAATAGAACCCGATGGCGCGTTTTCACTGAAGCTCTATGCTCCACTTAGGAGTTCAAGAACCTTATATATATATATATATATATATATATATATATATATATATATATTATATATATATATAAATAAATATATATATTATATATATATAAATATATATATATATATATATATTATATATATATATATATATATATATATATATATATATATATATATATGCCATTGTTGGTCTGATGACTGTTTTGGAAATTCTGTCTTTCGTTTCTTTCCTGATATCTTTATTTCTCCATATTGTTTCATTACGGCAGCCTGCAGCTTTGTTTGCTCTATTCACTTGATCTTCCACTTCGGTTTGGAGCTTTCCGTTGCTAGATAATATGATGCTTAGATATTTAAATTCCATCACTTGTTTTATTATTTGACCTTCCAGCTCCAATTTACATTAATTACTATTTAACTGGGAACAAGCCACAATTAAAGATAAAAATACGTTTATTGACGTTTCAATTTCCACTTCGGAAATCGTTCTCAAAATACAAACAGTAATTTTATTGACGTTTCAATTCCTACTTCAAAAATCGTTCTCGAAATACAAACATTAATGATATTAATGACACTAATGTTTGTCTTTTGCCAATGAACAACCATCTCTTGACGTCTTTACTACTCTATTTGTTGTCATTCTGTTTATATGGTCGTTCCATTCTACTCTTCTATTTCTTACCCAGTTCTTTATATACTTACATCTTAGTAAATTTGCTCTAGTAGCCATGCATTTTGTCGTTTTTGGGGAAATTAACGTGTTAAATTTTCTGGCGGTTATAATAAATTGATGCAGCATACGTTGTAAATTATCTTCACTATGAGAGAGTAGTATTGCGTTGTATGCATAGTAGATTATTTTAAGTTGTTTTTCTCCCATTTGGTATCCTTTTTTAGTTCTTACTTTTTTTATTATTTCATCCATAAGCAGGTTGGATAATACAGGTCTCAATGAATCTCCCTGTCTTACCCAATTGCCAGCTTCAATAGGGCCGGTTCGTTCTTCTTCTACTGTTACTTTTATTGTGTTGTTAGATTGTCAGCCGGCAGAAATTCTAGGTAATACCTGACCGGTCTCCGACGATTCGAACTTTCCGGAAGCAGGCCGCTATAAAAACTAGGCTGAGCTACCTCTTCATTCGAGACAATTAAGGTCAACATCCACGGGCTTCGAGAAAGATTCCATGCTAACGGCATTTTATATAAATAAAGAACCTTTTTTTGGAAAACAGTTAGTCTGAAGATAATATCGCGTCGAGTTATTAAATGTAACGCTCGTATTGTAATAAATGTGTGAAATAAATTAGTTATATCGTACAAATAAAGACTTTAAAAAGAAACTTGTAAGTGTTATAAATGTAGAACTTTTGATAATAAATAAAGACAATAAATTTAACTTTACTATTATCTTTAATAAAAATATAACAATATCTTCTTAGGGTACCTCTCCGTTACGAACATTGGCGATCATTCTGGCTATGATGACTTTATTAGTTGCTATACGAAACAGCTGTGTTGAGTTCTTTTTATACCATGCTCTCAGGTTTGCAATCCAGGATATTCTTCTTCGTCCTGGTGCCCTTTTTCCTTCAATTTTATCTTGCAAAATGCATTGAAGTCGCTCGTATCTACCTTGATTTCTCATTATATGTCCCAAGTACTGCAGCTTACGGTCCTTCACGATGTTGATCAAATCCACAGTTGTGTTCATCCTCCGCAGTACTTCTTCATTGGTGACTTTGTCTGTCCATGGTATCTTCAGGATCCTTTTGTATAGGCACAGCTCAAAAGCCTGAAGTTTTGATAGAATTTCCGCTTTCAATGTCCACGTTTCTACTCCGTATAGAAGCACTTAGTACACATAACATTTAAGGATCCTTATTTTTGTTTCTAGGGTGAGCTTTTAAACACAGAGCTCATAGTCAAGAATGCACATTTTGCCTTTAGGATGCGACATTTAATCTCTTGGGTATTTTCTCACGACACATTGATTATAGTTCCCAAGTAATTGTATTGTGAGACACGTTCAATTCTCATGTGGTTCACATACAGATTTGCTAAAGTTATGTTTTCCTTACTGATGATCATTAGTTTGGTTTTGCTGGTGTTTATATCCAGTCCATATTTTCTACTTGTTCCGTTATTTTGTTCATTAAGTTTTGCAACCCTTCTATGATATTGGATAACACTATTGTATCATCTGCATACCGCAGATTATTAAGCTTGACTCCATTTATTGAGATACCTTCATTAATATCTTTTAAATTAAAAATGTGCTCTGAGTACAGGTTGAATATCAGTGGTGAAATTATGCACCCCTGTCTCACTCCTCTTAAGATTTTGTCTTGATCTGTATATTATTCTCCATCTATATCTCTACATATACATCTCCATCTGCATCCCCATTTTATATAAACGGCAAAAAACAGAGAAGCATATGGTATGAAGGTCATAAATCTTTAGAGAGAGAACATAAAGAAGAATAAATTATAAATATTTAAACAAATAACCTTGTAACCCATTAAGGAGCAATATTTATTAAAGTAAATTAAAATAAATCGTAAAACACATTGTATACATTTAATATATTGATCATAGATTGTGTATTAAAAATTTAATTTTGGTCCCAAATCTTTTTAACTATTTCGCAGATCTTTCTAACTATTAAGAAGAATAATTTTATTAAAAATTACGATCACAGATTTGTAAAATGACAAAAGTTTTTATATATTTCATACATTAACATATGGCGCTGGAAATTTTCACGAAAACTTTTCAGTACTGTACAAATTGGGATATTACAATAGAAAAGTCACTGAAAAATGCATGAGAAAAATTTACATATTATGTATCCAATGCGGATGGAATTTAAAGCAGATATAACAAAAAGGTAATGAATAAAATCTTTAAACATGACCCAATAAAGTAGAGTTGTAATAGAAAGAAATAGATAGATGTTGCGAGATGTTTTTGAGTATAGAGTTTATCCGCTTTCATGAATCTCCAGTTTATTTTTTACAACAAGAATGGTGTTGTTAGGAAGCTGCATTATTTTTATTTTTGTTGATATAAGGTTGAATGCTCGAATAAATGAACTTTGATCAAATAAAAGGCAAATATCGAGCACAGTTTAATTAATTTACTCTTGCCCAAGTATTTTCGATCCCTAGATCATCTTCAGGAGCATTTCGTCAATTGCGGCCTATTCGACAAAAATAAAATGTCATAAACATAAAATGGTACATCACACTACACTACACAAGGACAAACAAACACTTTAATTTTTTTTTTGAAATAGGCGTACATTGTGTACGGAAGCCGGAGACAGAATGATTTTGTCTATTAGCAACCGATATTCAGTTAAGTTATTCTGAAAACCCATACACAACTGCTTTATTTGTGGACATTTCTGGTACATACGATAACGTTATTCTCGACCTTCTGCTGAATCAACTTGTTAAATTAGGAGTGCCTAGTAAATGTGCTTATATCCTAGTCAATCTATTTACAAATAGACAAGTCCATATTCGTTTAAATAATTCACTGACTGGTCCAAGGATAGTTAACAAAGTGTTACCTCAGAGCTCAGTTCTTAGTCCCTTATTATTTAACTGGTATTCATTAAACTTACATACTATGTGAATGCAGTGTAACATTTTACAATATGCTGATGACTTCTGTTTCTATGTTGAGAAAAAACTTTTCAACAATGTGTTAGTGCCCTTAAAGTAAATATGTCTTATTGAAAAAAGTATTTTGATAGTCTTGGGCTTGATATCTCACCTAAGAAGTCAAGGGTAGTATTTTTTTCGAGACACAGGTTACCAAAAGTTAGTACGTTAAAATTCTCCCAGCTGGAAATTTCTGTATATGACAGTTTTACATACCTAGGTGTTCCCTTGGATTCAAAATTAACCTGGAACGAGCATATTAATAATTGCATTACCAAATGTGAAAAAAGCCTTAATATCCTTGAGGCCGTTAATAGATACGATTGGGGAGCAGACCCGAAAATAAACTTATTATTTTACAGAACATATACCAGATCAATTTTGGACTACGGAAGCTTTTTCTATGGATCAGCGACAAAATCTCGTTTGATTAAATGGGATCGAATACAATACAAAGCTTTAAGGTTAGTCCTAGGAGCTCTCAAATCTACTCCGACACCAGCACTTTTGGTAGAATGTAACGAGCCACCTTTACATTTAAGACGTCTATTTTTGGCAGAAAAATTTATTCTTAAATGCCAGTTTAATAAAAAATATCTTGTCTCTCTGTTGAAAATCTAACAAACAAATGGTGGGTAAATAAAAACTCTCCAACTCTAGCTGTTGCTTTCCCCAATTTATCACAATATTCATTTAATGGAGGAGGGATTCCATTCTTTGGCTTCAATTATGACTTACTATATGAATATAAACCTACTGTAGTAATTCCTTAATATATTTCAACTGTTCACAAAGATTTAGTAGTACAGAACAAGCTGGAAGACTCTAACCATTCTTGTAAAATTTATACCGACGGTTCAAAATCGCCTGCTGGTATTGGCTGTGCCATTTACATAGACAATATTCAAGATTATTTTCGGTACATATTAAAATCAGATTGCTCAATATTCACAGCTGAATTGGTAGCCATTGTCAAGGCGTTGGATTGGATAATTAATAGCACATTATATTTCGAACAATATATAATTTTATCTGACTCACAGTCCGTCCTGTTCGCATTAAGACACTTCTCTAAACACATATATACCAACAGACTAATTGTAGACGCGCTTGAAAAGCTGAGGATCTTAACTTCTCTAAAAAGAATTGTTAACTATGTGTGGGTTAAAGGTCACTCTAATATTCCATGAAATGAAAAAGTAGACCATTTGGCTAAAGACGCTACTTTAGTGGGTATAGAGTATAACGAGTTGCCCAAATGGGATATAGTTTCAGCTAGGAAGAAATATGTTAGACTTAATTGGAAAATTGAGTGGCAATCCTTTACTATAACAGTAGCAAAAATACATACTGCACTATATATCCAACTCTTCCATCTACTCCTCTAAGTGACAGAAGTTCCATCTCTCGGAAAATTTATACTATGTACGTTAGATGCCTTTTTGGATATGCTACAGTAAATGCTTACCTATATAAAATAAAACTTTCCAAAACTGATGTGAATGTAATGGCAGTTATGACGACCTTAACCACTGGATGTTTCAATGTCCGTATAATCAAGAAGCCATAAAATTTTTATTTCAAGCCATCTCACAACAAAAAATCATTCTACCGCAGAATGTTGATTCTATTCTCTATTTAAATCGAAATTCGACTATTAGATCAATTTTATGGGAATTTTTTAAACGTACCAAACGGAAAATCTAAACTGCCCTTTTCAGTGTTGTGTGAATCCGAAATGGTAGGACGTTAGTTGTTGTATTTCCCATCGTCTTTCCTTTTATGTCATTTACCTTTAACTGTTGCCTGTATTGTTTGTGTTAAAAAAAGTCGCTATGAAGGGCACCTTAGCGTAAAGCGTGTGTTCCTGTTCAATCCTTTTTGTATAGTCACCCAATAGTGTTTTCAATGGGAAGGTTAGGAAATTGAGTGAATGTGCGAATGAACGAACGGTTAGGAAACTGTCATGAATTTAAAGGAAGTGTAGGAGATTGTTTTTACGTATTCAACCTATATTATCTGGCTAAATAGGTCTTGAACATAAGGCAAAAAAAATGCTTCATGAATAGACCATCAAAAAGCTGTTTCCACTCCTCGGTCACTCCTGGCGATGCCAGATTCCTTTTTTTAATAGTGTACTCTTCCATTATAAACATCCATATTATACCCACAGTTTATATACAATTGGAGTGATTTATATAAAAACTAAACTTATATTTAGAACTGTATATTATAGTAAAGAAAATAAACGCCAAGTTCAGATAAAGTGGTTATCGGCACAAGTATCATATTACTAAAATGAGTAATTTAACCACATTTCAACTCGGTTTCGTGTCTTGTAAATGCTTTCCTAAACTAAGTTAGGGTTGAAAGTTCTTGAGTAGAACTTTATCGATAGCCCAACTAAATTTAGCTCAATTTCACTGTTCCAAACTGGAATTTAAGATCTTATTAAGAGAGTCGACCTTTAGAGATGGTTTATACTTGTATTATATAATAGCCATAGTAGACTGATGGTGGTGGCGATAGATAATAATAAATTTTAAAGGGTTGAAATACTCAGAAATTATATTAAGAATATCAAACTATTATTACCAAAATAATCCGATCCAAATTTTATCTTTAAGCTTTTTTTAGCAACTAGAGCAATTTGAGCAACTACAGTTCGTCTTCACCCTTAAAAATGAATTTGTTTAATAAGCAACGATTATAGTTAGACCATTAGACCAGTGGTTCCCAAAGTTTTTTAGTTCGCGGCGCACTTAATAAACTAGAATTTTTCCGCGGCGCCCTGAGTCAAAATATTGATTTAACGTCTAACTTTAACTGTAGTTAATAAGGTTTCTGTTGCAGTTTATATGGTTGGGTTAATTTAATAATAATGGAACATACTTTACATTCACAAACAATTTATTGAAAAAATAATTACAGTAATTAATGGGATAAATGAGCTTGTTCTTTGTTCATTACACAACTTTTCAAATCTCGGAATCAAACTGGACACAGCTACCCTCATTTCTTGTTCCACGTTAATTTTCGCACGGTATTTACTTTTTAGTACAGCGACCGCCGAAAACCCAGCTTCGCACAAATAGGATGTTACAAATGGAATTAAGATGCGCAGAGCTTTACCACTCAGCAGCGGATATTCATCTTTTACTGATATCCAAAAATCAGTTAGTTCCGTGCAGCCAAACTTTGTCTTCAACGTATTGTCGCAAGCCAAATCAATGAGATTTTCTTGTTCTAAAGAAGTAAATTCAGAAGGAGCTTCCGCTCTAAATGGATCTTGAATCCATGCAAACTGGTCGATATTATCAGCTTGAAAGTATTTTTCGAACCATTTGATAAGCTCTGATAAGTGATCCGCAAAAATAGATTTAATATTGCAAGAGATATTAACTTCATTGGAGATAATAAACTCCTGCAACAAGGGACAACAATCATTGATATTATTATCATTAATTTTTCTCTTCCATACTTCTAATTTTTTTCTGAAAGCTGAAATCTTCTCCGCCAATTTTAAAATGTGCGTGTTGCGGCCTTGCAGGGAGAGATTCAACGCATTTAACTTTTCAAAGATATCACATAAGTATGCTAGTTGAATCAAAAAATCCGTTTCTACAAAGTACTTGGCATACTGGTGTTTTTCTTCTTCAAGAAAAATGTACATTTCTTGCCGTAATTGGAACGTACGAGACAAAACATTACCACGAGAGAGCCATCGTGAGTGGCAGTAGTATAACAGAGACGTGTGTTCTGCACCCATATCCTCACACATTTTTTTGAAAAACCTTGCTTTCACCGGCCTAGTTTTTATATAATTTACCACAGTTACCACACGTTCTAAGACCAAATTTAGTGAAGGACTCAGATTCTTTGATGCAAGCGCTTCTCTATGAATGATGCAATAGGTCCATACTGAATCCGGAGCTTTGTTTCGAACAAGCGCCTGTAATCCTCCATAACGGCCAGACATTGAACGACCACCATCAGTGCAAACACCAACGCACTTTGTCCACTCCAAATTGTTTTCAACCACAAATGTATTCAGGATCTCGAACAAGTCTTGCGCCTTTGTACTTGCAGTGATTTTTTTACAAAACAGAAGATCCTCCACAATGGTATTATCATCCAAGAACCTTATGTAACAAATCAAGTGTGCATCTTTACTAGAATCTGTTGCCTCATCCAACTGTAACGCAAATTCACTTTCTTTTATTTTTTCAATTATTTGATCATTAAGATCCTCCGCCATACGCTGAATTCTGCGACTGATGGTGTTGTTAGATAAAGGCACCGATGAAAGAAGTTTTCCCGCAGATTCTCCGATCATAATGTTTACCAAATCTACAGCAGCCGGTAGAATTAATTGTTCTGCGATTGTGTGGGGCTTTTTACACTTTGCAACTTTATACGCAACCTTGTATGATGCCAGCAAAGCATTTTTAGGTATCGACAAATGCTTGGAAAAGTTACCTTTTTGTTGCTTCAAATCATTTAACTTCCTGGTAAAAAAGCTACGAGGTTTGTCAGCAAAGTTTGGATGATTGGCTTCCAAGTGGCGTTTTAACTTACTTGGAAGCATGCATTCTGGAGCCAAAAGTTTCAGGCACAATACACATTGTGGTCTCTCTTCATCATTGACGTTTGTTGATGTAAAGCCAAAATCCAAATAGCTGTCATCATATTTACGGTATTTTCGTTTCTTCACGACTCTACCACTAGTTTGTGGTGCATCCACTTTATTTTTAGAACCACCTTGTTTATTTAAATTCAAAAACTTTTCCATTTTTACAGCAACTTTTGTACACAAGTAGGTGAAACAACCCTGTTTATATTCACACTGATAAACGAAACGATGCGAACAGTATGAAACTACAAATTCAACTAACTAAAATTTAGATAAGTAAAAATTTATAGTTTTAAAATGTGCACGTGCAAAGAGACGATTGAATTTGCCGACCGGCAGTGATTTATGGCCTGTCGGTCCGAAGTCAATTTACAGTAGTGACAGAATTGTTTCGTGGAATTTAAAATATCGAGGATATATTGTCGGCATCAAATAAAATTACTAATAACTGAACTCGTTTATCATGGGAAACATTTTTATATAGGTATATTTTAAAAGTTAAAAAGTTGTCATAACAACTTTAGTTTAATGTTTATTTAATACTTGAAGGTAATTATGTGATTATGTCTAATATTGGAAGAAAACTTTCGCGGCGCCCCTGTAGTCGAACCACGGCGCCCTAGGGCGCCGCGGCGCACAGTTTGGGAAGCATTGCATTAGACAATCATTATTTAATTCATCTAAACCAAATGTTACTCTTTTTTATAAATTTTGGCAATAAGGGGTAGTTAGTTGAATTTAATAACAAATTTTTATACAAATCAGTGGGTTTCGAAAAATTTGCGAGGTTTTGTCCTATAATAAGCTTCGTTTTCTGGAGCATAAACCGCATGTTGATTTTGTCGATAGGACAAAAAATGTCTGATCAAAAGATATCGAATTTTTACGTCGAGTTGATACAAATTTTATTTAAAAAATTAATTTCACGTCAGTGACTGACATTGAAAATTGCCGCTAGCTTTAAGCATTGTTACCGAGAGTATTCATTCCACTTTGTTCAAAATTATCGCTACTTTTTTTATTTGAAACATTTTTTTCGACGGCGCACAGATTCTTTTCTTTTCCCCTTTACGAGGGTGGTCTTAAGGGGAGGCGGGGGTAAGAGTGCTAATTTTTTTTGCATATTCTTGGGATTTTAAAATTGACATAAGTAGCAAAATTCAGATTGTTTGTATTATTTTTAGAGGTTTAGTGGCTTTTTCGTATTTGACGACTGGAGTAATTAGTCAGTTACTCAATATATTTTGCACTGCCTTCTTATGTTTTTATTTATTCTGCTACTATATATTATATTTTGCAAGTTATTATTGTTCTGAGTAGTTTTATCTCTGTTATCATTTGTTATTCTGTTTCTGCAGTATGCATCACACTTGGGCGTATTGTTATCTTTGTCATCGAGTGCAATAGTCTGTGGACTAGTGCGCACTCCAATGCGCACCACCCATATAGCGCATATAAATATAACTGATTTTCAGGTCAGCTAGGTCAGTCCCCCACGCAGGGATGCCAGGTTTGGGGATTTTTCCTCAGAACCGGGGAAAATTGAGAATCTTTGGTAACTGGGGAAAAACTTTTTTAAAATGGCTAATATCTGAGGAAATCAAACTGGCTAAAATTTGTTATTAAATTTAGTATAAAATAGTTATTTCTGAAAGTTCAGTAATTATGTGAATATTAAATGTACTACAACGACAAGATAAGATCGCGGTGACTGAGGCCACACTTAATATAGTTTGGTTAATTGAGCCACCGGGACCAATAATATTGCCTGGGGTTTCCTGATACTGTTATATTATGAACCAGCTGTGCAGGTCCGGGATTCCCCGACTTACCAAAATCAAATAAAATTATCAAGACTTCTTGGGAGTCATGAGGCACTATCATTTATCATTTCCTGTAATCCTGTATAATAACTGTCATACTGTCAATAATGTCAAAAACAATTACTATGCCTGTCACCAATACGACTATACAACACTTCTCATTTGTTTCAAGCTTCTGTCATATGTCATATAAACCGTGAATAATATTAATATACGCCATATGACAGAAGCTCGAAACAAACAAGAAGCGTTGAAAACTCCTATAACTGGATATAATATCAGTAATCAACATGACAGGTAACACACAGCGCAGCATGGGTTGAATATATGTAGGAGAAGAATTGTTAAAAACTGAAATTATCAATCTGGGAAATTCTGTTCAAAATCTGGCAACTTTTAAAACACAATTTGGGGAAATAAATTTTTTGAGCCTGGCAACGCTGGCCGCCTCACGGGCTCTCCTAGAGTCTAATACGCTAGGGGCTCTGCTTCCTACTTCTTTTCCATACTCTGTGGCTGAGTAGGATTCTACTACAATTTGGTGTTATTATTTAGACAGTCCTTTGTCATGTAAGAAATATCTTGCCTTTTTCATGGCAAGACATTCAATAGAAAATTTTACAAGTCCATACTCAGTAAATGAACTTGGGTAGAGGAGCTCGCGACAGTTATATTCGAAGCCCCCTACAGAGCGTCCGAGGATCCAGAAGTTTTTTAGACGCTTACTATTTATCTCTAAACGACATCTTGGTACCATTTAGTATTATCGTCTCTCTCTATCAAGATATTTTTCTCCTTATAATGCCCTTTATGAAGCTTGATACTGTATTTCCATTGTATTGGGTGGTTAGAAATGACGACACATTTTGTTTTTTAATTGCTATTGCCATATTTAGAATGTTCTCTGAAAAAGACAAGCTTAATAAATTAAATTAAAACGGATATATCCTTTTTAATGTTTCAACTGATAAGTCTGTTATGTTTATAACAGTCTGATATCAAAAATGTTTTTTCTCATATATAGGTACCTAAATTTTGATTGGATTTTAAAAAGTGATATACCGTAAATGCCTGATAAATCAGCAATGAATTCATGTCAATTTCAATACAATATGATTCCTCTAAACTGAAATAATCAAACAAAATGTTACGAAGTAAATCTCTTAATGAAAATTTTTAACATAAAAGTCTGACAAAAATGTGTTTAATAATCTCTATTTTCTCCAGCAGTATTAATTATAGCTTGAAATCTCCTTGTCCTGCTTAAAATTAAACTACCAATTTCGTTTTGGAGCAATAGAATCCATTTCTGTATAAGAAAATCTTGAAGACCTTCTCTAGTAAAAACATTGTGCAGATAAGAAGAAAACAGTCTCTAAAGATGATATCCTATACATAATCGATGAGATTAAGATCTGGTGATTCTGCTGGCCACAATATAAGTGTAATATCCTCGTTATGAAACCAATCTCTTACTATTGCTGCAGTATGTGGCGTTGGATTATCCTACATGTAACGCAAAACAGGACCTTCAACATTAGCAAATGGAAGGACAACATTTTTTAAGATACGATCAATATACTGAGATTTATTCAAAGTGCCTTCCACAAAAACGAGAACAGTTCGATTATGAAAAATTATTCCAGTTCATATCATTACTTGTAGATCACTATATAAACGAACAACCTGTACATGCCCGAGTCTATCTTGTGGAGCAGGTCCTTTTAAAACTCTCACTCTTTTTTAATCAGGGTAGAGACAAAATCTAGCTTCATTTGTGAATTATAAAGAACTCCATTCTTGTATGTACCACTGCACATGTTATTTTGCCCATCTTAATATGAGACCACGATTTCCATGACATAATATGGGAACCCTCAGTGGACGTCTAGCATGCAGATCAGTTTCATCTAATCTATTCTTCAAAGCTTAGTCACATACAGTAATGTGGGTATATTCTAAGGCTCCATAGAGTTCACGAGCACTTGATACTGTGCCATAACTATCATTGCATTATTTAGTAATCTTGTTTGAGTAAAATTTTAAAATAAATGTAGACAATTTTTAAATTTTTAAGCATTATTTATTTACAATTTGAAGCAATTAATCGTATGAATTTGAGGCGCTGTGACTTTTGCCTTAAACCCTCTAGCGGTTACTGGTTGATTTTTTAACCACTTATTTTTTCTCCGTGTAGGATTAAGTTGGTAGTCGAAAAATAATCCAGATATCGTCGAGGCTCTTGCCTGCAACGTTTTCAGGTAAAATATCAACCAGTAGTTAAATCTGGCGCGCTTTATAGTGTATACTCCTACCTCACCCGCTTCAAGTGGTCGAAAATCTGCCTCTGAACGTCTGCAGTTATCTATTATTTGTTGTTTTGGTGGATCGTGATTGTTGCTCCAGTTATTATCAAAAATAAATTGTGTATAAGTAAAAATAAGGCAAGTATACCTAAATAAATATATAGTTATTATGTTCCGAATATTTTATTACTTTTTTTATACAATTTGTTCTAGAAATCGGTGAAATAATAAAAATAACCTCACTTTATTTTAAAACAGTGTTTTATACATTTGATTTTTTTTTTACAAATTTCACATGATTTTTGTATAATTATTAATGTTACACAGTTCAAAAAGGTTGTCTGATGTCATTTTTTAATTTCCTTTATCTAGTACTCATGGCGCTGAGAAAATTTAGGTAAATTTGTTCAGATGAATTGATGAGTTTTGGTACCATTTTGAAACAATGATGCGAATTTAATATTTTTTCTACTACCGTGTGCAAAGTACACTTAGTGCGTAACTAGTACACTAGTAACACTAGTACGTAAATTAAAACATGTACAAAATTGTACTTAGGATAAAAAAACTACTACTGTAAATATTATCCACTAAAATTAGCAATACAGAAGTTACTTTACGTACCAGTGTGTAAAGTAAGACTAGGGTATAAAGTAACTTATGTACTTTTATTCTAAGTGAGCAACATGTAATGTTGCTCTAAAATTTACAGATATCTAAAATAAATTTGGAGGAAGTTTCAAAACTTGATTCCAATGAGATTTTCGATTGGCTTGAAGGATTTGATGATGAGCAAGCAGAAAATTCGGATGTGGGTGGCGACAGTGACGGGGAAGAACAAGTAGAATTTCATAGGAGAACATTGTCTACCCGTACCTCTTTAGGTAATATAGTCAACAATAAAAGAGATTTCTTATTATACAATTTTTTTATAGGTCTAGTAGATGATCACACTTCGTTGCCATCAACAAGTTCAGAAAATCAGAACGACTGTAATAATTTTAATACCACAGATATATTACGGTCCAAACGAGTACGAAACATAGCAAGTTACTCCGAAAAAGAATCATTTAATGATTTTGATGATTCTGATGATTCCATTCAAGATCCAGATTATGCCCTTCTTCAAGAAACTGTTCTGTTGAATGCAGAACTAGAAGAAGCAGAAAGCGACTCAGACCAAGAATTGGATGAACCCATTGTTGCGGATAGGAACGCTAAAGAAAAATATATTTTTTCTAAGAAAACAAGTAATCCCACAATTTTTTCGAATTATATTTTCACTGAAAAACCTGGAAGCAAAACAAATATTTTTGAATATTCGCCGTCTCAGATTTTCGAAAAAATGATTGGTTTGGATACTTTGGAGTTAATTGTGGATCAGTTCAATTTATATTCAAACCAGTCTGGAAAGACTTTAGACCTAACGCTGGAAGAACTAAAAGCTTTTTTGGGAATACTTGTAATAATGGGCATTCATAAATTACCGAGCTTACGCATGTACTGGTCGTCTGATCAAAACTTTAAAGTTGATAGAATCGCTAATCTTATATCCCAAAAGCGATTTTTACAAATTTTAAGATTTTTGCATATAAACAATAACGAAACGATGCCTAAAAGAGGGGAGCCGAATTTTGATAAACTTTACAAAATTAGGCCTCTAAACGATAACGTAAACAATAATTTTAAAAGGTTATTTACTCCTTACCGACATTTAGCTGTCGATGAAAGCATGGTTGCTTTCAAGGGCAGAACAACACTAAAACAATATATGCCGAAAAAGCCAATCAAACGGGGAATAAAAGTATGGGCCCTTGCTTGTTCCAAGACTGGATATTTGCTTTCATTTCAGATTTATCAAGGAAAACAAGGTACAATGCCAGAGCCTCACCTGGGAGAGAGGGTTGTTTTACAACTAAGTGAGCCTTACTGGTATAAGGGATACTGTATTTACTTTGACAATTTTTTTTCTTCATTTGATTTATTGAAAGGTTTATTAGAGAGGAACACTTTTGGTTGCGGAACTTTTAGAGTAGATAGAAAATATTATCCAAAAACAATACTGAAAACAGACAAGATGATGAAGGTAGGGGATTCAGATTGTGCACAATCAGGGGAACTATCGGTAGTAAAGTGGAGAGATAGAGGAAAAAAATCAGTAAACGTAATAAGTTCTATTCATAATCCAGGAGTCATAACAAACGTGAAAAGAACAAACAAAATAGGACATCGAGAAGAAGTCAGCTGCCCAGAGGCTATTGCTGAATATAATTTATATATGGGTGGTGTTGATAAATTTGACCAACATCACTCTACATATTCAATTTGTTGGAAATCACAAAAATGGTGGGTAAAACTATTCTATTATTTAGTTGATTGTTGCATTGTGAATTCCTATATTTTATATAAAGAGTCCGTTCCTGCGAAAGAAAAACCTATCTCACACTTAAAATTTCGAACAATTCTCGCTGATGAGCTAATTGCAGACTATAACAGTCGAAAAAGAAGGGGCCCAGCTGCGACAGCAATTAAAAAAATTTAAAAAAATTGGAGGAAGAGGTGTCTCCATAGAAACTAATATTAGAAAAACAAATTTGGGAGATCACTTGCCAGTAAAAGGAACATGTCGACGTTGCGCATATTGTAGCACCGCAAAGAAAGCGAAAAGAAGTCAAATTGTTTGCCGTAGATGTGAAGTGGCTCTCTGTTTAGAATGCTTTGCACCGTTTCATGAAACATAACAAAATGTTTGATATACTGATTTTTTAAGAAATAAATACTTTTGTTCATTACTTTTTGTTCTTATTTTGAAAAGCATAAATGGTCGATAATTTGACTAGGATTTAAGCATAGAGTAGGTTGTCCTTAACGTTCGCTGGTCGAAAAATCGACCACTCCCTCCATCTCAAAGTTCAAACTGAATTTTTTTTTAAAACTTGGCAATATGTTAATTTTTGTATATAAAACTCGTGCATATCGTTATTTTTTGAAAACACCGAAAAAAATAGTTTTGCGCGCTAAAGGGTAGTGTAATTGACAGATTTAATTATTAAGTTATTATGTTTTTATTAAAAAAAGTAGAATAATGATGGTGGTCCTTTGGTCCTTAGACATTTTTGATGTGTGTAGTAGTGGGTAAAATAATTAACAGAATTACTTTCTGGTGATATTTTTTTTTTTTTGAGAAAAAGTTATTTAAGTTTCACCTAAACGAATTCTAAGAATTTCTTTACTATTTATCTTTGACTTCACCACGAAACAAACTAGTATTCATGTCCGCGTAGGTGTAAACAAACCGTTAAGCAGTTCGTATTTCTATATTAAGGAATCATATTTTACTTTACGGTCACTGGGTATACTACACTTTTGTATACGGTAATGTTTTTGATGCTTAATGCGATAAGATCTATTTTTATGAATTAAAAATTTATACTCTTAACTCTTTTTTTCTAAACACCGATTAGAATTTCATTTGACTAGCACCGCCTTTTTTCCGTTGAAACAATTTGGTTTTAAAAAAGAGTTTAGTACTATTGACGCAGTTTCTTATTTAACAACAGACATTCAGTTATGTTTTTCAAATAACTATTACCTAGGTGCTGCATTTCTCGATATAAAAGGTGCATACGATGCAGTTAATATCATTATGTTAAGAGAAAAATTGTTTCAGGCAGATGTCCCTGCGAGAGTGTGTAATGTCTTGTGCAATTCTTTTAACACAAAGAAAAGTTTATATAAGGTCAAATAACAATGCTGTAATAGGTCCCAGACGATCATCCACAGGTTTACCACAGGGTTCCGTTATCTCTCCCCTTTTGTTTAATGTTTTTACAAAAGAAATTCACGAGGAAAAAAATAATTATAATATTATACAGTATGCTGATGATTTTGTTGTTTATAACACTAATAAAAAATTAGAAGTAGGTATAACTGAACTCACGTCCCATATACAACTAACTACTTTGAAATTTGAATCGTTAGGGTTTTCTCTAACCCCTCAAAAATCTAGTGTTACCATCTTTACAAGACATAATCTACCCAATATTGATAACATAAATGTAAATGGTACCTTATATCCAGTATCAAATAAGGTAACTTATCTTGGAATTATTCTTGACAAGAAGCTTAACTGGAAACCATTTATACAAAGTATAGAATCAAAATGTTTAAAAGGCATAAATTTTTTAAAATTCATAAGGAGAACATGGTGGGGAGCAGATCCACAATCGTGTTTAACTTTCTACAAAGCCTTTATTAGGTCGATCTTGGATTATGGATGTACGTTATATGGGTCAGCCAGTCCTTACATGCTAAAACGACTGGAAATAATTCAAAATATTTCCCTAAGACTCTGTTTGGGTGCAATGTGTTCAACGCCTGTGGAACCACTTCGAATTGAAGCTCTAGAACCACCATTATTTTTACGGAGGGAATGGCTAGCAGAAAAATTTATTATTAAGTCTTTTTGTAAAAGCCGTACTCTGTTAGATAAAATAGCCTTATTAAATAACCACGATTTAACTAACACGTACTGGTCAAAAAAACCTTCTCCTCCATTATGTTTGGCTTTTAGAAATACAAGTAGTTATAATAGTGATTTAAAAAGAACTATTTCAGTCGAAAAATCTGAATTCTTTGACATGTTGGAACTACTAGAAATTAATATTCCTGTATATAATGAAAATTTGTTGATAAGTAAAAATATATTAAGCACCTGCATATCAAATCTATCAGATTTTCTGGAAATATATACCGATGTATCAAAACAAAATAATGGTACGGGATGTGCATTCTATATACCATCAACAAACGTTCAAGAAAAATTCAAACTGAATAATAATACTTCCATTTTTTCTGCAGAAGCTATTGGTATTATTAAAGCCTGTGATTATGTCGAAAAAAAAACAAGTTAAAAAAATAAATTTTTTGAGTGACTCATTATCTGTTCTTAAATGCATTGCTAACCCAATTAATGTGATGGCTACTGATACAAATCCTTTTATTAGAGAATTAAAAGTAAGAATTCATAAATTAAAAAAAAGGCAATACGAATTAAAATTCACTTGGGTAAAAGCTCATATATGACTTCGTGGCAATGAAGTTGCAGACTCCTTAGCCAAAGAAAGCGTTACAACCGGAGCATTCAACAACAATTTAGGTGCTCAAGAATATTTAATGATATCAAAGAGTAATTTTAAGGCAAAATGGGAACTGCATTGGAAAAACTATTGCTCTAATAACCTCACACGATACACACTATTACATCCAAGTATTCCGACAGATTTTTGGCACCAAGATTATGATTTTACAAGAAATGATATTGTGACCATATGTAGGCTGAAATTCGGACATGCAAGCTACCCTCAACACTTATATAAAATCGGTGTAGTCAACACCGAACTTTGTGAAACTTGCAATGTGGTTTGCGACTTAGATCACATTTTTTATGCTTGTAGTAAATTTGAAATACAAAGAGAAGAACTTATTAATAGTTTAATATTGCAAAAATTATACCCCCCTTTCAATCTACTTTATTTGATGTCATTAAATATGTACAAGGTATATAAAATTATCCTTAAGTTTATTAAAATGTGTAAATTAAAACTTTAGTGTAGGTATGTAGGTGTTAAGCTCGTTACCTCTGTTTAATCACCAAGTATCTTACCTTTTTACCTATACTTTCCGTGGTCTACACTTTCTGTCTGTGAGTCACCTTGAATGACCCCTAGGGGCGAAAAGTAATCCTAGTTCCTCTATCATTGTAATTCTTCTTTTAATTTCCAGAGTTGTAGTATATTTAGTTTAGTTAGATTTCCCCGTGTGGGGTACGGGCCTCTTAAGTAGAATATCCCCACAGTGGACCTCCTGCTTGTCGTAAAAGCCGACTAAATGGAGAGGCGGGCATTTTCTTGTCCGGTCGCGGTTGCTAAACTTTGTAAAGCAGGCGCGGCGGGACAAGCCTATGACTGCTAAGGGAGGTGAGCGTGGTTGGGGACCGGAGTTGGCACGCCTTGTCCCCACCTACGGTCACCTACCCAAGACGAGAGCAGCCAATTCCAGCTGCTCAGCCATATACCGTCATAGGAGAAGCGGCTGTGTCGGTCATCTAGTTGACTCATTCGTGTCGGTCCTACCGGCATGCATGCGTGCGACTACCGCTGGGAGGAGTAAACCTCATGAAAAAATCCGCAATCTCCAGGTGTTAAGCGACCCGTGCCTATGGGATGAATGGCCTAGCGTCAGATGGTCTCGAACGGAGCCCTCGGGGAGAATGGCATCTTCTCGTTGTATGATAGCCTTAGCGAGGTAAGGGCGCACTGCCTCGCTGGACGGATATTTTCGGCCCTACTCGTGGGACACATATGGATAATAAATAAAGTAAATGATGTTGAAGGAGCGAGAGGTGAGGGCTCGGGAGTGTTCGCTCGGTCTGAGAAGATCGGGCGAACGCCCCCGCGGCCCAAGCGCGTGTGCGGTGAGAGTGCTGCGGGTGAGACCAGAAAAACTCCCGTTGGTATGGTAGGGGTCAGAGTAGAGAGGGTAAAAGGAGAGATTAGACCGAGTTCTGGGTCTGAAAGTTCTCCAGAGCCGGTCGATTTAGACGACGCGGGCAATAGTTCGGGCTGGTCCCAGGTGAGGGGCAAGAGAAAGAGGAGAGCGGAGTCGCCGAAATCGCCGGAGCATCCCCTGTCAATCTCAATAAGGTTGAGAGGGAGATGTCCCGGTTAAAAGTAGAGTTGGAAGAGGTGTTGAGGTTGACGAAAGTCAACGTCAACACCAAAATGGAAATCAAGTCCGGTGTAAAAAAGATTAACACCCTGTTCTGCGGGTTGGAGAGGGAGATATCCCGTGCCGGGAAGCTCCTCTCTTTGGCCAGCAGACAAGGGAATAGTGAAAGAGAGGTACCAAGGAAGTGTGTGAGTTCGACGGGGATGCAGACGGACGCGTCTCTTGTCGGACGTGATAAAAGGAATGCAGGTGTGCAGGCTACAATATCTGATGACCTGCGGATGAATGAGAATAGGGTGAACGAAATTCGAAAGAGTTGGGATGAGTGTAAGGGGGCAGACGAGATCATGGATCTAGTGAGTCAAGAATGGCCGGAGGGTCTTTTCGAGAGGACAAGTATGTGTGAGGGTAGTCTCCTTGAATCCGCTGGCGATGTGGCCGTTGCAATAACCACGGACACGGCAGATGCCGCCATGATCGGCAAGCTTCGGGAGAGATACCCGGAACTGCCGGGAGTGCCGGTAATTGGCGACGCCAGCGGAGGAGTAGGAACAATGTTCTCGAGGGTGGGAGTATTGAACGAGGATGGGCAAGAGGTGTGCACGGAAAAATGCATATATAAGCTCATTCTTGGAAAGGGAGAGGATCCTATGGCAGTGAAGTTCCTGTCGGTATGTAAGTTGCTGGGGGAGAAAATGGAAAAGTGTGGGAGAACGAGTGTTGGACTTGCCGCTCCAGCTGCTCTGGGAACTGAGGTGTCCAGAAAGCTTGCGGAGTGGGCGTTTAAAGACAGGAGCTTCAAGGTCGTAGTGATTGGAAAGAGTGGTAAAGAGGCGAGAGTGATTAAGCGCAAGGTGAAAAATGGAGTGGTGATTGTAGAGAAGACGAAGGACAAAACGTATGCCGAACTTCTAAAGGGGCTCAGGACGGGCCTGTGTGATAGAAGTGATATTATTATTAAGAGAGTGCGAAAGACAAAACAGCAAGGGGTAGTCCTTGAGCTGGAGGGCGGTAGTGAGGTGGTAGAAAGGGTCAGGGAAGTCGTCACCTCGATGCCCTCCTGCGTTGCGAAAGTGACGACCAGAGGTGGTACAGAGAGGAGAAAACTTCTCTTGATAGGTATGGATGCGGTAACGACAGCCGAGGACGTCGCTGACGCAATCCAGAGAGGTGCTGGCAGCAATTCGTCATGCGATGTGCTAGGAATCAGGCCTTCACGGAATGGCTTAAACGCCACTGTGGAAGTCGATGAGAATGTTGCGAATGTGTTGCTGAAAAAGGAACGATTGAAAGTTGGCTTTGTAGCATGCCTTGTAAGGGAGAAAGTGCCTATCCTGCGATGCTATAGGTGTCAAGCCTATGGGCATATCAGGAATGAATGTAAGGAACCAGAGCGCAAGGGATGCTGGGGGTGTGGCCAAGAAGGGCACATGCTCAGGGAATGCACGGCTAAGATAAAGTGTTGCATGAACTGCAATGTAAAAGGTCATTTGAGTGGGTCGAGAGACTGCCCTAAGTTTAGATACCTGGTCGACGAAGCCAGACGTTGCTCCGGGAGTGGGGCCTAAAGAGGCGCGTATCTTCCTCTCGACATGGCAACGAATTGCAGTGCTGAGCTGAGGATTCTCCAGACCAATGTTGGCAGGGCGAGACTATCACATGATCTCGCCCTGGCTTCCGCCGCTGAGGGAAGATATGATCTGCTCGTGGCGGCGGAACCGAACCCCACGTTGGTCAGGAATCGGGGCTGGTTTGTGGATGACGCTGGTGTCGTCGGTGTGCATATCTGTAATCGCAAATTAAGGGTGTATGGGATTGACGCTCATATGGGCTATATATCAGTGAGAATGGAGAGGCTGAATCTGGTCTGCTGCTATATTTCACCGAATATAGTGGTAGGTGAGTATGAGAATAGGTTAAATGCAATTATGGAAGAGGTGAGGCGACTGGGCAACGAGTGTGTGGTGCTCGGCGACTTCAATGCAAAATCTGCTGGATGGGGCTCGCCGATCACTGACACTCGGGGTCAAATGTTAATGGAATGGATCGGGGCACTAGATCTAGTGGTTTTAAACACAGGTTTGGAGCCAACTTTTGTGAGAGGCGATTCCAGATCGTACATCGACGTCACCCTCGCTACGCAGGAAACCGCCCGATGTGTCAAGGACTGGGCAGTACTGGCGGAGTATACCGGCACGGAGCACCAATTTATCGGCTTTTCGATTGGCAAGACGGAGGACGTTGGGGGTAGACCCAAACCTTGCCTGTCGGGATGCCGAAGATATCAGGTAGATTGGAGTGTATATGATGAGAGTATTAGATGGGAGGTACATGAGGCCCGACGTCTTACACCTTCGGTGGAAGGCCTCGAGCAGGTTATGAAAGCCGCGATGCATATGAGTAAAATTGGGACTGAGCGTACGGGTAGAATGCCTTACTGGTGGTGTGTCGAGATAGAGCAACTGAGAAGAGAGTGCGTGGCCCTTCGCCGGCACTTGACAAGGGCGAGATTACGTCGGAGCGCGGAAGAGGTGGAACGTGTGGATACGTCTTACCGTGCGAAGAAGAAGGAGTTGAATAGGAGGATCCGAGCCGAGAAGAAGAGACACTGGAGGCTACTGTGTGACAAGCTGGACGAGGACATCTGGGGTGAAGGGTATAAGATTACAATGAAGCATTTCGACGCCTGTGCTCCGTATGGCATGCCATTGGACCAGAAGCTGGACATAGTCACCGAACTGTTTCCACAAGGACCGTGGCATGGTGTGCGGAGAGACGTCGAGGCTGAGTGTGGGATTCCCTTTACTTTGGATGAACTGGCTGTGGCGGTGAGTTCCCTTAAGTCTGGTAGGGCTCCCGGTCTGGATGGTGTCCCACCTGAGGCGGTTATACATCTTGGCCGTTTGGAGCCCATGTGGCTGCTGAAACACATGAATGCTCTTCTTGTCGCGCAGTCTTTTCCGGATCCCTGGAAAATCTCGAGGCTCGTGCTCCTGCCTAAATTCAAGGCAGGAAAATATCGTCCTATTTGCCTTCTTCCTTGTATCGGAAAGCTATATGAGAGAATGTTACGTTCGCGTATCGAGGAGGTGATTGTGATGTCTGGAGGCCTGTCTCCGAGACAATATGGTTTCTGCAAGGGTAAAAGTACAGTGGATGCGGTGACCGATGTGCTACGGGCGGCACGGGGAATTGGGGTGATCATAGATGGGTCATCCTAGTTCTCTTTGACGTCCGAAATGCTTTTAATACATTGCAGTGGGGTCACGTAATGAGCTCTTTGGAAGCAAGGAACTGTCCTGGGTATCTGAGGAATGTGGTCGCTGATTATCTTTCCGAGAGAAAGATTGTGGTGGAAAATGGTGTGCTGGTGGATGTAACGGCTGGGGTCCCGCAGGGCTCCGTCCTGGGTCCGACGCTGTGGAACCTGGCATATGACGGGGTCTTAAATTGCGAATATGGGGAGGGTGTGACCCCCTTTGCATTCGCGGACGACCTTGCTATGCTGGTGGCTGCACGGGACAGGGAAGAACTCTTGCTTCGGATTACGCGTGCGTGTGTTCTAGTTGAGGATTGGATGAGTGAGCATGATCTTTCTCTCGCGGAGGATAAGACGGAGGCTGTAGTACTCAGAGGCTACAGAAAGAGAGATAGGGTGGAATTTGAGTGCGCGGGAGTGAGAGTGACGCCCAAAAAGTACGTTAAGTATTTGGGAGTTACTCTCCACCAGAGTGGGAGCTGGGGGGAACATTTGAGGGGGGTGACCCGCAGAGCTGTTCAGAGAATGGCTGCGCTGGGGAGGATAATGCCTAATATCGGTGGTCCCAAATCCGAAAGGAGAAGGGTGCTCCACGGTGTTGTGCAATCTGTCGTCCTCTACGCGGCCCCAGTCTGGAGTGACGCGGTAGAAATACCAACTTACAAGAGGCTCATGGTACGCGTGGACAGAACCAGTCTGCTGCGGGTAGCATGTGCCTACAGGACTGTGTCAGCTGCCGCTCTGTGTGTTATCACCGGCTGTGTTCCTTTACATGTGCTGGCAGGTGAAAGGGCAAGGATTTACAGTCGTAGGGGGCGGAACATCGGAGAGCGAGAAATGAATGAGATAAGACTGGCCGAGAGATTAGTTTCAATCGGACAGTGGCAACAAGAGTGGGAGGCAACACGTGATGTGGCGGAGTGGACGAAGTCACTAATCCCGAACCTTCGAAGCTGGGTGGACTGTGGGCATAGGCAGCTGGATTACTATCTAACGCAAATGCTCACAGGCCATGGCTGCTTCCGCAGCTACCTTTTCAGGTTTAGGAGGACTCAGTCCGATCAGTGCCTTTACTGTGGTTTCTCGGACACTGTGACACACACGATGTTGGAGTGTGAGCGTTGGGCGGATGAAAGAGAGAAGTTTGTAAGAGAGTGTAACTGCAGAATGTTTGATTCCGTGAGAGAAATGGTGGAGAAAATGATGAGTGATAAGTGGTGGTGGACACGGATCCACAAATTTGTCAGGGAGCTGCTCTCCTCAAAAGAACGAGAAGAGAGGGAACTCGCAACAGAATTTTAAGATAAGCGAGTAGCACCTTGGTAGGGTTCGGACTGTCGCAGGCCGAATTAAGAGTGAATAAGAGACAGACGACGCGAGAGAGATGGCAGCCTCGCTAAGGCAGAGGGTTGAAAGTCCTTGGTGGTTCGTGTGGGTGTGGTTTCCTGGATGAATGTGTCGGAGAAAGAATGGGAATCGGGTGATAGCAGGGCATCGGGAGAGATGTATGCCTTAACTGGCCCTTCCATCCTGATGTCTGGTGTGACAGAGGAGAGGTTTTTAGTTGGACGC
The DNA here is from genome assembly GCA_918026665.1 of Diabrotica balteata. Classification (NCBI taxonomy): domain Eukaryota; kingdom Metazoa; phylum Arthropoda; class Insecta; order Coleoptera; family Chrysomelidae; genus Diabrotica; species Diabrotica balteata. Next base: position 17,938,191 of record OU898283.1, on the reverse strand, counting down.
CGACCGTCTCGGAGTGGTGACGGGGCGAGGTGTCAAGGGTTTAAATTCCTTGGGCACCTCGCCCCTGCACAACTTCGCTAGGGTATTAGGAACCCAACACTACCTGTGTGAGTCACAGGTGTCTGTATGCAGATTTTCCTTCTTCTCTTTAAAGATGTAAAAAAAAAAGTTTAGTTAGATTAGGTTATTAGGTGAACGTTATTACACATTTATTGCTGGCTAGATCGGCACTTAGCACGATTGCCATAAAAAAAAAACTCTTTTTTCGGTAGTTTACTATTCTCAAAAAGAAAAAGTCTTACTAAATAGTCATCAGAAATTAAATAGGTCGTAGAAATATGCCATGTCGTATAATGTCAGATCAATCTTTAACTATATTACATGACAATCATATGCTATTCTGTTCTTGTATATCAGAAGGAATGTGAGTCATAAAGGAATTAATTCGTTCCAAAATTTTTATGATTGAACAATGTAAAAGTTGAAGTAAAGCTTCAATACTCTCAGTTTTTTCAGTAGAACTTATTTATCTCATTAACTTAATAGAATGAGGTGTTAGAAAAGAATTTACTTCTTTTCTGTCATATTTCTGGTTAGAACAACCTAGTAAAATGCCTTGCATGGTATTTATAGTAATATTGCACTACCTTGCTTTATTTTATCACAACTTACAATGAAGTTGTAAAAAGTTATTCAATAAATTTTTTGAGAAAAACATTGTATACAATGTTACAATGTTTTTATAAAAAATATTCATCAATAAGAACATTTTTGAATTTTGTAACATTGGATACAACGTTTTTTCCACAAAACGATTTAAAATTTGCACTTACAATGAGGTTATTTTGTTGAATAACTTTATATTTACATAAGATAGAATAAAAGTTATTAGACCAATATGTATAAAGGATATGCTTTATAGATGTTATTTAATACATAGTTGAAAACATTGTAAGGAGAATTACAATGTTATTCATACAGTGCTTTTCAGATAAAACTATAAATAACTTTTGAACCTCTAATTTTTTGGAAAAACGCAAAAACACTTTAATTAATATCTGAAGGGGGAGGCATAATATCATATTTAAGGTTGCTGGAAAATACACCCTCTCACCCCCTGTATCAACCCTTTATTTTTTTTAAATTACTTCCCCCTTTTTTTATTTTATATTTGGATTCTCCTTTTTGTACTGATTTCAGAAGTGTATAATACATGATACTTGAAGTGATTAGTTTATGAGAAAAGTACATACAAAAGCAAGAAAATTGGATTGAAAAAAAAATGATTTTTTAACAATTCACTACTAAAAATTTTTACAATAATTGTTCAAAATGACTGCCTTTCACTTCCATACAATAGTACAATCTATTTTGAAATTCTTCTCTGACATTGCTTAACACGTCTGCATTTAATTGTCGACATTCATCCTCTATTCTTTGTTGTAAATCATCTAGATATTCTGGTTGAGTAGCATAATTTTTGTTTTTAAATACTCCCATAAGAAGAAGTCTAGGGGTGTTCAATCCGGTGACCTAGGTGGCCAATCGATCATCTGTCGTCTTTTACCTATCCAAGGACCGGGAAACGTTTCGTTTAAAAATTATCGCACAGGTAAAGCAAAGTGTGGAGAAGCTCCATCATGTTGAAATACAACCAAATCATCGGAAAGGTTATCATCATTTGCTACTATTGTTCTAACGATCAACCACTTGCCTATATAATTCAAGATACCATGCACCATTTAAGTTTCCAGTGATAAAGAAGGGTCCGATAATGTGATTACGTAGGATACCACACCATACGTTTAACCTTTGAGGATGCTGTGTGTGAAATTCGCGTACAATATGTGGATCACTCTCAGCCCAGTATCGGCAATTATATCTGTTCACCAAACCGTTTAATGAGAATGAGCATTCATCCGAGAAGCAAATATTGTTTAACAATTGTGGATTGTTAATGATGCATTTTATCATTAATTCGCAACATTCGGGACGACGATCAAAATCTTCTTCATTTAACTCTTGTACTAATTTAATTTTATATGGATAAAACTTAAATTTATGGAGGACTCGGAAGGCTGTAGAAGATGAAACACCGATTGCTCTGCTTATTGTTGACAGTGACTGTGATTGTTAAGAGTCTAAGTTAAATTGCCCTAAAACAGCTACTTGGATTGCTTTTTTATTTACAAGTTCCTGTCGGTTATGTTTTTTATTGCAAACTGACCCTCTTGATCTAATTTTTTCTGCATCAGTTCAATCACACACTTATGAGTTGCATGTCTATTGTGGTGTGTTTCATTAAAAATTCTAGCAGCAGCTCTTGCACAATTATTATTTTTGTAGTATTAAACCTACAATTTTGATTCCTTCTTGCAAAGTGTACACCATTTCAGCGATCAAATTGCACACGTATCAAAATAAGCTGTTACTTACAAGTTATAACAAATTGTCGCTATTAACCGATTAAAACAAATGTAAAAATGATATCGAAAATCTTTGATAAAACTTGAATAAAAAGTGAATTTTTTTGTTTCTTGGTTTTTAAAGGTACTACAAATAGTACGGTTAAATATTTAAAGAGTTTAAATTATGCTACAACCTATTCTGTTAGAGTCAATTAAGGTGAGGGAGATACTGTCTTGTTAACAGGAAAATTGTCTATCTGATAAACTAATCACTTCAAGCCAAAGGTATTATACATTTTTGAAATCAGAACAAAAAGGAGAATCCAAATATAAAACAAAAAAAGGGGGAAGTAATTTAAAAAAATAAAGGGTTGATACAGGGGGTGAGAGTGTGCATTTTCCAGCAACCTTTAATATGATATTATGTCTCCCCCTTCAGATATTAATTGACGTGTTTTTGCGTTTTTCCAAAAAATTAGAGGTTCAAAAGTTATTTAAGGTGGATAGTTTTATCTGAAAAGCACTGTATAAGTGTCGATATGTGTATCAAAATTTTTCTCTTTGTTCTTTTTATTAATTGTATTTAATTTTTATGACGATATACGTAAATAAGACATTTGAATATAAATTATATTTTTTATATTCTCCTAAAATTTCTATTTCTCTAAAAAATATCAATTTTTTCTCTTTAGTATTACATCAATGATCAATTAAGTTACGCATTATTAGGCAAGTTTTTATCCCTTTGTTAAACTAACTAGCTGCGCGTTTTCTGCTTGAGATTAACGAAAATGATTGGCAAAAGGAGAATCGGAGAAACAATCATTTTAACAAGAAAACTCTTTATCATTCTTGCCAACACTATTATTCGAAGGGTCTAGTTCACACAGAACCTATTTCTCAACATCAATGCCATCAGATGGCAGGATGGGATAACAAGCTGCCAAAAGAGCTTATTTGCTAGTACGGTTTATCAACCATCTACAAAATGTGTCAAATGTTACAGACAGATAATATCGATCAAACTTCATTTAGTGCACTTTATACTTGCGAGAATTTGGGCGTATATTTAAAAACTAGAAGAATAAAATTTGGGAGTTTCTAACGATTCTTTATGAAGTCACTAAAAATAGTTTAGTAGTTTTTCAATAGACATAATCGATTTTTTACTTTTTTACTACAATTTTTTTACTTATAAAAAAGCACATTACCTACCTACCTTATGTAGGTACTTTATGGAATTAAAATCGGATTATTTGGGCAGCCTCAGGATTGTTTTAAAATTATAAATAATTTTTTGGCTTATAAACAAATAAAATATCTCGTAATTATTAGCTTAAATTCAATTTTGAAAACGGCGTGGAAAAAAACTCGGAAGGTCCTTTCTTTTAAAAGAAAAAAGTTGAATTACGAGCAGTGGTTCCTGAGATACAACCGATCAAAGCTGAGGGGCATTTGCGATAAAGTTATAAAAAACGTATATTTCAGGTCAAATTAATTATGCTGATTACGAATATGGAAGAATTTTTGGTCTATACATACTATGAATTTAAATCGGGGATGCTTAATCGAGCACTGAACTCTTCAACTTGAGCTGAAAACGTACAGATGGGTTTGACCAATCCTATGGATACATCACGCTACGAACGTCAAAATATTAAGAAGAAGAAGAAACGAAAAAGAAGTACAAAAGACAATAAAAACAGATCCAATATCAAAGACATAACTCACAGGAAAAACGTCATCTTTCGGCTCATAATCCAAGGCAAAATAACGAGCATCTGGGCTGTGAAAAGAAGATAAATTTGTGAAAAACCTAAATGATATGGGATATGGTTGCAACTAAAAACAGCTCTTTTGAGCGCTTTGACAGTTAGAGTGGTCATGATGATTACCAACGTCTGTAACAGACATGTCACTTGGTGAAAAAGAGTTTTGCGATTAGACTTAAATACCGAACTATCAAAAAACAGCTTTGAACAACTTAAAAAGATATTCCGTCCCTCATAAGTTCCGGTATTTTTTATTCATAGAATAAAACTATATATAGATCTCTCCCTTTATCTAACTTATACTCATATCTTAACCTAACCAAACAAAACCTAACATTATGAACGCTAGCTATATCATAGTACAACCCACCTAGTCACCTAATTTTGCTCGCTCGATCTCCTCGATCTTCTCCTCCTTTTTGCAACAATTTATTTTGGTTGTCGATATCTTGTTACTCTAGAAAACTGATTGCAAAAGTTTTTGAAGATTTTTAATCTACAAACTAATTAAAAGATATTTCAGTGAAAGCATTTTTATAAGTGAAAATAACGATAAGAGTACAACTAGTTTTTTGGTTAATTTGTAACTACAGTTATTGATTAGAATATGTTATTGATGCTTAAAAGTGATATTTTTAATCAAACTATGATTAATTGGAAAGAAGTACTTACGGCACTTAACAAATCACTGTAAACTTCTTTGATAAATCACTTTTAATTATTTAAATTTATACTTTTTCTATTAAAAAACTATAAAAGTTGTGGAGCTTGAATTAAGTCGACTTTCATGCCTGACATTCAGGGCCGGATTCCGTTATACCCTTTCTTATCTATAATCACCTTATTTTATATCCAGAATATTTGAGATAGGATTGATTCGTGAACTACATACAGTGTGTAAAAGCCAAATGGAATAAATTCATTATTTAGGTTACTGTACATATTTATAAAAAATCCCGAAACACGTCAAATTTAAATTATAACTTGACATTCTTTAACGTGAAAATGCAACCCCTAACTTCAACCCCCTTAGAATGACAGGTACAACCCCCAATTTTTAAAATAGGAAGTATAGGCTTGTGATATATCGTTTGAAAGGTCTTTTCATTCTCCATTCAAAAATGTTGTCGCTTTCAAGTTTATTAAGATAAAATAAATTAAAATCATGTGGTTACCGAAATTCGCTACAATACAATAAAAAACTAAAATGTAATGCAAAACGTAATAAAATGTAGAACACGAAAAAGAACTATGAATGTCAATGAAGTAGATGTTCAAAATGTTCACTACGAACGTCTTGGCAACATCCTAATCTCAAATAAAACTGTCTTCTAACATTTTTTAACATAACAATCGTGATCGTTCTAATCGCAAGCGTTATTCGTTCTTTTAAGTCATTTAAATCAGAAGATTTAGTTTTGTACACATGGCACTTCACATATCCCTATAAAAAGAAATCTAATAATGTAAGATCAGGTGATCGCGCTGGCCATTCAATCGATCCTCGCCTCCCTATCCACCGATTGGGAAATATTCTATCAAGGTACTGCCGGACATTAAGTTGGTAATGTAGTGGTGCTCCATCCTGCTAAAACCATATCGTATTCGCTGGAACTTGAGGGTTTCCTGGATTAGGATATAAATTTGCCAACGTTGGAATGACATCATTTTGAAGTAGTGCCAAATAATTGTTGCCATTCAAGTTGCCCTCAATGAAAAAGGGACCAATGATATTGTTTCCTACAATCCCTGCCCAAACAATAACCTTTTGAGGGTATTGAGTGTGTTCTTCTTCATCCAGTGAGTATTTTCCGTGGCCCAGTAGCGGCAATTTTGTCGATTAGCATGACGGTTAAGTGAAAAAGTACACTCATCAGAAAACATAACGTCTTCTAATTGGATAATATTGTTATCCAACATGTCCATCATTTGCTCACAAAAAAAAAGTTCTTCTATCAAAATCGTCTTCCATAAGCTCCTGAGTAGGTATCATCTTATAGGGATGCAATTTATTTTCTTTTAATACGTTTACTATCGATGTATGGCTGGCATTGAATGTAGTGAATGCCTGTCTACTCGATGTATTTGGATTTTCCTGAAACTCAAGCAACACATCTATTATAATTTGAGTTCATCACTCAGTGCATTGGCAGCTGCTTTTTTTATCTGCCATGTAAAACTGTTATTTTATGCATTTCCGTTAATCTAACCATTTTTCAGAATAGAATTGAACGAATTTTTTACTTAAATTAAAATACTGACAACTTAAATAAAACAATATACTAATGCGTGTTAAAATAACGTTGCCAAGGAAATTCTTTAAAGTTTTTTAATGTCTGCCATCAAAAAACCACATTGCTATGGTTTTTGTTCACTTTCTCATTATCAAGACCTAAACGGCAAATAAGTTTTGAGTATATTTTAGCGAATTTCGGTAACCACATGATTTTAATTTATTTTATCCTAATTAATCTTAATAAACTTGAAAGCGACAACATTTTTGAATGGAGAATGAAAAGATCTTTCAAACGATATATCACAAGCCTATACTTTCTATTTTAAAAATTGGGGGTTGTACCTGTCATTCTAAGGGGTTGAAGGTAGAGGTTGCATTTTCACGTTAAAGAATGTCAAGTTATAATTTAAATTTGACGTGTTTCGGGATTTTTTATAAATATGTACAGTAACCTAAATAATGAATTTATCCCATTTGGCTTTTACACACTGTATATTATAGTATAATGGTTGTAGTTTGTTTCTAGCAAAAATATATTTGATAATATTAAATATCTAGTCATGTATATAATACATATAGAATAATACTTTATTAGTTTAACAATACATCCTTCTATTATATATCATTTCGCAAAACGAATAAGTCACAGTAAATATTCCTGAAATATTTAAAATATTTGCTTTGTGTGTTTAACATTAGATTATTGGGTTCTCTGAGAGTAAAAATTTAAAATAAAACTCACCTTATACAGTTTTTGTTGGGCTCCGCTTCTCGAACGACCTAAAACAAAAAACAAATAATAAATCTCACTGAAATTTAATGTTTTCTAAATTTTGACAAAATTTATTTCTAAGCAGCCGTTTTGTCATCAACCTATTTTTATGAAGTGACCTATTTTAACACACATGTATGTATAACTATTTGTGGGTGGTTTGTGAACTGATTTAGGGGGAAGAACGTTTTATTGATATAGGAGCATTATATTGTAAGGTGTCGACATGCTTTCACGTTTCAATTTATTTATTTTCTCTTTATTTTTGTAATTTCCTTAGATTTCTCTGCGGTCCTTCCTGACAAATTTTTTTATAGTCACTACAATTTTAACAGTAATAAAAAATTCCGTTAGTCGTAGATATTTGTTTATTACCACCCCGGATTGGAATTCAACGTAATCTTTAAAATTGTCAATTCGTCTAGTTCGGGGCTTTCCTAAACTTATTCGTACTGTGGCGCCCTTGAAACTTTGCTATTTTCTGCCCCTTCAACCCAACTCCCAATAATACTCACCAATTTTAGTACTAGCCTAGTAACAGGACAATGGAATCTCGAATAGAAAAAAGAATAGATGCCTTTGAGATGTATAAATACAGACGAATGTTGGAAATCCCATGGGTACAAAGACTTATAAATGTTGAGGTACTTCGTCGCATATGCAAAAAAAAGAATTACTAAGAATAATCAAAGAGAGGAAAATGCAATATTTGGGTTGGCGAAAGATATGAATTACTTTAAGTTATACTGGAAGGAAAAGTACATGGCAAAACATCAGTAGGAAGACGCCAGAACTTGTGGCTGAAAGACCTGAGGAGATGGTTCATCCGCAGAAATCTTTCGCGCAGCAGTTTCTAAAACTACAATTGTCATTTGGATCGCCAACCTTCGAAAGGAGACGGTACCATAAGAAGAAGAAGTAACAAGTTATAGTTATAACAAAAACACTATTTGGACATCTATATTTTTTAATAGAAATTAAGAACGAAATCAAAACATAGGCACAAAAATGAAAAGGGATATTTATTTATGTAACTGGCCGGTTAATGTGAGGGATGTGCTTGCTTTTTTGAGCACAGGTTATGAAACCGGGGCTCCAGTTGGAAATTGCCACTCTCATTTCTTTTTCTAAGTTTATGTTTGACCTGTGCTCGTTTTTAAATACTGCAACTGTGGAAAATCCCGTTTCGCACAAGTTCGAAGTTGCAAATGGTAATAAAACCTTTATTGCAGCAGTGCTGATGGCATGATATTCATGAAAACGTGAGCTCCAAAATTCAAACAGTTTGTCCTTGTCGTATTGAAGCTTTAGGCTGGAATCATAGGACATTCTGTCAGTTATTCTTCTTCCTCTGTTGAAAGTGTCGATGGCGTCGATAACAGGAAAGGGTTTCTGACCCAGTCATATTGCTCCATATCTTCGGGAAAATATTTCTCAAAGTTTTAGATTGATGATATCATGTATTGTGTAAACATATTTTTTAAAGAGAGATCAAGGATTTCTATTGATTTTCTTGTAGAATACTTTATTAAGCAGGGAAATAGTCAATTTCTTGATCTTCTAATTTTCTCTTCCATAGGAGCAACTTCTTCTGAAACCCAATAATTTGTATCTACTAATTACAGGATATGAGTATTGTTTCCCTGCAAAGATTTATTAAGATCATTTAATTTGTTAAATATGTCACAGAGGTATGCTAATTTTATTATAAACTCTGAACTAATAAAGATTTGTGCATCAGCGTGTGATTATGTATGTAGATAGGAGTAAAATTCATTTCTTAATTCGTATATACGTAAAGATGGAGCACCTTCTCACTGTGCAGCTCCAGTTAGGCATTGGTTGGATACTAATTATCCGAACAAATGTATTGGAAGGAGAGGTCCTATTGAGTGGCCACCGAGGTCACCAGACTTACCGCCACCTGACTTTTTCTATGGGATTATCTCCAGTCAGTTGTATATAAAAGTCAATCTGCGTTACTTTAAAATTGCGAGAAAGAATTACGCAAGCATGTCGCGCTATTACTAGAACATTTGCCGAAGTTCGTGCAGAACTTAAAAATAGGCTGTGTTACTGTTTACAAAACAATGTAACTCACTTTGTACATTTACTTAATTTTTACATTTTGAACAATTTTATAGTTCAACTAAAACCTCATTAAATTTTCCATTTAAGCCAAAGTTTCACAATTATTGGTTCTCCCTCTATAATTATATTGTTTATACCATTAGATAGCATTTTTTACAGTTTTTTCAATGATCTAGTTTTAGATTTAGTTCCCCTTGCTATCCTAGAAACGGTTTTAAGCATTTTTTGATATCAGCTTTTGTTAATGAGATATAGCCCATTGTAAGTATTAAAATTGACACACTGTATGTATATTATGTATATTACTGTATACCACAAGGTTACTGCACGAGTCCAGATATTTCGGTCACGCTAAATATTATTTCGGGCCCGTGTTAAAGGATCATACTGAGCAATAATTCAGTTCAAAAAGAAGAACGAAGCATATTTGTTTATATCTGGCAAATCTTAACATAAAAGTTAACTGATAGAGCTTATTATTCTAATTATAATTCTAATCCTGTCGGTTACATGAGGTGCCAGCGAATAGTTAATGACATACAAGGACATATTCGAACTAGTTTGAAATTATCGACCACCGACGACAAAGAGTCCGAACATCTTCCTAATTTCCATATAGTTACTCGAAATTCCAAACTACGTTACTGTTTAGAATACAAATGATCATATCGTTCTCCTCCGTAGTTGTTTAGTCTCCACGTGTTCTCAACAGAAAAAACCTCCAAGAACTAAGAAGGCCGTGAACTGAGTTACGTGGTAGAGATGGGAAAATAATACGATGCATTTTCTGTAGTAACATGAATAGTTTTATATATCTATTCTATACAATTTAGAGAGGCAAGTTAGAGTATTCATATTAAAATTGTAGTTATATCTACAAAATCATCATAGGGACGGTTTCATCAGCGAATCATAGATTGCTCAGTCTTGTTCCGTTTGTATTAATTCCATCTTCAATTTCACTGATCTCTTTCATGTTTATTTTAACTATAATAAACCATACATTTATAATTAAACAAATTTATAACCAAAGATGCCATGCTATGATCATTATAGTCAAAGGAAGTGCTTTTATTTTCCGTTTTTCTCTTTCTGTTCCTCTATCTCCCTGTCTGAGAGAAGATAGCAGATAGTCGAACTGTCATTCCTAGGTACTTAACCCGGCGTCGCCCAGGTGAAAAATGTGTGTATTAATAACCCAAGTGGGGTATTTTGATCCAATTTAAAATTGATTGGAAAACTCAACAAACATTTCAAACACGACTTTATTGTTTTACATATCTTATTTGACTATTTATGTTTCCTTAAAAACCAGAGTTTTCACCATTGGATTAAATTTGACCGCGTATTAAGTAAAATTTACAAAATTATAAAATTCCTACAAAAACACTAGATGGATAAAAAATTCACAACAAAAGGTAATGATTCAAAATAAGAGATTTTCAAAAAAAGTTTTTTCAAAAGGTTCAAAAGAAAATATAAAAAAGCAGGACATTGGATATCCAAGCTTGAAAAAAGATAGGAATCCCGAAACTGGATACATTTGGTCATTTTCCTCCAAAATTCGAACTATTTTGGATCGTAAATGTTTTGTAAGTCGCGGATTATTTTTTCGTTCTTCCATAATTGGCGTAACTAATGCTAATTCCAGATCTTGCAGGAATATACGACTTTTCTTTGAATAGTCACTAGTTTTTGTTCTGTCAATTACCTGGCTGTTGATTCCAGATGTGTCCATAATTAAAAAAAATGTTATTAGTGGCCACCTTCTACAATTACGAGCTACACTGTAACTTCCTGTCAACTCAGGACTGTCAACTTTTCTGGTAAAAGTTTCTCAGTATTTCATCATCGTGATGAAGTGATGATAATAAAATCACGTTTTAAAGGCAACTTATCAAACTGTTGCCTTTATTGTCGATTGTCTACATCAGTGGTTCTCAACCTTTTATTACTGAGGACCACTTGTACCTTCAGAACTCTTGGCGGACATTTCGGATATTTCCTAATAATAGGTAAAATGAGATGAACACTGAAATTTTACTAATGAATTTATTATTTACAAAATAAAAAAAGAAAATACATAGTGAAAGACAAAATGTATATAAAAAACAAAATAAAAAGTCATAGATAGCGCCAAATTAAGACGTTAATGACTCCCTTGGTCTTGCTTCTCACTTGAAAATTTCTCAATATTTTGATCGAAAGAAGTTAACGCCAGTCTCATAGGAGCATTTAAATTTAGCAACCTATTTCTGTGTTTATTCTTAATGACATATAATGTGGAGAATGATGCCTCACAGAGATAAGTGGAATGAAAAGGAAGAAGAAGTTCCAAAGCTTTTTTACTTAGCAGTGGACTTTCATCAAGTAATCCTATCCAAAAATCTGCAACATTTTCGCAGTGAGATTTTATCACTTTTAAATGATCATCGGATGAAATTTCAATAAGCTGTTCATTTTCCTGAATAGACAGATTATTATTGTGGGTAGCTAAAAAGGGATCAATCGCCCACAGATTATTTTTCCTCACATCTGTATCAGCAGGGAAGTACTTTTCAAAGTGAAGTGAAATCTTGAAGCGACTTAATGTAGGACTTAACCAGTGAATGTAAAACATCCTCATTTAAGCCTTTATTCTCAGAGATAAAATCTGAAAACAAGTTGAACATTTCAAACGATCCTTTTCCAGCTTCGGACTCCCATAGCAACAATTTTTTCTTAAATTAATCAATTTTTTTCCAAAGGTCAAATGAAGTTTTAGATGGTCCCTGCAGGCCTAGATTCAATATGTTGAGCTGTTCAAAAATATCTGCTAAAAAAGCTATCTGGGCCATAAATTCTCCGTCACGCAGTGTTTTCGCTAAATCAGGTTTTTTTTATCAAGATAGATAAATACTTCTTCTCGAAGTTCATAAAATCTGGCTAAAACCCGGCCCCTGGACAGCCACCTAACTTCGGTATGTAGAAGGAGATTTGAATGGATGAATCCCATGTTCTCGCATAACAAAGCAAACAATCTCGAACTAAGAGCATTACTTTTTATAAAGTTCACGGCCTTTACCACAGTAGTCAAAACCTTATTTAGGTCGGGACTAAACTTTTGGCAGCAAGCATTTCGCGATGAATAATACAGTGTGTTAAAACAATATCACGGTTTCCTTCTTTCCTAACAAAACTTTGCAAGCCTGTTTTGTGACCTGTCATTGCCGCGGCACGATCAGAGCAAACTACACAGTCTTTCCAAGAAAGATTTTTATTTGTGAAATATCCGTCAATGGCTTTAAAAATGTCTTTTCCGGTTATGTTACATTGCAACTCAATCGAGGTCAGGAACTCCTCAGATAATTTTTTGTTGTCTTTATCTATGAATCGTATATAAACAAGAAGAATAGCTTTATTGGTAATATCTGTAGATTCATCAAGTTGTACAGCAAAAATCTTTGAGGAATGAATTTTCTTTAGAAGTTGGGTTTCAACATCTGATGCCATTTCTTCAATTCCCCTACTAACGGTGTCATTGGAAAGAGGAATATTTTGCATTTGTTTTGCAAATTAATTACTATTTAACTGGGAATAAGCCACAATTAAAGATAAAAATACGTTTATTGACGTTTCAATTTCCACTTCGGAAATCGTTCTTAAAATACAAATAGTCAATTTACTATTTGTATTTTGAGAACGATTTCCGAAGTAGAAATTGAAACGTCAATAAACGTATTTTTATCTTTAATTGTGGCTTATTCCCAGTTAAATAGTAATTAATTTAAAATGCCACCAGAAATAGCTTCAGAACAACAACAAAAATTTATATCTACAAAATAACGCCACGAATTACAATTGTCTTAGTTACCTTACGAATTAAAATTGTGTCTTCGTAACCCAGGTGGGGTCTAATCGGATTGCAGAACACTGTACTCACTTTGACGATCAACTTACAATTGAAATTGGTTTAGAATACCTAACAGCAACATGTTTTAGGAAGCTATAATCAATAAAACATCCGTGTATTAACCACAGAATTATGCCAGTTCTAAGTGTGTTGACCATTAGATCCCACTTGGGTGATGCCGGGTTAAATAATTCCTAATTGGACAAGAAGGTTCATGTCTGTTTCAAAAATATGCACAGTCTAATTTGAAACTCTCGGTGACCTGTAAACGTGTGGTGGAAATAAGTATTTAATATTCGAAATAAAGAATTAAACCAAGATTAAATTTTCATACCCATTGGAATAGATAATAATATGGATATAATGGATATAATGGAATAGATTTCATACTCATTCTTACCAAACTGGTTGTTTTTGCAATTTTAAATTAAGAAACAAGTTTTTGGAGAAAAACCCTTAAAAAACCCTTAAAAGGGCTACATCAAAAAAAAAAAATTAAATAAATATACCCACTTACGAAGACTAACCTCTTTTTTGTGATACGTGGTATACAGCCAGCTACAGAAATTGTTTTCCTTGTGGATTTTGTTAAAATCCCTTTATAAAAATTTGTTATTGAATACGTTGACTACATAAGATATTATAATTCGTCCACCTCTATCTCTAACCATGAGATTGGATTATTGCGCAAGATAATCGTACTTGCAGCTGGAGTGCAACGAGTGAAAACACCAAACCACCTAGCAGATACCCGATCGCTGCCCGATTAGTGTGAGTGCAATAGAGGTTATTAATGATTTGATACACGCAACCGTAACACTCAGTTGGGATTTTATGATTTATTGTTGAGTAGGAACAATGTTGATATTCGGAAAATGTAGGGTACACAAAAACATAGAATGGTCTCTACTACTGATTAAAATATAAAGAAGTCCTTTTAATTAAGCTGTTATGTACTGTTATGCCAGACATTGCGACTTAAATATGAAACAGATAAGTAAAAATTAATATTTATTAGTGAAATTGGATCTATTGTTTTTTAGAATATATCTTTATGAAAATCAATACATTTTTGAATGCGTTTGAATAACTTTTTTTGGTTCTTTGCCACTTTTAACGAAGTAAATTCAAAATATATATTTTAAACGCATTCATGCAGTGTCATAATACTAAAAAATTTGCTCACATCTACTTCACTAGCCTATCACAGTATGTTACATAGATTAACAAAAATTCTGATGTTAAAATACAACTTTGAGACAGAAAATATCATTAAGCAAATACCAGTAAACAATGGATACAACCAACAAACAGCTAATAAAATTTTAAACCAAAAACTACACAAGAAAGCCCTGAAATTAGTATTTCCACCACCAGAGAAAAAACCCAGTACCCTCTGCTCGATTACATTACAGGCAAAATATCAACTAAAATAGCCAAACACATAAAAAGAACGGAATAACACCAGCTTTCCGAACAAATAACAATCTAGGCTAATATATCAAAAACAACAAGAGCCAAAATAAAAAACACTTACACAGTGGTGTGTACAAACTTAAATGTGGCGACTGCCCGAAAACTTACATCGGTCAAACTGGTAAAAATTTTAATAAACGAATACCAGAACATAAAAGGGCTTTCAATATTAGAAAAACAGATTCTGCATACGCCCTTCACCTTCTAGATAATAATCATTCTTTTAATGACGAATTTCAAATTCTTCATATTCAAAATAAAGGCCTTTAGCTATCTTTGTTAGAATCTATGGAAATTAACACATTAAAAAACACAGATATAATTTTGAATGACCAACTTGAGACAAACAGTTCTCCTCTCCTCAACCTATTTCATTAAAGAGTATAAAGTGTAAACGCATGCCAAAAATAGATCACTTGAGAAAGGCATCCTGCGAAAACAGCAGTAGTGATAAGATTTTATAATAAATTTTGTGGAAGTTTTAAAAATAAAGTTTTCAGTATTTTATTGTTACAATATGAAAAGTTTTAAAAAAGTAACTGTATCCTATCCTGAAGTAGGGTAGGCAGCACAGCTAACGTAAAATCCTATACCTTCAAAAATTTATACACTATAGATTCTGGTAAAATTAAATTCTCGAAAAATAATTAATGCCATTCTATAACAAAATAGTGAAATCAACAAATACACTTCTTTAGCAGCCATGATTAGAACTTTAAAACACCAAAAATATTTATTAATCTTCTATTGCTTCAGTAGCACACACTGCAGATTACCACACGTTTCACTGTTGATAAATTAGTAATTTGATCCTACGTTGAAAAATTAATTACGTGGCTATTACAACCCCCATCTAATAAATGTTTAAATCTTGTTATAGCGTTGTTGTTTGGACCTGTCAGTTCCACTTTCTGGATCTAAAAATAGGCAAATTACGCCGAAATAACATGTTTCCAACAAATAGAGTAACGAAATTTACTTTTTATGAAGTGTAATGGCTTTGCTCATATTGAATTGTAATCTCAATATGTAATGTGTACTAATGGGTTTAACAAATAGGTATTTATTAAATCATTGCATGCTAAAACAAGCGTGATATGCATTTAAATGCATAATATTTAACTAAAATTTAAAAAATCGTCCTTATCACATTATACATTTTTTTATTTAGAAATAACGTGAACTGTTACTATGTACACTTGCACAGGCAACTGTTACAACAAACGAGATGTTCCAAAGTAAAATATGCTATACTACAGGGTGTCCCATAATTAATTGGACGTTAGCTAATGGTCGATAGCTGACATCAAAATAAAGCGTTTGAGCTCAAATTGGTTAGGCAAAATGTTGCTATATATTGCTTCCTGTTATTTCGTAAAACTTGCCGGCTATCTCATTTATTATGTTTTAAGTACGGAGAAATTGACTTCTTTTGTTATTTTGTGTCGCCAATATACACAAGTGTAAGGTTTCGTATTACTGTGACAATTAACTTAAATTATCGCCATTCAAAATCGTCCGACAATAGGGTTGATTTATGGCATGCTATTACCCACGAGCTGTTGACCACCCAACGGTCAGAGGGTTGTTTTTGCTCTAGTAACGATCTCAAGACATCTACTTCAATATACAACACAAGACAGCGAACGAAACACAACCAGTGATAGGTTCAAGCATCGACGCCGGACGTCTCTTACGTCGCGACGGTCCAAAGCTGCACATGGGCTCCGAATATATCAGAATATACCAAATATACAACAATAATAAACAACAATAAGTTTATCACATCCTAAATATAAAACAGCTGGTCTTAAAAAACTAAAAACGATCATGTTAGAAAATTCCTTCCCAGCGAAACTTCTAAATAGACTTATTTTTGGCGTCTCTCAAGTCATTAGGACAAATCAAACAGAAGTTTCAACAAACAACCAAAATACATTCTACCACTCTTTACCATATATTTCAGGTTTAACAAATAGACTAATAAATACATTTAGAGAAGTACCTAATATCAAAATTGGAACCAGAAATATAAAAACAATATCGAAATTATATACTAAACTTAAAACACCCTTAAATAATAGAGAAAGCTCCAATGTAGTGTACCTGTAATAATTGTAATAGAGTATATATTGGAGAAACGTCCAGAGATTTGTCCGGAATATTAACATCTCACAAGAGTGATATTAATCTGAATAAAGTACAAGCCTGTGCATTAAGTGAACATTGTATTACAATGGGCCATACGCCTCACTATGATCAAACAAAAATATTGAGAAGGGAAAGAAATTACAACAAAAGACTGTTTCTATAAATGTGTTTAATTAAAACTATACAAAACACCTTAAACAAAAGAGAAGACATTGAAAATCTTAGTGCTATATACAGTAATCTTCTTTTAAATAAAAGAATAACAATATAAAAGTTCTTAAAAGTTACGCATATTAAAGGGATTATTCCAAGTTCAAATGAGATAAAATTTATATTTTTATTTGTGTTTTTTCTTTCTTAATTACTTAGTAACATAAACTTTGTTGCTTGTTTAATAACTGTAAGATTATATCAAAATTTGCAATGAAGGTTTGCATAAACATAGACACTTCCTCTGTCAAACTCACCTAAAATAAATATAAAAAATAGAAGAGACATGGAAACCTTAGTAATAAGTTTTGACAGAAAGAAAAAGTAAATCAAATTTAATAATGTCATTATGTTAATTAATTTTGCTAATTTTAATACACAATCCTCACAAGGGTAAGCCTATTGAAGATATAATAACTTCATTTTTCTAATGTAAAATTTTTTATGTTAATTTTTAGTACGTTTTGAAAAAGAGTACAATAAACTCGAAAGCTTAACAAACCTAAAAGAGTTTTACTTAAAGGCCAATATTGACTACTAAACCCAAGATATCCGTATATATTACTCACATAGTCACTAAAGCCCTTTCTAAATATATATATATATATATATATATATATATATATATAATATATATATATATATATATATATTATATATATATATATATATATATATATATATATATATTGTTGTATTCATTTTGACCTACTATCTAGATAATAAAGATATTTCCGAGACCTGCATATAGCTTTAATTTAACAAAACAAATGACTAGAAACAAAATACATATAAAGGAAATCCCGTAATATCTCAGATTCTTTAACAACAAGCTGACATTTGCCCTTAATCCCCAAGCCATATTTTCCAATATCGTCTGCACTACACTGTGTAATTTTTTTGGATCTATTTTTACCCTGTCTCATTTCTCTACGTACCTAATCCTACCACAATAAATATCTTTTTGGTATTACTTCAGGACATTGAAACGAAAGAAGGAGCAACGTACCAGCTCTTTATTTTCAGAACAAAAACAAGATTGACTTGACGTTCAGAGCCAGTTTTAGTGCAATTTTCTGCACGTAATAGTTGAGTTGATGTAAGATAATTGAGGTAACGTGCTTTTTCACTTTTTAGTTGAAAGCAAAAGTAATGTTGCGCTTCATTTTTGTACTGCAAATGGTTTTATCTCGATGTAACCTGAGTTTTAGTTTATACTTTAACGGTTATTCACATACAATGCGATCCTGTGGTCATAATTCTTATTACATTTAAGAATTTGGCGAAGAAAAACTTATAGAAAAAGCGTAAAATAATATTATAAAATAGTTATTAGCTAATCACATGCATTTTTCTATATTCTGTATTTTTTATATAAGTATCTTCTAAATAATTTTTTCCTAAAAACCTGTTTTTCTTGTCACAAGTCAGAATTATTAAGTAGACACTACCTATACAGTACTTTATAGATTATTATTTTTTAATTATTTGTATAGACATTTTTATATCTTTATATATTATTATTCTATAGTATAGGTATTTAGTATCGTAGTATAGTGATTTGGAAAGAGTACAACGTTTTAAGTATTTGGGGGCTGTAATCACAGCTAACAACGATGTCACTGAAGAAATAAAAGACAGAATCCAATTTGCAAACCGCTGTCTATTCGAACTGGATAAGCTCATAAAATCAAAATATCTCACAAGAAGTTCAAAATCTATAAATCCATTGTCAGTCCTATAATAACATACAGATGCGAAACGTGGACCATGACCAAAGCAAACGAAGAAAAGCTCAGACGCTTTGAACGAAAAATACTAAAAAAAAATTTCATCGACTATCTTAAATGGTTTTAGAGTGTGTGGTCTCTGTCCTTGGAACGCGGATGATATTAACTACAGCAAATGCCTAGGTAAACAATATACCGTAGATAAATTTGGTGAAACAGCAACAGAATCAATGAATTTGACCGATTTTTGCAACATATGCGATGAAGATACTTTACAGCTCTTAAAAGAAACCAGAAAAAATGGAAACTCTGTTAACACTAGCAAAAGTTTTAGGGTACTACTTAATCTATTTAACATTTTACATCCAAATAATCCAAATAATGAAGAAGGCGATAACTCACAAATTGTAATAGATGAAATGTTTTTGGAAGATACGTCTGTAGTAGAAGAGAGAGCAGTGATGACTTTAACTTATGATATAAAATATGTACCTGTTGTTCTTTTGGAAGAAGTTCCTGAACAAAATACCAACATGGCACAAAGTTTAGCACTTTATCACAATTTGCACAAAGTTTAGCACAATCACAGGATCTGCTGCCATTTCAACTGTTGATTCAGTTCCCTCCACTAGTCAAAACTCTATAAATAAGAGCAGTAACATGAGAGATTGTTTGCCTTGGGCTAAAACTGCCGAACGTAAGAGAATACGTATTACCCAAAGATCGAGTTTTGTAATTTCTTCTTTAGTTTATAAAAGAGAACTAGAGAAAAAGGAACGCGAAAAAAATAAAAAGGAGCGAACAAAGTTAGAAAATAAAGAAAAACGATTTCTGAAAAGTAAAGAAAAAGTGTTAAAGAAATACTAAGATTAAGGTACTCAAAGAAACATCTTTATTTCAGCAGAAACCTAGTATTTTAGAGGACTTAAAAGTAAACAAGCTTTTAAATAAAGAAGATGATCGACAGCCCCATGAAAAATATATGAAAACAGGTTAATTCCAAAAGCACGTTAGAAATCTGTCAGTATTAGGATTTGACCCAGAGTTCCAAAATTCTGCTCACCACCTAAAAATAATATTTTTATAAATAAGGGTATAATGTTTTACATGTACTGGACATTTTTCCCTGATTAGGTTTGGAGTTAAATGCCAGAAGTGTTCCAGAACATTTCACAAGAGATGTCTTGAAAAATATGATTTATATAAAAAATATTTTGTTTGTTAAAACTTGTATAAAGAATATTGTTTTTAAAAAATTCGTTTTTAAAATATATATATAAAAATGACACTTTGTTTGTACGTAAGTAATTATGTTTTAGTTTTGTTTTCAATGCTCAATCAATATTTTGATATAAAAATTATGTCAATTACTGGATGCCAATGATTGAGTACACTGCCGATTACAACATGACAATAACTAGAATATAACTGCCGATAATTAGGAAATGTGTATAATGTCTAAAATAACCTATTTTTGCATTATTTTATTCAATATTTATAATAAAATGACATTTGATTTGTGTTCAGTAATAATTAAAAATTATATAAAAATACAAAATACCACCCTATGATATTACCTATATTAGCAAATCTAATGTTTAAACAACTCTTTTCCTTAAAGTGCCAATAACTGGATGGTTTACACTACATATAGGTTACACTTATAAAAGTATTTGAATTGTATATCGACACTGTATTTACGCTAATCACCTCATGGTGGATGTGATCAATTTTCCAATAAAAAAAAACAATAACGAAATAAAATCGTTCATATAAAAAATGATAATAATTTATAGTAATTTATTGTACCGGAATTGGTCCAGTGTCATTAACCTCTCTAATTGAGAGACAGTGAATAAAATTAAAGAGAAATAATTATATTAATGTGTCTTTAATAGTTATTTCCAACCTTTTACTTTTGTCTATGAATATACGCGAAAAATAACCTTATTTTATTTTTTAAATCAAACTATTATCATTGTTTAAAACAGAAACAATGCTCTTGTTTAAACAATGCTATTATCCTTAAGCTTAAAACTATTACTTTGAAGTATACAAGAATAACTGGAAGTAATTTAGAGACATATTTAAATGCATTATTATGACAGCATCTGATTTACACACATCACACAAATGCATAACTGCATACTAAAGATAAAACTATAACAAAAGAGTGTAAGACATGAAATGACTAACTAAACTTGGAAGTGCAACGATAAGAACTAGAATCTGAAATGTGGAAAAGCGGTAACGTTTAGAACTTCCCGTGCTATGATATATTTTCTGCTATTTCATGTACGAACAATGCTTTTGGCTTTCCAAACGATGACAACTAACCATTATAATTTACCCGAGTTGAATAAAGTTTCCGTCTGTTCTTTTGTTCGCAGTGTTGCAAAATATTTAGTGGAAAGTAGTTGGTTGTCATCGGAATATAACAGTTAAGTGGTCTGGAAATTGGACATAAGGAACATTAATCAACATCAACATTTCAAATTAGAGAACGCTGTATTGTGAATAGTTCAGTCATTATGAACATTAAATATAAAATAGATACTAAAAAAATCAACAATAAAATCAAGATGGCATAGAAAAGTAAATATGTAATGAGATTTAAATATGAAAAAATCATGAAAAAAATTATCCACCCAAAGCATCGTTTTGGATAGAAAATGAATAGTATCAATATGAAAGCAATTAGAAAAATTTACCTTAAGATCTACATAGTACAGAAGAAGCTATTCCTAAGAATTTTAATGCCAGATGGTCTGAGGATAACTGAAAACTAGGAAGAGAGCAAATGAGGTGAGGTGACACATTACGCTGGTTTGAGGTCGATGCATATGACTCGAGATAAAGAAAGATGGAGGAGCGAGGGGGAGGCCTATGTCCAATATTGGATATCAAAAAGCTAATAGATATATGTGTTTCATCTTCATTTGTTAATTTGTGACTTCCAGTCATCATCATCAACCTGTATGCGTCCACTGCTGGATATAGGTCTCCCCTCAGCTCTTTCCATCTGTCTCTGTCTTGTGCAGCTTCAGGTCATCAGTCCATCTACTTGGTGGGCGCCCTCTGCTCCGTATTGCTTCTTGTCTTGGTCTCCACTCGACAATACGGTTTGTCCATCGGTTCCAATCCATTTTAGCAAACGCGATTTTTTCGATGTGTGTTGTTTTTATTCTATGACGTATTTTTTCGTTTGGGATTCGGTCTCTAAGAGAGACCCCCAACATCTGGCGCTCCATAACCCTCTGGGTCACGCGAATCTTAGTCACTACCTTTTTTATGAGTGTTAATGTTTGGTCAAAGATTTTCCTTTTGAGGCATATGGGTAGATCTGATTTAAATACACAGTTTAATGTTCCAAACGCTACTCTGCTGCTAAGTACTTATATGATGTCTTCAATCAATAGCAATATTTCCATTTAGCACCAGATTAGTCATTATTTGTGTCTTGTTCATATATATGTATCTTTAGTCCGACTTCCAAGGAAACGTGATATAATTTTTTAAACATTATTATTGCATCATCCATACGATCGGCTATAAGGATGATGTCATCTGCAAATCTCAAATGGCTGAGCTTCTCTCCATTTATGTTGATACCATGCTCGTTCAGATGTGCCTTCTTACACGTATCTTCTAAACGCTAGCTGTGGCATTTTGGTAGATATATCTGACTATGTTAGTGTATCTAGGGTCTATTCGGCATTCTGTCGATGCTTTTAACATTTTCTCATGGCTTATGGTATCGAATGCTTTCATGCAATGCAATGCACATATCAGTGCCAATATTTTGTTGTATTCTGTAGACTTTTCTATCAGGTTCTTCATCACTAGTAAGTGGTCATTAGTGCTGTATCCCGATCTAAATCCAGCTTGTTCTCTAGGCTGATAGAAGTCTAATTTAGCGTCCAGTCTTTTTTTGATAATTTTTGTGAAAGTTTATATATGTGTGAAAGCAAACTGAAACCATTCATTTTAGTGTTTTGCATGGCACTAGTTCAAACAACAAAGTAACTTGTTTTTCGCGATCTCAAACCTTGGAAAAATGGAAAAAGCTCTGGCCGTTTGGATAGAAGGTCAAACAAAAAATAGAGTGCCAATTAGCACATGAATAATACAAGAAAAAAATCTTCTAGTTTCCAAGCGAGTAAAGGATGGTTCGAAAGATTTAAAAAAAAGTTTCTTTACATAACGTCAAAATCGTATGAGAATCAGCTTCAGCGAACCAACACGCGACCAACCAGTATCCAGCTAAACTTAAAGAATGCATAGAAAGGGAGGGGTATAAGCCGGAACAAGTTTTTAACGCCGAAGAAAGAGCACTTTTTTGGAAAAAAATGTCTGCTCGTACCTTCTTATCGGAAAATGAGAAATCTGCACCAGGCTTTAAAGCAGCAAAGGGCAGGTAACTGTTTTATTTTGTTGTA
This sequence comes from Diabrotica balteata, assembly GCA_918026665.1. Taxonomy (NCBI): domain Eukaryota; kingdom Metazoa; phylum Arthropoda; class Insecta; order Coleoptera; family Chrysomelidae; genus Diabrotica; species Diabrotica balteata. The sequence continues at coordinate 17,915,014 of OU898283.1, read as the reverse complement.
ACGCTTCAGGTGATATGTTAACACCAATGCTGATTTATCAGTCTCTAAATTAACGGCCTCTTGAACATTAAAATAAAAATAAACTACCGGTATTTTGGAGGACAAATAGAAAACCGTAGGTTAAGGGAATTGACTTTTTACCTCCCAACACCACTTCGCTTTTAGAGCCTTTGGATCAGGGAATAATAACTGCATTTTAATGGTATTACCTAAGGCGTACATTCAGCCGTATCTTCAATTGTATGGAATTAGATCGTTCATTGACAGTTACTGATTGTTGAAAACAATTAATATTTCTCACTGTATAACTATAATCAAAGAAGCAACTGATGAAATACGCCCATCAATTATAAACGCGTGTTGGAAAAATTTATGGTCAGAAGTTGTTACTGTAACCTCAGAAATGTCCCATAAAACAGAGGAATTCGATGATATTCTACAAGTGATACACAAAATACATGGGGAAGGTTTTAAAAATATGCAATCAGGTGATGTTGAGAAAGTTCTAGCTGCCAATGACAGTGAACTTACAGAACAGGTGATCCTCGAAATACTGGAAAATAGAAAAGAAAGCGATGATGACGATAACTCCCAGAAAGTAACAGCCGAGACGACAGTCACGTCTCTCACTTTAAGCAACATAAATCTAATACAAAATAATCATCTCAAAAAGTTCAGGATATTGTTTTTGACGTGTATCCTTCTATGGAAAGGAGCTTGAAATTCAAAAATGGCTTAGAAAGCTTATTGGCACCGTACAAAGAAGCGCAAAAGGAAATTAGGAAGAAAAAGAAGCAGCCAACCATCCTGTCATATTTTAAAAAATGAAGTTTTTAAAGCATTTTATACTCTTAATACAATGTAGGTATATATACATTTAATAAATATGACTATCTAACTGTACATATTTCTTTCTATATACTAATATACGTGTCCAAATTGGGATTATATGTCATATTCTTCTTTGGATCGTGGATCCCTCGCCTACACCGGTTTCACCAACCGCACATTTCTCTTCGCGGTTGAAGAGGGATTACTGTACTCTAAATCATTTTGAAAGGAAAAGTGCAGGACAAAACATCAGTTGGAAGACGCCAGAACTCATGGCTGAAAGACCTGGGGAGATGGTTCTACCGCTCATCCACAGAAATCTTTCGCGCATCAGTTTCCCAAACCACAATTGCCATTTGGATCGCCAACCGTCGAAAGGAGACGACGCAATAAGAAGAAGAATCCAAGAGAAAATATTTATAATAACTTTTATTAATTTATGTTTATACTTTTAAGCTAAAGTATTAAAAAGTGGATATTTTTACTTAATCTATCTTGTGTATAACTCAACAATATATCTTTCATAAAAAAAAAATCATTGCCCATTGTTTTCTAAGCGTAAAAGCTACACATTTTGAAAGTTCTTCTTTTATTGGTTTACCGTTCTATCAAATAATATTTCAGCTTTACTCAAACACCTTAAAAAAACAACACATTCAGCAAGCTATTCGTTAGTGGTATGACAAGTAACACACATACGTATCCAAAATATTATTGATTCGCCAATAAAAACGTAGAACTTAAAACTAGTTTTACTGATAAGGCTAGTTAAAAACCTGTCTTATATTTATTTGACTAATAGCAAGTTTTGGGTGTTATTCTATAATTATTGGTTGGGATTTGGACGAATCACATTGATACCTGAATCACCTTCGGAATCGGCCTTTTTTGGTCAAGAAATCTGGAGCAAGATAATTATCGCTGGAGAATTTTTTCGAAATTATTAATTAGAATATTTAGAATGGAAGGGTATACTTTCTGATTTTTTTCTAAAAAGTTAATGTGGTTGAGCGTATTTTTTACAGGTATTTTTCGTATCGCTTACCACATTTTATTAATTGGCTTAGATGAGTTTGATTCATATATGAATTTTTTCCATGACTCGTCTTTCATGTTATTTTTTTAAGGGTGAATCTGGCTTGACCTTTAAAGTGTTTTGAATTTGAATTTATTTTATGGTTTAAATCTTATGGTCCCTAAGGATTTAGTATTCCACCATGTAACTGATAAATTTACTTGTTTGTAATTCATTTAACCAATAGAAAGTCTTGAATGGACGGTAGTTTTTTAGATCTGTTATATCTCCTTGCTTGCGTCATAAAATAATTTCTGCATTGTTCAATTGAGAAGAAGTTTTTCATCTTGCAATCCTTATACATCTTCTATTTCATCTTGCAATTCTTGTATATGTCTGGTTAGTGTATCTTCATACCGGTCGTTGTTTTCTATGGGGTAATCCATTTCTTTTTGCTTGTGTTTTTAGGATCATCTTTGTTCTTTCCAATTTGACATTTAATAGCCTCTTAGGCCGGTCAGATAGCTCAGCGGGCTGTGCGGCTGCCTCTCATTCGCTTCACTGTCGAATGGTTCAGTAGATGTGGGTCGAGCCCCAGCTCGGTGTACGGAAAACAAAAAGTCTAACGCAGCAGTTTAAAATTCTAGATGAATCTGCGGCTTAGACTAGGATATGCTGGGATCTGATCGGCCTATGGTGGAGCAGTACGGCAAGAGATAAGGGCTTGCGGCTTGGTGATACTCCTCCATAGATCCCTACCGGACGGGCGTAACGCCTAAAAAACCGGATATATATATATTATATATATATATATATATATATATATATATATATATATATATATATATATATATAGCCTCTTAGCTCGAATGAATCTATGGTCGCTTTCTCTTGAAAATTTTTTGAGTACTTCGATGTCTTTGATTATTTCTTTTTTCTTTGTTATGAAATAATCTATTTCATTTTTGACACTGCCACCTGGGCTGATCCATGTCCATTCACGCTGAGGATTTTTCATCATAGATAAATTTTCCTGTTGTAAGAAGTTCAGGAGTCTTTGCCCTCGTACATTTCTTCTAGGTAATGACTTCCACTACTCGTATTGTTTTAATGCATGTTATTTGAATGTGGGTATAATGCTTGTAGCTTTGCGTTTGTTAAGTTGATCTTCTCAAATCTTTTGTGGTCAAATTTTTGTAGTCTGCTATTTATCACTTTTTATTTCTGAATATTGAACAAGAAACATTGGAAGAAACATTTTTCTTATATTTCAATGAAGCTTAGTCGTCGCAGTGATGGTAATATTAATACAATAGAAACGATAAAATCTCACAACTGCATCGATAAATGCAAAATATCATTTCGAACTTTCAACTGCGAATATATAAATATTTTGATTACTTTTTGATGATATCCTTTGTGGACCGACTGAACTTCATTATGAACTGAGACCACTTGAAAAGTAAAATCGTGCAGTCCTTTATTATAATTTCTAACGTTTTATATATGCCTTGTGTGCCGAGTACATAATTAGACGCATTTATAAATAATTCATGAGTTATCTGAAATATTACCCATAAGTTTCAATGAACTTCCTGCTTGCTCATCATTATGCTGGATGTATAAATTTATACCTCGATAAAATAATATGTATTTACCTATTATCTACCTGTACAGAGTGACCAACTAGTGTGACAAATGCACTTAGGCATTTATATTATCGGTGCCTTATGCACCTACAACAAAAAGATAGTTAATATGTCAAAAGCAAAAAAAGAACAATAGTATTTTGATAAAATTGATAGGTATAAAAATAACTCTAGACTTATGTGGAAAAAGCTTAAAACACTAATTAACAATAACTGTTTAAAATTCCCTTACTGAATTGAATTTAAGGTTCAGAATCAGTTATGCATTCTGAGTAACAAAGTTAAAATAGTACGTCAGTTTGGTGAGTATTTCGTCTCTAGTATTCGGTAAATTGTTGAAACTATCGCCTCCGAAGAATTATGGAGTTATGATAATCAGAATTTGTATCCAAGTATTCATGAATTTAGGTTAATATCGCTGAGAGACTTGACAGTCATGGTTAAGTCGTTAGATAGTAGGAGTAACATTAATGAAATTCTAAACTCCAAAATTTTAAAAGAGTTTTTTGTAACTTGTTTTCACATTATCTTAAATTTTCTAAATACTTCTCTTAGAATTTAAAAAATTCCAGATTTATTAAAAATCAGTACAGTTGTTCCAATACCAAAAGTTCATAATACTATTATTAAGGGGGATGTATTTAAACCTATAAATTAATATACTTCCGCTCATTGAGAAATTGATAAAAATGAAATCTTATTGAATACTCAGTCAGGTTTTCACAAAAAGTATTCCTGCGAAACTGTATTGCAACTTTCACTTTGTAAATTAAGGTCTGAATTGGACAATGATAATTATGTATTAGTAGTAGTATTCTTTGATTTAAAAAGAGCTTTTGAAGGATTAGGACTTTAGCTTAGGACCCCTTTTTGTTTTGTTTAATAAACTTGTTTAAATGTATTTTCTTTAATTTGTATGCAGATGACAACCTACTTGCATGTTTTGATTCAAACTCAGAAAATGCTCAAATATTGATATAATTGCTATTAATCTTCAAATTGACAATGATAAAATAGAAATCATCACAATTAAGTAAAGTTTGTTTAACAGTAAATGGTTGACTTCAATTAGTAATGACTATAAACATCCTAAGTTAACCGATAATAGTATAAAAGGTCCGGTTTCAGTTTCTTGAGGTACAAGGTCTTAACAATGGGCCAAGTCACATAAATTAAATAATATTTACGACCGCACGAATTGAAGTCAACCATTTTATGCTAAACAAACTTTTCCTTGGTTTTCAATTTGATAATTTATTGTTTTTTAATGACAATATTAATTACATATAAAAACGATTTTTAAAAAATTATACTTTTTTTTCAAGAATATCTAAAAACGTGTCAGTTCACGTTTTCACGTAAAAAATTTCAACCAAGCAGACAGACAAAGAGCTTTTTAAACAAAAAGTTTTTAGTTTTGTGTATTGTGTGTTCTATATGTGTTGTGTATAAGATGGTATATGATGTTTTTCGGCCTTCTATGACTTCGCTATTGTTGGTATTTTTCTTGTTGACTTTTTCTTTTCGTATTGGCAACAAACACCTACTAAATTCTTCTGATGGGTTTGCTACAATTCTGCTTTGTTGTACAGGATGAGGGCTGCTTCTTTACTTTTCTCCTTTTCATGTCTGTTTCTTTCATAATTATTAATGCATCTTTCCATTATGGTCTGTGTGACAGGAATGTTTGTATATTATCTGAGATTTCTCGAAGTATCTTTCCTTGATGTATGTTTGATGTTCGTTTATCCTATACTTAGTGATCTTGCGGTTTGTCCCACGTAGAAATTGTTGCATTTACAGTGTATTTTAAAGATGCAATCTTTTGATCTTTCTTGTGTGTTATTGGGTTTAGTTTTGGATAGGACAAATCTTAGTGCGTTGGTTGTTTTGAATGTTGTTGTGATTTGTACTGGTTTCCTATTCTCTTTAGTTTTTTTGATAAGCCCTTTACATATGGCATTGTTGTCATCGTTGAGTCCCTTCTTGTAAGTGTTTCTGGATTGCTTCTGGTGTTATATTGTTTCCTTTCTTTAATCTTGTGGAATTCTTTGTTTATAAATAACAATGGGTAGTCATTTTTAGTCAGAACCTTTGTTAGCAGGATTTTTTTCTTCCTGAAATACATTTTTATTAGAGCAGGTGCATCGGATTTTATCATAAAGGGATTCGATATCTCCTTTTTTGACGTTTACGTTGTGGTTGGAGTGGTAATTTAAATGTGTATCTGTTTCTGTAGACTTTGGTTGCATATCTTGTTTCCATCGTCAATGTCAATCAGAAATTTATTCAATGCTACTCCTAATATCTCCAATAATACTGTGAAATATTTAGTTGAAAATAAGTGTTGTCTGTGTAAAGTCTTAGTAGTTTCATGCTACCTTTTAAAGTTATAAACACTGACAGTAGAAAAATAAATGTTTTTAGTAATTCATAAATATTAAAATTTTTTTTTATTAATGTTCCCGACCTATTTAAGAGGGAGGATGAGTCAATTATTATTAGGTATCATCTAACTATTTCTGCAAAAATCCGAATGCCTTGTTAATAATTAGCCTTGTAAAACAGTGCTTTGGTATAATGACCATATCTAATCTATCCAACCATTCCTGCCTAAATAATTTGAAATCATTTAAAAGTCTTCTGGAATTAAATGATCACCCTCTACCATGCTAAAAACGTCATTTCCGAATAAATGTTTATCAATTGCTATGGATAGGCCGATAAATGAAATGTTCTATTTTCAATTGTATATATCAAATGGGTTGATTTTAAATCATTTTGATCGTCATAAACAAAAGGGTATTACGATAATTTCAACTGCCATTGTTAATTATTTTTAATTGTGCCTATTTACACAAGCCGATGTTTAATTTCATTAAAACATAGAATATCTGTAACTGCTGAAAGCTGAAAAGTTTATATATCATTTCGGTTTAACTGCTGGTATAAATAAATAAAATGAATAGTAAAAAAGTACACTGAAAAAACTCTACTCAAAAATTCGAAATATCAAATAAAGAAAAAATTCAAATTCACAAGAAAAATAAATTCATCAGGTCGATTGGCTTATAGTTCTTCAGATCTCCCCTGTCTCTATTTTTGAAAAGAAGTATTGTTAGTCTTTCATTCCAATCATCTGGGACTTCTGCTCTGTGAAGACATTCGTCGAAAAAATTTTTCAATTCTTCGAAAGTAATTTCATTCTCCTCCTTCAATATTTCTACAAGTATTCCATCTGGGCTCGGAGCCTTATTGTTCTTTAGTTGTGCCATAGTTTCTTTGAAGCTACCATTTTAAGAAAATGATTACCAAGTTGAAATGGCGAGATAAACGAGACGTGTTGATGCTATAACTACCATATATAACACTGATAGGATCACAAATGCAGAAATAACACAGATATTGTAAACTTAATAGCTGTACTTAATTACAACAAATTTAAAAATTTCATAGAATAGAATAGAATAGAATATTCTTTATTAATCCCATCAGATCACATTGTGATATAGGACAAGTCATATAGTACATAAAGCATGATCAACAAGATATATAGGACAATTACATAAAACAAAATCAATAAAATATAGATTAATATAAAAATAAAAAAAAGATATGCAATATAGAGCGTCCCTGAACCCGTCGGTCCTCATTCCCTGAAGTCTTTTATTAAGTCAAAATAATCATTTAGGTTGTACACGCATAACTGGATCAAGCATTCTTTTAATTTATTTTTGAATTTTTGAATATTATTTTTATTTCTTATATTAAGTGGCAAACACTTGCAAAATTTAGATCCTGCAAAATCAGGACTAGTTTCAAAGAGAGTTGTGGAGTGTTTACACACGCTTATCAACCTCCCTTATCTTGTCGGGTAATTATAAAAGTCAGAGTTGAGGGTAAAATTTTGAAATTTAGTTTTGACGTGAATAATACACTTATAAATATATAAAGCATGAAAAGTCAACAGCATGTGTTCAATAAAATATTTACGACAAGATTGTCTATTATCAATATTGAATATCAACCTAAGAATTCTCTTTTGAGTTATAAAAACTCTAGAAAAGTTTCTAGAGTTTCCCCACAAGACAACATTATAGACCATATAAGAATAAACTAATGCATAATACACACTTATCAATTGATTGGTGTTAAACAGAGTTTTCAACTGAAGGATCGCATAGTAACCCTTATTCATTGTTTTGCAGACTTTAGTGACATTTTTATCCCATGTCATATTACTTTCTAGAATGCTACCAAGAAATAATGTTGTATCACTAAAAGGTATTTCCTCAGAACTAACTGTGATTTTATAACTATGGGATGGCTTACAGCGCGAGTAGAACTGCATACTAATAGTTTTCTTTGCATTTACCATTAAAGAGTTCCTTTTACACTAGGTTGTAAATTCCTGTGCTACTAAGTTCATTTTTGATATGAATTCGACTACAGTAGACCCTTCAACTACAATTGTTGAATCATCTGCATAAAGAACTGTGTGGTCAGCAGTTAAAAAATTTGTCAAATCATTGACATATCGCACTGTGAAAACAAAAGTGGCATTATACTGAAAACATCAATTTTTAGTTATAGCGACATCTGCATTACTTTTGACTTAACGCTCCTTTTGCAAAGACTCCTGTTCTAATAGCTCGCATAGTTTCTCCTAGAAGTCGCTAGTGTCACTTTTGACTTTTAGGTGTTTTGTCAAAGTGGTGATTTCAAAAGTGGCACTCTATCTGTTTTCGGCGGATTGTTGAAGGAGAAGCACGTCGTGGTAAGTAAAAAAGTGACATTTTTTCTTTAGTGCCGGTTTTTTACGTAAATTATGTAATTATTCTGCCTAGTTAATGAATGAAAAACTGGCATTTTAAGTATAGTGTCGGTTTTTGAATAACCTAAATGACTAAGTTCTTATATCAATGAATTAAATAATAGCATTTTTCGTTAAGTGCCATTTTTTTCTAAAGATTGGAATGAAATTATACTGTTTTTTGTAACTAGATAAATGTCAAATTTAGTTTAATGTCAGTCTTTTAGTAAAAATAATAGGACAATCATGCTGTATTTTAATAAATAAAAGATATTTTTGCAGTTTCTCGTGTGTAGTCGTTTTATAATAATGTAAACATAAATAACTGTGATTATTTGTTGAAAAATTACATGATTTTAATATTAAATACACCATCAAAATATTGCTAAGTGCATAGACTTTTTTTGTTTAAGGGGTTATAATCATGGACAATTCACACAGTAGAAGTAGAAGAATATTACAATTAGTTGCTCAAAAAGGTAGTCAAAATCCAGTACCTGAAAAAATGGAAGAAAGATGCCGAAGTTTAGTTTTTACAGAAACTAAATCCAACCATTTGCAAACATCCAGCAAGGACTTCGCTTCGTTTAACAAAGAAAACTTATCCAGTGATGACAGCGGTGACTTTTCACCCGTTTCGGATGATGACAGAACATACGCACCCCCCAAAAAAAGATGCCGTAAATCTAGCTCTTCATCTACTTCCAGATCTTCATCTTCTTCCAGCTCGTGCTCCTGTTCTACAAGATCTTCTACATGTTCTTCAAGTGCTTCCTCACATTCTTTAACTAAATCTGTAGCTTACGTAGATGAAAAAAATGCAGAACTTTCTAATGAAAACGAAATAATCATACATGAAGAAGTAGTAAGTAAAAATGGTGGTGATTTGACGACAATTATAAATGAGAATAATTCAAATTATTTTAACGAGGATTTTAATGAACATGTTATATCTAACGATGTTGGTGATGAGTTGTTAACTATAACAGATAATGAAAATGTTCGAATTGCAAATAATAATGTCGTGGAGGATATTCCATCTGCGGTTGGAAATGGGATCGACAAACCTAGGAAACAAAAAAAAAATGAACGATATGCCAAAACTGTTAAGTCTTTAAAAGACTCTGGACAAGAATATGTTTCGAGTTCTAGATCAAAAAAAGTGTTCCAAGCTAAAACTATAAAAAGTTCTTGTGGATTACGTTGTCGCCTGAAATGCCCCGAAAAAATTAATGAGGAATCAAGAAAACGATTATTCCATGATTATTGGGGAATGGCTTCGCTGATCAGACAAAGAGAATATATCGCGCGTAATATAGAAGAGATCCATCCAAAGTATCAATACAAGAAAGCAGATTCGACTAGAAAGTTAAAAAGTGCGTTCTATTTTGATGTCAATGGTACTAAAAGCAAAATATGTAAAACATTTTTTAAAAATACATTAAATATAACAGATAGATGTATCAGAACAGTTATTGAGAAGAAAAATAATATGACTGGTATACTAGAAGGTGAACAAAGAGGTAAACATGGAAAACATCGGAAAGTGCCAATTGACTTGACAGAAGGAGTAAAACGTCACATCAATAGTATACCTCGAATTGAAAGTCATTATTTGCGGAAACAAACAACGAGGGAATATATAGATGGCGGAAAAACCTTAACAGAAATTTATTTTGATTACAAAGAAGACTGTATACAACAAAGATCGCCCTATGTAATGATACACACATATCGAAAAATATTTAACGAGGAGTTTAATATTGGGTTTTTTGCACCAAAGAAGGATCAATGTGAGCAATGTACTAAATACAAGCTTGCTGAAGGTTGTGAAAAAGTTGCACAAAAAGAAAATTATGAGCGACATTTGGCTGAAAAAGAAAAGAGTCGCGAGGAAAAGGCTAATGATAAAGAGAAGGTATCGCACAGTTTTATTGTGGCATGTTATGACTTGCAAGCAGTAATGCCAGTTCCAAATGGTGAGGTATCAACTTTTTATTACAAGTCTAAAGTAAATTGCTTAAATTTCACTATTTCTGAACTCAAACAGGACAAAACTGAATGCTTCTTTGGGATGAAACACAAGGAAATCGCGGAGCTAATGAGATAGGTAGTTGTATTTTAAAGTATCTACAGAAAAAGTCGCTAACTGCTGATGAAGAATTGAATGTCATCTTTTATTCTGATAACTGTTGTGGACAGCAAAAAAACCAGTTCATTATTGGGATGTACATACATGCTGTCTTAAATTTAAAAATAAAATCTATTACCCACAAATTTCTAATACGTGGTCATACTCAAAACGAAGGAGACGCTGTACATTCTTTGATTGAAAAACAAGTCAAAAGATGTCTTAAGTCAGGACCAATATACGTACCTTCGCAATATATTTTTGCTATTCGAAGCGCAAAAAAAAGAGGGACACCTTTCGTTGTAAATGAAATGAGCTATGGCGATTTCTTGGATATAAAACAATTACCGGTTCCGAGGCTGAATAAGAGCGTAGACGGCCAAGTTGTAAAACTGTCTAATTTAAAAGTAATCAAAGTTGAGAAAAACGAACATGAAGACATAAAAATTAGCTACAAAACATCTTACTTTGATGATTTTAAAGAGCTTGACTTAAATAAAAGATCCAATAGAAATAGTCGTCCTTCAGAAATCAAACCTCTGTATCAGCGTAAATTGGATATATCACAGAGAAAGAAAGATGATGTAAGAAGTCTTATTGATGCTGGCTTAATTCCCAATTATTACAAATCCTATTATCAAAGTATGTTTGAATAATATTTAAGTTTTTTAATTATTTTGAGTTCAAGAAAATGTTAAGTTTCATTAAGTATTAATAACAGTTTGTTCACTTTTATCAAATAAACAATTTTTCTTTTTAATATGACACAATTTCGTTTTATTTTTCTCTTTTTTTATCATAAGGTAAATATTAACTTGACTTTTTATTCTAATGATCAGAACTTTTATGTAAAACAAAAGTGGCACTATAAGGAATTTTTTTTAAAGATTTTTTTCTAAATTAGTAGTTACATTATTAATTTGCCTTCTTCGGTAGAAGCTAACTGTGCTTTAATCAAACTGTTGAATAACATTAATTATAGTATTTAATTCGGTTATTTTAGTTCAATATCCATTACAGAACTTTTCGAAAAACTTTAAACGGTCATACTGAAATATTTAGTTTTTGGGATAATGCCACTTTTGTTTTCAAGGTGCGATATAATAGAAATATTAAGGGTCCCAATAAACTTGTCATATCAATTAAAAAGCTATTTAACTTGGGTAAGAAGAGGCAATAAATGCTACAAAAAATTATGTCGAGCTAATTTTTAATACAGCTTTAGAGTAAATTCTTAGTATACAAAGCAGTAACAGAAGTTGCAATTAAAGTCACTGAATACAAAGAAAGAATAGTTTACTTATGTCCTGTGATACGATTATACTCTATGAAAATGGGGTTCAAAAAACAGATAAATTAGTAAACAGTTAGAAAAATCGTTGTGGTGTTTATTACGCAGACTTAAAGAACACAAATGGAAGACTTGTTGCCATAAACAAATGTCCAGGTTCAAAGTAGCAGTGCGAAGGATATAAAAAGGACTATTGTGCAGTGTTTTTTCAAAGAACATATGATAACATAAAATGAACTTAAAGTTTTATATTTTTAGCTATAAGATCTTTTTTTCGTTTATTTGGTCAATGAATGTGGTTGTTTGGGAAAGTATGTGCGAATTCATTTCATATTTTTACAGTTAATATTTTTTCTGTTACGGTACTGTAATGTGATCTAATTTGGTGCTGTATTTTAAAAACCTTTTTGAAATATATTGTTTCCTGTTGTCTCGTAAAACTTAAACTGAATATCTCATTTATGATGTTGTGAATACGGAGAATTTGGCTTCTCTTTTTTATGGTTCAAAAATATACACACATGTGTAAAGTGTCGTGTTATCGTCACAATTAGCTAAAATTATTAGAAAGGTCGCAATACAATGGAATGATTTATTGGTACACCCTCTCGGGCCACCGCTTAGAGGGTTCCTGAGCTCGGACCATCTCAACGGACACTTCTTCGTAAGAGAGTAGTGAGTGAACTAAACGCTCCTCCATACTCCATAGACCGGTCTCGTGTTATTAGCCTCGGCGCCCCAGGCCGAGCGACCAATTCTTCAGCCTGTTACGAATTCATCAATAGAACCAAAGGGTAAGTCTGTTCTTTGTACAAAACAACAATAATGAGTAAACCAGTTGATTTCATAACTTATTCACAATTTAGAGTTGCTATTTTCGCTAATTTTATGTATAAACAAATATTGCATTTTTCGTTATAATTATTTATCTGATATAACTTAACCAGCGACCTCTCAAGTTTAATCCTAAACAGTGGTGTTTTTTTCGTTTATTTGGTCAAGGAATTTGGTGTTTTTGTTTACAAACTAAAAAGTTTTTTTCTGTTATCATATTCCTTATTTTACGATATTGTACCAACTATTGATCCGACAAACACTGAACCGGCACCAGCATCTTGCGACGGTCGTGCATATCAAGCGATTGCTAGGTCGGTGTATTGTATTCTGAAAGTTATATTGAAAAAACTGTAATAGATAGGGAAAAACTAACGAAAGATTGCGATTCACTACTCAAAGTTACTACAGCAAAAATTGTCAAAACAGAAATACTCACTTCTGGTTTTGAGAAAATTAAAAACAGTATGACTGGCAAACGATGATAGATATACTTCTTTTAAAACGATTTTGGTAAGGAATTCCTGATCAGCGTGCAAAAATACGTGAAAAAACATGTGTTGGTCAACTTCCTGTCATAAAAATTGTTCATGCCCGTGAAATTTTTTGTTGATTTTCCTTCATTTTTGATCTTTTTAGTTGTAGATTTAGTCATGAAACAGTTTTTAAAAATTAGAAATTCTTATTATTTAAAAATATTCCTTATTAGATCGAAAGAATTTCGAACCACAACTTTGCTTGCAAAATAAAAACCGCACGGAAAATTTGTTATAATATAGCCCCGGTACCATTGTACTCATCAGCATTACGTCATCCACTGGCAAACTGTATGAAAGAGTTCTGAAAGCCAGAATAGAAAAAGAAGCCACAGAGATCGAAGAACAAAGTGGATTCCGACCAGGGAGATCTTGTGTCGACAATGTATTTACTCTCAAACATCTAACGGAAAAGAGATTATCAAGAGGACTAGAACTCCATGCCACTTTTATAGATCTCCGTAAAGCGTTTGACTCCGTACCACTGCAGAGACTATGGACAACATTGGAAAACGCAGGTATAAATGCAGTATATATAAATGCCGTGAAAAAGCTATAACAAGATAACCAAGCTTATATTAAGGTTGGAAACCAAATTTTCAAGGGTTTCACCCAAACAAAGGGTGTCAAACAGGGCTCTTGCCTTTCCCCAACCCTATTTAAAATATATCTTGGTAATGCTTTAAAATATTGGATGAGAAAATGCAGCCCAATGGGCATATGGGTAAATGACACTCCTATATACACAATCCTCTTCGCAGACGACCAGGTAGTTCTTTCCGAGGACCTACAAGATATGACGTACATGATAAACAAACTAATAGACGAATTCAAAAAATGGGGATTAGAGGTTAATACCGAAAAGACACAATACATGAATATAGGAGGCATCGGTCAAGACATGGAAACAGAAAGCGGATTAATTAAAAAACGTTGATCAGTACGAATATCTCGGAGTTACACTAAGCGAAGACGGGAGAGAAAGATATAACAAGAAAAATAGGAAAAGGAAAAAACATTATAAAAACACTACATCCGATCCTGTGGAATAAAACTTTAACTAAGAAAACAAAGAAAAATATATATCAGGCTATGATTCAGCCGGTGCTGACGAATGAGTCAGAAGTGTGGGTCTTTAACAAGAATATGTCACAAAAACTCCTCTCAACGGAAATGATGTACTGGAGAAGATGTTCCGGGTTAACTTTGTTTGACCACATAAGAAATGAAAACATAAGAGAGAGAATGAAAGTAAAGAACACAATAATGGATACGATAGCCGAAAAACAATTAAAATGGTATGGACACCTGAGACGGATGAACGAAGAAAGGATACCACGAAAGGTTTGGAACTGGAGACCTACACAGAGAAATAAAAGGGGAAGGCCAAGAAAGAAATGGATATCCAATATTCATATAGAAATGGAAAATAGAGGTCTTCAAGAAGGAGATTGGGCCGATAAGAAATTATGGCGATTGGGATGCGAGAAGCGACAAAATTAAAGTTGCAAACATTCGCTATATATATACCATTGTACTGTGAGTCCTGACAAACTGCATTCAGATGCAGGATGAAAAGATATAGCGTGGCAATTCAGCGGTGTCACACCGATTGTGGGGGAAAATATGCTTGGCATCGGTTGTGACCTGCCGACGGCGTCAACGTGTTATTTTACCACCTCCTCCAATATTAGATTAAACATTAATGTACTTTTAAAGTTTGTATTTCAATGGATTGTCGTTTTCATCAGTACTTTAAGAAAAACTCAAATTTTTTAAGTACAGATACGTAGGAATTTTAATAATGTAGAAATCACAAAAAACCCAGGTCAAAAATATATAGGCAGTCTCCGGTGTACCTATTTTTGTTATTTCTTTTCTGAAAAATAAGTATTCCTAAAAATATAACTGAATAAACTTGATTATCCATATGTATATTTTTTTTGTTGTAACTACTATTCGATATATTTTTCTTGGTGTGAATGAAAAGGTGATAAAAATTACACATTTTTCAACAGCACTAATTGTTTCTACGTTTATTGCCAAAATATACACATCACATTTTTAAATAAATATTAAGTTGGCAATCACTAACTTTGTAAAATACCTGAAGTTCATGGGGAACCATAAACAAACAAAGGAATTTTTGACGAAAATTACATAGCTATTTTGAAGATAATAACCCTTAAGAACAAATACTTTGCGACTGGTTAACGTCAGTTCCTTTGGCCGAAGAATTAAAAAAGAAAAAAATAACTTTAGTTGGGACAATTGGAAAAGACAAACGTGAAATTCCTGAAATATTTGTTGCAACTAAAAAAAGGCCAATTCGTAGCAGTTTATTTGCTTTTGGTCGTGAATGTTTATTAGTTTCGTACGTCCAAAAAAAAATAAGAATGCCCTGCTTTTGTCAACCCTCCATGAATATTACGAAATTGACGAGGAAAGTGGTGATGCTTGCAAACCAGCAGTAGTTACTTTTTACAATCAAACAAAATCGGGAGTAGATTCAGTGGGCCAACTAAAGAGTCTTTATTCAGTGGCAAGAATCACATGTAGGTGGCCATTGACTGCTTTTTTTACTATGCTAAACATCGCTGGAATAAATGGAAACATTATATTTAGGACAAATGTATTAGATTCCTGCCAACCAAGACGTGAGTATATGAAAATTTTAGCCAGACAACTCATTACCCTACATATGCAAAATAGACCGGCCCAAAACTTGCCATTTCTGCTAACTTGGCAAATTAAAAAATATCTGAATGTTTTGTTGACACAGAAACGAGATGTTCTTGAGGAAAATCAAGCAGGTGCAAGGCAAAAATGCTCCTATTGCCCCAAGAAAAAAAAATCGGAAAACAGCGTCAAAATGCGCCAAGTATTTCAGAGCAATTTGTAAAGAACATACAATCATCTTTTTCACAGAGTGTGAACGCGACGAAGTTCCTGAATCTGAGTATTTCTTTTTAATTATTCTAGCTGCTGTTTCAGAATTATGCTTATTTATGTAGATGTATTCCTTTTTGTATTTTGTTAAAAATATTGCCTTTTTTTAGCTTTGATAAATAAATCATTATGTTTATGCCTTTTGTTTTTTTGATTCATAAAAAGTCAAAATAAGTCATATACATGACAAGTGAGCTTCACGCTCACCTGCGACTAATGGTGGTTTATTTAACCATACGACCAACGCAGGGCTAAATGTTCGACTAAAAGACAAAAAGCCGTTAAGATGGATAAAGAAAATTACTAAAATGAAAGATATCAAAATAAATTTAACAACAAATTATGTAGTCATAATGGACAACAACAAATGAGTTAAGAAATCTGCAGAGTAGAGATCTGAAGAAAAAACGGAAATTAAGTTGACCAATGACCAGATAGTATATTGATATCATAAAATAGTAAAAAAAAGACGGCTGAACAGGACCCAACACAAAGACAAGTGGATGTATATAACTAAATATTGAATACAAAGAAGTCAAAAAGGTCATATCTGTATATCGTTGCTCAGGGTAAATATTTTATTATCTTAAATAAAAAAAAAACTTTCTACAAGAAATCATCTTGCATTGCCATTCAGATGCATCGTAGCAAGTGATGTGCAGGCGAATCTATTTATAAGACAGTAGAATACCACTTCGATTATATTTTTAGCATTATTCTTGTTGGTAAACATCAAGAAATATTGAAAGATCTGAAGGCCAACTAGTCAAGTAGTAGGTTGTGAGGTTGTTTACTCTAAAAGTATCTATGTATAAACTTGGAAATACAAGAGGTTAATAAATGCATATTCTTTTAATAGAAAATATAAGTTTTTACACATTTCTTTTTCAAAAAATGGGATTTTAAATAAATTGTTTATTGTCGTTTTAACTGTACAATTAAAAAAAAACACTAAAGATCACTGGTATTTTACCAAAATCGCTCAAAACTGCGTTGAACGTGTATGTACAGAATATTATTTTTAAGCTAGTTTTATGTAGTATTTTGGTATTTTGAGGACGACTACCAAAGTGGAAATGAAAACGTCACAATAAACGAAATTGGAAAGTGAAATTGTGGTTAATTCCCGACAAAAATGATAAATAATAATTATAATATGATAACTGCAACATGAAAGTGCTCAAAGCAAAAAACTCAAGCGGCACAACAAAAATCATAGAAATAAAAAATGAGAAAAACGTCACCGTCAGAGACAGAAAGGAAATAAGCGAGGCCATTGAAAAATTCTACATTAAACTATACTCGGTAAATACACAACCACAACAACGACGTACTCAACGAACAATAATTAACACCGGCTCAGAAGAAATACCGGACATAACCGACTATGAAATAAGAATGGCACTAAATCAACTTAAAACGAATAAATGTCCGGGAGAGGATAAGATTACAGTTGAAATGTTGAAAATTGGTGGCAGAAAAATGGAACAGGTATTAAATGTTTTATTTAATAAAGTAATTGATGAAGGAAAGATTCCTCAAGAATGGTACAACTCCGAGGTCATTTTACTATTCAAGAAAGGAAACAGAGCAAACATCGAGAATTACCGACCAATATCCTTGCTATCACATCTGTATAAATTACTAACTAAAATCATAACCAACCGCCTAACACATAAGCTCGATTTCTATCAACCTATCGAGCAGGCTGGATTCAGAAAACATTTTAATACCATAGACCACTTGCACACCGTAAGAACACTGATAGAAAAATGCACCGAGTATAATGTTCCAATTCATATGGCGTTCGTCGATTTCCATAAAGCATTCGATTCCATCGAATTATGGGCAGTGCTTGAATCTCTAGAAAATGCACGCATAGATTCAAGATACATTAACATAATTAAAAACATATATGAAAATGCCACCATGCATATAAAGCTGGACGAAAGCACAAAAACTAATCCCATAAGACTACAACGGGGAGTAAGACAAGGAGACACCATCTCTCCCAAACTATTTACCCTTGCTCTAGAAGATATTTTTAAGAAACTGGAATGGAACAATAAGGGTATCAACGTCGACGGATCATACTTAAACCACTTGAGATTCGCAGATGACATAGTTTTAATAGCCGATAATATCCAAGAACTAAATGATATGTTACAACAATTAAATGCAGTTTCAGGAGCGGTAGGCTTAAAAATGAATTACAGCAAAACAAAAATACTGAGCCGAGACCAGACAAATATAACAATACAAAATCATACCATAGAAAATGTGGAACATTATGTATATCTAGGTCATGTTATCAAACTAGGAAAACCAAATCAAGATGCTGAAATTAAAAGAAGAACACAACTGGCTTGGGGCGCTTTCGGCAAACTAGCACATATCTTGAAAAACACCTCCATTCCTATAAACTTAAAGAAAAAGGTGTATAACACATGCATACTACCTGTTTGTACCTACGGCTTGGAGACAGTAGCACTTACCAAAAAATCTGCCAAAAAATTAGAAACAACGCAAAGAGCAATGGAACGAATCATGCTTGGAATATCACTAAGAGACAAGATTAGAAACACCGAGATAAGACGTAGAACGAAGATTAGGGATATTGTGGAAGAAATTACAAAAATGAAATGGCGCTGGGCAGGTCACGTAGCCCGATATAATGACAACAGGTGGACACGGAGAATTCTAGAATGGAGACCAAGGACGACAACAAGAAGCATGGAAAGACCTCAAAAAAGATGGGTAGATGACATAAGAGCAGTGGCAGGCAAACAGTGGATTAGATTGGCGCAAGATAGAGAAAGATGGAAGCAATTGGGAGAGACCTACATTCAGGAGTGGATGGAATATGGTTGACTAAGAAGAATAATTATAATAATAAAGACAACCCGTATAGGTCGTATGACTGAATCTGGATAAAGATTGTATTATAAAATTACGTACGTAATCTCTACACGTACAAAATATTTCTAAAAAGGAGAGGGGTCCATTTATCAGCTCTCAACTTTCTTAGAAAGGATTAAAATTTCTAAGCATCAGAACGTGTTTTGCAGATTGTGAATCATTTTAGTTAAGATTAACAGTTTGTGTTTGTAAAGTCCAGTGATTATAATACGCAAAATTGTTGGTTTTATAATAAAAACCGATATTAATAAGTGAACTTGTGTAGTCAAAATGTCACAAACGTCTAAGTTTGATGCTCTTGTACATGAACATTCTACAAGTACTGTTCGAAGCATAGTTTCTAAGTGTTTAGATATGACCGGAGTTGAAGAAGCAACTATTTATGGACTTTAAAAGCAACGGAAGAGTGGACGTATTACAGAAGCACCTTAAACGTCAACAGGGAAAAAACCTATTCATGTAGACGATAAGTACTGTGGAACAATCAACTCGGAAAAAAGTTCGTTCATTTTATTTATAAAAAAGATTCTTACTTTGGATAAAAGGAAAGCTAATAGGCCAAGATCACGAGGAAGATCAACAACAAGATGGATTTACCAAATCACAGGAATCTGCAAACGACCAATGCGAGATTTAGAATAATTATGACCAGACACAGAGATTACACTAATATTACAATATTACTATTACAACATTACAATATCAATTTTCCTCTTTATCCAATTGGTTATCAGTGGCTCCTTAATCGTTAAAAGAAATAGTTTTATACTTTTCTACATATGCCTAAAAATCTCTACCTTGCGTTGGTTTGATATTTTGCGCATAGGATATGGACAATTCTTTACTAGATATGTATTTCAAAGCGATAAACCAGAAATTGATATTATACCACCATTTGTTAGGATCTACTTCATGATGATGATAAAGGACGCGATATCGATAGTATTTAATAAGTATTAAACAAAAAGTTTTTAGCTAACAGGACATTGTCACATTTTTTTTATATATTTTATATATTGTTTATACAAACTTAGACAATAACACAGGTACTTACATGCATACCGGTGAAGAAATTTATTTATTTCTACACGTGGATTTTAAATATTCATATGAAGCAGGTAGAATATAAACAAATTTGCCTACATAGAAGTTGATAACCTTCAAGATTGTGAATAGTTAGCAAATACCAGGATTATGTAAGATAATTATGTTCTATAATATGTTTTAAAAGTATAGAGGAACGCCTTACTTTATATTAAAACCAATAAACATGGTAAATTGAAAGTTTATAGGTTTAGCCTAAAAATAGTTACAATTAGTACAAGAGTTGTAATGCTTCACAAAAAATCAATCAATTTAATCAGACAATTACAAACTTATTGAAATAATTGATGCGCTTATTTCTTCTTCTTCACGTGCCATAAGAGAATTATTAAACGTTAGCGATCACCACAGCGAAGGCTTCTTGATCTTCTACCACATGGCATAATTGTCCTGCATTTGATATCTGAGTCATTCACGAATGTTTTTTTACAAGAAACCTGTTTTCTTCCTACACTTCTACGGCCTTTTATTTGCCTTTAAGGAAAATTGGAGTATTGTATATCGATTTTAAACTGAGATGATTATTGTTAAGAAATGGCTATTTTCATAAAAGTAGTTTTAGTCATTGCTATTCTTCGTTTTATTTCTATGTCTTGATCTAGTTTGTCTGTTGAAGCTCTGCACCCGGATGTGGATTACGACTAAAGACTAACAATTAGAGCAGAAAGACTTTTGAGCTTCAGCATATGGACGGCTTCAGTGCAAAAGGTAACATGTCAAATTACTTGGTTTTGAGGAAACGAAAAAAACGATTCTTGGGTTTTTTCGAATAATTTTTTTCATATTTTTTCAGAAAACGATACAAAATAGTGGTTATTATTAAACTTTAAAAAATTTTGTAGCTGAACTTTCAATTTAGTCAAATTTCTTGACTTGTAACAAAATGCACAATATTTTCCTTACTTGTTACCAATTACACAGACTTACTTACTCAGTTAATATTTCTTTTTTTTAGCAGCTTCAAGGCACAAAAATACATTAAATTTATTACAAAAACTTTATTAATAAAAAAGGTATATCTAACGTGTATGTATTATTATAAAAAATGGTAAATAAAAAAATGCTAGTCCTCTTCGTCACTTATTAAAGGCTCGAGCAAAACACCTTGGGCTGGTAGATCTTGATAAAATTTATGATACACCGGCGAGAGGTACAGAAATAATGACAAAATGTCTCTTTTTTTTCCAATGATAGTGGCAGTGGTTGTTGGCAAGCCTGTTTTTTTTTTGTAAATGACCTGTGCATGAGTCGCTGTACAAAACGACGTGTGAAATATTTTTTTCTATTTGGTAGAGTCCATGGAACATACAAGAAGCAATCTCGTTTCCTCCTCTTTTTGCCATATTCTCATACAACAGAAAACATGAAGCGACTCCTGTTTTCATTGTGCATGGTCAGATTAAATGTTCATAATTTTCGTTTACAGAAGGCCCCTGATGTTTGCACAAGTGAAGTTCCCCAAGCACGCTTGTAAATCAAATGCAATTGAAGTAAAGTTTTTGTTATTCTGACTCTGCTGCTTGTCTGCCAACATCATTGCATAAGTTAATAAAGCTTTCATATGATGATTCTTCCTACTTTCCAGTAACAATTCCTTCTCGATAGCTTAAACGTATGACAATTTTATTTTAATTTTGTTACGTGTATGAGAAGTACCATTTTTAGGATTTTTATTTTTATTCCGGAGTTACGAAAGGCGTTGTCATAAATAGTTAAACTGACTGGGTCATCTACTTCTTGTTTATATTTACTGTAAACTTTTTCCGGCGTGTAGTGAGGTGGCAAATATTTTTTAGTAGTCTCTTTACGACAGTAATGACTCTCATATGCTGGAAGAGATGCAACGTGCTAATGCACCAAAGCCATTCAACCTGTGGATATTTTATTTCCAAGAATGTGCTTGCCTAGTTCATCTGGGGTGGTTGTTGAAACATGGAAAGCCTTTTTTTGTTGGACAATGGTCCATATAAACTTTACTGTGTCGCCAAATATTGTGAGAAAACAGCTCTTACAGACGTCGATCCTTTGGCCCTGAATCGGAATATTGTAATGAACTAAAGCTCTTCTTTTCTTCTGGTTTTTAGGCGTATTTTGTAGCGTCCTTTAACTGGTTCAGATTATCATCTTTACTTAAGAGACCGCACAGATAGGCTGCCCTTCGGTAACGTGTCTTTAAATTCCAATAGGTAGTAAAAATATTTTTTTGATTTTCAAGTGAAATTTTCCCACTGCACTTTTTCTGCAAGAAGGCAGTAGTAAATTTACTATTTGTATTTTGAGAACGATTTCCGAATTGGAAATTTAAACGTCAATAAACGTATTTTTATCTTTAATTGTGGCTTATTCCCAGTTATAAATAGTAACTAATTCAAATGTAGTCCTAAAAGAAACGGATGGTAAAAAAAGAAAAATCAAAGAAGCGGCTCTAATTATGCTAAATGAGGCCAGTTGTGTCGCAAATTCCTTGGCAGAATGTAGTAGGATCTGGTTACCAATATTGAAAGAGGAAGTTATTAATAAGAAAATACCAGTATTAGTAAGTCAGTAACATATAGAGGATACATCATTTATGTTTTTTAAATAACGTAACATATAAAATCAGAATTTTGATGTTTGTTGAAGGTAAACTAAATTCACGAACAAATACTTACAATATCGGGATAGTATTATGAGGTTTTTTTCCTGTTTTTTCCCTCATAATTTACTATGGAATCACTAACAGGAGAATTTTACTGTCATCATGTCATGTGTTTGTCTTTTTAAAGACGAATTACATGCTATGATTTTTTCTGACGGATAATCTCAAGTTAAAGTTGATTTCATGTAATCGAATGAACTATCTTATAAGTAAAGTCGTCCCAGGAGCGCAACTCAACAATATTGGCAATATCATATTAAAGTCGTCTACTTTAAAATGCATAATGTATGTCTGAATTGTCAATATAAATGAGCCAGATAAAATTAAATTATTAGAAGAATTTTTCACTATGTAACAAAAAACAAAATTTGTTTAATTTACTGTTTGTATTTTGAGAACGATTTCCGAAGTGGAAATTGAAACGTCAATAAACGTATTTTTATCTTTAATTGTGGCTTATTCCCAGTTTAACAGTAATTAATTTACAATGCCACAAGAAAATAGCTTCAGAACAATACTTATGTAGCGGTTTCTTTACTATTATAAATTATAATATAAGGCTATGTCGGCCCATGCTTTCTTCTATAATGTCCACTTCTTTATTCTCATCCTTTGACAAATGCATATTAACTTGAAGCAGAGTGTAAACCAGACAATGGACATATGCTAATAATTTTTTTCTAAATCTATGTTATTCATTTGAAAATCGTGACGGTTATTCTGGGATGCATAAATATTTGTTAAATATAGAATGCTTTCAATTACTTTTTTATCAAAAAAAGAGTGAAAAATCTTCAATATATGACTTGCCTCCATGGTTGGCTTTTATATTGTCTAAATATCAGACTGATGTTGAATTACTACTGAGCACGAATGAGTATCTGTTGTTACAACTTGAGACAAATTTGGATTTACTATTTTTGCCTGGTTTTTCTTTCATAATCATAATCATAATCGTTAGAATTCCCAATCACTTGTATTTCATAAATATGTACCCGCAATATCCGATTTTATTGATTCTTTACAAATAATATTATCATCAATGTCTTCTACATCAGAAACTTTCTAATCTAATCTCGGCGGCAAATATACCGCATTAAGTGGGTCAGCAGTTTTACAATCTGAGTCTTCTTCTAATAAAGCTAAACTCTTTAGTAGTTAGTGCCATCTTCATTTCATATTTCGAGAATTTACTGAAATAAACACATGCACTACTATATAAACACATTCACATGATAATAGTTTAGCTTACTTGATTTTAATTTATATGAACTTCATAATATATTTTTATTTTTATTTATATAAACAAATAAACACAAGAAAACTTTTAAAAGTTCTGTATTAGGTACTCTCTAATAAGAATAAAATTTTACTTTATTTTGTTAGACAAGTATAAGATACCTATTCAAAGACACATGATAATTTAATAATTATATCGCTTTTAGATTTAATTTTTAGGTAATTACTTATGTGTTTATATAAATAATTAAATTTTTTTTGGTACGCCTCTGCAAAATTGATAAGTGGAATATGATTTCGTTGAAAAGTTATCGTTAAGGGCTTCATTAAGTGCGATGTTGCCAAGTAATCACCTTCAATTAAAACTGTTTTAGTATAGTCGATATTCTAAGCATTTTCTAGCATTATGTTTTTTAGGAACTTTAATAAAGATGGACTTGAGCCAGTCTGTGGAAATCACTCCAGTATTTCACTAGTATTTTTATGTTATCTTTATATTTTAGGATCAGCAACTCAGTTAGTGTATCGTCTGGACCAGAAGCTTTCCTAATTTTAGAATGTTTTAAAGCGTGTTCTACCTCTGATTACATCATATCTGGCCGTCACTACAATTTTGGTAGGATTCGGTAATATTATTTCTGTCATCTTCAAACAACTCTGATCGTCTTCGTCCTCATTAACAATAATTTTGTTGTTATTGTCAACTTTCGTCGCACCTTTCTCTCATCCATTTTTTTTGGCTAATTTTATTACACTTTTAGGTAATTCTTCTCTGTAGATGTTTATATTCTGTTTCATTTATTTTTATAACTCAACGTTGTTTCATCAATTTCAAAATGTCTTCTGTAATCTATTTATTTTTATTGATTAAGTTAAGTACTTCTATAATTATTGTTTGTGGAGATTTTGTTAACTTGGTTTTTAAAATTATTTCATAGCTACTCAGGATCTTCTAGTTGTTCGCTGATGTTCTTTATTATATTGTTTAATCCTTTTTAATGCTATCTTTTAGGCTTATATCGTTAAAGTTAAAATAATTATATTGGTTTTTGGTTTTTGCCGTTGGATTCGTTTTAACCTTACTTTAATACCTGCTACAAGTGGTTGACGATCAGATGCAATATCTGCCCCAGGAAATGTAGTGACTTTTTTGACAGCATTCCGGAAGGGCTCACTTACTATCTGGTTTTTTAAACACCCAGGTTTGCTTGTCATCAAATTTTTTAAGACGATGTTGAGAAAACAGAGAGAACTTACTGTTACACCCCGTATATGGATAAAAGACATTGGTATAGTAGAACATAAGTTTGGAACAATTGTTTGATTTTACTAAAAATCTGATTACTTATGAATAATAGTTGTAAAGAACAATAATACAAGTTTGTATTTCAATGCAAAAAAATTAAATAAAATGGTATGAAATAGTGTGTTTATCCTTTTTCTTTTTGACTGATTTAGCAGCAGTTTCCACTGTTATATTTATAAGATAAAAAAATGAAAATCTATTTTTGTCTGTGTTTTGACTAAATATAATATTTTTTTCTTTAATATATTCGATTTATAAATTTACCAGATCCATAAATAAGAAACTAATTTAAGTCAAGTAAAACCTGTCTTAGTGGTACTTACCTACAAGGACCAATAACAACAAGAGTCCAGCTGGCCTCACTCACTCACACACCACTAATAGTCGACTGAATGAAATGGAACATTTACCACAAAAGTACAAACACAACATAAAAGGGGTAGTAACAATGTTTGCACAAAGTTAAGTTATAGTTTGTTGTCATTTCCTGCATGCACCGCTAGCAAAACAGAGGGGCAACGTGCTTTATTGTTGACGAAACGAAAGACGCTATCAGCGCCGTAGCCGACGCTAGACTTAAATGTTTGGATTCAAAGCTCACGCTCGTTGGCCGCTCTTGAAGCGGTTTCTGAGGTATTTAAATTGTTCTCAAACAGGTTCATGTGCTTTTTAATCCCAAAATTGTGTTGCAGCGCCACCTTACGGAGAGTAGAAATACTGCTTTCGGTTTCTTTACAGGAATTTTCTTAGGAAAGCGATGAGTTTGTTGTTAGTTCCAGACAAATGGAGTAGATTTCGCAATAATTTAATAAAAAATTAACTTAAATTTGTTACAAAATTTACTTATGAGAATAGCGAATAAAAAGATTTATGAGAAGCAAAAAAACTATAAATAATTTTGTTCTGAAGCTAATTAATTGTCATATTTCCTAAATAGTAGTACCTACACAGAATTGTTATATTTACCTAATTTAGTTTGTAAATACTAATCTTAAAGAAAGTATTTTTTTTTAATAAATGGAAATTACGTAAAATGTGACTTATATAATTTAGACCACACGTACCAGATGACTTATAGTATTTTCTTCAGCCCAAAAAAGGTGTTGTTTAGTAAAAAATAAATAAAAAGAAAATATTTATGCAATATTTATTAAAAAACAACATATAAAAACATAGGAATAATGTTACTACGGTTTCGACAGACCAATGACGACTTCCCTTAACGAAGAAAGGTATTACTCTGCGTCAGATGAAATCTGCCTCAATGAAATGAAATAGTTTTTTTATACAAAGTGTGAAATGCTGACTTCTCAGAGGAAGAAGATCCAAAATATCCTTTTACTTCTGCATTGATATAGCAAGAATGCTTTTATAAAAATAGCTGGGTACCAACTTGGCATTAGTTTGACCTCTACGTAGTGCACTTAGCGTCAGAATCTTTTTTTTTATCAAGTGATGTTTTATAACGAATAATTCTCTTTTCTCCGTATAACGAAATTAGTTTACATCAAATTAATTAAAAGGATTTCCATTTGTATCTTTTTTACGCACTGGACAGTTACTTTTCAAAAGATCTGAAAAATTTAAGAAATAACCATGGTAAAGTTCTACAACATTGAATTTTCTTTTTTCCTGTACTTCTCACAAGCTGATACCAGTCGTGGGGATGGCTAATTGGAACACAACCTTTTTTTACTTTTCGATCAATCACCACTCAACATGAATTTATGGTAAATAACTTCCAAATTAGTGTTATTTTGCATTGCTAGTAAAAATATTATAGCAACATGTGATTTTTTTTCTGACCACCGTATGTATGCGAGTACAGGGTTACTTTGGAAACATCTGGTGGTAGTGATAATAATTTTTTATAAATACATGTAACTATATTGTTACCTCTCCTTCCTCCTTCACCTTCGTGCCACATGTAACATGCTAGACTTTCTTCTCCATTCTTATGAATAGTTAGGTTATATGTCCATAACTGTCTTTTGAAAAGGCCACAGAAGAATTTACGTATGGAGTTGGGTAACACTGCTGCAAATATAAAGCGAGGCATCTCAAAACTTTGCTTATTCTGTATCGTTGCTCTTTATATGGATTGTCTAGAGAAATCTGATGAATACTTTTATTTGAGTTTTATTTGAGTTTCTCATCTTTTCTTTCTCATCTCATCTTATATTTGAGTTTTATTATCTTGCGCTTTCAATACCTTTGATTTTATTACTTAGCACATCACGTATTTCCTTTAAGGTTTTTTTAAATGAAATGTTCATTTTATAGAACTCTCTTTCACAGATAGGTCTAGAGACAGGTGATTCATTTTCTTCACAGAATAATTTGTACATTTTCTGAAGATTACGATGGCATCGCAAATACAATCTACTACTTTCTTGTCGAGTATAATGAGATTAATATGAGGGAAAAGAATTCATGTGGGTCTTCACTGCATTAATAGTTTCTCCATTGGTCATCTCTCTGGTCATCAGTTAGTTCTCCCTGAAGTATTTGAAGCCCTATTTGTAAAAGCCAGTGCAATAAACATATCACTCATATCAAATGTGTTCATAAAACAGT
The DNA here is from genome assembly GCA_918026665.1 of Diabrotica balteata. Classification (NCBI taxonomy): domain Eukaryota; kingdom Metazoa; phylum Arthropoda; class Insecta; order Coleoptera; family Chrysomelidae; genus Diabrotica; species Diabrotica balteata. The sequence goes on along the minus strand of OU898283.1, from coordinate 17,887,182 downwards.
TTTTACAAACTTGAATTCTAGCGCCATTCACCTTTATATGAAAAACATTAGTTACTTTGCGAACTTTTTCTTTATCCGGATCTAAAGTCCTTTTTCTAGTGGTTTTAGGTAGTTCAAAGTCTATAAGGCTAACTATATACGCAACACGTTTGTTGCGATCACCAATATTCGTCAAATAGGATTTTTTGTACATCTTATGAAATTTTGTTATTGCATTTATTTTAACAGGATTTAAGTTTTTTCATGTAGCCTGCTAGTTTTACCTTATTTTTGCTGTTACATTGTAACCTCAGAAACCTTTTTTGGGTGGTGCTAGAAAGTCACCAATGGAGACACTGCGGACGGCAGCCAGATGGTTTGTGCAGAGCGGGTCGTGGGTTCGAAACTAGCTTTTGGAACCGGCAATGGGTCCAACGTATGAAATAAGTAAAGATAGGATAAGAGATATTAGAAAAGATACAGAAATAAACAAAAATATAGATGGGTAAAACTACCAAACGATAAAATAGAAACAGGGCGTCACTCAATTTTTTGGGGTTTAAGGAGAAAACTAAGAAATCTTAGAAAAGAAAAGAGATAAGGAAAGATATTTAGATTCTGAGACCAAATCCAAGGAAATATCTCAACAGTTAACTATTCAAATTTGGTTAACACTCTACATAAACAAATAATAAATATATTAGGTGGACTTCGTCCATCTACTTACCTACGAAACTTAATCGGCCTGATCTTTCTACTGGTCAAAGGTATAGTAATATTTAAAGGTAAAAAGCAAATATTCAAGTTATTGTTAAATCAGGAAACTTGTTAGGAGTCGACAAATAAAATGCATACATAAAACAAAACAATATAATCAACAACACAATGATGTAGGCGGCTGAATGCAACACAAGTAATAAAAATACACCATCAATTAATAAATGGTGGAATACATATAAAAATGAACAGTATTATAATTAGGAAATACCGTTACAAATACAACAATATAATAATGCACAGGTTCAATTATCAGCGAAGAGAGCCTGATAGTGAGTAAGAAAAAAATTCAACCAACGTTGATTAAAGAAAGTCTCTCTTTGCTGTTTAATGGGCATATCTCCAGATACTGGGTATAGTAAATAAAAAAAAATTAATAACAAAGCACACAAAATTAATTAAAGTTAAAATATTACAGAAATAAAAATTTAACCAAACCGCACTTGGTGAAGTCGATTATCTGTTCGCACTGTTATTTAATGATTGATTGGGAACTAAATGTTCGTAATTATTATTTATTAGAATTTCTTAGTAGCTGATGGAAAGTTCGTAAGAAAGTATTGAATGCTCTTGAATGCAATAATCAGTAGTTACTCTCACCTACAGGTGAAGACCTGGATGAACCTAGATTCGCCCAGATGATTGAAGATAATATGATACCATACCATATTATTCGCCAGATAATTGGAGATATTATGATTATGATAACTTACAGTAATTCCTGATGACTGCTATACTGCACTGAAGTTAATTTACTTTACTATAATACCTTGTATCAAGCACTGAAGTAAATTAAAATTAAAGGTACTTTATAACTATATTTAATCTAATATATTATTAGATTTAGAAACTCAAACTATATAAGTGTATACATACTAAAAAATGCACAGAGAAGATAACACAGAGACGATATGAGCGAAGCGCCCCATGAGAAGTAAATCTTTACTCAACGAGTGTAACTTTGTATTTCTGGTAATCTGTCTATCCCACAGTACCCCGTTCATGTATTTAATACATGTTCTTGTCTGTGCTAATCTGCTGGTTATCTCTTGCTCGGTGGTTCAATTTTTTGAGAGTATGAATCCTAAATATTTTAATTTTTCAGTGCCGTTAATTTCCCTCTTATCGTCCATTTCCAAGTTTCTCACTGTTCTTGCTCTGTTGTTAAATATTCGGTCTTTTCTAGGTTTATTTCCAATCCATTTTTTGTGTATTCCTTCTCTAATTTTCGGAGCATATAGCACAGATCTTCTTCATCTTGAGCCGTTACCAATTGGTCATCTGCAAAGCTTAATGTGTACAAGAAGTTGTCCCGGATTGGTATTCCCATCCCTTCACATTTCCTTTTCCTTGGTTTTAATATTTGTTCGAGGAATATCTTGAACAGTGTCGGTAATGTAGCATCCCTACAATAAGCCTTTTGTGGTCTTAAATTCGTTGGAGTATTTATTACCGGTTTTAACTCTTACCTTGTTGTTGTTGTAAAGGTTTTTACGGCTTCTATTAACCTCTGAGTTATTCCGATTTTCTTCATCGTGTTCCATAGTTGTTTTCTGGAAACCGTGTCATATATATGCCTTTTTTATATCTATGAATGCCATGTGTACTGGTCTATTTTTTGCAATTTATTTTTCAATTAAGGCTGTTTTATCGGTGCACCAAAATTTTTTCTCTGTTATTTACCGACGAAATGTCTCGAAATTTGGACATGTTATACGAAATTATGTTGCCTTTAAACTGATGGTTTTACTTTTTTTATTTTTTTGAATTTTCTGTTGAAAAATTGGATTATACTGTTTAACGTTCTATTATAACCAAACTTTTCACGCCCATCAGTTGAAAGAGTTTTTTTTTCTGTAATCGTTGATTCTTTTTTCACCTTTCTGTGTCCAGTAATAATCGAGAAAAGCGTATTCAAACTTTGAAGAAAATTGCTAAAAAATACTGAAATCTAATAGTGAAACGTGTTCCTCATCATTGTCGCTGAGCTTGATCGTTATCGCATTAGTGACGTCAAATCTCATGAGCGTACGGTACGGTCTTATTTTTATTTCTCTATGGGTACGGTCAGTTAGTTCGCTTGAATTAGAATCCATTTTAGTTCTTTCATTCTTGTATTTTCTTTATCAACTTGCTTAGTTTTTACAGTTTACAGTATTCTTATTTATTTTGAAAACATTGAAATTATTTAGTTTACGTGTATGTTAAGTAATATATTATTAGTTTAGTGGTATAAGTTAAAAGTTCTTTAGTTTACGCGTATTTTTAAGTATTACATTAGGTTAGTGATATAAGTTATAAGAGACAAGATAAAAAATGAGTCCCAGTAAACGTCCTATGTCAAGGAAAAGGAGAGCAATTGCACTTTAGTATTTATTATTTATATTACAACCGTTTTTAAAAGCTTTTATTTAACTTTATATATATATATATTATATATATATTATATATATATATATATTATATATATATATATCTATATATATATATATATATTATATATATATATATATATATATATATATATATATATCTATTAAGGTTTGAATAATCATTCTCCCATTTTTATGCAACTTTTCTAATATGGAGATTATCAAAGAAAAAATGGACGGATTGACTTTTAAATGTCAAATGTGGAATATTGAAAAGGAGATAGTAACATAGGATCCTGGTAACAATTCACTGAACTTGAATGGTTCTGGTTATTCAGACATACAGCAGCAGCACGCTGCATTAAATATACCTGTGATTTCCTACAGGCAGTATGCAAAACATACGGAAACAGTTGCAGATATCATCGGCCAAACACTTTGTGATTCCTTAGAAGAGGCTGGACGGGAGGAATTAGCTTTAGCCAAAGAAATTGGTGAAGTAGATTCCGACGGAAATGGGTTAATAACCGTTATAGCTGATGGTGCTTGGTCAAAAAGATCGTATAAAGTAAACTACGATGCTTCTTCAGGTGTAGTACCTGAAGTTGTAAAATTTATTAAATTAGTACGCCTTTGATGGATAGGACATGTAATTAGGCGAGATGAAGATGAAACGATCAGAAAAATTTTCGACCGAAGAGGACCAGTGGGAAGACGATCCAGAGGAAGACCAAAACTTAGGTATCAAGATAACATAGAGGATGATCTAAAACCCATCTGAGTTAAAGCATGGAGAAAGTTGACAGAGGCAGGGGCGAATGGAAGATTGTTCTGAAGTAGCCTTTGGCTCATGACGAGCTGTAATGCCACTGATGATGATGAAATAACTATCCACGATTTGTGTTTTATTCATCAATTGGATACTTTTCTTATGTAACTGCAACCTATAAATATATTAAAATAATGTATATTCCATTCAGAGAACATTTTCCTCGCAGTGCGTCGCCTCGAAATACTTGCCAGATAAATACATTTACTATTATGATGGTTTCGCAGGTACCAATTTTTTATAGATAAATAAAAATATTCTTTGTTTAATTTTTACTACGCTAATATCAGTTTTCTCTAACAAATATTAACAAAATATTAATTATATATTAATATTAATATAACAAAATTTAAATTTATTATAAATAAACACCATGGTGTTTTTTGCAGTCACGTTTCACAAATTTTTATTTAATACTATGTTTAGCTAAGACATATAAATTAAAAATGTGATTAATTCTTTTTAAAACATTATCTACGATAATTAATCTAAAAAAAAGTATTCCGACAAAACTAATTTGAATGGAGAATAATGCATTTATTTTAAACAACCCGTGGGCCGGCGCCACTGAATAAACATCCAAACTATTAAGAAGTCACGTAGGGTCTGACATAGCAGTGTAGAAAAGTAAGTGATACGCCCACTTCAAATCGCAGTATGCTATAACTGCGAAAACAGCCTTAATTGTTGGAGTGTATATATGTGGTCTATGCTCTCAGTGTAAAATGTCTCAGTGTGTGCAATGCTACACAAATGGCAAATATTTCAAAATGATGCAATCTTAAGGTGACTAGATATTGACGTAGATATTTTCTATTGGAAACAGGAGGCAGTCAATTATTTTAAATCTATTTTTCAATGAAACTTTAAAATTCAGTCTTTAAAAAGTTACAATTTAAGCGACCAGTAAACTTTCCGCACATAATTCTCGTCCAAGCAGAACAATTTTATTAACACTTCTATTCTATTATCATCATTCAGTCTTCGCTTATCCACTGCTGGACATAGATCTCCCTCATAATTTTCCATCTATTTCGATCTTGTGCCTCTTGCATCCAATTCCTATGACAACGTTTTAGATCGTCAGTCCAACGTGTTGGTGGACGACCTCTGCTTCGGTAGGCATCATCTCTTGGTCTCCATTCCAGTATCCGCTTTGTCCATCTATTATCTGTCATTCGAGCCACGTGACCTGCCCAGTTCCATTTCAGTGTTGCTACTCTCTCTACTGCATCAGCCACTCCTGTTCTTTGTCGTAGCTGGCGATTTGGGATCTTGTCTCGTAGTGAAACGTCCAACATAGCACGCTCCATCGCCCTTTGACACACACGGATCTTTTGAACTGTTCTCCTTGTCATGGTCAACGTTTCCGCACCGTAAGTCAACACTGGCAAAACACACTGATTAAAGGTTTTTCTTTTAAGACATATTGTTATATCAGACGATTTGAAAATATGGTTCAGCTTGCCGAAGGCTGCCCAAGTCAGTCTTATACGACGGAGAAGCTCAACGGTTTGGTTATCTTTTCCTATGCGGATCTCATGACCTAGGTATTTATAGGCCATTACCTGGTCTATGGATCTTGTTCCTACGCATATATCTTCGCTGACTACAAGATTTGTCATCATCTGGATTTTAGATATATTTATTTTCAATCCCCCTTCTAGCGAGGAAAGGTAGAGCTGATTTAAAAGTTCTTTGGCCTCATCTATCCTATCAGCTATTAGTACAATATTATCTGCAAACCTTAGATGGCTAAGCTTTTCTCCGTTTATGTTTATGCCCTTGTCGGTCAGTTTTGCCCTTTTACATATATATTCCAAAAGCGTAGTGAACAGTTTCGGCGATATGGTGTCCCCTGGCGTACTCCACGTTGTATCGGGAATTTCTGGGTTTGACGATCACCTACTCTAACACTGGCTGTTGCGTTTTGGTATATGTGTTTAATTATATTTATATACCGATAGTCAATCCGGCATTCTGTCAAGGCTTCCAACATTTTTTGTTGATTTACGGTGTCGAATGCCTTTTCATAATCGACAAATATTAAAGCTAGTGGTTTATTATATTTAGTGCATTTTTCTATAAGATTTTTTATTACCAGTAGGTAATCGTTTGTTCCATAGCCTTTTCTAAAACCCGCCTGTTCTATGGGCTGATAAAATTCCAATTTATTTTCTAGTCGTTTCGTAATTATTTTTGTAAATAGTTCATAAATATGTGAAAGTAGACCTATGGGCCTGTAATTTCTGAGGTCGGTAGCATCCCCTTTTTTATGAAGTATGATAACTTCTGCGTTATACCACTGAGTTGGTGTTATTGCTTCCTGCAAACATCTAGTGAATAGTTTGGCAAGGACCTGCCATAATCTTTTTCCAGCCACTTTCAAGGCATCTGTCACTATTTCATCGCCTCCGGGGGACTTATTGTTTTTCATTTCTTGCACTGACCTTCGAACTTCATTGGGTGTTACGTCCGTTAAAATTTCAGATCCCTGATTGATTATCTCTGGTAATGATCCACTCCGGTTACATTGTTGTTCTTTGTATAGTTGTCTATATTCTATTATAAACCCTTCTAAATCAAAACTAGTATCCTTTACTAATAAGAGGCACCTGAAATTATTAGAGGTGGAACTAGAAAGAACCCATGAGGTCAAGTATCTAGGGGTAACTCTGAATTCCAAACTCAATTGAAGCACTCATATTAAGAAAATAATCAACAGGAATAGAAGACCCTTCTGGAACTGCAGACGAGTTTTAGGTAAAACCTGAAGGCTGAAACCAAAGATAATCTGTTGGTAATGCACATCAATGTTACGATCCACAGTTATATGTGGTTCAGTACTTTGTTTCAGCATGTTATCACTTCTTTTCTGTATTAATTCGTAAGCTAAATAAAGAAATAACATGTCATTACGTCAGATCTGGTGTCAACAAATCCAAAATTTATGACCATTAATGTTCAAATATCAACAGTTGTAACGAAAAAACTGATAAATTTATAAAAATTATTGTTCATAAACAAAATAAACATGACAAACTTAAAAATTATGGCAAAACATACTTTTATAGTGTAATAGATTATACTTTTGCACGTAATAAATTATAACTTTCATGAACATAGCTAGAAAGATAAGAAAAAACATAAAATTTTCCTAGATGTTATTATTTTTTATTTTTTGAATCATACAGAAAGAGCGCCTTATGATTACTACACGAAAATCAGCAATTTGCATGGTTAAACTGTTGATATATTGATGGAATAAAGATATTCCCAAGTCGTCTGTTAGCTTTCTAATAAGCTTGGATTTACAGGTTACTCAAATCGTCATCGATGAGAAAAAATAACTCTTGCATATTTATGTTGTTTTGCCGTATATTAAATGGTACAAAAACGATTAAGAATATTAATTCATCAAATTCTAGTAAATGTTTTGAAATTAATACAAAATTTATTGGGAAGTCGTAAAATGGTAGACAGTTATAAATAAGAATTTTAAATCACGGTGACAGGAGGTGTTCTTAACCAAATACATTTTTAAACAGTTTTGTTGACTTTACCCTGACATTAACACGTGTCCTTTGTCTAAAATCTAATCACATTTGCTTGTTACATAAACGTATAATCTTAAACGATATCTAATAACATTGATTAAGCAGTACATGGACAAATGGACAAAAACATTAAAACGGCCATTTAGAACACAGTCCAACAAACCGAAAAAATGTAATGCGTTTTCTGTCTTTTTTTTTCGTAGCAGCTCTAGTTTTAACCTACTTCGGACCTCTGGCCTCTTTTGGCGTCCACTTGGGAGACCGGGATAATTCTTGGGCCCCACGTTTGGTAATTACTGAAGAGCACAATTGACCATACCGTCATCAATTAAAATTTAAAAAGGTTCTTGCTACACAGAGGAACAATTTGAATGTCAATCATATCTTATCTCTTAATCTCATATCTTAGTGTCTCAACCATTAGGTCTTTCCAAAATTCAGTAGGGTCAGAACATCAAACAATGTACCTTCAAACGTCAGGAGCTGAGTTCAAATTAAACTTATGAAGAAAGAAATATTATGTATCCATTATAGTAAATTAACTTACATCAACTGTAAACTTGATTTTGAGAAAGCATATGATGGAGTTCCTCGGGAGATTCTGTGGTGGGCACTCTGTGAGAGACATGTATGAGGGAGTAACAACTAGTGTTGTGACAGTAGGGACAGTTAGGACGGGAGAGACTGATAAATTTCATGTGAAAGTAGAATTGCATCAAGGCTCGTTGCTTAGTCCTTATTTATTCTCATTAGTTCTGGATCAAATAAAAGCCAAACTACAGGGTAATATTCCGTGGTGCTTAATATATGCTGATGAATTAGTGTTAGTAAGAAATAGTGAAAACGACTGGAAAGAGTGGAGAGAAGCTCTTGAGGAAAAACGTTTAAAACTTAGTAGGACAAAAACAAAGTATTTGGAATGTTCATTTAATGATGGAGTACAAATAGAATGATATATTTAGATGGTGAAATAATAGTAAAAAGTAATAGTTTTAAGTACCTAGGATGTACCTAGGTGTTACAGAGTAATGGGGGAATAAATGGAGATGCATGCAGTAGAATTAGGGTTGGATGGATGAAGTGAAAGGAGGCGAGTGGTGTGTTGTGTGACACAAAAATGCCAATGAAGCTGAAGGGAAAATTCTATAAAACAGCTGTAACTCCAACTATGATGTACCAGTATTGATAACTCTTTAATATGTTTTTTGGAAGCGTTCTTAATGTCTTCGAGCAAACTTTGATCTAACGTTTAATTAATTTAACGTCCAGCTTTGTATAAGTCTCAGGTTAAGACTTATTGGCGCCCTAATTTTTGCAATTTAGATGTATTTTGTATTTCTTGTTTTCCCATTGTCAAATTATAACCTTTTGATTATCTACCTTATATTTATCTATTAATTAAGATTTATCTGCCACTTTTTAATCAACAACATCCTTACCCACCCAAAAAAACTGCCGAATTGAGCAACGAGCCCTTAGTAACATATTTGTGAACGATCAGCTTATCACATCGATGGCGTAGAGTAAAACCCTTCTATGTAAAAATGGCAAATTTTACAGGAAACAGTTAAGTTAGAAGTATCGAAAAATCTAAATATTTTATTGGATAGAATGTTTAACAGGCAATACTTTTTTATGTTACACAACACTTTTTAAAGACATCATTACTAGTACCGTGACTTATGTGATTTTCACGGAGCCAGTTTTAACCTTGTATAGGCTTGCGATTGATTTTTCTCTAGATCTAAAATTAAATAATAGTAACGTTATATTATAATAAGGAAGATCGTTGAATACGACCCATGAGATACTCGTATGTCTAGCACTAAATATTCGTGCGATGTACTTCAGTATGAATTTTCGACGAGTCTTAACAAAAAACTTTTTTATACCGGAACCGTTTTATCAGGAGTCTAAATAATATAGAATTATAAAACAAGTGTCATACATGTATTAGTTTTGGTATATAAAAAACATACATATGGAAAAGTGGTTTAGATTCACGTCACTAGCTGTCACCGCTCTCAAGATAGAGCAGCCATTTTAAGCCCACTAGTGACTTACGAGGTATTCATTGGAATAACATATTTAATTTTTTTTTCAAGAGATACGAGGGTTTCACTCTACGCCATCGACATATTCTTCTTCTTCTTCGAAACATCTGCTCGAATGAAAAGGAATTTTAGGAAGAAAAGACCTGTTAACAAAGGTTATAACAAAAAATGATTACCCGTTGTCTCCTATAACCAATTGATTTCAAAAGAAAATCTTGTATCAGTCTATCATTTATTGCTTCCCAACTAGATACGTCTCCTTTAGCATGTTATTTTTTTAACGCCACTGTATATGAGAATGTACTTTCAATAGTTCTGGATACAATTTCCTTTGTATTTCCTGTTGTTCTTTTTATTCCTTGTATGTTCCACTTGTCAAAATTAAATGTCTGTTTCCGTTGCCATAATCGTTTTCCGTTGAGGTTGTCCTTGTTTCAAAGATCGGATTTGTGATTTTTTGCAAATGTGATTTGTTTCTTGCATCTTTGTCGCTTTCCCTTTTTGGTTCCAGTATTTTTATGATTATCTTCCTCTCAAAAACTTTCACTTGCGCTTCTTCTCTTGCAGTTAATGTAAATGTTTCTGCAGCATATACTACTATTGGTGCTTATGGTCGTTTTGTAGATTTTCTGTAGAGACATCATTATCACCTCTTCGAAACTGTGTGCATCTGACATTTGTGTCTACTTTTTCTTGTGTACGTTCATGTATTTTATTTGTTTCCAGTCCTCTCAATTTGGCTTCGTTTTCCATTTCTTGGTTTTCCTTAATGCCTTTTTATCTGTTGCTACTATGGTTATATCGTTCGCATATCCTATTATTTGTACTGCATTCTTGTTTATAGTTCCTGCGTTTGACAGCTTTTTTATTATCTTGTGTCTTGTAGTGATAAAATAAATATGTAGTACCGTTGAGAGCATATCTCATTGTCTTATTCCATTTTTTATTTTTATTATTTCTATTCTTTCTCTTCTTCTATTGCTTGGAAATCTCGCATTGATATTTCTATCATTCTCATAATTTTATTTGGTATATTACTTTCTTGTAAGTCTTGGATCATTTTTCTTCTCTTTAGTTTGTCAAACGCCTGTTTAAAGTCTAGGAAAAGTCTAGATGTTTTCTCCGTCGTACTCTACCACTTGTTTTAGCATATGTATTGTGTCTATCATGGATTTTCCTTTTCTAGAACCGTACTGGTAATCCCCTATGCTTTGTTCTGTATATATTGTTAGTATGTCTGTAATTATACCAGTCATTACTTTATATGTTCTTCTTCTTCGCGTGCCATATCAGAACTATCCGACGTTGGCGAACATCATTGCGAAGGCTTCTCGATCTTCTGCAATATAGAATAATTGTCCTGCATTTGGTATCTGAGTCCATGCAGGAATGTTTTTTAACCAAGAAACTTGTTTTCTTCCTACACCTCTACGGCACTCTATTTTGCCTTTAAGGATCAGTTGTAAAATTTTATATCGACTTCACCTTACTATATGTCCCAGATAAGACATTTTTCGATGTTTAACAGTCTTTAGCAGTTCTCTATCTTTGTTGATACTCCTTAGTACTTCTTCATTAGTTTTTCTTGCTGTCCACACTTCTGCACTATACAAAAGTACAGACCAAACATAACACTTAACCATTCTTTGCCTTAGTTTTAAACTGAGATGGTTATTGCAAAGAAATGACTTCATTTTCATAAAAAGTAGTTTTAGTCATTGCTATTCTACGTTTTATTTCTATGTCTGAATCTAGTTGGTACGTTATCACAGATCCCAAATATTATGTCATTTTGTGAACTTTTTCAACTTGGACTCCGTTCAATTGAAGCTTTGCATCGGGATGTGGGTCACGACTAAACACTAAAAATTTGGTTTTGTTTGAGTTTATTTTAATGCCCATCTCCTCTCCTACCTCGTCAATACGATTAAGCAGAATTTGAAGACCTTCAATATTATCTGATATAATTACTGTATCGTCTGCATATCTAATCAAATTAAGTAGTTCCCCGTCGATTTTTATTCCATATGGTTGTCTCTCAATTGCCTTTTTAAATAGCTGGTCCGAGTAAACATTGAACAATGTTGGTGACAAAATGCAACCTTGTCTGACTCCTCGTTGTATGGGGATTTCATCGGTGTAGTTATCTCCAATTTTTACGAGATCAGTTTAATTCCGGCACAAATTTTTAATGACACGAATATCCTTGTCATCTATTCCGATATTTTTCAGTATTTGCATTAATTTTACATGCTGTACTTTATCGAATGCCTTTTCGAAGTCCACATCACCACATCATCATCATCATCAGTCCTCAACCTCTTGCATCCACTGTTGGATATAGGTCTCCTCCATGTTCTTCCACTGTTCCCTATCTTGCGCCTTCTGTATCCAATTTCCGACTGTTTTTCTCATAGTCGTCCATCCATCTTTTTGGTGGTCTGCCTCGGTGCCTTTTGTCTTCTCTAGGTCTCCATTCTATAAGTCTTTTGGTGCACCTATTATCATTTAAACGTGCTATATGTCCAGCCCATCTCCATTTGGCTTGTGCAATTTTTTCTATGACATCTGTCACTTTGGTCCTCTCTCTCACTATCCTATTTGGTACCATATCTCTTCTAGTTATTCCCAACATTGCTCTTTCCATTTTTCTTTGGGTTACTCTCAATTCATTTGCAGAATGTTTGGTTAAAGTTATTGTTTCGGAACCATATATTATTACTGGCAGTATGCATTGGTCAACATGCAAATACATCTTTTCTTTGGTCACGGCATTTTTGTAATAGGATGTTTAGCGCAAAAAATGCCTCCCTGGTTCCTATAGCATTTCTAAAACCAAATTGGGTATCTTCAAGATCTTCTTCGCATTTGCGTCTAATTCTGTTGTAAAGTATTCTGAGGAAAATTTTAAGAGTAAGGCTCATATAGTGTTTTTTTAGGTATTGCGATAAAGATGGATTTGAGCCAATCTGCGGGAGTCACTCTGGTGTTATATATTGAATAATTATATAGTCTTACTACTACTTTTATGTTATCATTTTCTATTAGTTTCAGCAACTCAGTTGGTGTATCATCTGGACCACAAGCTTTTCTAATTTTAGCATTATTTATAGCATGTTCTACTTCGCATTTCATAATTTCGGGGCCGTCAGTACAGTTTTGGTAGAAATCGACAATATTATTCCTGTCATCTTCAAACAACTCTGATATATACAGCTGCCATTCTTTTCTTATTTCGTGCTCATTTACAATAATTTTGTTATTAGTGTCAACAAGTACAGAGGGAACTCTTTTTTTAAATATATTACTTCATTTCTTTCCATTTCTTGTGCACATTAAATAAGTCGTGTTTAGATATTACATCCTCCATTTCGTCGCACCTTTCTCTCATCCATTTTTATTTGGCTAATTTGATCTCCTTTTTTTATTCTTCTCTGCTGGTGTCTATATTCTGTTACATTAGATTTTAACAGTCGACGTTGTTCCATTAATTTCAAGATGTCGTTTGTGGAGATTTCGTTAACTTGGTTTTTAAATTCACTCCATAGTTCTTCTGGATCTTTTAGTTGTTCCCCGATGTTTTTTATTCTATTGTTAAATTCTTTTTTAATGTTTTATATTTTATGTTTATATCGTCAAAGTTATACATTGGTTTTTGGTTTTTGTCGCTGAATTAGTTTTAACCTTAGTTTAATATCTGATACGAGTAGTTGACGATCAGATCCAATATCTGCCCCAGGATATGTAGTGACTTTTTTGACGGCATTTCGGAAACGCTTATTTACAAGTATATCGTCTATTTGATTTCTTGAAGACTCAGGGTTATTGCCATCATTAAATGGGGCTTTCCAAGTGTATAGTCGTCGCTTGGGTAGTTTATACCAGGTGTTTGCAATGACCATATCGTTTTCTTTACAGAATTCATACAATCTCTGTCCTCAATCGTTAGGTTGCCCTAAACCATAAGGACCTACAGTCTGACCTCGTCGACCTTCCTCAATTTTTGCATTGAAGTCGCCTATAATGTATAACATTTCGTTGTTTATTAAGTTTTTGTAAGATGTCTTGGATCTGATCATACAACTTCTCGACTTCATCGTCATATTTTATATCTGCAGTCGGGGTATGTATTTGAAGTATGTTAGTTTTAAATGGTTCAGTATTTATTTGGACTAATATTATTTCTATGCGAGACTGGTACGAAATTGGTAACATATTTACTCAGTTCTGACTAGGTAGGTTATTAATATACCTACACCATTTTTGTGATGCGGGTCGTCTGTGCTGTTACCGGAATAATATAATACACTTCCATCCTTTTTAAACGATCCTGACTCTGGCCATCTCATTTCGCTAATTCCCAATAGGTCTTTATATGTTACATTCAGTAAATTAATTGCTCGATAGTTTTTGCATATTCTATGGTCTCCTTGTTTTGGGATTGTCGCTGTAATTCCATTTTTCTATTCTTCGGGCATTATTTCTTTGCTCCATATATTCTGTATTAGTTCATAAGTCTGTCTGTATAGTGCCTCTCCACGTATTTTACAAGTTCTGCACATATTCCGTCTTCTCCCGCTGTTTTGTGTTTTTAAGTTTACATATTTTCTCTTTCACTTCTGTATAGGTCAATTCTTCTTCATCATCATCTCGTTATTTGTTTCTCTTTCTTCTTCTCTATCCGTTTTTTAACATATTCTTTTGAAATAGTTCTGCCATTTTTCTGCTTCTATATGTTAGTTATCCGTTGTCGGTTACTTAGTTTTAAGTATTGGTACGATGGTTTTGAGTTGTGTTTTTTATTTTTTGTTTTTATCTCGCTCATAATTTCTTCTACTTTTTGATTTTTTTTTTTATTTAAATAATTTCTTTGTCTTTTGCCTTTGTATTTTTCTCGTTTCTCTTTTTTGCTTCTGCCATTTTATTCTTGTTTTATTCTTTTCTTCTGCTGATAATTTGCACTCGTCTAACCACTTATGTCTTCTTTTATTTTACATTTTGTCAACCACTTTCCCAGCTGCATTGTTTATTCCTTGTTTAATTTTTTTCCGCTGACCACTTTTTTTGGTTTATTATTTTTCCACTTTAAGGTCACATATCACCTCTAATTTAAGTGCTTCTTAATTCCTGCTGGAATCACTAAACGTCATTTTTGTTTTTGATTAAACATTTCGCCATAATATTTTTTTACTTCTTTCTACTTGTAATAAATTAAACAAAATTTAAAACGTCATTCTTTTTCAAATGAAACAGGCTTAAACAGTCATATAAATCGACATTTAAAATAATATAAATAACTAAACAAGTTTTTTAGTATAGTAAGGAATTTTGTAATTCATCTTGGTTTGCTCAATATAATGTTAATTAAACATATTAAGCCCTTAAATAAACAAAAACCTAATTAATATTCAGTCATTACAATTCAATGCAAGGCTTATTCATTTTTGTGGAATGTAAAGTATGTTGTTTGATTAGATATATATATTAAAATTTATCTATTGCAAAATTAAACAGGAGGTGTTGTTTGCTCGTATGAGTAGCGTTTTTTTAATATTCATTAATTTTTATCATTTGATTGTGACAATAGGAGTTGTTATGATGGATTCGACCATAACTTGATGGAAATTCATTTTATCTAAACTTTTGTGTTCAATACATCTAGGATGTCAAATTCTATATTATTAATTTAAGTTAAAAATTAAGTTTTCTTTTTGTTTTGAATTATATATTAAATAATATTTTCGGTCGATCATCCATTTATGATCAATTTTCTTCTTCTTCTTCAGATGCAAATCCACTAATGGATGTTAGCGATCACATTTTCCATTAACTCTCTATTTCTTGCAATATGTATCAGAGATTGTATGTCGTTAATCCCTGTCCATTGCCTTATGTTTCGGAGCCAGGACATTTTCTTGCGTCCCATTCCTCTCTTGCCTTCAATTTTACCCTCGATTATAAGTTGGAGGAACTGGTATTTTTCATTTCGCATGATGTGACCTAGATACGCCGTTTTCCTTTTCTTGATGGTTTCGAAAAGTTGGCGTTCTTGGTTTATTCTTTTAAGGACATCTATATTTGTGATTTTCGCTGTCCATGGTATTTTTAGGATACGGCGATAAAGCCACATTTCGAAAGCTTCCAATCTGTTTATATCCCTCGTTTTGAGTGTCCAGCCCTCTACGCCATATAGCAGCACTGACCATACGTAGCACTTAGTAAACCTTAGTCTCAGTTGAAGATCGAACTCAGAACAAGTCAGTACCTTCTTGAATTTTACGAAAGCTTGTCGAGCTTGCTCAATGCGACATTTTACTTCCCTGTCCGATGCCCAGTCTTCAAAAAGCCACGATCCCAGGTATTTAAATTTACTCACTCTTTCTATGGATTTACTATTCAGTGTTATGGTGGAGTTTTCAAATGCATCCAAGTTTCTGGAGATGATCATGAATTTGGTCTTTTTGGTATTAATCTCTAGTCCCATTCGCTCACTGTATTCTCCGATTATAGTGACAAGTTGTTGAAGATCGACTATGTTGTCACAAATTAAGACACCATCATCAGCATATCTTATGTTGTTGATCAATACTCCATTCACCTTGATTCCCATCTCTGCATCCTCCAAAGACTCTTGAAATATGGCTTCTGAATAAATGTTAAATAAAAGAGGGGAAAGCACACATCCCTGTCGAACGCCTCTTCTTATATGTATGGGCTTAGATATAGAATTGTCTATTTTTAGCTGTGCCGTTTGATGCCAGTACAAGTTTTCAATGCATCTTATGTCTTTTTGGTCTATATCAACTTTCTTGAGAATCTGCATTAACTTGTGGTGTTGGACACGATCAAACGCTTTTTTGTAATCTAAAAAGCATAGGAACACATCCTTCCTCTGATCGTAACAATTTTGGACCAGTACCTGTGTTGCTACTATTGCTTCTCGTGTTCCTAAACCTTGCCTAAACCCGAACTGTGAATCACTGATGTCCCATTCACATTTTTTGTATAATCTTTGATGTAGTATTTTTAAGAATATCTTTAAAGTGTGACTCATCAGGCTAATGAGTCTGTGATCCTCACATCTTTTTGCATTGACTTTCTTGGGCAGGGGAATAAAGGTAGAGCGTAATCACTGTTGAGGATAGCAGCCAGTTTCATAAATTAAATTAAATATTTTGTGTAGTGCTGAAATTCCCCTTTCATCTAGTAATTTGAGTATTTCTGACGGGATCTCATCTGGTCCAGGTGCCTTATTGTTTTTTGAATTTAATATTGCTTTTTCTGTCTCCTCTTTGGTGATTGAAGGGCCAGTCAGCTGGTCGTCTGTATAAACTTCACTCATGGGTCTTTCGTCATGGTAGAGCACCTGGATATAATTTTCCCATATATCAATTTTCTCCTTTTCACCCAGCACTATCTGGTTATCCTGATTAACTATGGTAGTTGGTCTTCGTTTTCTGTATATTCTAGCAGTCTCCTTAAGCTTTTTATGTAAATTACGGTCGTCGTGTTGTCTTTGTAAATGTTCTAGATCGATACATTGTTGCTTGATCAATTTTAACACCCTCAAAATCATTGATTAATGACCCTATTAATGAATAATTTTCTATTAATAAACGATTTTATTATAGGCAACACAACATACATTGCTTGCATAAATTAATTAAACGCTGTGTGATTGGCAGTGACCTGTGGTGAAGGCAACCAAACATATACCTATTTATATTCCCAATAAAAAAATTAAAATGAAGTAGCCGCTGTTAGTACTATATGTCATGGTATGTCATTATCCGACTGTTTTAAGTGATATCTAGAAAAAAAAAACTGTTTTAGTAAAACTAAATCATGTGTCCGGACAATCTGATTTTATTAATTAATGTTTTCTCTACGTGCTCGAATTATTGCCTGAATTCTCCTTGGTGTACCTAAAATCAAATAAGAAATGTACTAATAAGGGATAAGTTTCCATTCTCTAAAAGGGCTTGTTGTAATGATTTAAGGTTAGAGGCAGGAACACAACATCGTATCCTTCGCCCAAGCATGTCTCAAATATGTTCGATCGAGTTTGCGTCTGAACTCAATGCTGACCAATCCATTGCAGGAATGTTTACTTCATTTAAAAACTCTTGAGTGATTCTCGCACTGTGAGGCTTGGCATTATCATGCAACAGAACAAAGTCATTTCCAACAAAACCCCTATCTAATTACCCTTTTTCGGTCCATCTTTGGACATAGGCCTCCATAATACTTTTCCATTCTTCTCTGTCTGTCGCTACAGTCATCCAACTAGAGCCCACGTGCTTCTTGATATCATCTGCCCATCTCATTTGGGCCTTCCTCTGCTTCGTTTATATTCCCACGGTCTCCAACTTATAAGAATTTTGTTCCATCGGTCTTCTTTTTGTCTTATATTGTGTCCGGCAAATCTCCATTTCAATTTTGCAACTTCTTGTCTAACATCCCTCACTTTTGTTTTCTCTCTTATCCACTCGTTTCTCTTCTTATCCATTAGTCTTATGTGCAACATTTGTCTTTCCATTGCTCTTTGGGTTTTTATGATTTTGTCCATGTTTGCTTTTGTAGATGTCCACGTTTGAGAACCATAAGTAAGAACAGGGAGTACGCATTGATTATTATACTTTGGTCTTAAGATGCTGTGGATATCTTTTGTTTTTAAGAATGTAGCTTAGTTTGCCAAATGCCGCCCATGCCAGTCTAACTCGTCTCTTGATCTCTGCTGTTTGGTTCTCTTTGTTAAGTTTTATAGTTTGACCAAGATATATATAATCCTTAGCTTGTTCTATTTCATCTTGTCCGATTCTCATTGTGATGTCTTCATCTGTATTTGTTATAGTTTTTGTCTTGCTGTAATTTATATTAAGGTCTATCTTTCCAGCTTCTACGTCCAGTTCTTTTAACACCACTATAAGGCACAACAAGATTTGGAGATTTTCATAAATGTACCGGGTAGCTGTTATGGAGCCGTTCAAAACGATGTACAATTCTGTACGTGCCTCTAGAGGAATTTCAGCCCACACCATAATTGAGCCCCCTTGATAGCATACCCTAGGACTGAAGGTACATTCTGCAAAACGCTCATGTGGTTTTTGCCTTAATTTCTCAAAGCCATCTGGAGACCGCAAGGTAAACCTGGACTCATCGGTAAATAAAACGTGTCTCTAAGTATTTACAGTAAAATGAGTATGGTTTCTGGCAAACTGAAGCCCCGCAATGCTATGGCGCCTGAGAAGTTGTAGGCCTGTTGCCGGTCTGCGACTACTTAAATTTGCTTCTACAAGCCTTCGTGTAATTGTTCGTTCATAGCTCTGGCTGCCAAGAAACGTGTAAGAATACGGTGCACAGTACTATTGGATATTTGATACTTTAAGCAACATATCGCTCACTTCTTCCGTCTTGAAGCATCTTGATCATCACGGGCACTAGTTCTTCGTTGGGGATCGGTTCCAGGACGTCTAGTGTAAGTTCTGGCTGCCAAGAAACGTGTAAGAATACGGTGCTCAGTACTATTGGATATTTGATACTTTAAGCAACATACCGCTCACTTCTTCCGTCTTGAAGCAATACAACAATAGCAGCCGCTGTTTCGGGATTTACAACCATAATGCTTGAGATTAAATCAACGCATTTCAACTACAAATTGTGTTTGACACTTGATTCGACTTGACAGTTTACTCACATAAACAAGAACAAAAGAATAACAATAAAATACCAGTAGTTACTTTTGCACTTTCTACTGCTACTTAAAACAGTTTGTTTCGTTCGTTTTTTTTTAAATGCAAGTTTTCTGTTTTCCGTGCCGGTGAGTGTATAATTATATTCATAATTGTCTTTGTTTCTAGTTGAAGTACCTTAATGATAACGGTAATATTTAAGTCGTTTATGAAATATTATTTTAACACTGTTTATACGCCGAAATTTATCGCCACTGAACTGTCAAAAAAAAGTAAACATCAGACTAAAGAGTAAATCTGCCTTGGCCCGTTTAACGAAAAACCTTAACCTAGTGATGTCCTATAATATAAAAAGTTTACCTACTGACATCACAGCTTAAATAAGAACCTTTGATATATGGCAGCGATATCAAATGTCTGGTACGAGTGGCAGTACGTGATCGTTTTTAAATAATAAAGTAAAGAGTTCAGGTTAAGCGTTAATTAACATAAGTAAACCCAACGAAATAAAATTTTAAAAGCTGTTTGTTCTTTAAACTAGCTAATAACATGATTTTCAGAGAAATCAGACATGCTGACTAAAGTTTTCTATAATTTTCGGAACTGTTGTCTGTCAGTTTGAACTTTTTCTTTAGTGTTAATTATCTTTGTTGAAAACGTTAATTTTTTAAACCGATCAAAGTTTTTCTGTCTTGAATCGATCACACTACTTTTTTAACTAAATTTAAACATATATCACTAAATTCTTATTTTAAACCAAAAACATTACATCTAATAACAGGGACAGACGGACAGGGACATAAATTGTAAAAATAAGTTCTTGTGTTCTATTGAGTTGAGAATAATAACGGAAATTACAATGTTTCCAAATTTTATTAATATTTAAATATCGTCCTTAGTACTGGTACAGCATTCATTCATGATAAAGAAAGAAGGCGTTTATTATCTTATCCGCTTATCGACTTGGTTCAATATCATCCAACAAATTATCAATTTCCCACATTTTTTTTTTGTTGCTATTACGTGGTTTACGTAGGTTTTCCATTTCTCTGCGCAATGACCTGGTACGCTGCTGTAATTAAATTTCGCATTTTAGCTTCTTTAAAATTCGCGTTGCGTCCAGCTATATACTGTTCCACTTCACTTCAAACTATTTCGATGGGATTGAGTTCACAGTGATAAGGTGGGAGCCTAAGAAGCTTCACATTCTGCTTTTTGGCAATATCTTCTACTATGTACCTGTCATATTTTGCTTTAAAGGCCTTGACTATATCAAGTAACTCGCATTTTAGGTAGTCATCTTAAAAAAATAGGTCCTTTGTCAGAAGCCATTCTAGAATATCTTTTTTTTTTTGTTAAACTGTTGGCAATTTGTTCTGACTTTCTGCTGTGATAGGAGGCACTGTCCATTACAACAGTTTTTTCTGGCAAATTTAGCATTAAGTTATTTTCGGACCAGTCTTCTGCTGCATCAACAAATCCACTGGTAGATCCTGCGTGCAATAAAACGAACCGTGCACCATGAGCTTTTGGAGCCTTTAATCCTGTTGTCAGACCACGCACAAAAGCATCGCGATGAGATGTAATTGTTTTATCAACCCATTCTTTTTTGACTGATACTATGCCCGATATTTACCCATGATTCATCCCAATACACTATGTTGTATCCTTCTGCACGGCTACTTTTTTTTTCCAAAGAGAAGGGGGTGTAACGATGTTCTCATCGTTGAACAGTTTGAACCGTGGGAATGTCATGTTTGCGTATCCACTTCCTCAGCGAGATGGCGAAGTGATTGGGATTCGGAGCAGCTATTTAAGGCATGTGAGTAGCGGAATTAGTCAGTCTTGCAGCTAGCGCTCTAGGCTCCCCGACTCGCAAGTGTATTGAACCTGCGAGACAACCCGGACGGAGAGATTTCCGCATTGAGGATCATACTCTGTCCTTAACTAAGCGGAACTCATCGGTATTGTGTATTGAACCTTGCCGTGGGCCTGCACAGCCGAATATTGAAGCGGAAGCGAGTATAAGTCTGCGTGCGATCGAATTCACATATTTTATTTGTTGTTATTAATAGTAACTCTTTCTTTCTTTTATAGACGTTCGCCGAGGAATTCCTTCATCGCGGGATACGGACGGGGCCGTAGAATTCGTTTTATTTTTATTTTATACAGCGGAGAATTTATTTTATTTTTATTTTATTGTACATACATTAAATTATTAGATATATTTTTATTTCAACCTGTGTTTTACTGAGTCTGTCGTCCCGAAAGAGCTACCCGTTACAGTATTTACGAATTGCGCGTAAACAACGATGACGCCACGAGATGATTTTTGGGTTTTCAATCAAAATTGAATTTCTGCCACGTTTTATAAACACTATAAAATCAATATCACTCAGCAAGAGATGTAGCGTGGCCCGTGAAAAGTTGAGCAAAGTTTCTTCGACATTTACAACAGCTAATAAGGTGTTTATTGTTGGGAGTATGTTGTCACGAAAAAATTAATGAACCATTCTACGAATTTGGCCCCGGACACTTTCATCGTACTTGTTGTCACGAGAATTACCAACCTTTTGCTTCTTGGGCCTGCTCTTTGAAGATTGTAGTCCAGCAGGTGATGAATATTCCTGTCGTATGCAAAACAGAGTTTTTTCGGAAACACCACTCATTTCTGACACTTTCCTAATTACACTTGATACATAATCGTTGTTATCCTGATTAAGATGTTAAATAATAATATTCATTAGTATCTGCTTCTCTGAAAGTTTCAGAGCTTTTCCACGTTTTCATTGAACAATTTCCTCCATTTTGTGGTAAAAATTCGGCGTCAAATATAGCAATAGCCAACAACAGAAAATAACGCGCTCCGATTAAGACTAATTAAGGCCCTGGATGTATCAAGCTTTTAAATATATTCTGTACAAGAATTACTCTAATTGCTTCTTAATTACTGAATAATTTAGAAGAAAGTATTTAAAAAACTTTGAAACCGAAGTTTATTTAATGCACATTTTATTATACTACTGCTGCTAATAAAAGATAAAAGTTGATAAGTTACTATTAGAAACAAATAATGTATAGAGTATTATGTAAAATTATTAGCAAACGATATTTGTAAATTACATAAAATTGTACGTAAGAACTTGTTGAGAACTCCTGGTTTATTCCCTTTATTTTGAAAGATAAATAATAGATCATCATCATCACCAATAAGCCAATCGCGTCCACTACTGGACATAGGCCTCCCTAAGTTCTTTCCAGTGTTCTCTACACTGGGCCGCTTGTAACCAGTTTCCCGCTACACTTTTTATATCATTGGTCCATCTAGTCGGTGGTCGTCCTCGGCTTCTTTTATAGTTTCTGGGCCTTCATTCCATAATACATCTTGTCCACCGTCCATCTTGTGTTCTGGCTGAGTGCCCTGCCCAGTTCCACTTAAGCGTCGTGGTTCTTTCGATGACATCTTCAACTCCTGATCTTTGCCTGATTTGTTGGTTTGTTATGTGGTCTCGAAGGCTCACGTTCAGCATTGCACGTTCCATGGCTCGTTGTGTAACTCTGAGTTTATTCGCAGATTTTTGCGTGAGGTTTACCTGTACATAAGTTTGTACAGGTAAAACACATTGGTTATAAACCTTTCGCTTGAGACACATGGGAATTGAACTTTTTAGAATAGGGCTTGTTAAAACCAAGCAGAAAATGGACATGAATGAGCCCCGATAAAAAGACAAAGAATGAAATAGATTATATCTTAACGAAGAATAGAAACCTAGTAGAAGACGTATTAGTATTATATCAGTTTGACCTAGGAAACGATCATAGACTAATAAGAACAAAACTAATAATTAACAAAAAACTAGAAAGAAAAAGAATATATGAAAAAAGATACAAATGGACATCTGAAGAAATAAAAAATAGTGAATTTAATAAAAAGATAGCGCATGCATTAAATCAAGTTAGCATGCAGCAGATAAACTCCAATGATATTGATGATTTGAATAACCTTATTACCGAAACAGTGAATAAAAGCCTTCTGCAACTGAAAAAATCAAAAACAACATACAATGAATTAGACAAATAAATATTACAACAAATAAAAAGAAGGAAGATCTTAAATAAATCTAACGAAAGGGGAACCAAGGAATATAGAGAACTTAATAGGCAGATTAGAAAAGGAATCAGACAACAAAAAAGAAAAGAAAACGAAAAATTAATAACAACAACTATTGAAAAAAATAAGAGTATGAAATGCCTCATAGACACACCACACATGCCACACTAGGACGACGTCAGATGATATCATTAATGGGAAAAGACGAAAATGAAATCACAACTAGAGAAAACATACTGACACGAATAGAAGAATTTTACACAGAACTTTACAGAACACATCAACAAAATGATGATATGAGACCAGCACGGAAATTAATAAAAAATAGTATTACCACAGATATGATATTAGAAGGAGGTAAGGAACTAATTGTAACTAAGCTTGTGGACAGTTGTTTACATCAGGGCAAAGTCCCTAAGAGCTGGAACAACTCTAAAGTAATCTTATTACACAAGAAAGGTGATAGTCGAAAATTGGAAAACTACAGACCCATCAGCCTACTCTCATACCTGTTTAAAATACTCACCAAGGAAATTAAACGGAATTAGACTAACAAGGAAATTAGACGAATACCAACCATATGAACAGGTAGGTTTTAGAAAAGGCTATTCAACTTCCGATCACCTGTTAACCACAAAAATATTAATAGAAAAATGTAACGAATACAAGTTTCCAGTTTTCCTAGCATTTGTAGACTACGAAAAAGCTTTCGATACCATAGAACATACGGCCGTAATAAACGCAATGCAAAATTGTAGAATAGACAGCAGATATATTAACTTAATAAAAGAAACTATGAACCAAGCTACAGCTACATACTACCTAAATGAAAATGAACACACGAACCCTGTACCATTAAACATGGGAGTCAAACAGGGAGATACTTTATCACCCAACTGTTCACCTTAGTTTTGGATGACGTTTTTAAAAACCTAAATTGGGAATATAAGGGACTAAACATCAATGGCCGCTACTTCAGTAATCTACGATTTGCAGATGACATAATCCTGATAGCTACTGACCTACAAGAAATGCAAACCATGCTTTTAGAACATACCGAATCTTCTAAAATAGGACTTAAAATGAATTTAAACAAAACAAAAGTCATGCACTCCGAAGACACCATGACAATAATAAACGATAAAGTTATAGAAAAAGTTGAAGAATATATATACTCAGGACAAAAAATAATACTAAATAGGGAAATTCAAACTGAAGAAATAAAAGAAGAAGAAAGTTAGCTTGGGCAGCATTCGGTAAACTGAACTATATACTCAGAAATCAACAAATTCAATTACATCTTTGATCTTAAGTTTTTGATGCATGCATCATTTCGATATTAACTTATGCGGCACAAACATGGACAATCACAAAAAAGAATATGAATATACTTAGAGTCATTCAACACGAGATGGAAAGAGCAATGCTAGGTATATCACTTAAGGACAAGAAAACAAACACATGGATAAGACAGAAAACCAAAGTCACCGATGTGGTGCAAAAATTGTTAAAGTTGAAATGGGAATACGCTGGACATGTAGCTAGGAGTGATCTAAACAAATGGCACAGATCAATTTTAACCTGGAGACCATACCAACACAAAAGACCCAGAGGCAGACCTCCTATGAGATGGACAGATGATCTGAAAAGGACTGCCGGAAAAAATTGGCTACAAGTAGCGTACAATAAAAAACAATGGAAGGGAAGACTTGAAGAGGCTTATGTTCAGATGTGGACGTGAATGGCTAGACGAAGAAGAAGAAGAATATGGCCTAATTTGCAAAATGCTGCCCATGTTAGGCCTATTCGCCTCTGTATTTCATGTGTTTGATTGTCTCTGCTTATTTTGATTTCGTGTCCTAGATATTTGTAAGTGTCTGTTTGTTGTATGGTATTATTGTCAATAGTTATATTTCTACTCATTACGAGATTTGTTATAAGTTTAGTTTGCTCAAAGTTTATCTTTAATCCTGCTCTTTCAGACAGACTTTTAAGCGAATGCATCATAGAAACTTTATCTCTCTATGCATCATAGAAAGTATTCGTTTCAGTTCTGATTCGTTTAGTCGTATAGTGGTGTGCTTGTTGTGTTTATTGTGTTCTGTATTGTAAAAAGGCTTTCTTTTTTTCTTCACATTTTGTCTTCACTTTCTCTTTAAACCACGGTGTTTACTTTTTTAATATTTAGTGTTTGTTACTTTTCTCTCTCCAAGTGATTCTGTTGCTGCGTTAATTATATTATTTTTGAGGTTTTCCCAGCTTTCTTCGATGTTATCGTTTTCTAATATTTCATTCCCAGCGATCTTCTCTGATATTCTTTAGCTGTATAAGTATTCCGTGGATTCTGTATTTAGTCCTTCGACTTTGATTTTTGTGTTGGCGCCGCTCTTTTGGGTGGATAGCGACCATAGTGATTATGAAACATACCATTTGAGAACACTTATTTGCGAGTAAGACTTTTACTTGATTTGTTTATTACTTTTTGATTAAAGATAACTAAAATCCCTTGTGAAAAATGTTTTATTTGAATACAGTGAATATCCTAAACTTTTGACGAGCAGTTTATTTGTCGCTTGTAAATTCTAGCCAAGGTTTTATAATTATTATTAATGTCATAAACAAAGACGTATTATCATGCCAAAATATATTTATACAAAAATTAAAAATGTAATATTGGTAAATAGTGGTGCTGAATTTCGCATGATTTATTAATTCTTATACAAATTTGTACAAGATGAACTTGAGACAAGTATCTAGATTGATTTACCTCAGTGGCAACTTTCTTGCGCAATTCGGACAGAAATTTATTTTCTTATAGCTTTACATTGTACTGAACACTAATATATATATATTTTGTGTTTGAATATTTAAAGGTTGGTGGCATTTATCTGAGTTTCTCTTTTTATATAGGTAACAACGCAAATACATTTTTATTTATCTTTTAGGAATTTTGCACAAGCAACAATGCAAATGTAAATTAAATTTCATCATCAATAATACGTCTTTGTCCTCATATTATGTTAACTTGCTTTACATTAGTATGTTTTACGTATTAAACTATATTCTTGGTTATAGTTAATAAAAATTCTCGTAAATTAAATTCAGCTGAAATAGAACAATGTAGACAGAGCGTAGAGAATAAGTGTTTAATCACAAATTAACCCCTTAATTTGTAATCTCACATTATTCTTAACTTCTTAATCTTTTATAGTTTCACCGTGTATAAGTTTGCATTATATATATTGCAAAACCATATCGTATGATAATTTAATATTAGTTCATTTACCTACAACTAAATAAATTGCCGAATAATAATATTTTCTAATTGAACTTCCTAAGTGTCGCAATTAAGGCGTAGATTAAATTGTATTATAAGCAAAAGCTAGGTGGTGTGATATGAACGAAGCAATAACCTAAGGTGCTTATGTATCTATTATGTGTGAGATTATAAATTGGGGATTTGAGTTCAAATGAACACAGTCAATATTGAGTAGTTACCGAACGAACACCATATTGTGTAATTACGAGTTGCTGTCAATAAATCATCACTTTTACTCCGCAACTTCAACCATTTATTAACCCTACCAGCATCGATCGACGAAAAGCGGACAAAGGGGCATTACGAACCGAACCGAACTTCACTAATAAGCTCGATACTTTTCCAATAAGTATATAATAAGTACGCAAATAGTCTTTAATCGGGAGAGGAAACTGATGGTGGAAGAGACAGTATGAAAAGTGGTTTTAGAAAGATCATAAACTTGTGGAAATGGAGGAAGACAAAATATCAATAAGTATGGATCTAAAAAACTAGCAAAAAACATAAATAGAGCTCAGACAACGGCAAAGAATTTGGCAAAGAATAAGAACAAGATTAAATTTATAATGACAGCAAAGAAAAAACAACAAAAGATAACATAAAATATTATGAAACAAAAAAGGAAAAATAAAAAGAAAGCAAAAAATATACTCAAAATAGCAGCATGGAATATTAAGTCGTACTTAAGGTCTGGAAAGATGGAAGAAGTAGCAAGAGAGTTAAAAAATGTATACATATAGATACACTGTGTCCGTAAAGTATGGAACAAATTCGTTTTTAGCTAAACAGAACATTTTAAGAAATAATCCTGAAACACGTCGATTTTTGATTTTAATTTACCGTATTTTAAAATAATATTCTAATATACAGGGTGAATTACTTTCGGGTAATGAGGTCACCGTAATTTTTTTTAAATGGAACACCCCCATTTTGTCTCAATTTTCGGATGACTCTAGCTGAGCTGATTCCAAAAATGTATGACATGTTGATTCAAATTGGTACAGAGTGGACAGAAATACAATAGTTTTGTGTGTGCTCACAAAGTAACGCGTTAGTTAAATTAACAACATCAAAAATACTTATTGTCTAGCGGACAGAATATGAAAGAAATTATTTCTTATCAATTTAAAAGAAACATGGTAGGCTATGTTTTTGTTAAATGTCATTATTTGTTTAGTAATTTATTGATGTTCAGTGACAGTTTGGTACTACAATATTTTTGGTATTTGTGAATGTTTTATTGATTGCTTAGATTTAATTTGATGATGATTGGGTATGGAAACAGATCGCGAACTCAGATGGAAGTGTGCAAGTTGTTTAATTATAAATATGAAGAAAGACTATAACGCGTTCAATAGGCAGTAAGATTGAAAAGAGTTTTCGAGAAACTGGTACAGTTGAAAATGCACGGAAATCAGGTCTTCCCTCTGCAAATGATGATACAGCATTAGATGTTTTACTTGGTTTTGAAGAAGTTGCGCACACTTCTGTGCGTAAAGTTAGTCGCGATATCAGTGTTAGCAAAACAACGAAACACAAACTATTAAAGCTTGAAAAATGGCATCCTTATAAAATCAAACTTGTGCAGAAATTAAACGAAGATGATCCCGATAGAATAATGCAATTTTGCGAAGCAATGATGGATAACTGCCACCGAGACCCTCTCTTGGTAAAAAACATAATTTTTTCTGATGAGGCCACTTTCATGTTAAATGGCTAGGTTAACCGTCAGAATTGTAGATGCTGGGCAAAAGAAAACCTCCACTATGCGTGAGTATCATACACAATACTTGCAAAAGGTAAATTTATGGGCTGCAATTGTAAAAAATAGAATCATCAGACCCTACTTTATCGAAGGTAATTTAAAAGGGGCAACGTACCTTGAGTTTTTAAGGGGATATCTTGGACCTACTTGACGTAAATTTGTTTTCCAACAGACGTAATGCTGGTGGTTTTGATGAAAGTTTATGGTTGTAACAGGATGGTGCACCTCCACATTATGCTGTAGATGTTAGAAGGTACCTAGATGAAATTTTTTTGAACAGGTGGATTGGTAGACATGGACCTATTGAATGACCAGCGAGGCCACCAGATTTCAATCCTTTGGATTATTTTATGTGGGGCCATCTGAAGAATGTTGTGTTTCAAACGAAACCAGCAAATATTCAAGAATTATAACAGAAAATTCGGACAGCAATAAACAATATTTCTTAATACACAATAAACAAGGTTCAACAAGCATTTGTACAACGTTTGGGTTACTCTCAAATACAGCAAGGGCTACAGTTCGAACATTTATAAGGTCATGTATTTCATCATATTCTGTCAGCTAGACAATAAGTATTTTTGATAATATTGTTAATTTAACTAACGCGTTACTTTATGAACACACACCTTGTATTTTTGTCCACCTTGTATTTTTGTATTGTATGAACAACTTAGAACGAGATCCTACAGCATACACAAGGAATAATATGAGGAAAATAACAATACCGTACATAAAAGAATTATCAGAAAAACTTAAAAGGATAGGAAATAAATTCAACATTTCAACAACATTCAAAACAACAAACACGTTGAGATCTATTTTGTCCAAAACCAAACCTAACAATGAACAAGAAAGGACAAAGAGTTGCATTTATAAAATACCTTGTCAATGCGATCAGTTTTATTTAGGTGAATCATCAAGGCCATTAAATGTTAGAATAAGTGAACATCAATCTTATATTCAAAATAGAGAATTTGATAGATCTCAAATATGTAAACACGCATGGGATAATGAACATAGGGTTCAATGGAATTGAACGGAATTGAATGGAATTGAATAATTCAAATGTAGTCCTAAAAGAAACGGATGGTAAAAAAAAAAATCAAAGAAGCGGCTCTAATTATGCAAAATGAGGCTAATTGTGTCGCAAATTCCTCGGCAGAATGTAGTAGGATCTGGTTACCAATATTGAAAGAGGAAGTTATTAATAAGAAAATACCAGTATTAGTAAGTCAGTAACATATAGAGGATACATCATTTATGTTTTTTAAATAACGTAACATATAAAATCAGAATTTTGATGTTTGTTGAAGGTAAACTAAATTCACGAACAAATACTTACAATGTCGGGATAGTATTATGAGGTTTTTTTCCTGGTTTTTCCCTCATACTTTACTATGGAATCACTAACAGGAGAATTTTACTGTCATCATGTCATGTGTTTGTCTTTTTAAAGACGAATTACATGCTATGATTTTTTTCTGACGGATATTCTCAAGTTAAAGTTGATTTCATGTAATCGAATGAACTATCTTTTAAGTAAAGTCGTCCCAGGAGCGCAACTCAATAATATTGGCAATATCATTTTTAAGTCGTCTACTTTAAAATGCAGAATGTATGTCTGAATTGTCAATATAAATGAGTCAGATAAAATTAAATTATTAGAAGAATTTTTCACTATGTAACAAAAACAAAATTTGTTTAATTTACTGTTTGTATTTTGAGAACGATTTCCGAGGTGGAAGTTGAAACGTCAATAAACGTATTTTTATCTTTAATTGTGGCTTATTCCCAGTTAAATAGTAATTAATTTACAATGCCACAAGAAAATAGCTTCAGAACACTATTAAAAACTGTAATTTTGATTTTCCTATTTCATCTATAACAAATCAAGGGTAAACAACTATTTTGTCGATTTGGCGTTAAGTTAATTACCAGTCCTACTGGCAATGATACATTATAAGCACCAGGGCCGTATTCAGGTTATTTAACCCAAGCATGGAAATGGATTCAGTAGGGGGAACTTCCACCATGGAAAGTTCTGGCAATCTACTTGTAAACCAACCATCAAAATTATATTCTGCGGCTTTTAATCAACCTACAAATAAATTTCCAAACAGAAAACAAGCAATTCTACTTCACTCACTAACAAACTCTAATAAACTCATAAAGGCATAAATCTAAATAACTAAATACATTAATTTAAACTGTAACATATGTACAAAAATATTAAATGCATTTACAATTTACACAAATAAAAAAAAATACCAGGATGATCAGAACAAACCTCATATGCGTTCACATTTTGCAATTTGTGGCATACAATAGAGGCTAAAGCAGTCGTCTTCCTCTGAATCAATACAATCATTATCAATTTCTTTTATTTTTTTGTTTTTAATCTTTGTACCAGGTTTTTTTTGAACAAATTCTTCTTTTGAAAATTTTTGCATTCTTTTGTTCTTTTGACAATTTGACAATCAGGTTTGTTTAAAAAAAAACGTCATCAGGTTCATTTGAACACTTTGGCTGTGGTTGATTTTGGCAAAACGGCTTGTCGGGCAGATTCGATGCAATTAACAAATCTGACTGCTCCTTAGAGCCATCTTAATTGGTAACGTTTTTTAATTCTAGTGGACCAGATCAATCACTAGCATATCCTGGTGAAAACTAGTGGTCTTCAAAGATATCTCTATGAAGAAATTTCAGAGACTTAAAATTCTTACATATTATTTTTTGGTGTAACTGCTAATGTCATATATAGTTATAGTGCGTCCAGAATTTTTAGTTATCTACGAGTCACAGGCTCTCATCCCCATCTCATTGTCCTCAGTTTATGAGAACAATGAGATCGGAATGATAAAACCGTCATCCTATTATTTTTTAAATAATTTTAGGAAGCTATAGACACATGGTAATTATAGTTGTCCAATAATAAAATTGATGGTCTGTCTAAGGAACAACCAACACGTTTAACAAAATGTCTACAAAATTGTGGGAAGTATTCCTTTGTCATCCACCCTAAAGATTTGCAGCCCCAGTTGATCCAGGGGGCCCAGGAGTCAGAAAATGTTCTTTAAAACTTACTCTGTACTACCTAACTAACGCCGAATGCATAATAGCCGCATGCGGCGGAAGCAAAATAGAGGCATGAAGACGCAAAAAGAGAGGCATGCAGAAAATCAGTGCGTATGAGGTGGTTGCAATTGTGCGCGTGTCTTCCGATCTGATAGCGGGAGACATATGCATTTATTTGCCTTTTTTGGTTAGTTTTTAATCGCGGTTTGAAGCACATGTACCATTTTGATTTAAGCAATGGAGTAGTCAAACGAAAAATGCATCGAGTTTGTCGAAGACTATCGCCAATTTACATATCTTTGGAAAGCATCTGACAAAGATTATAAAGACAGAATTAAAAGGGGTGACGCTCAACAATATTTGGTTGATAAATATAAATTAGGAACTAGAAAAGCAGTGAATAACAAAATAAAAAGCTTCCGGTTATACTTTCATCGGCTTCACGCTGAATACAAAAGAAAACGAAGTTGAGATGGAAGAGATGATGCACTACCAGAGCCGAACTGGTTTCTTTATAAATATTTACTATTTATTCTGGATGGTGAGGAGAATCGGTCTGGCAAAGAAATGTTTACGACTCAACGAGAGACATAATCAGAAAAAGAACACGAGGAGGAGGTAAGTTTGTAATAAAGCATTTTATTGTATTATTTAAGCAAACAAACCTTTTAATGAAAGTTGTGTATTATGAATTATTGATAAAAATCTCTGTTAAGAAATCTGTATAGACGCTTTATAAACAAACAGTTAATGTTATGGAATCATATTTAATAGTTTAGGTAATAATTAGTGCAAATTCTACAAGGAAAATAGTTTATTACAAATATACGTCTTGCCAAGGTACAGAACCTTCATGAGACATAAAATATTTCATAAAACCGTCTCTTAATTCTTTTGCTTCTCTTGTGGCATTTCCTCCCGTCTTTGCAAGGTTTGTAATTCCAGTGTCGCCTAAAATGTCTTTTCTCCATTTTCCGTGTACCAAATTTCCATCTATGTCAGAGTCGAGAGTACATGGAGGGCAATAAAGGTGACGTGATTGACGACTTTGTCGCAAAAAATTGTGGATGCAAACACATGCAAGCACCACTTCTTCAATGG
Source organism: Diabrotica balteata (assembly GCA_918026665.1). Classification (NCBI taxonomy): domain Eukaryota; kingdom Metazoa; phylum Arthropoda; class Insecta; order Coleoptera; family Chrysomelidae; genus Diabrotica; species Diabrotica balteata. The sequence continues at coordinate 17,854,548 of OU898283.1, read as the reverse complement.
TATCCGTCTTCAGTTCAATCGGTGTTCGAAAAATTCTAAAAACTGATCTGAGTAATCCAAAAGCATTTTCTACTATGCGCCGAGCTCGTGACAATCGATAATTAAACACTCTTTTAGGGGATCGTTTCAGCAAATCAGTTGCATAAGGTTTTTAAATATATTTTGTTAATGGAAACGCATTGTCTGCGACAAAGACGTATGGTAGAAAAATATCAGTTCCTGGTAAATTTTTTTGCTCTGGTAAATTGAGTACACCATCTCTTATTGCTGTATACAAAGAGCTATCAAGAAAAACCACTGCATCAGACATTCGTCCTGGTCATCCCACATTTACGTATCGAAAACAATAATTAACATCAACAAGTGCAAAGAGAACTATACTAAATGTTCCTTTGTAGTTGTAATAAGAACTTCCAGAATTTGGAAGGCATTGAATTACAACGTGTTTCCCGTCAAGGGCACCCAGACAATGTGGGAAATGTCACATTGTCTAGGTTGAAACTGTTGAGCAATTTCCAACCTTTTTACGTCTGAGGTAGGAAGCTGAAATAAAAAGTGCCAATAAAAGATCATTTGAATATTTGATACAATAAGAAAAGTTTAACTTTAGCAAAACGTAAATCTATTAAAATTAAATTATTCTATTTACAGAGTCAACAGGACAGAGATAGTCATCGCGAAAGTGATTTTCAATCTGGACTGATCTTTCATTTACCTCCAGGCACACCAGTAATCCGTAAAGCTGAAAATGATGATATTATTCGTAAACAAGGTCCGTCTAAAAGACTCAAAAGTATCAAACCATTTGAAGACACGCAGAATAAACCTGCAGAGGAAGCTGTCGCATTATTAAGAAACGTTACCCAAAATATAGAAATGAAAGACCAAATTTCTTCTTTTACCGCATACGTTGAAACTAGAATCCGGAACTTTAAAAACCCTCGCACACAGGCAATTACACAAATGCGAATAAACTCTCTTTTATTTGAACTAGAAATGGAAGAACTTGAGGAAGTTAGGCATGTGGAAAAATAAGGAAAGATGGAGTAAAGTTTTCTGTTGCAGGTACTGCCAGAACAATAGTAACCAATTTACCGCTTTCCTGAATAGTTACGCGACCCACTTACTTAAATCCACGCCTGGCTATAACTCTATTGGGTGTTTGGACGGTTATAACTAATGTTTCGTGCATATTAAAAATTGGAAAGTGTTCAAATCTTTGACGATTTAGAACCGTTAGTAAATTGCAATACTCTTACACAAAAAAGGGGACAAATGTGATCTACAGAATTATAGACCTATATCGTTGCTTAGTCAAGTATACAAACTATTTATGAGAATTATTAAAAACCGGTTAATCTACAAAATGGATAATTACCAACCGGTCGAATAGGCTGGCTTCCATATATAACTATAACTACCCATATTTCTTGCCTTCGTCGACTATGAAAAGGCGTTTGATAGTATTGAGATGTGGGCCATAGAACAAGCTATTAATAATTGTAAAATAAATTCGAGATATAGGCAACTAATACATAATATATGTGAAAATGCAACTATGATAGTACAACTAAACGAAAATACAAATCTCATCCCCATTAAGAGAGGAGTGAGACAAGGAGACGTAATATTGCAAAAGCTTTTCAACCTAGCCCTAGAAGACGTCTTCAAAACTACAAATTGGTCAACCTATGGCATTAACGTTAATGGCAACAAGTTAAACCACCTCAGATTCGCTGCTGACGACATAGTAATTATAGCGAGCACATTCGAGGAACTGCAAATTATGTTGGGGGACCTAGCAGCCAGCTCCCAATACGTCGGCCTAAAAATGAATATGAAAAAAACAAAAATAATGACAAACACAGATGACCACAGACATATGACTATAAACGGCAGTGAGATAGAACAAATCCAGGAATATAGCTACCTAGGCCAAATCCTGAGACTTGACAAAGAGAACCAAAGTGCGGAAATTACTAGAAGAGCAAGACTAGCATGGGCAGGATTTAAAAAAACTTCGGTGGATACTTAAGAACCGCAAAATACCCCAATACTTGAGGAGCAAAGTGTTCAACCAATGCATCGTTCCTATCATGACATATGGATGTCAAACCTGGACCCTAACCAAGGCAAACATAAATAAACTAGCCACAACAGAAAGAACAATGGAAAGAGCAATGTTAGGTATATGACTGTCAGATAAAAAGAGGAATGACTGGGTAAGATCCAAAACAAAAGTCGAGGACATACAACAAAAATTGCCAAACTTAAATGGAGCTTCGCGGGCCACACTGCTAGACTGAAAGACCAACGTTGGAATACTACAATACAACATTGGAGACCTTACGAAAGTAAACGACCAAGAGAATGACCACAGATGAGATGGGTTGATGACATTAAAAGAATAGCCGGAAGAAATTGGAAATATGTTGCTCAGAATAGAGACCGATGGAAGCAGTTGGGAGAGGCCTATGTCCAAACACGAACTACAGAAGGCTAAAAAGAAGAGTAAATTGCAAAAGAACTTTCCTAACTTTTTTTTGTTCCAACTTGAAGTGTGCGCTAAGCTCGTTGCTTCAGGCGTTCTATCTGCATAAGCTATTTGGTTTTGCTTCCAAGATTCAGGAAATTTTAATTTTAAAGCCTGGATATACTCGTATCCAAATTTTCGCACTTCTTTTTACTTATAAGGCAAAATATATATCATTTGCCATTTATAGATATTCCTCGAGGAGATTTTTCTGCACTGCGGTGAACATCTAAAAAGAAACGGTTTTGATTTTGGAGAATACGTAACTTGTCTAAAATTATATAGACATTAAGGATCCACATTTTTTAAACAGTTGATGATATATGCTTCTTAAAAGCATTTTTTAAAGTTAAATAAAGAATTAGGTACCTGGCGATTCCAGTATTTAACTCCATCCGTAAATTTCTTGCAAAAAAGTTGCTTCAGGGATATCAAATGCTTTTGCTGTTTCTCTTATAGATTTTTTGTTTAATTTCACTTTTCTGACTGCCCTCGGCATAATATATAGTAAAGTTTTACCTTTCTCGGGCTTTCTTTTATAGACGCGCATTTTGCTGAAAGAAAATGTGAATTTTGGGTCGGGGTTGGTTGTCGCATATACCAACCAGCCTCTTAAAAGGGGTATCAACCAACCTCATGAGATGCAATTTTGTATCTACTGAATTATGCCTAAAATAGGGCATTTGTATTAAATATAATGAATACATATAGTACGACAAGACTAATAACCATTGCAGATGACCAGATAACACTCTCCCTATTTTTTCTATACTACTTACATTGCTATTATGGTACTTTAGGCTATGACTACTTTCAAACGATACAAAACGATAAAAGTAATGAGAAAGCTATGTCCAGTATTAACCGCAATGGACTAATCTCCGATAAGAACAGTATTACCAATAGTAGTACTACACAAAATCTCAATCCAAAAATTGTCATGTAAAATTAAATAAAACCTAACCTAATTAGATCCTTAGTTTCTGAATATTTTAATTTGTAAATAACAAACATACGCAGCAAATTGTGCAAGTTTTAAGCAAACAGACAAATTTGCACAATTTAAATAAATATGTTGATAAAACAGTTAGATATGACATATTATATCAGTTGAAATTAATCTAGGCTGAAATTTACTATATATTATTTTTAGATCTGTGTATTTGTTTTCTGGATCTTTTCATTAAAGTATAACAATAAGTATCATATAAACTACGTCCAAATCATTGACCGATATGTATTACTGATTGCTTAAGAGCGTAGGCGCAAAATTTCGGGCCAATGCTTTTTAAATGCAATCATTTTTTTCGAATCCTGAGAAAACTAATAAATATTTTTGAAAAATTTAAACGCAGAATGAAAGATTACATCATTACCGAGGGCCGAAAGTCCCTGAAAACTTCTATAATGTTTATTTTAATTAGTTACAGGGGTGAAAAACAAGAGAAAATTTAGTGTGATTTTTAATCTCATATATCTCATTCAAAAAAACTTTTTGTTTATTCTAAGGGACTTTCGGCCCTCGGTAATAATGTAATCTTTCATTCTGCGTTTAAATTTTTCAAAAATATGTTTTAGTTTTTTCAGGATTCGAAAAAAACAAACACTATGTCCGCGGTAATATTTTATAAATCGAACATTCCCTATCTTTGTCATACAACGCACTCAGTCGAACTGCAAGTGGTGACAAAGCTACTAAATGTTTGACACGGCTTCAGGAATATTTTGTATTGCTTATTAAATAATATTAATAGTTTATTTGATAAATAATTAATTTAAGATGTGAAATTAATAATAAATGATTTATTATTTATGGAAGATCTAAGTATCAGATGAAGTCATTAAAGTTCAAATAAAAGTATTATTTTATAAGAGTTTGTTTTCATAATCGTAAATGCGAGTTTAGGAATAAACTAAAGTGCCCATGGTGTAGAGATGAAAAGCTACGAAGGTGGCGCATGACAATATCTTGAGTGAATTATTAAATTTTGACATCATAAATAATGATTGCTTTTCATGAAGAGGTATAACGCTTTTTTTTCATTTTACACATCTACATATTTTTTTGGTTATTTTTTTTTTAGAGTTTAAGGATTAAAACACTTTTCAATGTTGTAGCTTTCAGTTCAATTTACCATTATTGTTTATTTACAATATTTATCTTGGACTATATCAATGGTACTTTTAAGACTTAAAACTTAAATTGTTTGTCTATTGATATAGAAGAAAGTGGTTACATAGGCCTCTGGAAAATACATAGTATAATAACTAGGTACCTACATTCAAAGTAAAATAAAAACTATTAATTAAAAGATATTAAGTATGTTAAGTGTAATAAATATTCTCTGCAATAAGATCCTATTAATCATAATTAATAACTTATCATTATTGAATTATTTCAAAAGTGTGTTTACAAGAGGTAAAAACATCTGGGCTTGAAATTTTTGGGTGTCGATGCCCTACTATTATATCTATGTCGATGCAGTTCTAGGAAAACGTGTCTGTCGACTCTCAAAACAGATGTATTATCGAAAGTGTTCGAAATAAATTTGCAATGGGAATGTAAAGGCAATTTTAAAATTATTTTGAAATATACGAGGGGTCTCATAAAGTGGACGTATCAAACGTATGTTTGTTTTTATGGAACTCCCGTATTTTATTGCATTTTTTATAACTTAATAGTGTAATTTCGGAGATATTTCGATTTTCCTTAAATTGTAGGGCATTAAAAAAATAATAACTCCTAAACCAATGAATTTAGCCAAACAATATTTATTTTAATTGTAGGGAAAGCGTAATAATAGAGAATACCGACGTATTTAAAGTTATATGCAAATACACAGGGTGTCAATTATTTATAATTATTATTTTATTATTTGTTATATCACAATTATTTCACAATTAAATTTTGTTTTTTTTTAGTTATATTAAATTTTTTAATATTTTTTCCTTATTATTATTAGTTGTTTACCTTGGACAGCAATTAAATTGTAACGCAGAAAGTCACGACGAAATTAGATCTAGGATAGAGCAGGCTAGAGCTTTAGAAGGATGTCCAAGGTGTTATGTAACAGAGACCTAAAATTGACTTTGAGGAACCGTCTACTTCGTTGCTACGTGGTCTCGGTCTTACTTTATGATGTCGAGTCCTGGACTGTAAATAAAATCGATCCAAATCGCCTTGAGGGTTTCGAAATGTGGTGCTATAGAAGAATTTTAAAAGTTTCCTGGGTGGAGAAGATTCGAAACTCCACAATACTAGAATGTCTCAGCAAGACCACTGAGATCATAAAAGTACCAAACAGAGAAAACTGGAGTATTTTGGACATATAATGAGAGGTCCCAAATATAGGTTGCTACAAAATATCATTCAAGAAAAAATAGCAGGCAAACGCAGTCAGGACGAAGAAGAACCTCATGGTTAAAGAACTTGCGAGATTGATATGGTGTTGATACAAGCATGCTATTTACGGTGGTAGTGAATACAATTAAGATAGCTATAATGGTAACCAACGTTTCGAAAGAACATGGTACATGAAGAAGAAGAATATTTTTTCCTTAATTAGAACACTTTGTATATGAACGTATGACTATACTTTAACTATATTATCGTTTCAACAATATATAGGATATCTTAAGCACAGAATAATAAACAATCAGAATGCCCACTCTGCTTAAAAAAAAAGAAGTACGCGCTTCTCCTTCGCGCAGAAGGAATCAGCCATGTTTTAGTCGGAACCGGTGCTGTTCAGTGACACATGGTGTGCAGAGACAAATTAACCCTGTTTAATTTATTTACTGCAACTACAGACATAATATTCACTTTCACATTTTATTCGTACTTTTAGTTGAAGAGTAGATTAAATTATTTCAGAGTTTATTAATATACTAAATTATTAATAATTTTGTGAAGGGCTTGTTGATATTGACCTTTAGAATTGTACGACATACTTCATAGTAACCATACCATACTTGGTGGACCATACTTCAAGGTAAAGTGCATGGGAAAAGAGGTCCAGGACGGAGAAGAATATCCTGGCTGCATAACCTGCGGAAATGGTTTAACTTAACCACTACCGGACTTTTCAGGGCAGCAGTCAACAAAGTCAGAATAGCCATGTTAGTGTCCAACATCCGTAACGGATAGGCACCATAAGAAGAAGAAGACAAACCAGCAGCGTGGCATCTCATGTCATAGGACCCCCGAGAGCTATAATTTATTGTTTTACCTCCTAGAAACTTTGCTATTACATTACTATATTGTTTAGCATAATTGTTACTCATATTTTTTAAAAGACTATTTGCATGGAATTTTAATCTTGCTGCATATTAGATGTATCGTTTTTCAAAAACTTTATTCTTAAGTCACTTGGTTTATCTGACTGTTGATGGTATTCAGTTGCTTTTGTAACAGCGGTTCTTAATCTTAATATGTTATTTTTTAAAAGCTTTCGTAAGAAAATTGGTACTAGTTTTCCATCGAAACTATATCGTTTTGTTGATAACATCTAGAATTATTTGTCTTTCCATTGTAGTCGAAGCTTTTGTCCAATTTTTATAACATACGTGTTTTTTATCTTCTTTGTATAATTAACGTTACTCCAAGATACAGAATCTTTTGGGTTCTGTAATCCAATAATGGCTGCAGCTCCAGAATTGGCGTTATAATTTGTTTTATATGATTTCTTTGACCAAGAGCAGTCCGCAACAACAGTTATAAAACGATAGCCATCTTTATTAATATCTCCATGCTCTTTTGCTAATTTGATTTCTTCTTGTCCAGCCTCAAGCATTGATGTCCAAAAACTTTCATGGTATAAGTCAATTAGATCATTTTGAATTAATAAATAATATTTTTTGATAGTAGTGGGATATTTAGACTGAACGGTAATTCAGTTAGTTGTGGTTATCCTCCACCAATACTAACTATTCCAGTTATTGCTGCAGAATTGACGTTGAGGAATAGTTGTTTAAATTTTTCAGTTTCTACTTCATGTTTTATGCGACACATTGGGCAAAAGAGAGTAAATTTAGAATAACATCCTTTTCGCTTTTCACTAGTTACTGTAATATCTTCCGGAAGCAATTGAACAATCTGTGGTGAGGGAATTGCAGTATTTGCCTAATAAAATATTGCACATCTACAATTCTTCTTCCTTGTAATATGAAATCTGAAGTAGTTTGTCTAAAAGACATATAAATTATTTATTTATGTTTAAAAGTTTACTGTACTTTTTACTGCTACTACATTTTATATTTGGTAAAAAAAACTTACGTAGTAGCTGAATATTCTTTAATTATGTTCTCCTCCTTGCAAGGAAAAATCCAAGAACGCAGAAATCCAGGCCGTAGAAGAATGTCCTGGATGAGAAATTTAAGAGAGTGGTTTGGCTGTACCACTAACGAATTATTCAAAACAGCAGTAAATAAAATTAGAATCGCCATAATGATATCCAATCTCCGATAGGAGAGGCACTCAAAGAAGAAGATGTTCTCCTTGGCAAGTTCTTCGAAAATACGGGATTGACTGTTATAGAAAAATCGTATTCATTTCATGTTAAAAAAATTAAAAGTATGGCTTACTTAATAAATATCTCTGCTACTTTTTGAGCCGCCACTCAAGATAATCGTGCTCGTCTATAATATTCCAAATTAAATAATTTTAAAAACAAATGAATGTATTACTTACTTAGTACCTACAGTTTCTTTATAGTGTATTAACATGTAAACCTTCTACTACAATGCTAGTAGTGATAACCACAAACATACAATCCACAAAAATCAAACAGATAGTTTATTCCTTTAAAGGAAAATAAAATGTAAAGAAAAAATTCTTGGTTTACTGATCGATTTTATAAATGACATTTTCACTATATATTTACAAATCAGTTTTACAGAAAAATACAAAAGTAATTTAATTTATATAAAAAGTACTTTCAATTGAGCTAACCGTCTATTTCTTCGTTTTACACTAATACATTTCTTGTAACAACGTCCCATATTTGAATTTACGCAAATAAAGAAATAAATAAAGTCTTTATGAATTAATTGAGCAATACCTATACAACACAGCTTTTCACAGATATACATGTGCTAAGCCGATTCTGGATAAACAAGATACCTACCGTTTTAAAGCTTTCATACCAGTGAGAATTTAACTACACGTAATTTGCTGTGTAAAGAAAGATAAACTAGGGATAGGACAGTCGGTGCCGATTCGCTTCATCTAAAATTTGCGCCTACGCTCTTAAGAATGGGTTTGATTATAAGATTAGCAGAAATAAAAAATTGTTTAAAAAATAGTACATTGTTTACCGGGCAGGAAAAGCTTAACATTCCTGGACGACTGTGAAGATTGCTAAGTCGAGGCGCAAGCCGAGACTTAGCAACACAGAGTCCAGGAATGTGGCTTTTCCTACGAGGTAAACATACTATTTTTCCGCAAATCGTTTAAAATTCGACAGATATTGATTGATTTAAAAAAAACGCGATAATTTTATTCCCAAATAAATGGTGCTTTGAAATTCCTAATAAAATTACTTGGGTTACTATGGAAACGTATTGAGGTTGAATTGTCAAACTTAACGCTTATAAATTTAATTGCTGGTGTTCTCGAAAGTAAAATGATAATTGATGATGGAATTTCCATTCCTGGGACTCCTCCAGAGCTGGTTGAGGCAGTGAATACTGCTTCACTAGAATTATTGCCAAAGAAATCAAGAGAAAAGTACGAAAATGCATACAGACGTTTTATGGATTATCGCATGAGTAAAAATACGAGTTCTTTCTCAGAAAATGTTGTAATGGCATACTTCCTAGACCTTTGTTTAAAGATGAAATCTTCAACATTATGGGCCAATTATTCAATGCTGAAGTCAACCCTTGCACTTAAACACAATGTAGATATATCTACATACTCAATACTTCGTTCTTTATTGAAACAAAAAAAAATGTGTTTTCTATCATTTATGTAGAACACTAACAACTGTACGGAAATATCATTTCCTTACAGCAAGGAAATGACATTTCCTTACAGTAAGGAAGTCCTGACTTTTTCTTCAAGAAATTTTGACAGGAATGTCAAAATTTCCTGGCGATTTGCGGAAAAATATGATTGCTTATATTATTAGAGATTTAGGAATACAATATATAAAGGAAATACTTAGTTTAAAGATTATTTAGAAATCAAATATAGCGAAGTAAAACAATTTATATGTCAAAATGAAAGAAGTGTAGTTTAACTTAGCGCCAACATCTATTTCTTATCTCTTGGTTCTTAAAGTCAATTTGTCAAAGGCACTAATCTCTTACATTGTATAAAATGTTACACTAACTTTTGGTAATACTATATTAAAATAGGGTTTAGCAGGGTATAGTACAAGAAGATGATGTCAGGTCTGAAGTGTACCAAATCATACTTGAGGCCCCTAGAAGTCAAAGGGTCTAAGTAACAAAATCAACATTTTGAGACAACTCAAGTCAAAGTCAGAAGATTATTATAAGAGGGAAATTTAAAATTGCATTATTTTGACCATATAATTCAGAAGATATGCGATGTTGGCATTTGAAAACTAGTTAATTGCTGTCATCTGTGTCATAAACGTTGTTACCAAAGTGATTATCATCATTTTCATTGCCTATAAAAGTACCTGTGGCTCAGTCTTTGTTTCGTGACTTAGGCTTAGGTAAAATTCATGGTATATCGGTGGTAAAAATTGCGAAAGTTCCATGAAATCTTCATACTTTTTGTATTTAAGCTTGGACTTCTTAATTACCGGTTGAAACATGGGAAGCTGATAAGGAATTATACTTGCTCGTTGTTTCTTCATTTGCAATTTTTCGTAAGGCATAATGCCCTCCGCTGATTTTGTCTTATAAAAAAGACTGTCTGGGTTTGCCTTTTCATAATGCAATATCTGCATTCTTCGTATTCCTGGCACATTATTCCGGAAGTACTGATTTAGTAATTGAAGATCAATAAAGTCTGCATCCATTAACTTAGTCACATTAAATTTTCTACTTTCTGAGGCAGACAGATTTACCTAGTCTTCTGGTACATAGATATCATGTTGGTTCTTCTTCTTTTTAATTTCTTCTTCTTCCAATGGCGCTACAGCCCAAATTGAGCCTTGGCCTCCTGTAACTTCTGCCTCCAACAAAGGCGATCCCGCGCCACTCGTCTCCAAGCCCTGACGTTCAATAAGTTGTGCGTATCTGCTGTGACTTCGTTCTCCCATCTATTACGTGGTCTTCCCTTTGGTCTTCTGCCCTGCATTTTACCATCCAAGTCCTTTCTCGGCAATCTGTCGGCATCCATCCGTACCACATGACCAGCCCATCGAAGCCTTTGTACTCTAGCGAACTCTGCAATAGGTGCTTCTTTGAACAGTTGGTAGAGTTCATGGTTATATCTAGATCTCCACATCCCATTTTGAGTGATGGGTCCAAAGATCTTCCTTAGGATTTTTCTCTCGAAAACCTCTAATCTTCGTTTAGTGCTTTCTGTCAAAACCCATGTCTCGCATCCATAGCATACTATCGGTCTGATGATAGTTTTATAGACCTTAAGTTTCGATTTTCGATGTACCGTCTTGGAGCGGAATATGTTAATCAGGGAAAAATAGGCTTTATTTCCCTTCATTATTCTCTTCTGAATTTCGGCCTCTTCTGTTCCCTCCGTATTCATTTCGACTCCCAGATAAGTAAAACTCTTCACTGTTTCAATGTCATCCTTTACTTTGATTTGATTTCTTGTTCGCTTTGTCCGCGTCTGTGTTAGTATTTTTGTCTTCTGTGTATTTATTTCAAGTCCAATCTCCTTGGCCGTTTTTTTCAGCTGCGAATATGTTTCTGCTGCATCATCCACTCTGCGGGACATGAGGTTAATGTCATCCGCATATGCGGCGAGCTGGACAGATTTGTTTGTTAGGAGATTGGCTCTTCCGATTCAGCTTTCTGATGACATATTCAAGGGCCAGATTGAACAGTGTTGGAGCTAGTCCATCACCTTGTTTCAGCCCTTGAACTATTTCGAAGCTGTCAGTTAATTCGTACTGTATACGTACAGTTGCTATTGTGGAGTCCATCGTTGCTTTTACTAGTCGGATATATTTCGAGGGAATATTGAAGCTGTTTGAAGTTTTAATTTCTATGTTTCCAAAATCTTGATCACATTGATTGTAAGAATGTCCAGCTACTAGAAAGTGGTGATCAACAGTTTTGAGTGTTCTTAACAATATAAAGTCAAGAATTTGACAATTAGGTGACTTATGTTTTGCACTCCACAGTTGTCACTAAACGCAAACGTGTTACATAGTCATAGGAAGACTCTGAACGAATTTTAACAAACAAGAAGCTATCTGCTGGCAGGCCCTACCTTCCTGTCCTTCTTGCCACATGTACATGTGGGCATTTTCATTATTAGGTTGTGAATATTCAAATTGTACGTCCAAGTTGGCGCAAATAATAGGCTTTTGAATTTGTCACATAAGGTGTCGGCATCATCTTTTGCAAATCAAAGCATATCGCAACTTGACTATCATTCTTTAATAATTTACACTTTCTTTCAGCTTCTTTAGCTGCCTCTGCCTTCCTTAAATGAAGTTCTTTTTCAACTTCATCTGTTTGCTTCTCACCAGGCCTGCCGTGGTTAATTTTCATTTGTAACTTGTCACAAGTGACACAGGTGTCGGTGTGAAGTCTGTGAAGAAGATCTCGAAGATACCCAATTTGGTTTTAGAAATGCTGTGGGAACCAGGGAGGCACTTTTTGCGCTTAACATCCTATTACAAAAATGCCGTGACCAAAGAAAATATATATTTGGATGTTTAGTTGACTTTGAAAAGGCATTCAATAAAGTAAAGTATGTAAAATTAATGCAAATACTGAAAAATATCGGAATAGATGACAAGGATATTCGTGTCATTAAAAATTTGTACTGGCATCAAGAAATCAAAAGTATGAACTGCTCCAACTTATAATCGAGGGCAAAGTCAATTGCAAAAGTGGACCAGGAAAAAGACGCAACTCTTGCTTAAAAACTTACGGCAATGGACGAACATGACCTCCATAGAACTATTCAGGGCTGCTACAAATAAGATTAAATGGGCAAATGTAATGGCCAACGTCCTTAAGGATAAGGCACCGTAAGAAGACTGGCATCAAATTGCTATTATAAAAGTTGGAGATAACTACACCGATGAAATTTTCGTACCACGAGGAGTCAGGCAAGGTTGAACTTTGTCGCCAACATTGTTTAATGTTTACTTGGACCAGTTATTTAAAAGGGCACTTGAGACAATCATATGGAATAAAAATCAATGGGGAACTACTTAATGTGATTAGATATGCAGGCGATACAGTAATTCTGTCAGATAATATTGAAGGTCTTCAAATCCTGCTTGATCATATTCACAGGGTAGGAGAGGAAATGGGCATTAAAATAAACTCAAACGAAACCAAATTTTAGTGTTTGGTCATAACCCACATCCCGATGCAAAGCTTCAATTAAACGGAGTCCAAGTTGAGAAAGTTCACAAAATGACATATTTGTGAACTGTGATAACGGACCAACTAGATACAGACAGAAATAAAACTACTTTTATAAAAATGAAAACCAATTTGATTTAATGAAAATCATGTCAACCTAAATGGAGAACTTACCATAAGCTTCAGTATAAATATACATTTGATAACTCCAGAGGGCATAAATCTATGATTGATTTTATAGTCACTAACAGAAAAATTCACCCAAAGCAAATTCTAGATATCCGAACTTTAAACTCAGCAGACGCAGGGAGTGAAGACAAACTAGTACTACCAAAAATAAGAATGAAAATAACACCAAGACATGTTCTACAGGAAATCACCGAGGAAAAATTCGATGTAGAATCACTGTGGAATGATTCTACAAGAGAAATGTACCAAAGGAGGCTAGCACAGAAGATACAGCTGAACAAAGACGACTTCGAAGATATACTTTATTTATAATTATAAAGAAAAAATGCAATATTATTTGTTGGTACATAAAATTAGCGAAAATAGCAACTATAAATTATGAATAAATTTTGAAATTGACTGGTTCTACTCATTATCGTTGTTTGCACAAAGAACATAGACCTTTGGTTCTATTGATGTATTCGTACCAGGCTGAAGAGTGGGTCGCGGTACCGATGCCCGGGACGGACGCCGAGGCTAATAACACGAGACCGGTCTATGAAGCGTTTAGTTTAGTTCACTGTCTTACCAAGAAGTAAAGTGCATTGAGATGGTCCGAGCTTAGGAACCCTCTAAGTGGTGCTCCTAAAGGGTGTACCAATAAATCATTCTATTGTCGGACGATTTTGAATGGCGATAGTTTAAAGTTAATTGCTACAGTAATACGACACTTTACACTTGTGTGTATATTTTTGACCCATACAAAAGAGACGACAAATTCTCCGTACTTCAAACATGATAAATGAGATAGCCAGTTCAAGTTTTACGAAATAACAGGAAATAATATATTTTAAAAGTGTCTTTAGAATACAGTATTAAATTAGATCACATTACTAGACCGTAACAGAAAAAATATTAACTATAAAAATATGAAAAGAATTCGTAGGTACATACTTTCCCAAACATTGGATCTATGTATTAGGAACCCAACACTACCTGTGTGAGTCACAGGTGTCTGTATGCAGATGTTTCTTCTCTTTAAAAATGTAAAAAAAGTAAACGTACTTTTAGCGTTTTGGACGTTGTTTTTTAGTAAACTCGTTCGCGCGAAGCCGTTGGTTGGTAAGTGGTGGATTGTTTACACCGGCAATCATTATTATATACTTTTTATACGTTGAACTACTATATTAGTAGTCTATTGTATACTTTTTTAGTTGTTATTATATTTTGTACTTTTTCTCGGCCTTTGTGAATACAATTTAATAAATTCTAAGATAGATTGTGTGATTTTTATTCCAAGAATCACGTGCCGAGATTATTTTTCCATATGTAGTATTGTAAATTCTAACTTCTATACATATTCTTGCAGAAGTTTAAGTCTGATAACAATCTATAACTTTAGTGATGAATGCAATAATCTTTAGAGCTGTCCAGCCATGTTATATCTGTTTACAAATTAATATACAATATCCAATAATAATTTAGGTTAGTTAGGTTATAAGTAAAAGCCGGACCTGAATATTTTAATCCTTTATGAAGCTGTCGCGCAATTACATACTACAACGTCACCATTTCCGCGGAAATCACAGACTAATTTTCTATATCTATGAATGAAAATTAAATGAATGGCAAATTAAGTGGCCAACAATAGAAGTTCATTAGAATGCATCATTATCCACTAGTAGTTTGTTTTGAGTTGTTTAATTGATTTATTTTTCTAATAAGAACCCGGATACCGTAACTCATATTTAGGATTTATTTCAAGGCGATGTAATACTCATTTGATCTGATACCTGCGATCCTCTTATTGTTCAATGAAAAAAATTAATTCATAGAAACTGATCTCCGTTTTTTTGTTATAAATGCTCGTACTTTTACTTAAGATCCAGAGTCAGGTCCAGCTCAAGAGTTATTTCGACATATTTTTTTATTTGTGGACTAAAATTATTATTCTTCTTGGTTGCCTATCCGTGACGACTGTTGGAGATCATCAGGGCATACTTTATCTTGTTTGCAGTAGCGTGGAAAAGCTATATAGATCTTATGTTAAATCACGTTCTGAGTTTTAACTTTAACCAGGATGTTCTTCTTCTTCCTGGATCTCGCTTTCTAAATATTTTTTCTTGCAAGGCAGCATAGTATATCTGGATTCATTTCGCATAATGTGTCCGAAGTACCGTAGCTTTTAAGATTTGATGCTGGTCAGTACCTCTCGGTTCTTCATTCTTCTAAGAATCTCCTCATTGGTGATTCGGTCAGTCAACGGTATCTAGATGTAGTTCGATGTTGAAGACGTATTGTAGACTGCGGGTTGAGTATTTTATTTTATTTGAGCACTGAAATGCGAACAAGTTATAACTACTTTGCTATGTTGGTGAATATTTATTTGTGGATACAATAGCTAAGGCGAAATATGGTTCTTTTAACTGAGAACCGCGATTTGATTGTCTTAACTAAAAAAGACGGAATAATACGAGGAGAGAGCATCGGGTGATATTTCCTACTGAGAACGAGATTTAATTCTGTCTTTGTGGGCAGGTACAACGGGCTATTTGTAGAGATTATAAGCAAGGGGATATTTTTATATTTTTACCATCTTTTTATGGCATTATTGTTTTGTGGACCAATGGAGGGTGGTCGGAAAAATTATTATCGAAGACTCAATACTACAAATAGATAACAAAATCCTGGAAAGGTGAAACACTTTAGATATATGGGTAGTTAGATTGATTGCAGGGTTGAAAGTGACAAAGAAATTTCGGCCAGAATAAAACTTACACAAAAAATATTTATTAATTGGCTTTCTGTATTGTGCAGTGGAAGCCTGTCATTGACCACAAGTCCAAGAGTATTCGTGCTACGTCTAGTTCGCTTATAACTAACTAATTAACAAAAATAAAAAAATATTAATAAATTAGAAGCGTTCTAGTTTTGGTGTTACCGTTGTATGCTCAGAATCTACAAAGAGCGAGAATTGAAAAGTTCAATACTTCAGCCATATCATTAGAGGACCTAAATACCGCTTACTCCGGTTGATCATGGAGGGCAAAATCGAAGGATAATGCTTAGTCGGAAGAAAGCAACTATACTGGCTATGTAACATTAAACAATGGACAGGTCGAACGGTCAAGGAATTGTTTCATCTAGCTGCCGACCGAGAATCATTTCATCAGCTTGTTAATACGACGATAACCAACGCTTGAAAACAAGCACTGCACACAAAGAAGAAGAAAAAAAAGAGTTTTATTAGGTGCATTAGAAAAAACTATAAACTTTATAGGCACCATTTTATTTCTTAATTGTACATCAACTAACGTTGTCAATACTCGATCGTTTCTACCAACATATTCAGCAAATTTTACAGATATTTGTTCTTACTTAAGTGTTTGGCTTTATTTTTCAAAAGGTTGTATGGCACACTTGTTGTACACTTTGTTTGGCACCTGTATCGATTAAACCTTGACATTCGTGACCTTATATTTTGATGCGTAAAACTGGTCTAGGTTAAGGTAAAATAAATGTAGCTACAGAACAGAAATCTAAAGAGGACGCTTCTGTAAGGTGATTTCGAAGTAGTTTTTTCGCAACACGACCGTTTTTGATACGATTCACCATTCTGGGAGGCTTTTACCTCCTTAAAACTAGGTTGTTTGTCTAATATTTGTGTGAAATAATTCGTACACTATGTTCAATTGGACCGATTCCGTACCAACTGTCGTTGAGTATATTTCAGGGAAATCCATGGTGTACAGTAGGTAAAGCACAGGTACAAGAACACTACCTTGGAGTACACCTGATTCAACGGGTACAAGTCACTGCATTCATCTTGGTGTCTAACTAAAAATTATCTGGTGGTTAGACAAGATTCTAGCACACCATAAAATATATCCTGTAGATGCTTGTTGATTTTATATAGTAGGCTAGACCTTATCAAAAGCCTATCTTACATCCTGGAAGACTGCGGAACAGTTGTCATCGAGTTCCATAGTTTGTAGACTAATACGCACTTCGATGCGTATCGCACCACCTCGAATTTTCCTATTGGCTATTGACTTGGAAATTCCTATTTATCGCTCGAACAGCACATATAAATATAGGCGATTATCAGATCAGCCAAGTCAGTTCCTCACGGGCTCTTCTAGAGCTTAGTGCTCTAGAGACTCTGCTTCCTGCTGTTCCAATTTATACTCTGTGGCTGAGATTTTATTTGACTAAAACCTGATGTTTTATTTCGACTTATATTTTTATCATTTAAGAAATATTTTGTCTTTCTTAAGACAAGTCATCAGAAGACTACAATCCACAAGTCCATACCCTGTAAATAAACTTGGTTAGAGGAGCTCTCGACTGCGGTATTCGAAGCCCTCTACAGAGCGTCCGAGGATTCTGAAGGTGATTAGTCCCTTATTTATTACCATGAGACGACACAGCATGGTCTATTTTCTAGGTTGTTGATTTGTTTAACAATTCTATATACCCGTCGGATAGTGCTATGTTTCAGACGGAAAACAAACTGGTAATCAGGTACGATTTTTTTTTATTTTTAGTTTGGGTTAAAGTCTTTTCAACAACAAATTCCCAAATATTTTGGATATAATTTACAATAGACTAATTGGCCTATACGATGTAATTTCCTCAGGTTTCGTCCCTGGTTTCGGCACCATTATATTTTCAGCTACTTTACGTTGTTGCGGAAAATAACTAAATCTCAAAATAGCATTGAATATCTTCAAGATACAACTCGTAGCCTTGTTGAGTAACTTTTGTAATACTTCTTCCGTTATAAGGTCACGGTAGTTGATTTTAATTCTCAGTTGAAGTTTAATGAAACCTACAGTTTTGATACCATGTTAATTATTTCCTAAAATTCTGTCCATCTAGTGTTATGGTTGCACAGTCTTGGAGGTATAGGCTTTTGTTGTATATTTGTATACATGTTAAGATAACTGGACTATGATCAGATGGTAATAGTCCAGTTATTACTTTGAATAGCTTAGTGTTAATACTCTTTAATATGTGGAAGTCTAGAAGGTCTGGCGTTTTATTAAGGTTCGTCGATCAGTATGTCGCTTGCTTGATCTGTCATCTCGAGCTGTTGTCGATCGCTGTTAGTAACCCCTTGTCCTTTTGTTGCTATTATTCACTAGCCTCAGACGATGCAATATTGATAGCCCAAGATTAAGATAGCCCGCTAAGACTGCTCCACAGATTTAACATTAGAGCAAAAGAATTTAATATGAAATTAGAACACATTATAGTTTATTTTTATGAACGAGAGAGTAATTAGCATAATTTTAACTGGTACCTTCGACCACTCCATGGGCGTGCTCAAGATTAATTGAAAAATTACTTTGAATAATTGTAAAAAATAAATGAATTATTTCAGTGTTATGAAGTGTTATGTGTATGTAAACAAAAGTGACCTCTTTTATCACATATTAGAACTGACTGGCCTACATCAAAAAGGGTTTTAAAAAATTCACATTTTTTTTAATTTTTAAAAATTACAAAAGAGAAAAAGAGTTTTTAAAAACCGTCTAAGGTATGTGTGCGTGTGTGTGTGTGAGAGAGAGAGATGGCTTTAGACAAAGAATCTTTTTGCCACAAAAAAATGTTATAAGGATGTTTAAATTTTTATTTTAGAATCGTTTATAAACTTGATTAGAATATTATATATAGATTTGTCAGAATAAGATAACAGATTGCTGATGTTAACTGGAAGGCTAATATTGAGATCAATTAAACCTAAATATAGTCTTCGAGTCTGTTCCCTATGATTAGAACAATCGAAAAATAAGTAATTCAAATCTCCGATAGATTTATTATTACAAGGACAGAAAGGAATTTCATAGATTCCAATCCTATGCAGATGCTCTGGAAAGAGCAAAAAGCTGAAAACCGTCTAAGGTATGTTAAATAGATGAATAAAAATATTAATATAAAACTTACAGCTACTTGTTACAAATCCAAATCAGATTCAGAAGATGAATTTTTAGAGCCAAGATTTATAATAACTGGCTCGATCATTTTATCAGTAATATTGTCCAGCTTCCACATTTTTTCCTCTTCTTTAATAGTGTGATTTACTGCCTTTTCCCAGTTTTCAGGTTTTACATTATTTACGGCCTCCAAAAACAACTGTTTAACATCATGAATTTTAAAAGTGGTATTTTTTTCTTGAAACTTCACTCTTTATCTGTGCCCATACCAGTTCAATCGGGTGTAATTCACAATGATATGGTGGGGATCTAAGTACTGTCATTCCACGATTTTTGGCAATTTTATCAATTTCGTATTTTTTAAATTTTTCTTTATGAAGGGCACATAACGAATAAAGTTCCTTTGTTATAGATCCGGGATGGTACGTAATATTTTTTGAACTCAGCCAATTCTGCAAGTCTTTTTTTAACCACTTGGTTGTGGGCAGTCCTTCTATAAGTCTGGAGTGATAACTTGCATTATCCATTACTATTACACAGTTCTTAGGAAGAAGATCTATCATTTGTTCGAACCATTCTTGAAAGACATCAGCGTTCATGTCTTCATGGTAGTCACCGGTACGAGTTGATTCAAAAGTTAATAAACCACCTTCAACAAAACCGTCTGAACTGCCAATGTGTACTATTATCAGCCTGCGTCCCTTTCCTGATGGTGGGTTTAAACCAGTAGATAAGTTATTTACAAAAGCGTGCCTTTGACTTGTAACAGTTTCATCCTGCCAAAATTTATTTGGTGTATGACCCTCGTTGATCCATGTTTCATCAAGATAAAATATTTTTCTTTTTTGGTTTCTCATTTCCTTTATGGTTCTTAGAAAATGTCTTCTCCATATGACAATATCGCTTCTTTCTAATAAAATAGACTTTCTGGGATTCTTTTTCCAGCGGAAGCCTATTTCTTTTAAAAGTTTCCATAACGTACTTCGACTCATTTCTGGGTAATCCTTATCATCTCGAACTGAGACAAGAACTTTATCCAATGTTGGAAATTCTTGTCTAAAGAAGAATTCATGCACTTTCCGGAGAAGTCCTTCTTTAAAATGATATTCTATTTGAAATTTTGGTTTCCCTGGAGCATTACGTGGCATTTGAAAACTACCACATTTCTCTTTTTTAATAACTCTGTAAATCGTAGATTTCCCAACACCCAGTGTACTGCTAACTAACTCAACGGTCTCATCAACACTTTCACGTAAACGTTTGTCTGTAAATGATTTAAAACAATTAAATATTAATGTTTTTTCATTAACTGTTAAAGGACCAATTTTTCGGCGTTTACACGGCACTTCCAAATTTTCCATAACACTAGTATACACAATAAACTGCACCTTGCAACTGAAGTACCTACTTTTAGTGAACTGTTAAGAATTTTGAATACGCCACTTGGACCTTCCTACAAAATGGAAAAACCCACTATCACATTTTCTGTGGAATAAATTTAGAAGGTAATTATCTAGTCAATTACTGTCGTAGATTCCTGGAATTAAAGAATTTAATGTTTGATTGTTGAAAACCCTTACTTCGTAAAATGCACTCATTTCAGATAAAATAAAAACGTTTTATTTTATCTAAAGAATTAAACTTTATATTGTTCTGAAGCTATTTTCTTGTGGCATTGTAAATTAATTACTATTTATAACTGGGAATAAGCCACAATTAAAGATAAAAAATACGTTTATTGACGTTTCAATTTCCAATTCGGAAATCGTTCTCAAAATACAAACAGTAAATTAAACAAATTTTGTTTTTTGTTACATAGTGAAAAAATTCTTCTAATAATTTAATTTTATCTGACTCATTTATATTGACAATTCAGACATACATTATGCATTTTAAAGTAGACGACTTTAAAATGATATTGCCAATATTGTTGAGTTGCGCTCCTGGGACGACTTTACTATAAGATAGTTCATTCGATTACATGAAATCAACTTTAACTTGAGAATATCCGTCAGAAAAAATCATAGCATGTAATTCGTCTTTAAAAAGACAAACACATGACATGATGACAGTAAAATTCTCCCGTTAGTGATTCCATAGTAAATTATGAGGGAAAAACCAGGAAAAAAACCTCATAATACTATCCCGACATTGTAAGTATTTGTTCGTGAATTTAGTTTACCTTCAACAAACATCAAAATTCTGATTTTATATGTTACGTTATTTAAAAAACATAAATGATGTATCCTCTATATGTTACTGACTTACTAATACTGGTATTTTCCTATTAATAACTTCCTCTTTCAATATTGGTAACCAGATCCTACTACATCCTGCCGAGGAATTTGCGACACAATTGGCCTCATTTAGCATAATTAGAGCCGCTTCTTTGATTTTTCTTTTTTTACCATCCGTTTTCTTTTAGGACTATATTTGAATTATTCCATTGAACCCTATGTTCATTATCCCATGCGTGTTTACATATTTGAGATCTATCAAATTCTCTATTTTTAATATAAGATTGATGTTCACTTATTCTAACATTTAATGGCCTTGATGATTCACCTAAATAAAACTGATCGCATTCACAAGGTATTTTATAAATGCAATTCTTTGTCCTTTCTTGTTCATTGTTAGGTTTGGTTTTGGACAAAATAGATCTCAACGTGTTTGTTGTTTTGAATGTTGTTGAAATGTTGAATTTATTTCCTATCCTTTTAAGTTTTTCTGATAATCCTTTTATGTACGGTATTGTTACTTTCCTCATATTATTCCTTGTGTATGCTGTAGGATCTCGTTCTAAGTTGTTCTGTTCTATTCGATCGATTGTTGAAAATTCCTTATTTATAAACGATAAAGGATAATCATTTTTTAATAAAACAGATGTTAACAAATGTTTCTCCTCCAAGAACGAATTTTCGTTAGAGCAAGTAATTTTGGCTCTATCGTATAAGGATTTAATTATTCCCTTTTTTACATTCATATTATGATTTGATTTGAAATTTAAATATCTATTGGTGTGTGTTGGTTTTCTATACACCTGAGTCTCATATCCAGTATCGTTCTTAGAGATTAAAACATCCAGGAAAGGTAGCGTGTTATTATATTCCTTTTCCATGGTAAATGTTATTGTCTCTTCTTTATCGTTTATATCATTTAGGAATGTGTCCAACAACTCTGATCCATGAGGCCATATTGAGAATACATCATCTACATACCTCCACCATACTGTGGGTTTGAAATTTTGTTTAGAAATGATGTTTGTTTCAAAATGTTCCATAAATATATCGGCTAAGAATGGAGATAAACTAGAGCCCATTGGAATAATTAAATATTAAAATTAAATTGTAAAAAAGGGAATAATTAAATCCTTATACGATAGAGCTAAAAATTACTTGCTCTAACGAAAATTCGTTCTTGGAGGAGAAACATTTGTTAACATCTGTTTTATTAAAAAATGATTATCCTTTATCGTTTATAAATAAGGAATTTTCAACAATCGATCGAATAGAACAGAACAACTTAGAACGAGATCCTACAGCATACACAAGGAATAATATGAGGAAAGTAACAATACCGTACATAAAAGGATTATCAGAAAAACTTAAAAGGATAGGAAATAAATTCAACATTTCAACAACATTCAAAACAACAAACACGTTGAGATCTATTTTGTCCAAAACCAAACCTAACAATGAACAAGAAAGGACAAAGAATTGCATTTATAAAATACCTTGTGAATGCGATCAGTTTTATTTAGGTGAATCATCAAGGCCATTAAATGTTAGAATAAGTGAACATCAATCTTATATTAAAAATAGAGAATTTGATAGATCTCAAATATGTAAACACGCATGGGATAATGAACATAGGGTTCAATGGAATAATTCAAATATAGTCCTAAAAGAAACGGATGGTAAAAAAAGAAAAATCAAAGAAGCGGCTCTAATTATGCTAAATGAGGCCAATTGTGTCGCAAATTCCTCGGCAGGATGTAGTAGGATCTGGTTACCAATATTGAAAGAGGAAGTTATTAATAGGAAAATACCAGTATTAGTAAGTCAGTAACATATAGAGGATACATCATTTATGTTTTTTAAATAACGTAACATATAAAATCAGAATTTTGATGTTTGTTGAAGGTAAACTAAATTCACGAACAAATACTTACAATGTCGGGATAGTATTATGAGGTTTTTTTCCTGGTTTTTCCCTCATAATTTACTATGGAATCACTAACGGGAGAATTTTACTGTCATCATGTCATGTGTTTGTCTTTTTAAAGACGAATTACATGCTATGATTTTTTCTGACGGATATTCTCAAGTTAAAGTTGATTTCATGTAATCGAATGAACTATCTTATAGTAAAGTCGTCCCAGGAGCGCAACTCAACAATATTGGCAATATCATTTTAAAGTCGTCTACTTTAAAATGCATAATGTATGTCTGAATTGTCAATATAAATGAGTCAGATAAAATTAAATTATTAGAAGAATTTTTTCACTATGTAACAAAAAACAAAATTTGTTTAATTTACTGTTTGTATTTTGAGAACGATTTCCGAATTGGAAATTGAAACGTCAATAAACGTATTTTTTATCTTTAATTGTGGCTTATTCCCAGTTATAAATAGTAATTAATTAAACTTTATTTTGCAAATAGGTAAGTACTTATTAAACTTTTATTGGTTATATATAACCAATAAAATAAACATCTTACATTTCTTGCAAATTCATTAGTACCTGTTAACCTCCATTACTCCGACACTGGCAACCTTATTTAGGGATTAGTAACCCTCACAACTATTGTATTCTATTCTGCTCCAACCTTTATACCTGGTGGTCATACTCAATTTAAAATTGTTTTCCTATATACTTCTGTGAACTTGTTGAAAAATATCTGTTTTTCATTGAGTCACCCGTATCAACAGTTTAGGGATTTGCATACATAATTTATTGTTTTATTACTCTCTCATACATAAAAATACACTATAACACTAAGATAAATTCAAGCATTTATAAAGCCAGTGTAAGACCAATAACGGCATATGCCTCGGAAACAAGACCCGATAAAGCCACAACGCATATGCTACTGGAAACGGCAAAAATGAGAGTACTGAGATTAATTACAGGAAACACGCCGAGGGATCGAAGGAGAAATGAAGACATTAGATGAAAATGTAACGTACAGTGTATAAATGAATGGACACAAAATAGAAAAAAAGAATGGAATAACCACATAAGCAGAATGTAGCAGACCCGTGTCGTCAAAATAGCAAGAGAAAAGTCACCAATGGACAGAAGAGGTATCGGACGACCGCGCAAAAGATGGAGTAGAAAGATATTTCATAGATGTATTAATCCGCCAATGAACAAGCAGAATTGCTTATAAAATGGAAAAAGAAGAAGAAATTTCGTATGACGTCATGACTCGCAAAACTGCAATATGTATCCCTTTTTAATATGTACGGTTCCAGCAATATTCTTTTATTGCGTGTTGCCTATTGCCAGTTGCTTATTGCTTCCTGCATAAGTCTGAAAGCTGCCATAAGGATAAAATGATTAGATATGGTTTGCTCGGTTGAGCAGATAAACGATTTTGGAGAGATCATGTCGACAGAATTCCATAATAAACATGGGCAAGATGGGCTAATACTTAGGGACCAACAACTGGGAATTAGTAAGTAGATCGCCAAAACAATATTCGATAGTTAGAGCATAACCTTCCAAGAAGAGCTCAGAATGCTAAACATATTGTATTAAGTACGAATTAATTCCTGTAAAAGAAGAAGAAAATAAATTAATTTTCAGTAGTAATATCCCTAGGACATTGATAACAGATGAGATAATTTCATGACAATCGAAAGCTCGTTCCTTGGTAACAGCACGAAGCCGAAGGCTGAGTGCTGTTACCAAGCAACGAGCTTGAGAAATTTGTCATGAAATTATGAGGCATTCATCAATGTCCGAGGGATATTCGGTGGATAATTTTTCAAAAAAAAAATCATAACTTAACATAACGAAACATTTATTTATTAAAAGTACAGTTAGTGAAAGTACAATTATTAAAATTTAAGTTAACATTAGATTCGTTGCTGTTCTGTAATATAGAAGATCTATTATCACGCATAATATTTATAATCTTATTGTGGTGTCCTTGATCGAGATTCAAGTATGGTTTTATAGAATTGTGATTGTCATGACCAGTAATTTTTATCAATTGTTGTTCTTCTACACCACTTTTTGCTAATTCGCTAACAGCAGTTGATCTATTCGAGTGATTTGTTATCTATGTTATTCTATGTTCATTCAACTCATATTCTCGTCCGCAGCAAAATTCCATGAATATTCCCCAAATATATTTGTCAGTGTAGGTTGTATTTCTGGGATTTTTTTCTTTGATTAGCGCATTTATACTTTGAACATTCTCATTGTCGAAACGTGACATTGTGAAATTTATTTGGATGAAGTTGTCAAACTCGATTGTGTTGTCATAGGGATTGAAAATTGCACTTATGCAATTATCAGTCTAATGTTGACATGATTGGGTGAAATTGTTCCACATGACACAAAATGACGAAATTTGAATGGTTGTTAGAACAATCGAAAAATTATCTTTTTCTACTCTCTTACTAGTAAATTGTATATTACCTACTATTGGGATGCTAAGTAAATGCATCATAACAGATACTGACACGTAATGACTAGCACGTAATAAAAAAAATTACGCTTCAGTTTTATAACAATGTGTAATATCACATAAGCCTTGTAAGTCAGTTGGTCGAGTTGCCATGGAAACGAATAAACAGACGTTATTTTGACAGATTAAAAATTATTAATCTGTCAGTGTAAATATAGTGGTAATTTAATTTTTATTTTTATAAACGAACATAATGGTAGAAAAAGTATAGTACACAACTTGAGTTGTAAGCTTATTACATGCTTGTAAAATTACTGCGCTCGCCGCTACGCGGCTCGCGCGCAACTTTTTTACTCGCATGTAATAAGCTTCTTACAACTCTCGTTATGTAATATACTATTTTTATAAATGTATTTGCAAGAAAAGTTATGTAAATTTCATCTGGGATATGATTCCCTTAGATTTATGTTTTTTTTAGCAAAATTGCACATTGTAAGCTTTGTATTACAGGATGAGTCAAACCAAGGAACCAAATAAATATAAATTACCAAAACGATTTCTCAAAAATACGAATTATTTTAATTAATAGGGGTACTCCATATGGCATGTTAATATTAATTTTTACTAATTGTAAACGTATTATTAGTACTAAGCAAGGAATAAACAAATATTAAACGACAATTCACGTTTTCGGTTAACACCAAAGCACTTTGTTTGCGTGCAGCTGGCGTAAATTTGCAAAAATAGCAAGGTCGACTTGTATGGGAATTTATCATCGAAATTGACTGTAATTGAGATTTTATTATTTTACGTCAATTTTGTTACGAACAATTGGTTCTTCGATAGAGGAATCAGAACCGGTTTCTACTGATAGGCCCGATAATATTTCTTAAAAAAGACAACATAATAATATTATGTAATATTGAAAAGTAGAGTAGAAGGTGGGAATATGGAACCTTAATTTGTTTTTCGACTAGAGATTATAAACAATCAACATTTTTAAATTTTAATTTTCGTCCACATAACTATTAGTCTTAGTCATAAATATTAGTATTGGTCATAAATATTAGAGAAGGCATATGATACGGTACCTTTGAAAGAACTATTTTATACATTGACGAAAGTAGGTCTCAGTAGAGAGTATGTGGATGCTATCGCAAATATATACAAAAATGCAAGAAGTGTCCTTAAAGAAGGAAACTTTATATCTGAATCATTTCCAATAACCAAGGGGCTTAAACATGGATGTTGTCTGTCTCCGACCCTGTTTAAAATATATATTCAATCATCGCTAGAGCAGTGGAGAAAACAAGTATCCGGAATGGGAATAGACATAGGCGGTGGTGAATGTCTAACAGATTTATTTTTCGCAGATGATCAGGTAGTCGTAGCGAATGACGAGGAAGACATGGACTACATGTTTAGAAAACTAAAGAAAGAATATGAAAAATGGGGCCTCAATATGAATATGGCAAAGACAGAATATCTTAAAATAGGAGATGGTGAAGAAGATCCAGAGTTAGAAATTAGAAACACAAAAACATGCAATGAATATAAATATCTCGGATCTATAATATCTAAAGAAGGCACTACCAAAAGAGACATCGAAAACAGAACACAGCAGGGAAAAAAAGTGGTAAACATTCTAAACTCTCTACTTTGGTCTAAAGATATTGGACAAGAAACGAAATTGACAATCTATCGAACCTTGGCAGAGCCTATTATGACTTATGGGGCAGAGGTTTGGCAGATAACGCAGAAGGATAGAAAAAGAATAGAAGTAGTAGAAATGGATTTTCTAAGGAGAGCGTGTGGTATATCCAAAAAAGATCACATCAGGAATGAAGATATTAGAAGGAGGACAAATACTATATATTCCAGTGTAGATAGAATTGAAACGAGACAACTAGTGTGGTATGGTCACGTGAAACGAATGAATGAAGATAGATGGCCAAAGAAAGCTTTAAATTACATACCACAACAAAGAAGAAGAAGGGGAAGGCCTTCAGTTGCCTGGGAAGAAAATGTACGGCACATAATGAGAGATAGAGCCATCAGAGAAGACGAATGGATGGACAGAAAACGATGGCGGTCGAAATGCGAGAAACGGCAGAGGCTGTAGGAACCTCGCTTATATATATATATATATATTATATATATATATATATATATATATATATATATATATATATATATATATATATAACTATTAGTCTAATACTAATACAGTATTATTAAAAAATAAAAAATCATATCTAACAAAAAAATTATTCTTGTCGGTATCTAGGATACTGTGAAAAACAAAAACGTCACTCTCATATGGCCCTTAGGGGGCCATATTAAAGGAATACAAAAATCTATCGGCAGAAATCGCAGATATAACGTTCAGTTTTTGGACCGGCTCATTCATTGTGTGCCCACAAAAGACAGCTATAACACTGTACCCAAGGTTCCCATCTGCTATTACTTGAATAAGACTCCTCTCAAAAGATGCATACGGCGTCGTCGTTATCAGGAATTGAACCCTGTAAACTTAGTTCGGAATCTGTATCCTCTTCAATATTGGAAAGATCACTTTCTTCGGTGTCAGAATCTTCGAGGGTAATACGTTTCCGAACTTTCTCTTGGGCTTTTTGCAAAAATGACCTCGTCCTCAACTCTGTTTGCGGTCTTTAGTTTTCTTAAGAGATTGTTCTAATTCAAATTTATAGGGTGATTTATACGATGATGTAATTACAGTGGCTTTTGTTGATTTTCTTCCTCGATATGAGGTTTTTATTTTAGGCTTGGGTATTGGTGAAATTTGATGGGGTAGTATAAGCAAAGGGTTTACAGCTGATGATGTTCCTGGTTTTAAACAGAAGACAGAAGGCTTTATAATTAGCAGTCCTCCATGCTCGTTAGATGATTTGGGTTGAAGAGATACTGAATCTGATGCTGACGTGCTTGGAGCACATGACTTCAGTTGAATTGAGGATTCAGGAACAGTACATGAAGTGGATTGAAGAGGCGACTCTACAGTTAATTTAGCAGTTTCGACAGACAGCTTAGGTGGGTTTATCATCGAAGAAGTTGTACTCGATGATATATTTTCCCTTCCATTTGAAGCGATTGTGACTCTGCTAGAAAATCAGCATCTTGATACATTTGAGGATTGAAGGGATATATTCCAGTCGTTCTAAAACCATTTACTGCGATCTCAGCTGTTGCATACATAATTTTTTTACCAAGAGGTTGCAGCTTGTTGAGGAGGCAAGCTGATAAAGGTGACATGCTTTTCACGAGCAACTTCTAGAATATCAACATTACGAGTGTGGCTGTCATGTCCATCGAGTGTAAGAAGGACAGGAGAATCATCTGTTGGATTGGTCTTTGATACAAAATGATAGAACCATTCAGAAAAACCAAAAGCTCGCATGGTTGATTGAGATATTATTTTTTCAATAGTACTTCAATTCTCTTTGGTAGTCTTGTCGTTACAATCTTCTTTTTTCAATAGTAGAATTAGTTCGCTAGTTCTCTATTCTTCGGCTATTGTATTGTATTTTATAATTTTATTAATTAATTTTTATATTTGTTCTGTCATTGCTCCTCCACAATATTTCAGTAATTCGTTTGGTATCCCGTCTTACCAGCTGTTTTTCTGTTATTCAGCTTTTCAAGCATTTTCCAAACTTTCTGAACATTTATATTATTATGTTCTTCATTTGTGGTAACTGGTGCTTCTGGTTCCACCGTTGTTTGTTCTTCCTCTGCATATAGATTTTTTAGGTAGTCAATCTACGTATCCTTTTCTATATGTTTCGGTTCTATTAATTCCTTTACCTCCGTTTTTTGACCTCTTCCTGCATTTCCTTTTGCAGACCGTAAAAATCATGTTCCATTTCTTTCGAAAAGCGTTCCCAGTGATCATTTTTTATTTTTTTTTACAAGTACATGTGTTTCGTTTCTAATTGTCTTGGAATTAAGCTTTTTTCTTTTCTTTACATTTTCCTTCACTTCTGTACAAAATCATGGAGTTCTTTGCTTTGGGAACGATTTCCTTGGCCGAGGCTAAGATACTAGACTTAATTTTTGTCCAGCTTTCTTCGACTCCATCACTTTCTGTGATATATGTGTTTCTGTTTTTTTTTTCGGTTATTCCTTTTTGGAATAGGTATCTTGTGGTGTCATCCTGTAAGCTTTCGACTTTTATCTTTGTGGTGTATTCTGGTCTTTTGTTATCACATATATGTGTTTTCATTCGAATTTTGCACAATACCAATTTATGATCGCTTCATGTTTCTGCCGATGTTAGTGCTCTTCCATCCAAAATTTGAGAGGGCTATACCTCTCTATTCGACAGAATATAGTCTATATAATATAGTATCATAGATCTTTGTCTTCTATTGTTTTGAAAAGTGTATTTGTATTGTTCGTTCTGAGGGAAACATGTATTATTAATACGTGTTTCGTTTATGCTGCAGAGATTCATCTCCATTTTCATTTCTGATATTTTCATTATATCTCTTTTTTATTTCTGGAACTATATCATTGCCAAGACGAGTGTTAAAATCACCCATGGTGATTATATATTCAGTATTTGGAGTCTCGTTTATTACAGTCTAAAGCTTTTCGTAGCAGTTTTCCCTTGTGGTATTATCCCTGATGTTCTCTGACATTCAGTTTAACTTTTAGACTTAATATTTTTTTAGAGATATATTTACATTCTTGTACTTGGTGTAACAATGTGCTGTGCACTAACAGGGCGACTGTTAGTATTTTACACAGCAATATCGTTAGATGATTGTGTATTCTAAATGAAAATAAACTTATTATATAAAAGATGAATTATTCCAAACTTTCCATGTTTACTATTGTATAAACAATTTTATATAAACAATAATTCATAAACAAGCAAAAAAATATTTTTTACCAATATCTAATAACACGTTTAAAATTGGTATTTATAGAATTTATTGTAAGATGTTATGGAGTAACCATATTAATTAAAATAGTCCATATTTTTGCGGAATTCTTTCGGTAATTTTTATTTATCTGGTTCGTTGGCTTGACGCATACTTGTTGATATCAAGAGACATATGTTCCATGAACTAGGACATTAGCTTAATTATTGTTTATTGTCAAATCCTATAAGCCGCAATTAAAAACTGTCTTAAATGTACAAATTTAAAAATACGTTAGTGACAGATTTAAAGAATAAAAGTGTGGTCGTTTACCGGGTGATCCGAAAATAACTTATTTCTAATTGGAATTTTACTGGTACCCTTAGTAAAAGGTGCCTTTTATTGTTTGCTTGTTTTAGATTGAGATAAAAATTAATAGACCAAGGTTTGACTACCTAAATGACAGCACTCTTAACCCATTTAGGCCCATAGTTGCGTTAACGCAACACATTGAATGCATTTTTTTTTACATTGATACTGAAGTTTTTTTATAAATGGCGTATAGTATTGTGGTAAGAAAGATTTAACAATTAAGAAAAAAACTTCCTCGCAAACAAATATTATTCGAAATACTGTTAAAAATAGCAAAATAACTACAAACATAATTACAAGCGAGATACATTCTCAAAAATGCTTTGCAAATATTATTGGGATTGTTGATTTTGAGCAGACATCACACTCTTCCCCGTGCACAACTACTGGTCTTCCAATGAGAATAAGGAAGTTCGGTTTGTGAAAAATGTAATGTTTTGAAATAAATTTCTTGAAATAAAGCGGAACATACATCTTGCAGATAACGATCAGCTAGATAAACAAGATAAATTTGCAAAAGTTCGTCCGATGAACGACCTGTTGAATAAAAGTTTTTTAAAATATGGTGTTTTCAGTCAATACTTATCAATAGATAAACAAATTGTCCCATACTTCGGCCGTCATTCGACAAAAATGTTTATAAAAGGGAAGCCTGTTCGTTTCGGATACAAAATGTGGTGCCTTGCATCTTCTATCGATATTTATACAAATTTTCCTTTATGCTGTAAAATCCAACCAGAATAATTCAAAGGAGTTTAGTATAAATAAAGCAGTTGTTATCAATCTTTTAAAAGTCGTTGAAGACAAGTATGCCCACAAGATATATTTGGATAATTTCTTTACCAGCTACAAGGTGTTAGTTCATTTCAAACAACAAGAATACTTTGCCACTGGAACAATACTTGAAAACAGGCTGCTAAATTGTCGGTTGGAAAATACAAATTACATTGGAAAAAAAGATCGTGGCACGATCTTTTTTTCACGAAGAAAGTGTTGTGAGTTGGAACGATAATTCTGTGGTGACGGTGGCAACCAATTGTGATCCAGTAGAGCTGGATCTCGTAAAACATTACAATCGCTAGGTAAAACAAGATATAGCTATCCCACAACTCAACATGATAGCTAAATATAATAAATGCATGGGGGAAGTGGACTTACACGACAATGAAATGGCAAATTATAGAATTAATATATGTGGGAAAAAATGGTGGTGGACGTTATTTATAAACATATTAGACTCTGCTGTCGTTAATGACTGGAAACCTGACTGGAAAAAATCTATTAGAGGTCGTGGCTCTAGTATATCCTTACCATCTACCTTGCGTTTGGATAATGTGGGCTACATGATTGAACGCAATAATGAAAACTCTAGAAGGCGTTGTAGTTATGTAACATATATATAGTACAACTGTTTTTATGTTTAAAAAATGTAATATACCATTGCGTCCACATTGTTTCAAAGACTATGACAAGTGAAAATAAAAATATTTTTATGTTATACGTGTAGTTTTTTCTTCGTGTAGCTTTTACATTATCTTTATTTGTGTTTACTTAAATATATATTTAATAAAAGATCATTGGTGTTTTCTACAAGTGGGCCTAAATGGGTTCAACAGAACTAAAGTTCGTAGATAAAATCGAAAATATTCTGACTAAAGATTTAGAAAATATGACCACCTTATTTAATAAATGAAGACAACCTAACGCTTCTAGAACTAAACTAGGGACACAAAAGTTTCTAAAGACATAAAGACCAGAAATAAGATCACCTGAGAAATTTTGCTGCTAAACATACACGCTGACAAATGAATCCTAACGATGTTAATGAAGATGCTTAATAGTCGAGAACTACTAATACAACATCATATTGAAAACGCCAACAAAAATCGACTGCTCGTTAGAAAACCGTTAACAACTGTAATGAATTATATTTGCCTAATACATAGGGTATTATTATGGGGGATGAAAATTGGGACAGAAACTATTGGGCTGGAGATAGGGCAATACTTAAATCTCGAAGATACGTTACCAAATGAATGCCGAGGTTCCGATCGTTTAATCTGTTGTAGCAGTCCGATATCTTCAAGCAACTGTATCACTTTTGTAACGTAACTCGTCTGGATAGGAAGTGGGGGATGGACAGAGAAGAAAAATTCAGGTGCAAGTTAGTTGAGGATAATGAGGGAATTTGGTACTAAAAGAAAGATTAAAAATAAAGGGCGCCGCCTAGTCTTTTGTCGAGGGACGAGGAAAACTCGTCACTTAACCTATCACAAGAAGATTTGTTTAAGGAGGATAAAAAAATTTAACAGTCTTTTAAGCTACGTGCTTATTTGTGGAAAAACAAACTAGAAGCAGTTCAAACCTGAGTGGGACATCGCGTACTCTCAAGGCTGTCAATATCGAAATTCTTGATGACAAAATGAGAACCTCCACGATGAAAGCGACTGTTTCTCACGGCCACTCTCCCGAGTAGTGAAATCATCAACAAAAAAGGCAAAACATTACTGCACAATTAACAAAAATGAATATTTTTGACTAAAATTCTTTTTTCAGAGTTATTTAAGTACACTCCATTCGCTTAGCTCAGGAAAGCTAAGCGAATGGAGTGTACTTAAATAGCTCATATTTTGACAGATTCATTGTCGGAAACCTACAACACAACAATTCCTACTTCTCAGTATTAACAGCTTAAGTATACTACTATTGCAGACTTCTTTCTTTGAAAAAAGAAGAATTATTCTAAATAGTGGAAGTGTTTACTAAACCTATAAAATTTTGGGTAGTATATATTTAAAAAATATATTTTAGTTGTTATACTTTAACATAACTATTTATTATATGGTGCAGATAAATAAATATTGACTGTCGGTAATTCGCAAAGTTCTATTTTATTTACTATTTAGCTTGTTTACTATTATTATTGGCTGTAATACTGTACGTGTGCTTGGTTGTATAGTAATTTCCTTTATAGAAATAGAAAAAGTCACTTTTATTCTGTCAAAAAGTAACTAACTTGGTAAAAAAATAATTACTAAATTCACTAGACAGTTCGGACTGGGAATAGCGAACCGAGTATACAATACTTTCATATGTCTTAATTACAAATAAAAACAATTTTTAGTTTTTGAGATATACTTTTTTTAAAAAATCGTCTTTGATACCCTCACGACCTATGTAACCCCTTAATTTTTAGTTTTTTTTTCAATCAAAACATTCAAGAAATATAATTCGTCTATCTAAGATACAGAAGCAGTCTATACCGGGCTGCCGGTGGTCATGCTTTTTCGAGGGGCGAAGTGCAAAATGCTCTTTATGCTCAAAAAAGTTGTTGAGTAGCAGCCGCTCAACAACAGCCTTATAAATACATCTGAAAAAGATACACAACGTCGATCTTTTTCAGATGCCAAAGCAACCTCGTCAAAAAATGAAGATAATCAGGAAGTAGTTCCGAGCAAAAAGTCGAAGAAGACTATTGATTCTAATTTTGAAAGAGAAAATTCTAAGATATGGTTACTAGGATGGTTTGCAAATATGATTTTAGCTTGAATTCATTTTTGTACCTTACCCTACTTGAGACGGTTATTCGCAAAAAGTGGATTCCAATTACCAACTTCTCCGAACACTACAAGAGCGATAATTTACAGGTACGCAGAGCAAGTTTAAGCAAATCTTATAAAATAATTTACTAAATTAAAATAAAAAGAACAAAGATTTTCGTTGAGCTTCGATGAGTCCCCTTCCTAAAAAATCACTGATTCATAAATCTCAATTTGCACACATGCACTGCCGAACACTGCGTTGAATAAGTGGCAGAATGGTTAAAAATGTTTGGTTTAATGATTTAATCTGACATCACTGGCAAGCAAATGCCTTGCTATCAACAACTGTGCTATGCACCTGGAATTCATTTGGATATAGTAGACGTGCTGTATAAAAAGAAACCTCCAAGAGAAGTACAACAAGCAGCAATAGACAATAGTTATGAATATGAAGATAAAAATGAAGATATGTAGACAGAGATGAATGAAGGATTGGCTGTAACAATCGAATCAACATCGACGAGTCTTGTTGAATTGATTTCCTGTTACAGCGATCTACTAATAAAAATACGAAAATTTGTTAAAAAGTTTAAAAAATCACCTACCAAAGACAACATGTTCTTGCAAAAATATGTCTAGGAAGGAAAGAAATTAAGTTTGATTCTTGACTGCCACACCAGGTGGAACAGTTTGCTCAGCATGCTGGAACGTTTCTATAATCTAAAAGTTCGCATCGATAAAGCGTTGATAGACATTGATTCTGATGGCCGACACAACCTTGAAATTTGTCTTAGAGAAACTAAATAGCCAGGACTCTATCCTTACTGCCGAGCTATCGGAAGCACTACGCAATAGAATCACGGAACAGCACCTCTCTGAAATTAGAGCTACATGAGTGTACTCACAAAATTCAAAACAGTATGACGAAGGACTAAACCATCTGTTTATTTCCCTATGTCGAAAAAGAATGTAGTGCAACAAGAGATGAAAAATGTGTTTAAGTCCTATGAAATAGTGCAAAAGGACATAATGGAAGTAAAAGATATGCCAGCTAATCCGCAGTCCGTGAATTTTACTTTAGAACAAAAACTTGAGATTGAACTGAAACTGGAGATAGAAAACTTTTACTTTAGAGAATCTTAGGCTTACTCTATCTTATCCGAGTGAAAAGCGATCATTTGTCCATGGTTTGTGACTATTTGATGACCTTAAAACCGACCAGTGTAGAGACCGAAAGGGCTTTCTCCGCAACCAGCAATATGTGCAGATCTGTGCGAAGTAGGTTAGGCGCTATGACGATAGATACAATATGTTTTTTAAGTTCTTACTTCCAAAGAACTAATTCATGTTTCTGTTGTTTAGAAATTTAGAATACAGACTGATTTTTATCATGATATAAAAAAATTTGTCCTCAGTAAGCCATGGAAGAAAAACATATTAATTTACTTGTGTTAGCTTAAAATTGCCATCAATGAAATTTGTTTCAAATGAACTACTCTTACAACAGATACGTTCATTTTAATAAAATTTCATTCGTGACAATTTTCAGCCGACACAAGCAAAGTTTCACTTCCACGGCTTACTGAGTACGAGTTTTTTTTAATCTCATGATAATTGTGGCATTTGCTCTAGCCATTTAAGTTAAAGAGAGGTAAGATTGATTGCGAATTGCGACTGATTACTTCCTTATTTGATTATATACACCTAAAATAAAAATAAAAGCTTGAGTAAAAAATGAACAAAAAAAAAACATTAAAATCGTATTTTGATTCCTCATTTTGCTGGATCCGCACTGTATCCACCTGGATACACGCCAATCTTGCAAAAATCCCGCTGGACTGAAAATACTGATGGATTGCAATTCCTAGGCATGACCCAAATCTAACCAATACCGAATGTTAGCAAATGCCAAGGTCAAACAGATATATAACCAGGCGACGTCGTCCAAGAAATTAAATTTCAACGCTAAGATATCTATGTTCATTGGCTCTCTCATAACCGCCTTGTCAAGTTAATCTGGGAGGAGGACCCGGCAGAGAGAAATCCCTTAGGATACCCAGCAATACGATGGATAGATAACATATGGTCAGATTTAAGAATAATGGGGCTACCTACCGACCCACTCTCATGTATGAATGTGACATGGAACAAGTTGTGCAGTCAGTTAAGACCCATCCCGGGTTGTGGTGCTATGAGAAGAAGAGGAAGTAGAGCAGGCAGTAAAGAGATTTATTTACTCTATACTTCAATTATTTCGTTTGCATATTACATGGACTACGGGTCAAATCGGTTTCTCGTTTGTACTTGTTTCAAAATTTGGCCCCAAATTCAATTAGGATTTATACAAGAAATATACAAGTTTCAAAACTTTAAGAGTTTTTTTTAGATTCTCTGAGAGTTGTACCAGCAAATTTCCTGTTTCATGTTTTTCTCCTAAGCCACAAAGTCCCCGGTTTTTTTTACAGCTTCCATTCTTACGTTAGTTTCATATTCGCTAATAGTAAATAATTAATATTTAAATATGCAATTCTAAAATATAATTAACTATGTCTCGTTAGCTTGTTTAAATAAAATAAAATTGCTGAAATACTCAAAAAGCGAAAATATCTTCCTGTTTACATGACTCGGTTTAAAAATACGAGTCCTGACATCAAGAGATTGCGAAATCTTCTTGTTTTATAGAAATAGCAAAGAAAAAATATATTAGTGGAAACTTTAAACCGCAGTTTTTCTGGATTAACTCTTCATATGCTTAACGCGAGAGTAAAAATAGGCAACGCTGATATGTTACAGGCCTCTTGCTTTGTGACTGTACACCCACATAAATGCATGCATTCATAAAACAGAATGTTTTCAAAATTAAGTTTTGTTTACAGTTTTATATATTTATCTTCAAATTTAACCTGTCGAAACAGTCCGCATTTTATATCAAAAATAATATATTAAGGTTGATTATCTGACGACATTTGTTCAAAATATGGTATTTTGAGTTATTTTTTTCGAATTTCCTTTTCATATTTTATCTTTAATATGTATTGTGGCACAATTAAAGTGGAACACTATATATTTTGTGAAGTATTTTTAAAATTAAATCACTGTAGTCTATCAAATCATAAAAATAAAAAATAAGAAATCTCCTGGCGATGATGGAGTAGCGATCGAAGCGATCAAACTTTGGTCAAACTTTTCACCGAATGCATCTATTAAGGAAAAATCCTTCTCAATAGAATAATGCAGTCATTACCTTATTACATAAGCAAGGAGACATAACAGATTTAAAAAACTACCGTCTTATCAGTTTGCTTTCACACATATGTAAACTTTTCCACTTACTACTGGTAAGGAACGATTCGATACCATAGGTCATCAGAAAATGTTAAAAACATTGACAGAATGCCAAATAGTCCATCGCTACACTAACATAATTAAATATCTCTACCAAGATGCCACAGCTAGCGTAAGACTATCTGAACAAGAAACCAATAAATTCTGTATACAGCAAGGAGTACGGCAAGGAGACACAGTCTCTCCAAAGCTATTTACAACGCTTTTAGAACATACTTGTAAGATGGCACATCTGAATGAGCATGGCAACATAAATGGAGAGAAGCTCAGTCATTTGAGATTTGTAGATGACATCGTCCTTATAGCCGATAGTATGGATGGTGCAATAATAATGTTTGAAAAAATAATATCACGCTTCCTTGGATGTCGGACTAAAGATTAATATGAACAAGACGCAAATAATGACTAATCTTGTGCTAAATCAAAATATTGTTGTTGATAAAAGGGATATTGTACAGACTACATCGAATAAGTACCTAAGGCATGAAATTCGGTTGGGCAGATATAATCAAACATGTGAGCTCCCATGTCACATAGGATTAGCCTCGGCAGCGTTTGGCAAATTATACTATGTTTTTAATTTGGATCTACCCATATGCCCCAAAAGGAAAATTTTTGACCAATGTGTGTTACCTGTACTCACTTATGGAGCGGAAACATTAACACTCACAAAAAAGGTAGTTAATAAGATTCGCGTGACTAGAATGGGTATGGCTAGAAATGGCTATGTTAGGTGTTTCTCTGAAAGAACGAATCCCAAACGAATAAATACGTCGTAGAATAAAAACAACAGACGCTATCGAAAAAATCGCATTGTTAAAATGAAATTAAGCAGGACACGTCACCAGATTATCAGACAACCGATTGACAAAACGTATTTTAGAGTGGAGATCAAGGCAAGAAGCAATACGGAGCAGAGGACGCCCACTAACTAGATGGACTGACGACCTGAAGCTGCTAGCAATAACTGTATGCAAGCCGCACAAGACAAAGACTTATGGAAAGAGCTGAGGAATACCTATGTCCAGCAGTGGACGCACATAGGCTGATGATGATGAATTTTTCAAATAACCTTCAATACTTTATCAAATAACCTATCACCGACTAGCGTTACCATATGGTACCGGTTGTATTCATATTTATAAATATTTTATTTAGGCATGTGCTAAGATTCCAACATGGATGATGTTATTTAATTATTTTAAGGCCGGTTTAACAATCAGTGGTTAACCACAGTGATTAAAGGTAACCTTTCTCCGCAAAATAATTGATAGATTCACATTCACACATTCCGTTTTGATCAGGTAACCTGTCCCGACATGAGGTTTCGTATTAATTGTTCTTGTGTTGGTAGGAAATAATGGACAATAATCAGTATAGATTACGTTTGCTATGGACAAATGATTGGTATATTTTACGTTTTTATGGACAATCATCAGAATAAACATCTCAATTCTGCCAGTTTTAAATTATAAGAGACCTCAGATCAAAAATTATTCTTCGGACCCAATTCGAGAGTTTTGAGATAAATGAATTAAAAAAAAAACCAAAATGCTACAATCAACTTCTTTCTTATCAGTTCATCTTTGAAAATCTTCTGTCCTGATGTTCTCGATGAGCACAATGACACAACACAACATTAATGCATCTTATTTTCCCAATAAATAAATAAAGAAAAATAAATGTAATATTTACTTAAAAATAGACAGATTTGGACAGTTGACGTGATCTCCAAATGCACTAGCGCCATCTACGTTGAGCTTTACGATTTACCGATTTACTACCATTGGGGGTTCAAATAATATTCAGAAAAATTTCTGAAAAAAAAACCGAAACACAATTTGCGTCAGTATATGCCAAATAAGCCGCACAAATGAGGTGTGAAATTGTTTGTTCTATGTGATTCATATGGTTTTGCATATCGTTTCAAAATTTACAATGGTACCGGAGATAATATAGTCTTGCCTGGTACACCAGACCTAGGAGCAACATCAAATGTTGTAGTTCGTTCGTAAAAATCTTGTATTTTGACAACTTCTGTACTTGGCTTCCTCTTTTGATATATTTACGTGCAAGACGAATTTATAGTTTAGGCACAGTAAGAGGTAATTATGCATAGTTTCTATTATTCAAAATAGTACATGTTTAAATTTTTTATTTGTAGTTAATCATATACCATCGTGTAAGCTGCCGACTAATAGTTAAGTAAATAAAGAAAGGAGAGGGTTTACCATAGAATACATGACTTCAAGTTATGGGATCGGTGTAAGCACTATATTAGGGAAGGATAGTAAATGTGCATGGCATCAACATATATTGGCATTAAACCTTTTATAAGACCCACTCCAAATCAACAAAAAGGAAAAGTACCTTGGTTCGACAGGAAGCAAAGAAAACACATCGAAGTTGATTGTCCATAAATTATACGTGAATATAATGCTCACATGGGTGGAATCGATTTGATGGATAGCTTTATGGGTCGATATCACATTCGAGCTAAAATCATTTTGTCGACATGGCCTCCACAAACGTATTCATACTCTATAAACGTATATGTGCCGAAAAGGCAAATAATTTCAGTGACTGTTGCAAAGAAGAGAGTGTTATATCTCTTCCAGAATTCCGTGAAGAGATAGCATCTGACCTTGTTTCTTTTAAAGAAAAACTAAATGTATGTCGACCATTATCAGCTCGAAATGGTAAACCTGGTTCTTCTAGTAAAACTAGTTCATCTGGTGGTGGAAAAAGAGCGGTTCATCAAGTATGAATGTATGTACGTTTTGATGCTGAAAACCATATTCCAGTTTAGGTAAATAGAAAAGCAAGAAGAGGTGTAAGCTGTGTAAACAATCTGATATGCAGCTTGTCTATTTTAAATATTATTTCCATTCATGCGTTACAGTATAAACATTGTTTTTGGGATTACCACCATCAAAAATAACATGTTCTATACTTATTTCTCTCAATAAAACTTGTTTTATAATAAATATCTATCAAAGTTATTTTTTACTCATAACCAGACAAGACAGTCTGTAGATGGTCTTCACTATTTCTTACCTACAATTATTCTATATTTCTATATTTATCTAAGATTTTTAGCAGAGAATTTAAAAATAGCTTACTTTTGACTATATTTACTTGAAAAAAAAAATATCAATTTTAACAGATAATTTTTAAGATCTTGTCTGTTAGAGGATTAAATTTTACTTAATTTATCGAATTTAAACGATAGAATATTTTTTTGTTTACAATAAGGGCACATCAACCTATTTGGTTATTAGCGCTGCTCGGTATTACAACTTTTTCTACATTTTTGGATACTTAATATACAGATTGAACGAATTTAAAACGGATCATACAATTTAATATGTCTGTTTGAACTGCATTTGAAATAGTGGACCAATATAAAACTTGGACAAAAATAAATCCATACCTGGGTATAGACATTGTATAAAATATCGTTCAACTATCTGTCTAGCACCAATGTCGTTTGCGTAAAGAAAGCGATAATAGTTCAGGAAATGAAGC
Organism: Diabrotica balteata; assembly: GCA_918026665.1. Classification (NCBI taxonomy): domain Eukaryota; kingdom Metazoa; phylum Arthropoda; class Insecta; order Coleoptera; family Chrysomelidae; genus Diabrotica; species Diabrotica balteata. The sequence goes on along the minus strand of OU898283.1, from coordinate 17,813,106 downwards.
TCGAAAAAAGTTAAAACTTCGCAATTTTTTCGTCCTGCATGGATTGAGTTAAAATTTTAACAGAAAGTAGGTGATAGCCCAAGGATCAAAATCTATATCTAACCGAAGTGCGCTGGAGGGTTTTAGGGGTGAAAACTACCCCTAATTGTCAAAAATTATAAAATAACATATTAAACCTGAATATGGGTAAAATTTGGTTTGAATTAGTTAAATAAGATTATTTTATACTTTTGAATAGAGTTCCATCATATTTCAACCCTTAAAAAGCAACCTTTGTTAGAGATTAATGTAAAAAAATTACTAATTCTAAAAAAATGATTTCGCCTTGGATCGATTTCGATAAAAATTTGGATTCAAGCTCAATTCACCCACTGCTTTATAATTTATGTCATGTCGACGAACTCCGATTGTTATTAGGGGTGAAAACTACCCTAATTTTCAAAAATTATAAAATAACATATTAAACCTGAATATGGGTAAAATTTGGTTTGAATTAAGTAAATAATGATAGTTTCGTGCTTTTGAATAAAGTTCCGTCATATTTCAACCCTTAAAAAGTGACCCTGGTTAGAGATTAATGTAAAAAAAAAGTAGTAATGCGAAGAAAATGATTTCGCCTTGGAACGATTTGCATAAAAATTTGAAATTAAGCTCAACTCACCCTCTGCTTTATAGTTTATGTCATGCCGATGAACCCTGATTGTTCTTAGGGGTGAAAACTACCCCTAATTTTCACAAATTGTAAAATAACATTACAAATCTTAAGATGAGTGAAATTTGGTTTGGATTAGTTAAATAGTGATTTTTTTATACTTTAAAATACAATTTCATACATTTTCAAACCTTAAAAATCAATTGTTATGAGTGCTATAGGTGAAAATAATTTTTTGTCAAAATTTTGCAACTTTTCAACTTTTGAAAATCACCCTTTACAACATTGCAGTTTTTATAAACTAATTTAATAGATAGAAATTAAAAAAAGTAGAATTAAATACAAAAAAAATTATCAACATAAAAAGGCACCATATTTATATTCTTATACATTTACATAAATAGTTGAAAATATTTACATTTATAGGTAAAACAATTACACTATTAATTTTATTCGTCATCAATTACATCTTCATCGTGATCTATGTCATCCTCATCTTCTTCAATTATTGGTGGACTATTATTGCACCCTTCACCTGAGCACCCAGAACAAGTAGAGTTACAGTATAAATAAACTTTTCTGCACCTACACGAAACGCCGCATCCTTTTTTGCATTGGCAAAAAATAATTTTCAAAAGTTCATCGGGTACAGGTTGTTTGTTCATGCGTACGGGTAATAACAAACCATCTTTGAAATACCATCCCCAATCTGTTACTCTGATATTTTCATTGCCAAGCCATAGACATATGAGCAGATGTTTTATTCTGTTGTGTGGGATTTCAAAATAAGAACGCTTAAAATTTCGAATGTATAACGCCCCACTACCTAATATACCGGTTTCGTAGATTATTATGCTCCGAAATGTACTGTACTATACTAACGGAATTTTCCGGAAAAAAAATCAATTGGTTTTTTTAACGTATTTCCTTCATTTTTAACGATATAGTGTTTCTTCAAAAACGATTTTGTAGAGGTTTTTAAGAGCTACAAGAATCTGTGAATTAAATCTTTGTGGAACCCTTGGTTTTTAAATAGGGTGAGTTAAATGGCTCGAAAAAAATAGTGCTTGATCGTAAATCGATGCTTTAAACGGATATATCTCGCCAAATGTTCATTGTACAACAATACTAAATAAAGGAAAATGTTAGCCATTAAAAAAGCTACAATTTAGTATATTATTTTTTTCATATATTCAGTATTTTTGGGGATATTTAAAAAAAGAAGGGTAAAAAATATGAAATTGTAAATCGTTTCTCGCTTTATGCTGTACTTTTTCTAAAACTAAGCATTTTAAATGAGTCAAACTTCTTGGACGTATTAACAATACATGTACAAAGAGAATTGCAGAAGAGTGAAGATCGATTTTAATTATGGGGGTGGTTAGGGAGTTGTTTTCATCGATTTTTTTCGTAAAAAAATGAGGTATTGATCTTATTTTCATCATAACTCACTCAATTTTTGAGCTAGAGTATTTTTTTTTATGATAGGTCTAATTTACGCTCTTTAAAAAAGGTTCTATGAGTTTTCTTTCAAAAACGCATCATTTTCCCCATATTTGACTTCGAATCTTTCAAATTTGGCATTTGAAGAAAACCGCTGAACATTGATAGGCCGTATTTCGGTTCCTGTTATATCGCAAAAACATTTTAAAAAATTAATTGTATTTGTCTTTTTAAAAGCTACAAATTTGTTCTCTACAATTTTTTTAATAAAATGCCCCATTTTCGAGTTATTCGCGAAAAATCGATTAAAAACGTCGATTTTTTCGTCTAAAAGTTGTTACTTTCAATCGCGAATAACTTGAAAAATATCAGTTTTACAAAAAAAAAATGTATAGAATATTTTTTGTTTAGAATCACTTTTTTAATCGAAACCTGTAGTTAAAACGTAAAAAAATTTTCACCCCCGAGATGGGGTGGCAACCACCCCCAAGGCTTTGGCGCACTTTGGTTCGATATAGATTTTGATCCTTGGTTATTACCTACCTTCTGTTAAAATTTCAAGTCAATCCACGCAGGACGAAAAAATTGCAAGGTGAATTGCTTCATTTCCTGGACTATAAGTGGTTTGACAGCATAATAAAATCGTAGATTTATGTTTCGCTTTCAATTTTTATGATTTCAGAATCCAGCAGCCCGCTGAAGTATTGGATTTTTATAATATAATTATTTGACAACCTTTTGTTGGCCAACCACCTACAGCAGAATTGAGCCGAAATACATAATATTTTGTATGTTCCGAATTTGTTTCGTTCAATCTGTATACTGATTTTGACATACATATATTTTTATATACATAAATCTGAGTTATACTAAGTAAATTGGTTAATAGAAGCATTGACTATTACACATTTATTTTTACACGCACTGACGTTTATATTTGGTTGTATATTCTTATTGATTTTAGAAAACTTAAACAAACTTGACGACTTTTCTTCTTGACACTCTCGTAGCGTTGTCGGTAGGTTACAATTTTTCCACTTATTTGAATATGCAGGGCATTCTATTAATCAATGTTGGACACTTAAACTATTGAAACACTTAACGCACATTGGATGAACACTTACGTTAAGCGCGTGTATCCTAATCTCAGTCTATTTATTACACGTTTGAGTAATGTCTCTCCTATTGCTACACTTATTCTTTCATCTTGTAACTGTTGTTTTTATGTCTCGTAGTTTTTGTTGAGATTGCTTCCATTTTTGAAGCCACCGTTCTTTCGATGTCGAGTTAATCCAGCGCTGAAAATCTTTCTTATAGGTAGGTTTGAAGATGAATTAAAGATTTGGCGGCAGCATCTACTCTTTCATTACCATGTATACCTATATGTGACGGAATCCACATAAATTTTACAAGCGAATTATTTTACTTAAGTTAATACAAATGGTTCTTTATCAACGGCAACAATGGATGAGTTGATACAAATCGTGCCTAAGCTACTCATGGAACTTAAGGAATCTGTCATTATTAGGCATCTGTCTAAGTTGACGTTCAGTGCATATTCTAATCCTTTGTAGATTGCGAATAGTTCTCCTGTATATACTGTGCTAAAATTTAAGATTTTGTATGCTCACATCTCACTCCTTTTTCTGTTTTGGAGGCATCAGTATAAATATGTTGGTAATTCTGGTACTTATCAATCTTACTGTAAAATTGTTTAACCATAGAGCAAGCATTAAGTTTATTACTAGTCTTTGTTAAACTCAAATTTAGGTAGGGTTTTCTGACCATCCAAGGGAGCGGTTAAACCCCCTCTGTGGCTCAGTGGTAAGAGCGCCTGCCTTTAAACCTAAAGGTCGTGAGTTCGAATCTCACCTGGGTGAAAATTTTCGTTTATTAAAAAAAAATTAATAGATGAAAATAATTTCTATCCTTGTGTGATCGGTACTCACCGGAGGGACCGCAGACGTTCGGATACAATTAGCGTCTCTTAGCAAAGACAATGACGTCGACTTTGCTAAGTATCAAGACAATTACTCTACACACACAAACACACACACACTACATTAATAAACTTATCTTGATTGAGACTGGCTGAATGACAATTGTCCAAGCCAAGACACACAAAAAAAAGGGAGCGGTTAAAAGGGTGGTTTCGTATATTTTAGAGAAGACAATATTATTACTGGTCATGTATCTATTAAGTCTTTCATAAAAAGGGGTTTAGATCTTTTTTGTTAAGATATGTTGTGTGGAAACGAGAAGCAAAGACATTGTTTCTGACGGGATTTTTACTAGTTTTATTTTTTATTGTAAAAGATTTTCTTGTGTTTTTTGTTTTTTGTATTTATTGAATGCTCTGTGAGTCTTCTTTATAGCATACTGACAGTGATTGTTCCACCACCGTACTCCAATACGATTTCTTACTATTTTTTTTTTCCAATTATATGGTCTGTTGCGGAAAGTATGACGGATGAAAATTCATTTACAAGGCGTTTATATTGACATGCGGGGATGGATCTGAAAAAGAATTCAATTGATTCTCTACAAATTGTGTAAACGGTGACCAATCCTCTATTTCTGTATTCCATCTAATGTATGGTTGAATTTTTTGTTTGTTTTCGTTTATGGGAAAATTATTGCTTCCATACAATTGTGTACTAGATTCCCAAGTTATGTTTTATACCAAAGAAGGGTCTACGAGAGATAAGTCAATACAACTAGTGTTTCCAGTAAAATAATTAAATCTTATTGAAGATCCAAACGATGGAATTTGTCAACTGTTATATTTTTATTTGTTAATGCATGTTAGACCGCAAGCCTTAATTTTGGTTTTCAAATACGTTAAACAATTAAATTTTATCTTAATTTACATAATCTTTTACACTTAATACATATACAATTAAAATAAATATACATATTTCTTTTATAATAAAAATTAAATAAATAAGATTTAAAAACTTTTTGCACGAAGTCCACAAATTGAAATGTGTTAAAGAAAAATAAACAACTAGATGTACAAGATAATTTCATTCTTACATTAAAACATACCATTCAAATATTTATTATTTAAACAAGCAGTTTATGCTACTATACACGAGTCACGGATTCCTTAAAATTTGACAATGAGAATTTTATTACATATTTTTAAAAAATTTATTTACATTACAATTTCTTCTTACTTTTCATCTAATACATTAATCTTCATTGAGCTTTGAAAAAATATATTTATTTTATATCGTTAAAAATATACACCGTAAGCAAATTATGGAACAATGCTCAACATACGTCATTATCACGAATCATGCGCATATTTATTTGTGGCAATAAGGAAAGTATTTGGAAAAGACTGTGGCCTAATTTTTAAAATATTACTTATCTCGTCTAAAATAGATTGAAAAACAATTAGGTACATTGTTTACAATCACATGCGTAAGTAAATTTTTTGTAAGGAATCACGTAAGTGAATTTATTTGTTTTTGACAATAAAGAATTGACCTAATTTTACAAATATAATTTATCTCTTAAAAAAAAATCAATAACAATTGAGTTTTTTCAGTCAAATACGTCAGCAAAAAACAGCCGATTAATGCACTATTTTTCTGCATCACTGCAGAATAAGATCGTATATGGATATTCAAGAAATTTACATTTACAATTTTTTTTTATTATTTAATTTAACGTGCTTGTGACAGCTTCGGCCATTAGCACGAGGCACCGTGGATACAATTTTATATAAGGTACAATTACATATATTATTTATTAAGTTATTATATTATTTATTAAGTTTTCTAGCTTCAGGAATTGAATAGCTGTGATGATTTGGCTCTGGTTGTAAGTGTAGAACGCTTAGTGGAGATTGGCAATAGTGACAGATTGGCTTGGGTGTAGAATTCATAAGGTGACCATGTGTAAATCTTGTGTGGCCGATACGCAATCTTCTAGCAACAACCATCTCATTTCTAGTTATATCAGGGATAACGAACGGCTCAATCGTCTGATGTATTTGGTGTACAAATTTAGTGGATTGTTTCCAATAATTCTGCCAGTAATTTCGTACGAGTTTCTTTATACTAGTTTTTAGGTCACTGGCGATTTGTATATTACGTAGTGTACAATTGGATACAGCAGCTTCTTTAGCAAAGCGAATCCATATAATTGTGATATGGATGTCGTGGATGATAAGATTTTGGTAAGTGTCATGGATTTTTTCTATGAGAGGGTGATTAGTAAACAGATTATTGATGGACTGTATAGAGGCAAGGGAGTCTGTACAGATGGCAATATGTTGATTGGGTGCTGTGCAGATTTTGAAGGCTTGGTAAATAGCATAGAGTTCACCAGTGTAAACGCTGCATGTGGCAGGTATTTGACATGAACTAACGACTGTTTTTGTAGTATTAACTGCACAACCAACCCCCGTTTTGTTCTTTGATGCGTCAGTATAGAGGACCCGATCGAATTTCTTAAAATTAGGAATTTCTAGTAAGGATTTCCTAATCAAATCCTGGTTGGTATCTGCCTTACTAAACTTTGTAAGTGACAAATTAAATTTCGGTAAAGTTTTGTTTCAAGGAGAATTCTGCGGGTTAGGGAGAGGGTTAGTTAAGGATAAATTTATATGTGGTATTAAAGTTGAAAGTGGGAGGGCGATAGTTTGTATGCGTGGAGCAGGAGGGTGAGTACTAGTATAGTTGAGTAATGTCAGCAGTGTGTGTACTGGATTAAAAATGTTAGCTGAAGTAGAGGCAGCATAAGAAAGGAGGAGATATTGACGCCTAAGCCAAAGAGGAGGCTCGTTGGCTTCGAGGTAGAGGCTCTCAGCTGGACTGCTACGAAAAGCTCCTAAACGGAGGCGGATGGCAGTATTATGTACTGAATTAAGGGTTTGTAAGGATGTCTTGGATGCTGACATATATATAAAGCTGCCGTAATCGAGTTTAGAGCGAATAAGAGACCTATATACTTTTAATAGTGTACATTCGCTAGCGCCCAATTGGTAGTGGGAAAGTGTTTTGATAATATTTAAACGTTTCAGGCACTCTGCTCTAGTTTCCTGAATATGTTGTTTCCAAGAAAGTCGGGAGTCGAATATTAGTCCTAGAATTTTGCGGTATTCGACGACTGGGAGAGGGTGGTTATTCACTAAGATTTTAGGGCAATGATGAGTGTTTTTCTGGTGAATTTAATGAGTTGTGATTTTGTGGATGAGAGGGACAGGCCGATGGCAGTCAATCTATTTTGTAATAAGTTCACTGATGTTTGGAGAAGTTTGCAAGTAGTAGTGGTCGCAACACCATGGCAATAAATTACAAGGTCATTAGCATATGTAGTAAATTTACCTGGGGAGGAAAGACTGTGCATTTACAATTTATATACATATGTACTAGGTATTTAACTAAAAAAATATCTACTAGTTTGGTTTATAAACATTAGAGCATTTTATCAATCGCTGTAACGCTTGTCTCAAAATATATCGTATTGTTTTCCCGTTGAAGGATTAGCGGTATATTTGAAACTATTAATAGATAAACATGTATGGTGCCTATCTGTTACGGATGTTGGACACTAACATGGCTATTCTGACTTTGTTGACTGCTGCCCTGAAAAGTCCGGTAGTGGTTAGGTTAAACCATTTTCGCAGGTTATGCAGCCAGAATATTCTTCTCCGTCCTGGACCTCTTTTTCCATGCACTTTACCTTGAAGTATGGTCCGAAGTAGGTCATATCGTTGTTCATTGCGCATTTTATGGCCGAGGTATTCCAGTTTGCGACGTTTTAAGGTTACGACTAGTTCGCGGTCTTTACCCACTATATCTAGTTCTTCTTCGTTGGTAACTCTGTCCATCCAGGAAAGGGTTGAATTAGGTGCAGTTAATGTTAAGGGGATTAAAATGAATAAAATACAAAATTTGTGCGTGAGAAAATAATCGCTGGACATCTACTGAACATAGTCTAAAGCATTTGTCATTAGACGTAAAAGAAATAGTTAAAAATGTGGATGATGCTTTAATTGATAGAAGCGTAATCAAACAAGATCGTGTGAAAGAAATATGTTTACTTATAAAAACGCGAATATCGTCGATAAAGGATATATGCTTTATCGATGTAAAAATATCATATATCTGGGTGTGATACTCATGATAGAGTATGCAAAGAATGGGTTGATACTACTAAGAATTCAGTCAGAACCTCCACTTCGTCGCTATGCTTGCACAATGTGGTTTTCTCCTTCAGCTCCTTGAAAAACAAATCGGCCTTAATTTTATGCAATGTCTTTTACGCTGCTAAAACTTTTCGTTCATTTTTGTCGAGGGTCACATCTTTGAGTTTATTATCTAAGACATTGCATTTTTTTGCACGTATCTGATTGAGGTGAGCCAAACCTGTAGTTAAAGTTTACTTTGAAATATCGATAGTAGAAGTTGTAGGCAAATTTGGGTTTTTAGGATCGTTAACACTTTCTGGTTTCTAAAATTCTAAATAGAGTTGATGCATCTTCTTTATATTTAGATCGGAGATAAATAGATTCGACGGGATTTGTTTCTACTATAATGTAATTTAGGCCTTGGAAAGCTGTCGATGTGCATGTTTACATTTTTGAGTATTTCGTTAGATTTTCGATTGAGTCTATTCGTATGCTTTCCTTTGTTACTAGGTGGCGCTGCAATATCTCTATCACGAACAGTTTGAGCAATGAGATCTACATGTTTCCTGGATATGCCGTGGATTGAACCAAAAGCATGTCTACAAACTCGTTTGGATAGCTTACCCAGCTTTATAAGGTATTTGTGGGAACAAGTGCAGTCTTGCCTTTCATCAAGTTCTTTGAATATTAGTAGTTTGAATCACCCTCCCAAATAAGTGTTTTTCAAATATTTGTCGCCTATTTTGTTAAACTTTTGTAAGACAACTTTTCTTGTTTCTTCGTTCACATTCTGAAAAAACTTGTATCGGTAGTTGCAGTTCGATCCAGTTATTCTCGTTCCCTTCTGTATTCTTTTCCAGTTCGTATACATTTTTCCTTTGGCAACAGCTTTTTTTTCATATTTCTTTTTCACAGAATGGGGTTGGCACTTTTTCTATTTTTGGTTACAGGAACAACTGGGGGCACTTCCGCGGGCTTCATGTTGACAACAGGTTCAATGTGTTGTATTTTACAGAGGTATGTTTCTTCTTTGGATGCTTTCTGCTAGTTGAAGGTTCTGCCACATCACTATTAAAACAACTTCCATCAGAGCTTAGAGGTTCATAGTCTGGCTCAGTAGCGTTAAATGTATCTGGCTAGTATTAACTCATTTTTACACGAAATTAAATTTTTACACGAACAATTAAACGGCATAAAAACTCACGCCATGCAGTAATGATAGCGACTAATAAGTCAAAGACAATACATATCAGCTGTCCTGTCGGCCTAGCGTCAACAGAAGATGACCTTGCATACAACGAAAATCACCGAACATTCACAATTGTTTGGCGCAAAAAGGATGCAGGTCCGGAGCTGCACCCTTCTTTCACCAAAATGGTGAAGAGGCAGACCCATAAAGACGTATAATTTCTTTATTATTATCGGATCTTCATTGTTGACGGCACAATAAGAAGAAAAAGGAAAACCATATGGTAAGATTTTTGTCAAATGTTGATGTTTGCATATTAATTTATACATAAAAACTGTTATTTCAACTCAAAAAAAAACAAAATTAATAAACAATATCAAAAAATTCGAAATTCGGATTGGAGGGTTAATTCCTTGATTTTGAAAAATATTTTTATTTATTTATTTATTAATGCAATAACATTGTACTGTACTAACAAATACTATTTAGATATAGACATACATTTTCGTTAATATACCTGCCTAGTGAGTAACCAAATCAAAATTTGTTAAGTAGACTCATATAAACATTCCTATCGAGCAATAGTTTTTGCAAAGTAGGTTTTTACACTAACTTGCTGGTCTTTAATATACCTTTTAAATATTCAATTACCAACAGTCGTGTCTTTATCACCTAAATTGCAAGTTTTGATAGGGTACACAACATATAAATTTTTGTGCGCGATGTTTTCGGTTTTTAAAACTAGTTCAATTCTTAATACTCTAGAACAGTTATGAAACGTGGACTGTACCAATTTTATTAGTGTTCTGTGATTTTTAGTCCGATTATTTATTTATGTTATACAGAACTATCTTACTTTTTTGTATTGTAAGTTTTGTAGCCGTTCTATAAATTTGGTGATATTGGATTAAACAACTGTATTTGGTAAGTAAAAGCTTTCACAAATTTCTTAGGCGAGAAGTAAAAATTAATAAAGAAATAATCTGATACTACATTTTTTTTATATTTGTTAATAATTTGATATTTCAAAGGGCTAGAGTCTTCTTCTTCTTCTTCTTCTTCTTCTTCTTAGCCTTCTGTCGTCCATGTTTGGACATAGGCCTCTCCCAATTCCTTCCATCGGTCTCTATCCTGAGTAACATATTTCCAATTTGTTGGAGTTATTCTTTTAATATCATCAACCCATCTTATCTGTGGTCTTCCTCTTGGTCGTTTACTTTCGTAAGGTCTCCAATGTTGTATTGTAGTATTCCAACGTTGGTTTTTCTGTCTAGCAGTGTGGCACGCGAAGCTCCATTTAAGTTTGGCAATTTTTGTTGTTATGTTCTCGACTTGTTATGTTATGTAATGTTAAGGGCTAGGGTAGACTGAGGATAGGCTAGGTTTTTTATGAAAATATCTATACTTGGAATACTATAATTGGAATTTTCCGCATCCATTGGGTATTTAATATTGGTAAAACAATGCCATTTATGTATTTAAAAACAATATTTCCCTAACTTTTGCAAGAGTCGGTATTTCCCCGATTCTTCTTCTTAGGGTGCCTGTCCGTTCCGAACGTTGGCGATCATTCTGGCTATGACGACCTTGTTGGTTGCTGTGTACGGAATAGCTGTGTTGAGGTCTTTCTATACCATGCTCTCAGGTTAGCAAGCCAGGATATTCTTCTTCGTCCTTGGGCTCTTTTCTCTTCAATTTTACCCTGCAAAATGCATTGGAGTAGCTCGTATCTGCCTTGATTTCTCATAATATGTCCCAAGTACTCCAGCTTACGGCTCTTCACAATGTTGACCAAATACGCGGTTGTGTTCATCCTCCGCAGTACTTCTTCATTGGTGACTTTGTTTATCCATGGTATCTTAAGGATTCTTCTGTATAACCATAATTCAAACGCCTGAAGTTTTGATAGAGTTTCCGCCTTCAATGTCCACGTTTCTACTCCATACAGAAGCACTGAGTATACGTAACATTTAAGGAGCCTTATTTTTGATATCAGGGTGAGGTCATGGCTTTTGAACACAGAGCTCATAGCCAAGAATGCACTTTTGGCCTTTCCGATGCGACATTTAATCTCTTGGGTATTGTCTCATGACTAATTGATTATGGTTCCCAAGTAGTTGTATTGTGAGACACGTACAATTCTCATTTGGTTCACATACAGATTTGCTCCAGTTATGTTTTGTTTGCTGATGATCATTAGCTTGGTTTTGCTGGTGTTTATATCCAGTCCATAGGTTCTACTTGTTTCTGTTATTTTGTTCATTAAGTTTTGCAGCCCTTCTATGGTATTGGAAAACACTATTGTATCATCTGCATACCGCAGGTTATTAAGATTGACTCCATTTATTGAGATGCCTTCATCAATATCTTTTAGGGCCTCTTCAAAAATGTGCTCCGAGTACAGATTGAATATCAGTGGTGAATTATGCACCCCTGTCTCACTCCTCTTAAGATTTGGACCTGTTCTGTATATTCTCCATCTATTCGGAGTCCCGCCGCTGATTGATTCCAATACAGATTAGCTATAATTTTTAAGCCTCTTTCATCAATCCCTGCCCTCTTCAGCACTTCCAACATTTGTTCATGCCTGACTCTATCGAAAGCCTTCTTGTAGTCAATCAGGCATGCAAAAACATTACAGCTGACATCTCTACATTTCTGAAACAAGATCTGCACGCTAAATAAAGCTTCGCTCGTACCAACGGCGTTCACAAATCCAAACTGATTAGGCGCAATTTGTTCCTCGCATTTCTGGTAAATTCTTTTGTGGATGACCTTTAAAAACAACTTTAGCAGATGGCTCATTAGGCTTATTGTTCTATAATCTTCACAAACTTTTGCACCTGGTTTTTTGGGCAATGGTAGGAACTCCGATTTGAGCCACTCTACTGGTATTTTTCCTGCCTTGTATATTTCCTTAAATATATCAGTTATTATTTTTATTTGTTCTGTATCTAATAGCTTCAGCAGTTTTGCAGGAATTTCATCAAGTCTCGGTGTCTTTCCATCCTTCATTTGTCTGACGGCTGCCGTTATTTCTTCTGGTAGGATTTCGGGACCTAAATTTTCTTCAACGGTGGGCTCTTGTACTGTTCTAAGGTCATGGAAAAGTTTCCCCAAGTATTCTTCCCATACTTTTTTTTTATCTTCTTTGGTTATGGCAAGATTGCCTTCATTATCTGTTATTTTTTCCGTTGTTGCGTTTTCGATACTTTCCAGCTATTTCCTTCACCTTTGAACATTGAAGTTATCATATCGACTATGATACTCTTCTATTTCTTGACATTGTTCTGTTTTTTGTTTCACTTTGGCTTCTCTTATTTTTCTTCTAACGATTGTATGTATTCTCTTATATTCTTGGAGATTTTCTTTGTTTTTTTTCTCTGATCCATAAGCTCAAGTATTTCATCGGTCGTCCACGATTTGCATTTCTCTGTGTCTTTCTTCAGGTGTTGTTCTTTTATTTCTCTCACTGTTTCTTGTATGATGGTCAGACTTTCCTCTATAGTTTCTGCATTTTGGCATGTTAGCACCCTTGTATTGAGGTTTCCACTCACCTTCAGTCGAACATTGGGATCTTTCAGTTTTCTAAAATCATACTTCTTCATCGACTTACTTGAAACCTTCTTCATTCTGACTTTGAAATTACCTACAACTGGTACATGATCAGAATTTATGTCTGCCCCTGGGTATGTTTTGACAGATGTGCAGCTGTTCCTATACCTCTTATTTACTAGAATGTAATCAATCTGATTTCTTACAATCTTTCCCACAGTATCCTGTGGGGATTTCCAGGTGTACAGTTTCCTTGGGTGTAGCTTAAACCAGGTGTTCATTATTACTAATTTATTTGCCTCCGCAAAAATCTCCAATGTATCACTCCGATCATTCCGGTTTCCTAGACCAAATGGTCCAACTGCAGATGATGTTTTGCTGGCTCCAACTTTGGCGTTGAAATCACCCATAACAATTGTTAGGTCTTGCTTTTTTAACCTTGTCAGGACTTGATTAATGCTATGGTATAGTTCTCCTATCTCTTCTTCTGCTCCTTCTGTTGTAGGTGCATATACTTGAATTATATTAATGTCTATTGATCTTGTTGTAGTTGTATAAGCATCACTCTTGCTGAGATTGGGATGAAGTTGTCAACAGATTGTGCCACTTCTTTTGTCAATATAATGCCGACACCTAATTCATGTTTGCCGTTATCTGTCTCAGAATAGTAAACGCGGTGTTCCCCGATATTTGCGGTTCCTGAACCTGGCCAACGCATTTCGCTTATTCCCATAATATTTAATTTCATGTGTGCCATTTCTCGTATTGCATTATGGATTTTACCTTCCTGTGCCATGGTTTTCACGTTCCATTTGCCTATTCTGATGTCTTCTTTGCATTTTAATCTTTTTGTTATACTTCCCCGATCACCGGGGTAATTCCAACAGACGTTTGGGGTAATGCTGACAATACTAATGATAAGAAAATAATGAGACAACTGATGGTATCGCTACATACCAAAACATTAAATGCTTAAACGAAAATAAGATAAGCAGATACATAAGTGGATATATTAAAAACCAAAAGTTGTTTCTACAACAAAGAACTTGAGTCATAGAACAAAAGCCACACTGATAGTTTTTAGGGCAATCATACCCACTGAAGTCAGCGTGAGCCCATTGTCCACAAAACACACATCTGTACCATAGTTCAGTTTTTACACAAAACTCACTACAAACCAAACACATTTTAGTGTTTTCGGAAAACAAATCAAAACTGTCATTAAATTCGTTGTCATCACATATTTTTGATTCATCTACATCTTCTTCGGAAGACGATTCTTCAAAATTAGTTTTTGTTCAATTTTAATTGGGATTTATTTTCAACTTTTAATTGTTTAGTTTTTTTCACTCTTCAACATTTTTAGCTTCAGATTGGGTTGACCTTTGGATCCTGTATAACTTTTTCTAGTCTACGCTTGGCTTTTAAGTTCCTAATTTCTTTTTTCTTCTTTGTGTCTTCCAAAACTGTTTTCATAGGGGTGCCAGTCATAGTTACAAAGTGTTTTCTGGAATTTTTTGGATTTTTGTTTATCATCATTAAATGATTTTGGAACAAGTGATACTGATTCCAAAATATCTTTGAAATCACACAGATTCTCAGAGGATTTTGGACAAGAATTTGGTACAACATTCGTTTTCGAACTGCCGGGTAAGGGATTTTCATAAATCCCACTAAAATTTAAGCATCTAAGCTAGTTGTTGTCTTGGTTCTACATTTCTGTACCGTATCTTTTGGATTATGTTTTAAAATCTGATAAGTTTTGACACAAGTCTCGTTAGCGCTTGCAAGCTCTCCAGTACCATTATAATTTTGTTCATGAAGACTTGCGCCAAGTGCTGGTTCATAAACATTTTCAGAGTGAACTGAGAAATGACGACTGGAGTTTGAGTGTCGTTTTCAGTGACAAAGTCTATATAAGAAAATTTTTCAGGGTTGTACAGTAAGATCCCTGAAGCACTAAACCCTAAAACTCCTTTATCCATCGTTGCGACTTTCAGTAAGCTTCATTAAATGTAGATGCTATGTCATATATAAAAATCTTCTGAAATTGGTTTTCCTTCAAGAACCTGTCATACTGTATGTTGAATGCTTTCTTTAGGAAGCCATAAAACGATAAATTTAAAGGCTGTAGTTTATGTGATGTGTGAGCTGGTATTGATACAACAGGTATATAATTAGATCTACAATAATCATAACTATCAAGAGAGATGTGACTCCCATTGAGGTCCAGGCCTCTTTGTATCAGTATATTAAGTGAAAAAAGACTTTCACGCGTTCCTAGGCCTTTACGAAAACCAAATTGTGTATCATTAACGTCTATGTTCAGTTTGTGATATATTCGACTATGACTTTTAGTAGTAACTTTAGCACATGAGACATCAAGCTAATGGTGCGGTAATCGCTGCATTCTCTTGCGTTTTTCTTTTTGGAGAGACAAATAAAAATCGAGGTTAACCACTCTTTGGGTAATACGCCTAAACTATAAATTTGGTTCAAGAATTTTTTTTTTATTTATTAACACTTGCGCGGTGTTTGTATACTACTATCTGGTCACAAATGACCAATTATCAGTTATTTTCTGACCTAACATAATAACAGCAAATACTTAAATCTAAGGGCTTACCCTATGGCTTACTCTTATTTTATCTATTAAATAATGCACTACAACTAGCATGCAATAACTTCACAGCACTATACTCTGCTTTTTACACTAAACTGTTACACATTTACACTAGCTCAAATGGTTTTGTCCTTATGAGTCTTCTCTTTAGTTCAGTGTTGTCAAGAAGCTGGATTGCCTCGACATTCACATGACTATGCAGCCTCTGCTCGTGACTTGCTGCTGTTCTCTTGATTATTTCGATCACAGTTTCCATACCCAGGTCCTGGTGGAGGTTGCTGTTACGGATATACCAAGGAGCATCAACAATGTTTCTCAGTACTTTATTTTGAAATCTCTGGATAATAAGTAGATTACTAGCTTTGGTACAGCCCCAGAGTTGGCACCCATATACCCATACTGGCCTCAGTACTTGCTTGTAGATGGATAATTTATTATGAATTGACAATGTTGAATTTTTTCCAATCAGCCAATACAAATTCTTATATCTAATATCAAGCTCCCCTCTTTTCTTTTTGACATGGACTTTCCAGCGCAGCTTCGCGTCTAGGGTGATGCCCAAGTATTTTGCTGATGTTGTATAAGGAATTCGGGTATCATTTATTCTAACTGGGAAATTTTCTATTTTTTTATTTGTAAAGTTAATGTGTGCAGATTTAGTCTCATTTAATTTTATTCGCCATTTTCTGGTCCAGTTATGTATTTTATTTACTGATAGTTGCAATTTATCAGTCGCTTCTTCACTAGTGTCTCCTATCGCTAGTATGGCTGTATCATCCGCGAAGGTGGCAATAGTATTTTGTTCTAGCTCTGTAATGTCACACGTATACAATAGGTACAGGACCGGACCTAAGACACTTCCTTGTGGCACGCCAGCTTTGATCTCCTTTAAGTCGGTGTACACTTCTTCTTGTTTTACTCTGAAATATCTATTCGCAATGTATGATTAAAAGATTTCTGAATACTGTTTAGGCATGAACGTTCTTAGTTTATAGTTTAAACCGTCATGCCAGACTTTATCAAACGCCTGTGCTACATCCAAGAAGATTGTAGAGCAGACTTTATTTTCTTCTAATGATTTTTCTATTATATTCGTTATTCTGTGAACTTGATCTATAGTGGAATGTTGATTTCTGAAACCAAATTGATGATTTGGTATAAGATTTTTTCTTTCTATTATTGGTTTTAATCTTTTTAATAGAAGTTTTTCAAATAGTTTTGACATCACCGGAAGGAGGGATATTGGTCGATAGGATGTCACTTCATTAGGAGATTTACCGGGTTTGGCGATCATAATTACTTCGGTTACTTTCCAGAGTCTGGGAACATATCTCAATCTAAAAGCAGCATTTATTAGGTGTGTCAGCTTAACTATGGCTTTTCTTGGTAGATTTTTTATTAATTCTCCTGTTATGAGATCATATCCTGGAGCTTTCTTAGGATTTATATTCTCTTTTATCTCTGTTGATACTTCTCTAAGTGATGTCAATGTTATTCTTTCGTCAGTTTGGAATGGTTCTTCCCATTTCAGTTCTTCACTATCATTGTCGTTGAGTTTGAACGTGCTTTCTAAATGATCTGCAAATCGTTCTGCTTTCTGTTCGTTACTTCTAGCCCAGTTGCCGTTTTCCAACTTGATAGGAGGGGAATGAATAATTGGTCTCTTCAATCTTTTTGTTGCCTTCCATAAAGAATAATCTGTGTTCTGGTCAGCTGTTAAATTATTTAAAAAATAATTAATTGTTGAATTTTTTATATTCTGTATCTCCCTTTTTAGTTTTTGTGTAGCATTATTCAGGAAGCCATAAAACGATAAATTTTAAGGCTGTAGTTTATGTGATGTGTGAGCTGGTATTGAGACAACAGGTATATGATTAGATCTACAATAATCATAACTATCAAGAGAGATATGACTCCCATTAAGGTTCAGGCCTCTTTGTATCAGTATATTAAGTGAAAAAAGACCTTCACGCGTTCCTAGGCCTTTACGAAAACCAAATTGTGTATCATTAACTTCTATGTCCGGTTTGTGATATATTCGGTTATGAATGACTTTTAGTAGTAACTTTAGCACATGAGACATCAAGCTAATGGTGCGGTAATCGCTGCATTCTCTTGCGTTTTTCTTTTTGGAGAGACAAATAAAAATCGACGTTAACCACTCTTTGGGTAATATGCCTAAACTATAAATTTGGTTCAAGAACACTAAAACACCAATGTGCTTCTCATCTAGAATTTTTAGGATTTCTATAGAAAGCATAACAGGTCCAGGGCTTTTCCCACTCTTGATTTTGTTTTATTTATTTATTTATTTTAGTTTATTTTATTTATTTTTGAAGGTCTTCGATCACTTTGCATTTCTCTTTAAAGTTTTTTCTTTTGCCTGCTTTATTATCTTCCTGATCTTGTGGTTTATCTCTCTAGAATTTATTGTTGTATTTGTTTTTAAATTGTCTCCGTTGTTCCATCATAATTAGTATCTCTTCATTCGTTCATTCAGTTTTCTTTTCTCCTTGCGGAAGTCTTTAGTATTTTCTTAACAGTGTTCAATTTGCTGCAGTTCATATGCAGTTCATGTTGGAGGCATTCTTTTACTTTAGGTTCTTTAGGTTTTCTTGATGTCTCTTAATATTTTTAAGGGTGAGTGTAATCTTGGCGATAAGTGGATTGTGATCTGAGGCTACGTCTTATATAGGATATGCTTTCACGGCTTTAACGGCGTTACGGTCTCTTTCATTGATCATAATGCTATTCTATCTGGATCCTGACTACTTAATATTGTTCTGAAGCTATTTTCTTGTGGCATAAATATTTCCTGACTACTTTCTCCGATGTATCCGAGGGCGATCGCCATGTATACAGTCGTCTGTTTGGTAACTTGAAAAATGTGTTTGTAATATAGTCTAGGCGGGATCTGTTTTGGATTGGAAATTTTCGAGGGATGCTATTTTTTTGCTGGAATCCCTTCAGGATATGCCCAGTATCGATAATCACGATATGCGCCAGTCGCAAACCCTGTGCTAAATTTTTTATTTAACAAAATCTGAAAACAATTGAAAATTTCTCATTTTTTTGCTCTCTATTTTCATTTATAATTCGAAAAATATTGATCTTAGAGAAAAAATTATAGTAGTTAAAAGTTTCGTTATTAAATTTTACACAATATTTTGTTAGCTAGAAATTGAAAATTTAATGGTTATTGTTGAAAAATTAGCAATAATTGGAAAAAAAAGTACAAAAAAATGAAGTTAATCCTTTAAATGTTTTCGACTTTCTAAACTTGACTTATAAGTTCCATATTCCGCCTAGAAAAACTTTTTAATATGTTTAAAACGTGTGCTAAATTTTGTTAAGATCGGTCGGATAGGTTTTGCATAATAATTTTGCAATCCAGCCTACTGGAAAAAAATCGCAAATTTTCAAATTCATAGTATTCCCTAAATAAGGCCTTCAGATAGTTGCAATTTTTTTTACATATAAAGGAAGTCTCACACTTTCAAACGCTTTTTGTAAAATTTAAATCGGTTTACTAGGAAAGCCTATAAATTTTTTAAAATTATAAACATTTTTTAGGCTTATAAACAAATTAAATAACTTTACGAGCTTTAAACATATCAATTTCAAAATGTATACACTTAAAGAACATTAAAAGACGCTTCTTTTAAGAAACCAAAAGATACATTCGGCTTACTGGTTGCCGAGATATTGAAGGTCAAAGTTGGTATACATTTGCCGTGTAACCATAAGTGATAGAGGGCTCGTTTTTAAACAAATACCCTCGTCTTGCCAAATACTTTTTATATGAAAAGTTTTACGTAATGCGCTTCATGGCAACATTCATAAAAAAGACAAATAAAAAACCGTTTTCGCGTAAAATGTCGCTCGGAATCCATGAGAGGTGGTGGTGAGGGACATTCACTTCAAATGTGAATCTGCGAGTATCAAGTAGGGGACCATCACTTTGTTTAATTTCGGGTTTTGAAATATAAACAAAAGTAAAGTGCTCCAAAATCTGTAAGGGCTTGTAAAGTAAATTGTTACTTTTAGTAAACAAATATGTATTTATAAATTGTTAATAAATAATTTGAATTGTTAAAACGAAGGAAATTTTTTTTTGTAAAAATCAAACATTTTAAAATAATTAACATTAAAAATAATTTATTTCTGCAGTTTTATCATAATAATGACATTATTTGATTTGAGAATATATTTTGATTCGAAAGTGACGTGTATATTGTATATTGACGTGTTATTATACTGCTGTGTAATGCTCGAAATTGTTTTTTTTTGAGCTTGCAATTTATACATTGAAGTAAATTGTTACTTTTAGTAAACAAATATGTATTTATAAATTGCTAATAAATAATTTAAATTGTTAAAACAAAGGCGAATGAAACAAAAATTTTCTTTTCATAAATAATCTTTATTTTGACTCAATCTTCAATAATTTTTTTAAGTCTTTTTCTTTTTCTGGAAGGACAAGAATCTTCAGGTTTTATTTCTTCCTCAAAACCTTCATTTTCCATTTCAATATCTTCATCCTCGATCTGTAAATTTAATGTTTCTTCTCCTTTATCTGTAGCTATATCTTGTGCCTCCAAAAAATCTAAGGAATCCATCGACTCCATATCCATATCTCGTTCAACTTCTTCCAATATTTTATTGTGATCAATATTTTTACATGTTTGACCATTGCAGTGAAGACAATAGTCAGAACATTTGAGACCATGTTTGATACAACTGCATGTTTTTGTACAAAGTTTTTTACATTTGCAACTAATATTTCTGAATAATCAGTCAGGTAGTAATACTTGCTCAGTTTTTATTGGCTCAAGACCATTTTGAGTTAGTTCCCACCCCCACTCAGTAGCATTCAGGTTATTTCCAAGCCACTGCTGTACTTGGAAATATACACGAAGCGAGTGTTGCTCAGCTGCAGATTGTGTAGGTGGCAGCATGGACAATTGAAAATTTTTATTTTTGCAACCTTTTTTAAAGCACAAGTAGCGAATTTTATTCAATGTAAAATCGCACTTTGAGTGGCCCATATACAATGCCGATATAATTTTGCATCTGCTGCGTTTAATTTCTTCCTTAGTTGTACTTTTTTCATTAAAAATGGTTGCTTCTTGCCATATATAATTATTTGTTGAAACCAATTTAACAATTTTGCTTTTTCCTTGATAAAAAAATGCAGAGGTTGTATCACAACCAGAAAATGCGTGTAAAAAGCCCACTAAATTTTTTAACGAAGATTTCGTAGATTCACTTATTTTAAGTGCATTATTGAAAGAGTTGTAGTAATAAATTTCTTCCGATTTTTTTCCTTTGCTAGGTTTCCAGAAAAAAATATTTTTATTTTCAGTTACTTTTTGTAAAAATATTACCAGAACATCAATACCCTCTGCAATTATAAAAACTGGCTTGTTATCTGAGGCTAATATATACTTGATACTCGCCGATTCAAATTTGAAGTGAATGTCCCTCATCACCACCTCTCATGCATTCCGAGCGACATATTACGCGAAAACGGTTTTTATTTGTCTTTTTTATGGATATTGCCATAAAGCGCATTACGTTAAACTTTTCATATAAAAAGTATTTGACAAGACGAGGGTATTTGTTTAAAAACGAGCCCTCTATCACTTATGGTTACACGGCAAATGTATACCAACTTTGACCTTCAATATCTCGGTAACCAGTAAGCCGAATGTATCTTTTGGTTTCTTAAAAGAAGCGTCTTTTAATGTTCTTTAAGTGTATACATTTTGAAATTGATATGTATAAAGCTCGTAAAGTTATTTAATTTGTTTATAAGCCTAAAAAATGTTTATAATTTAAAAAAAATTTATAGGCTTTCCTAGTAAACCGACTGGAATTTTACAAAAAGCGTTTGAAAGTGTGAGACTTCCTCTATATGTAAAAAAAATGCAACTATCTGAAGGCCTTATTTAGGGCATACTATGAATTTGAAAATTTTTAACTACTTATAATTTTTTCTCTAAGATCAATATTTTTTCGAATTATAAATGAAAATAGGAGCAAAAAAATGAGAAATTTTCAATTGTTTTCAGATTTTGTTAAATAAAAAATTTAGCAGAGGGTTTGCGACTGCGCATATCGTGATTATCGATACTGGGCATATCCTGAAGGGATTCCAGCAAAAAAATAGCTTCCCTCGAAAATTTCCATTATGGTCTGAATTTCTACAGATGCCGCCTAGTCTAATAATCAAGTTCTGCTCTTGACAGAATTGTAACAGATGGTCTCCTCTCTCGTTTAGATTTCCTAGACCCTAGTTTCCTATACACTTTCCGCTTTGTCCCTTTCCAATCTTTGCATTGAGATCACCTACGACTATCGTGATTTCTCTTTTCTTCGTTAGTCTAAGTGCCTCTTCGATATCTTGGTAAAATAATTTGACTTCTTCTAATTCTAATTTTAATTTAGAAACTCTCAAATTAAAGATTGTTTAAAAGAACAAAGCAAAATCAACTGTATATCTTTTATTCAAGGATATTCAAGGATTTGTCATCAGCTATCCCTCATATACCTTTTAAAACATTCAAAAACCTGTAAATCTAGACATGGGTATTATGGTCAAACTATTTATATTCTATTATGGCACGACTATCGATATTGTTTCCTTTTTTTTTTCAATGCACATTAAATTTATTATTTAGGATTTATCTCTCGGTGACTAATAGCAACTACTTTATTGAGTAATGACAAACTGTTTACCTTTGTACATTTATAGCTTTTTTATCACCTATCGTGTTGCTCGTGTAGTTTTTAAATAACCAAATCGCAGTAATGACCTCAACGAGCAATATTCTGCACACATATATAAATATATATATATATATATATAATATATATATATATATATATATATATATATATATATATATATATATATATATATATATATATATATATTGTTATGATTTTGTATTTTTGATTTTAATTTATTTACTTGAAACAATCACAAAAATATACTTTCTCGTTATCAATGTCCTAAAAATAAACTTCTGATATTTCTTATGTTCAGTGAGTTCAAAGTTTTCTAGTTGTATTTATCGGGATAGGAAAAACAAAGGATAATAATAAAAAGTATAATACATAAAATACAGATATTTTTTATTTTATAAAAAAAAAAAAACAATTATTAAATTTGCCGTTATCTTTTCAATCAGCGAATATGCATGTAATGAAATTAATACAAAAAGAAAATTTTAATTCTTATTTTCTTCTTGAGACAAAACAATTTGAAACTAATTTAAATTTGGATACCTTTATAAACTTTTATCTTCCTTATATTTAAAAAATCTATTTTATTATGGAAACAAAACTTTAAAAACATTTGATAAATGTAAAAAGGTCTAATCATGCTTTAAACTGGTAACAACAATGAGGTAAACAAATCGCATTTAAGATTTACACACCTTTCAACTTGAAAAAGGAAAATATCTGACCTTTCTTCCCTGGATTGTTTTAGGACCACACAAAGAATTGTCCACCTTCCACAGCAATGTGTTCTTCCACCTTGCGCCTCGGCTTCTTGTTTCAGTATCTGCTCCTTCAGCCAATTTAACTGACTTAATTTAACCTCCTGACTCAATTCTCCAACACTTAACACACGAAAATCACTTCTTCAAACATTCATATAACTTCTTCGTGACCAAGGATCTCTTTTCTCACCTGGTGCCACAACTATTTAACACGTATTCCAGAAACTGCACACTTTAGATTCAAGGATTTCTTTACATCGACTTGCAATCTACTTCTTCCACAATTCTGCTAACAAGACTGGTAACTTTATCCACTTAACAATGCCGGCCTCCAACTCACGAACACACCGCCTGTCGAGACGCAACCTTTCTTTTCGATCACTCAAACATCACTGTCTTCTCGAACCAACAAAAACTCTATCAACCCTCGGTCTGTCGATTTCCCCTTCCAAAAAGATCGTCTCATCACAAAATCCAAATTTGTTTACCACACTTGTTGGAATGCTAATTACCGTTTTCAAGCAAGGAACTTTAATCTTTTAACAATGGTCATTTCCTTGTAAACAAATAATTTTTATACATTTCAAAGATTTTTGCCTTAGTCATAATAGAAGATTTATACAACACAATACCGGACTAATCCTTCAGGTAACAGCTTATTTTCTATAATGTACAAATGGTTTGTCAATAACTCGTTTAGAATGGCTTAGTTCTTTATAAGTCATAAAATTTCGGTACTAATCTATCTATTTACAAATATACAAACTTTCTATCTTAAAATTAATACATATTTTGTCTTCAGATTTCTTAAAAACTTACTTCCGATGGATTCCTTAATTATTTTTGTTCCTTCCGCGTTTGTGGAAGAAGAAGTATAATAATATATATATATATACATATATATATTATATATATATATATATATATATATATATATACATATATATATATATATATATATATATATATATATATATATATATATATATATATATATATATACTTCTTTGGAGGGTAACTTTCGGGAAAGCGTCAAAACAAGGATCAGCTAGAGATGGTATAAGCCAGTTTGGTGTAGAACTTTATTCTAAATGTGAAATTTTCGGTGATATGTTGTCACCTTCATCAGCACCTAAATGGAAAACCTATTTTAGTACAAGTGGTGGAAATTAACATTTAAAACCTACATTGAAAATGTTCAGTTGGTCCTAGAGGTGAAGAACACTGTCACAAACATGTTAAAAATATTAAAAAATACATTTAAAATTTTGAATAAAAACATTACAACACAACAGGGTATTATTTAAAATACAAACACAACAAAAATCTAAAAATTACAACCTACACAGAAACTGCAACTTCATGTTAAAGGTAGAAAAGAAGAATTATTCTTCTTTTTTGATGAAATATTTCTGACTTCTGTCAATATTCTGGTGTCATATGCAACGAGGTTATAATTTTCACGTTAGAACCTCATGGATATGGAAAGAAAAAACCCCAGGATACACAATCAGCAGGGAAATGGAGTCTTTTCTCAAGTACAGGTAGGCAATCTATGCATGTTATGATAAGTTCCCTACATTCTCCAGTTTGTTACATCTTGTCAAGTCCTGTTGAAGTAGAAAGGAATAAATACAACTTAAGTTTTCAACATCTTTCTTACAGTTCAGAGAAGAACTGCAGTTATGGATGTAGCACATTTCTATGAAGTTTCTCTTAAATTGGTTGTCAACCCTCTTTAGTACTTGCACATTTTCATAGTTAGCAATGTGTCCAGTATTCTTAATATGTCGGCTAAAGGCTGTGCAGGTGGGTTTCCTCACTACATCACTCTTGTGCAAAGCTAGTCTTTTTGAGAGTTTCTGGCTGGTTTGACCGACATACACTTCTGAACAGGAACCACATGGAATAGAATACACTACATTGAAGTTATCCAGTTTTTTAACTCTTTCTGTCAGGTGAGTAAAGTATGTCCCTAATCTTTTGTACACTGAATTTGCTATCACTATGTTGAACTGTCTGAAAAGGTTTGTGAACTGTGGTGATAAACCTCTGATGTAAGGTAATCTCCCATAGAAAACTTCTACTGTTTCTCCTTCTAATGTTTGTCTTTGGTGTGTTCTAACTGTTGGCATATCTTGGAATATCAATTTATTAAGAAGCATCTTAGGGTAGTGATTTTTTCTAAGAATCTCATATAATAATTTGATGTTCTTATTGTAGTTAGAAGGGTGACAAATTCTTTTTATTCTGTTTTTCAGACCTTTGATGATGTTAATCTTCTGTTCGTCTGGATGATACGAGTGAAAAGGCACATATCTACCTGAGAATGTTTTCTTTCTGTACCAATCCAACCTTACTGTGTTGTCCTCATGTCTGGTTACATGGGTGTCGAGGAATGGAACACTATTATTCTCTTCTGTTTCAACAGTGAATTGTGAAGGTTTTCCATTTAGGTGCTGATGAAGGTGACAACATATCACCGAAAATTTCACATTTAGAATAAAGTTCTACACCAAACTGGCTTATACCATCTCTAGCTGATCCTTGTTTTTGACGCTTTCCCCGAAAGTTACCCTCCAAAGAATTGTATTCTTAGCGTCGTTATACAAACTCTATTTACATATATATATATATATATATATATATATATATATATATATATATATATATATATATATATATATATAGATATATATATATATATATATATATATATATATATATATATATATAATATATATATATATATATGTAAATATAAATTAAGAATATATATATATATATATATATATATATATATATATATTCTTTCTAAGAATATATATATATATATATATATATATATATATATATATTATTTTTGGGGCACATGAATTTATCCTTATCATGTTTAGTAATACCTACACACTCTTCATGTACGTATTAGGCACATGTAAGACATAACCACATATCAACCTGGCGGTCTTCATTACATAC
This sequence comes from Diabrotica balteata, assembly GCA_918026665.1. Taxonomy (NCBI): domain Eukaryota; kingdom Metazoa; phylum Arthropoda; class Insecta; order Coleoptera; family Chrysomelidae; genus Diabrotica; species Diabrotica balteata. The sequence goes on along the minus strand of OU898283.1, from coordinate 17,787,009 downwards.
ATGACAGAACCATAATTCACTACTTTTTAAAGTTTTGTATATTTTCTTTTCTTTATTTTTTTTTGTTGAAATTGTCTTTTTCTTTTTGATGTTGATGTTTGATGATTTTGATGTGATGTTGAGTTATCAAAAAATTTAAAACCTCCTGAACCCAAAAAGACTGATAACTTTTGAATACTGCTTTATCCATAGGCTGTAGTTTATGCGTGGTTTTACTTGGAAGACAAAATAAAGCAACACCATAATTTTCCTCAGCTTCAATAATACTTATGTCCAGATGTGATTTTACACCATCGAATATCAGGAGTGTGGGTCCTGTATTCTTATACTTTGCAAAATATCCTAGCCATAAAATAAACGCCTCATTTGTCATGCACCCTTTCTGTGTCACCATTACAGTTGATCTTGTGGTAGATGATCATTCCATTCAGGCTTTAATCTCTTTCCTTTGAAAAGAATGAACGATGGGATGGCTTGTCCTAGGGCATTTACACAACCCACAATACTAATATTTTCACCGTGCTCAGGCGCTGTCAAGTGGATACGTCTAGAACCTTTCTTGGCCAATACGGTTTGCTGATCGTTAGATGGCAACCTTTCTCGTCCATATTGTATACGTTTCCAGGTTTATCAAACAATTCCAATTTAATGAATACTTCCTCCAATTTCTTAAAATTATCCTTTACAATAGAGGTGTGCTTATTAGTTCTTTTAGACGAACTAGTTCAACAGAACTATTTCACAAAAATGAACTAGTTCAGTGAACTAGTTCGCGAAAGAACTATTTGTAGGACCGACATCGAAATCCAACCCTAACAGAACTGGTTGCCAGATGTCTCGTCTCAATCATCACACAAGCTCGGCGGTGGCCGCCCGTTTACTTCGGTTTTCAGTCAGTCTTTCACTAGTTCACTACCGTACAAGTAGTTCGGAACTATTTCTATCTTTCAGTCAGTCTTTCACTAGTTCACTACCGTACAAGTAGTTCGGAACTATTTCTTTCGATCGTATGTTTAGGTTTAAATGGTTTAAATTATTATGATTAGTTATTTTTTATGTGCAAAAAATTATTAAGATTTGTTTTTTATTAACCGTTTTAAATATAAATATGGTTCAAGTATGATTTATTTTTATATTTACGTATATTTAAATTAATAGGTATTTATAATTAGGTTATTTCTAAAAGAACCTTTACAAAAAAAAATAGTGAATTTTCTAGGAACATTAAATAATTCATTTTCATTCTCACTTTTACATAAAATTATATTTTATGTAAATGCCTCAATCATTTTAACCACAACTAAAATTTTTATTTCAAAATTACAATACAAGAAACAACACAGCATGGCAACATCCAAGCCAATACATGGGCGTAAGATCCAAACCATTATGACATTAAGATAAGACCTTATGGTTTTGTCACATTCATAAGAATTATGAATCTGTTATCTGAGGCTAATCGACATTTTTTTTTAAACTAGTTAGTCCATCCATTCACAAAATAATAAATATATGTTCTAATTCATTCATTCATTATTTTCTTCTTTAGAAGTCGAGACATAATTTATAATGCAAATCGTTCGCAGTGAACTAGTTCTATGAAAATTAATGAACTAGTTCAATTAGTTCAGTTGAAAGAATCGTTCATTAGAACTATTTCGATGGTGAACTACACATCCCTACTTTACAATAAATTTACTCATTCTGTGCTCTTGCTGGATTCATTTGATGAGCCTTCCTTCTGACCACATCGGGATGTCTTGAAAAGAATACTTTCAGTTATTTCCTTCCTGTTAATTTAGATGTATCAAAAAAAGAATAAGGAATGTTCATTATCATAGCATACGAAAATACACTTCTTCTTCTGTGACCTTCATAAAATATTATAGTATATTTTCAAAGCCTCTCTGTACATTTGCAAATACTTCCAATGTCAATAATCAGCATTCTGTCACAATTCGTCGCAACTCTTCAAAATCTGCAGGCGGAGTGGGTGGCGTATATTTTTAATTTTAGGTGTCCTCACAAAAAATTCAAAGGCGAGAGATCCGGTGATCTGGCCGACCACCCTATTGGACCCCTTCTGCCAATCCAACGTCCTAGAAAACTGTGATTCAAAAATTATCTTACGCGTATATCATAATGTGGGGTGCCCTGTCCTTTTGGAAAGTCAGTTTATTCGCTAAAAGATTATTATCAGATTCCAAGGTGTCAGTAATCAGCAGGTCAATAACGTCTTCTAGCAAATTTAAATAGGTTGTTCCGTTGAGATTTCGTTCATGAAATTATGGCCCAATAACGTGATAATGTCAACCCATACGTTTAATTTCTGAGGTGTTTGTGTATGTGTCTCCATAAATAAATGAGGATTACTGTTACTCCAATAATGTCAATTATGTCTATTAACTGTCGATGTTGGTTATTATTTATAATTTTACTAACTTCTTTACAAAATTTAAGCCGACGATAGCGACAATAGTGAAAACAAATATTCGAGTATAAAACCGCATTGGCAGTTCCGTTAAGAGCGTAGGCGCAAAATTTCGGGCCAATGCTTTTTAAATGCATTCATTTTTTTCGAATCCTGAGAAAACTAATAAATATTTTTGAAAAATTTAAACGAAGAATGAAAGATTACATTATTACCGAGGGCCGAAAGTCTATTAGAATAAACAAAAAGTTTTTTTTAATGAGAAATTAGAAACTAAAAATTACACTAAATTTTCTCTACTTTTTCACCCCTGTAACTTATTACAACAAACATTATAGAAGTTTTCAGGGACTTTGGGCCCTCATTAATAATGTAATATTTTATTCTGCGTTTAAATTTTTTAGAAATACTTATTATTATATATTATATATTCAAAGAGTTACTGAATAACTGGTGTTTTAATTAAAATGGCATGTTCTTTGTTGCAAATTATTTGTATTATTCTCTGAACAATTTTATAAATAGAAAATTTTCACTACAATTGAAATGTTGCCCACCTGCAATATTTAAATGATTCACAAGTAAAACAGTACTTTAGATGGTCCAACATATGTTAACATCATTAAGTAAGGTTTTATTTACACCATTGTTTTCACCTTAAAATGAGTACAATGGAAATTACCAGTTTTAATACCTTAAACATATTGTTTAGTCCAAAAATGTCAGTATATATAGTTAGAAGTATTTCCAAATTTACTTAATGGACACATATTATTATTGGAGATCAGAATAATCAACGCTTTAAATCTGTTTGCGGTCTAACTATTTAATATGTTGCGTTTCCGATGTTTTTCATATATTTCTGTCATTAGATTTTTCTTATTGATTTAAGCTTATTGCATTGTAATATTTTACTTTTTTGTTTCATTTTTTGGAGAATGATTATGACTTTATAATTTTATAATTGGATGGAGTTATGCCACCACCATACAGTTTTAAGAAAATGAACAATAAAAGATTATAATCGTTTGGTGCAAGATTTAAAATCGAAATTTTGGGGTTAAAACAAGGTAATATCGGTATCCCAATAGATTTATAAAAAAAATGATAATTGTGAGTCCATCACCATCCTTTGGCTTTACAAACCTACGTGAGTCCTAGTCTCCTCAAGAATTTGTCTCCAGTCTCCCCTATCCATCGTCTTTCTCCGCCAAGCACGTATTCCCATATTTTTCATGTCTTTATTGATGTTATCAAGGAACCTTTTTGCAGGTCTTCCACTTCTTCTCTGGCCAATGAACAAAATCAAGGAGCGCTTTTCTAGCTGGGTCATTTTGTTCCATCCGCATTACATGCCCTATCCACCTCCGACGTCCTATCTTAATTGTCATATTCCAATGTCATTCACTGCTCCATAAATTCGCTTTAGTACTTTTCTTTCAAAACATCCTAACATGTTTTTATTATTTTTTGTTGGAGTCCAGGTCTCTGAACCATATGTTAGGACGGGGCGTATTATTGTTTTGTAGGGTTTTATTATTGTATTTCTTGATATAGTTGTGGATTTAAGAAGCAGATTGAGACCAAATATAAAAATAGCAGACCAAAATACTGACGTAGTATTATTTTCAGTGTTAAGGAGCGCTCCCAGGTATAAAAATTAGTTTACTGCTTCGATGATGTCGTTTTCTATACCAAGTGGTCGTAGTATTTATGGTTGCGTGCTTATTTTCATATACTTTGTTTTTTTTGGGAGATTATCTATACCAGGATTTGTTCTTGGCTAGTTTCTTAACTGCATCTTTAAATTCAAGAATCGTTGGTGGTTTCTCTTCCGTCCCGATGCTCCAAACCATCCTCTTTTTTATTGCCCCCTGCTCCCCTTCCCGATAGCGCACTACTAATAATGCGCTATAGAGGCTCTTTTATCAGCAAACCGCTTGTCATAAGGAAATCATGAAAAATCCTACCGCTAACAATCCAGGCCAGCATAAAGCGCTTTATTTTCGCTATCTCTAGTGACTTACATATGATCCATCTGTATTGCTTTCGGGACCTTAGTGTCCCATTCTGGGCTACGCCCACTTCGATGACTCGGCTCTCGAGGATGTGGGCCCCTCTAGTCCGTTTTTTGAGTTTTGTTAGTATTTTTGTGACTTGCGCCTTTTGTTAGTGTTTCAATAATTTTTTTGTGACCGAAGATATACTGCGATGCCAAAGGTGAGCACGTTGTCTTCTTTTAACAGAGCTACGATTATCTAGACTTTATTATATGTTTGCTAATGTTTGTTGTTTGGGTCTTCTGTGCTTCTATCTATATTATGCATCATATCTTAATATCTATCGCAGGAGCCGATTTGGGTAGTCTTCTAACTCAGCGAATTTTGTTCTGGCTTTTTTTCCATCATATCCAGTACTCTTATTTGTTTTAGGTCTCTGAATATAAACCGCTTAACGATGTACCTGGGCATGTTTGCAGTTTCTCTAAGGGAGTTGTTGTGTGCTGCTAAAATCTTCTGTTGCTGGTACTTGTGTGTCCCCATGCAAGAGATGCATATGTTATTATTGATAGTATGATGCTTTTTATCGGTTTTAATTTTGTTTTCATAGCCAATTTGCCGCTTTTTTGTGAGCCTTTTTATTGCAGCTCTGACTATTGCTGTTTTCTGGATTGTCGCTTTAACATTAGGTGTGAAAGTTATACCTTGGTCCACTGTAACTCCTAGGTATTTAGCTTTGTTTTGCCATTCGATGGGTCTGTATTGTACTCTCAATCAATCAATCAATCAATATTCTTTATTTCATCTGACTTTTACAAGTATTGAAATGCGTCAAAATACAATCTAAAAACCTATAGTACATAGGTAGTAAAAAAAAAGTAAAAACTATAAGCACAATCATAAAACATAAAATATACACAAAAACATACAAATTGTTAAAAAGATGCCTGCAAGTATTCCTCTAACGAATAGAAAGTGTTTGCCAGAAGTAATTTCTTAACTGTTTCTCTTAAATACATAAATATTTAACTCTTTAACATAATTAGGTAATTTATTATACAAACTAACGCATGTTGGGTAAGGACCCTTGCCCACAACAGTCAAGTGACGAATAGGGGTCACCAAATCATTTCTGTAACGAAAATTGTAGCCACTCATTAAGGAAACATCATTTCTGCAAATAAAATTACATCTATGTGACTTTACATATACAACACAACTGAAAATATACAGCGAAATTACAGTTTATATATTTAATTGTTTAAAAATTGGTCTACAGGAATCCAAGCGCCTTCTAAACGTCATAGTACGAATAATTTTTTTTTTTTGAAGAACAAGCACCTCATTAATACGCGAGCAATTTCCCCAACAAACTAAGCAATATTACAAAATTGACTGTACATGAGCAAAATAGTAAAGTTTCAAGATTTCTAGGGAGACAAAATTCCTAAGTGCCATAGAACATAACAGTGTACAGACAATCTTCCCACTACATAATCAACGTGAGAACTCCAAGACAAATTAGAATCCAGATAAACACCTAACAACTTGGTGAGTGGCTATTTACCACAGACCCATTGTCAAGCCTTACTAATGGACTCATCTTCATAGTAGAAGGTGAAAAGGTTACCATATTGGTCTTTGATCCATTTAAGATTAGGGCATTATTTAAACATAAAGACTCATACTTTTTACAAGACAGTTTGCTTTTTGAACTACATGAGAAAAATTATTGGAATTTAGTGCAACTGTGGTATCGTCAACAAATTGAGTGACGTAACAGCCTGATTGCTGTTCCAAGTTTCTCCTCGAACGCTTATTGCATCAGAAAAATTATCTAATGGATTCCGAACCAAACATGTTGAGCTATCGTTTATCAGTTGATTTAAATCGTTGACGAAAATCAAAAATAAAAGAGGGCCAATGATACTTCCCTGTGGAACTCCGGAGAGGACACTTTCTTCTGAAGGAAATATTATATTTCCATTCACATTAACCTTAATTTTTTGAAACCTTTTCGATAAAAAGGTTTGGATCCACTTTAACGCAGTTCCTCTAACACCACTATGATAAAGTTTTTCCAGCAGTATTGGATGATTTACAGTTTCAAAAGCTCGTGCTGAGTAAAAAAAACAAACAGATAACTTTATTACCCTTATCAATGTTCGATAAAATATGATTGCACAGCGCTAGTAGTGCATCTTGCACACTTATACCTTCACGGAAACCAAATTGAGACTTTTCTATAATGTTGTGCCTTTTAATATATGAGAGGAGACGTGTATGAAATGCCTTCTCATATATTTTTGAAAACACAGATAAAAGTGATAGGCCTCGATAGTTATCAAATTTTGATTTGTCACCTTTTTTATGTATAGGCACAACTAGAGCAGTATTTAGAATTTGAGGAAAAATCCCTTCCTGAAATGAAAGGTTTACTGTTAGCTGCCCTTTTGGGTTTTCTCTTCTGTTCTTCTTCTTCAGTTTTGAAGATAACCGCTTGGTTCTTTTTGAATTTACTGCTATTTTTCATTGAATACACCATTCTTCTACCGTGTTCATTACCGTCTGTAGATTTCTTACAGCCATATCCAGGTTCCTATGTTTTGCTGCAATTGAAGTATCGTCTTAATAAAGGATTATTAGTGTTCCGAATGTTCTTAGAACATCTGCTGTATATATGCTATACAGGAGGGGTGATAAGACTTCCTCATGTGGTACTCCAATTTTCGGGATTCCGTGTTCAGATAGAACTGGTTGAGAACATGAGTTTTGTCATGGCCCTGCTGTATACATAATCTCTCATTTTGCATATTAGTCCTTCATCACATACTCTGTCGAAGGCGTTACTTACATCCAGGAAGGCTGCTTCTCTATATTACTTATCGTTAAATGCAGCTGCTAGGTATTCTGTAAGTCTGAGTACTTGTAGTTCGCTGTAATGTTGAGCTCGGAATCTTAACTGTGCTATTGAGATTAACCCTAGCTTGTCTGATTGGAGTCTGGATTAGATGACTGGCTCTACTATCTTACATACTGCTCAAAGTAGGCTTATCGGCCTCTTATTTGTAAAAATATGTGGTTCTTTCTTAGCTTTGGTATTATGATTACATTGACTTACTTTCATATGTTTGGAAAGAGTACCGTGATGGAACAATCACTGTCAGGATGCTATACAGAAGACTCACAGAGCATTCAATAAATACAAAAAACAAAAAACACAAGAAAATCTTCTAGATTATAAGAAGTTAAGGGCTATTAGTAGGAAAGTGGTAAAAGAAGAAAAAGATTAATCGTGAAAAAATTGTTCTTTATATTAAACAGTTCTACACCAGCAGCAATAGTGTGGATACAAATTAACAAAATTTCGGGACATCACACAAACTCATCAATGTAATTTTTATAATATAATATCAAAATTCATACATCTAGATCTGGACTAGCCAATGTATTAGCTTCATCCTACGAGTCATATTCAAGTAATAAAAAATTTTCTTAAAAGTTTTTATAATTTAAAACCAAAAAAGAATTACAATAATTTAATTATGATAAAAGCGATAACCTACTAACTAATTGCACCAATACGGGAAGAAGAGTTAACTGATTCTATAAATTCTATTAAAAACTCTGGTCCTGGTCCAGATGATATTCCTATTATTTTCCTTAAAAATTTGCCAAAAAATGGAACTGCCTATTTACTAAAGATAAATAAAAAAATATGGCTTAAAGAAGTGTTTCCACAAACTTGGAGTAATGTTTACACAAAACCTATCCTTAAACCTGGTAACCACGTTCAGACCCAAAATCCTACAGTCCAGTATCGTTGGGATGTGCAATGAGCAAACTGCTCGAAAAATTAATCAACCAACGCCTTATTTAAATACTCGAGCAAAGATCTGTTCTATCTAATAAACAAAGTAGATTTCGTAAAGATAGATCAACTCTAGACAACTTAGTTGACCTCGAGTCTGAAATACATGAAGCGCTAGCAAATAATCAAAGCTGCATAGCGGTATTTTTTATATAACCAGAGCATTTGATATAGTTTAGTTCCATGAATATACAAGGTATTGGTATACAAGGAAATATGCTAAACTTTATTACTAACTTTTTAAAAAACCGAAGCTTCCAAGTAAAAGTAGACGATTTCATTTCTAAAACAAGACTACAGGAAAATGGTACCTCTTAAGGATCATCGATTAGTGTTACTCTTTTTCTTATTTCTATTAATAGTATTATGGAAAATGATCCTCCACCAGTAAAGAGTAGGCTATACGCAGTTGGTATCATTATTTTATTGTAAAGGGAGAAACATAGAATTAATTAAACAAACCTTACAAGATACTATTTCTGCATTAGAAAAATAGTCAATGAAATCGGGAATGAAATTTTGCTACAACAAAAGTAAATGTACCCATTTCACCAGAAAACTTGTTATTAGTCCAGAACTTACAATATTTAATACAAAAATAGAATATGTTGATTGTATCAAATTCCTTAAAATTAATATTTAATTTATTATCTTAAAACATTTTGTCAACAATATTTGAACACAATGAAAGTGCTATCTACTATGTGTATGGATGTGATCAAGATATTCTATTGACAGTTAATAAAAGCCTAATTAATTCTAAAGTCGATTACGGTTCAGTAGTGCATGGGTCTATCAGTAAATCACTTTTAAAAGAGTTGCAAACACTCCTCAAAAAAAGCTGCTGTAAGAATAGCCTTTGGAGCTTTTTGCACCTCACCTATAAATAGCTTACTATGTTTAGTAGGAGAAATGCCTCTGGAATTAAGAAGACAATTTGTTTGCATAGCATATGCTTCAAACGTTTCAGCAAATGGTGAAAATCCCGTCAGAAACAATGTCTTTGCTTCTCGTTTCCACACAACATAATATCTTAACAAAAAAAATCTAAACCCCTGTTTATGAAAGACTTAATAGATACATGACCAGCAATAATATTGTCTTCCCTAAAATATACCAAACCATCCTTTTAACCACTCCCCCTTGGAGGGTCATAAAACCCTTTCTAGACATGAGTTTAACAATGACTAGTAATCAACTTAATGCTTCCTCTATTGTTAAACAATTTTACAGTAAGTTTGAAGAGTACCAGAATTACCAACATATTTATACTGATGCCTCCAAAACAGAAAAAAGAGTGGGATGTGCCTTCATATACAACGACTACACTGCTTCTCAGATTTTAGCCGAGTATATACAAGAGGACTATTTGCAATCTACAAAGCATTAGAATACGCACTGAACACCAACTTAGATAGGTGCCTAATACTGACAAATTCAGACAGATACTGAAGTTCCATGAGTAGCTTAGGCACCATTTACTGTCATGAGACTGAATAGCTTGTAAATGTAAAGTCCTGACAGGACTATGACATGGGACAGGCGGCACGTGGTCTCGGGGCAGAGGTTAGGTTAAGGACTTGAGATTAGGAGGTTAGGATGACACTGTAATCTGTAATACTGAAAGTAATATTAATAAATATGTACAACAGTCCGTCTTAAACATTATTACATGGCGCAGTCAGTAGGATGGGGGTTACAAAAACACAGCAAAGAGCGAGACAGGTATTATTCTGGCCAAATATGAATAAGAACATAGTGGATTTGGTTAGAAATTGTGTTGAGTGTGAGAAATATCAAAGAAATAATGTTTAAAGAGCCATTAGTACTAAGAGAAATTCCAGAACTGCCATTTCAAATGCTAGCAGCTGATATTTGTGAATTTGGAGGAACATCTTATTTAATTGTAATGGATTATCTCACAAAGTGGATTGAAATTGTTCCGTTGCAGTCCAAAACATCCCAGTCAATAATAAATTCGTTTAAGACGATGTTTGCCACTCATGGGATTCCTTTGGAAGTTGTATCTGATAATATGCCTTTTGGCTCTAAGGAAAGTCGAGAATTTTCTAAGGAATGGAACTTTAAATTTGTGACATCTAGTCCTAGATATCCTAGAGCAAATGGTCAGGCAGAACGAGCCGTCCAGATAGCTAAAAATATTTCAGGAAGTGTGAAGATCTTCAGTTAGCTTTATTAGAATATAGAAATACACCACTATTAGGATCAGACAAGTCCCCAGCACAACTCTTGAATAGTCGTAGACTTAGAGGCAAACTTCCAGTTTTACAAGAGAAATATTTACCAGAACAGGTAGACCTAAAAAATGAAAAGAATAAATTGGATAATAAAAGAAAATTGTACAAGCACTACTATGATAGAAATACAGCTACAAAACAAGTATTAAGTGTAGGGGATAATGTGGTTATAAGAGAAGATGGGCAATGGAAACCTGCTGTGGTTAGACGAGGTTTACAAGAGCCAAGATTATATGTTGTTGAGAAAGAAAATGGAACACTTGTAAGAAGAAATAGCTATCACTTGAGACCATCTAATAATATGCCTAAACATCATATTAACCTAGCAGATGATTTTTGATCACAATGAGAATGGCAGACATTCAACATCAATGGCCCGTGAGAGTGAAATATCGAATCAGTTTCCTACCAGAAGTAAAAGATTAATTAAACCCCCATCTAGATATAATGATTTTGAAATGTACTAGTTTTGCAATCAGTATTGTTATTAGTTTTTATTTTAGAATGTTTTTATTCTTAGTTCATTGTTGTAATGTCTGTATATTATAGGAAGGGAAAGATGTCATGAGACTGAATAGCTTGTAAATGTAAAGTCCTGACAGGACTATGACATGGACAGGCGGCACGTGGTCTCGGGGCAGAGGTTAGGTTAAGGACTTGAGATTAGGAGGTTAGGATGATCTGTAATACTGAAAGTAATATTAATAAATATGTACAACAGTCCGTCTTAAACATTATTACATCCATTGTTGCGATTGATAAAGAACCATTTGTACCAACTTCAGCAAAAGAATACGATTGTAAAATTTAATGAAAAATATCCATAAATGTAAAAAAAGATTGTAATACTGAGCGGCGCTAATAACCACATAGGTTAATGTGCCTTAATTGTAAATAAAAAAAAATTGCTACACTTTTAATGGAGCTACTTTATTAAACTTTTCTAGATATTTTTCTGAAAGTTTTTTAAACTTCTCTATCGAATTATAAATACGCCGTCGATTTCGATCAACAGCTTGTACAAACAATTTCTTCTCAATTATTTGAACCATTTGTTAAACCATTTTAACACCAGAACATTGCTGATTATGACAATTAAAGATAAATGTGCCCAATATAACAAAAATATTGGCAAATGTTGTATTTTTTTTATCAACAGTGTATTCTAAACCGTACAAAAGTAGAAATGTTTTTAAATTTTCCAGTTTATTGTATATGGTATTTTTATGGGATTTATGAATTGTTTTATGACTAGAATTGAAATGTCGCCCACCTACAACGTTTAAACGATTGATAAGAAAAGCAGTAGTTTGATGGTCCAACATGTGCTAACATTGTAAAATAAGATTTTATTGCAACCATTGTTTCCTCTTAAACTAAGCGCAATAATATTTACCAGTGTTAATGCATATAAGCATATTGTTTAGTACAAGAACGGCTGAAAGCATATTTATAAGCTAATAGTTGTCGGAAAAGTTTGTACGTCGAAATTTGCACATGGAAAACGTGTTTATCTGAAATTCGCAACCACGTTTTCGATAAGGCAGCCATTATACTGTATCATTAACTAGAAACAGGTTTAGTGTCCCAGTAAAATTAGAAATAATAATTTCGAGGTTAATCGACTTCTATAAACTAAATTAAGCGTTTACAGCTTTTTAGATTAATTTTTTTTAACGACGATTCATCTTAGACAGTCTCGAGTGTGTGATTAAGTGATGTGAGTGATCTTCTCGTTTCATTAGACAAATATTTCGTTTTGGATACCAACGCAACAGGTAAGGGGCTGTATTTTAATTGTGTATATTTTCTGTAATTATTAAGTAACTTTTTCGAAGTTGGTAGCATTAGTAAAATATTAAACATACTCAACAGCAATTACACATGTAATGGTATGTAACATCAATTATTGCTGACGATAATTAAAAACCAAAAATAGCATATTGTGGGTACGGACCAAGATTTAAATGTACTTAGTGAAGAACTAGACAGTCCCTATTAAAATAACATAAAAACATTATTTATTCCGGTTGTTGCGTCATAGGTTATTCTGGTGCAAATTTCTATTTTAGCCTGTACAATAAAAATGACAAGTGCTTTCAAATGTCAACAACACTGTTGCCAAACTGTAAAAGCATAACATTTAGAATATTCTAAATAGTACCCGTAATTTATACTTTAGTACTACAAAAAATGAACAATTATTCAAATTACCTTAAAGATAATAATTTATTCGGAAAATCGGTGAATAACTTTCTCTTTTAATTTTCTTTAAAAAAGCGAATGCAATAGACTAATGAAATGTAAAGAACCAAAAGATATTTCAGTTTATTTAATATTTTTCTTATAATTATTTTTCTTATGAGAGCTTGGTATTAGCCGCCGCTTGGGAAATATTTATTGACACGGAATTTAATCAATTTCTTGTAAATTATTCGCCTTTTTGTGCCTTTTTTTTTCGCTTAATCTTCTCCTGTATCATGAGTCTAAAGACCGCTTTACAGCTCGCAAGAAAATTTGCTGCAAATTCTTGCATGACTAACTTTTATGCAGGTACATTGCAAGGTCTTTATGTGCGATATTATCTTCAGACTCAATCCTACAGTTAGTCCTCAGTTCATTTAGAGAAGTTAGTGTCTCACTAATAAGGCCATAGGCTTCATCTTTCTCTTGTTTTGTTTTACCTTTCTTTTGTGGCACTAGACCCTCACAACTACTAGAAGCTCTCGAACTGGAGGAGGTTTTTTAAGGTATTTTCATAAAAACTGTTAAAGAAGATCTTCTTCTTCTTCCTTCTTGTATGTAGGCTTTAAAGCCTGTTTCTTCTTCAATATTAGCTTCCTAAATTGTTTAAACCATCGCACCATCTTTTTCTTGTTCTTGCCAATACTTCTTCGTCCATTTGGTGACTTATCTCATGCTATTCGTACTATTCTATTCTCTGCCATTCTACTGATGTGGTCGTTTCATTCCTGTTTTCGTTTTGTCACCCATCCATTTATGTCTTCTATATTGCATCCACTTCTTATGTTTTCGCTTCTCTCCCTATACAACAGACTTTTCGTCTTCATCTCTGATATTTCTAGTAGTCGTCTTGTTTTGGATGTGTCAGGTTTTTTGTCTCCGTCGTGTATGATAATGTAGGTCTAATTTCTGCTTTATACATTTTTGTTTTTGTGTCTTGTCTTAGGTGTTTGTTCTTTCAGATTGTGTTATTAAGATATCCCGCCGCTTTACTTGCTTTTGAACTTTGTTGTCGTACTTCTTTTTCAACATCTCCGTAACTAGTTATATCTATACCCAGATATCTAAACCTTGCTTCTTGCTTTATTATTTTTCTATCAAGTTCGATTTTACACCCTAGTGGGTATTTAGATGTTGTCATACATTTGGTTTTTGCTGCTGATATTATCATATTGTATTTCTAAGCTGTTGAATTGAAGATATGTGTTAATCTTTGGAGCTCGTCTTCTGTCTCGGAGATTAATGCGGCATCGTCTGCATAACATAATATTTGGATTTATTTTTTCCCCATTTTGTAGCCATGACCTTTACGTACTGCTTGTATTACTTCGTCCATTATTATATTAAAGAGAAGTGAGCTTAACGAATGGCTGAAGGCTTTCTTCAGAAGCGAAGGAACGCTGGCTGAAGGAGAAATGCGATGAAATCGAAGAGTGCGACAGAAGATATGACTACCACAACATGCACAAAAAGATCAAAGAATTAACAACTAAAAAGAAATCCAATAATCCCCACCCGACACTAATAGACGCAGACGGTAACCTTATATCAGACAACTTGAAGCTCATTGACACATGGAAAGATTACGTAGAACCACTTTTTAACGATAAACGTAGAGCGACAGTGGACCAAGATGACGACATGACTGGACCCGAAATACTAAGGTCTGAAGTGGAAAAAGCCATTTCATCGCTAAAAAACGACAAAACACCAGGTCCCGACAACATACAGGGCGAGATCATAAAACTCCTATGCGAAACGGATGACTGATTCCTCGATTTTCTGACAGGCCTTTTTAACACCTTTTACGACAAAGGGGAGATTCCGGAGAAATGGCTTCGATCGACCTCTGTAGCCATACCTAAAACACCAAGTGCAAAACCAAAGTTTTCACCAAAATCATACACAATAGAGTAGTGTATAACAAATGCGAAGCAAATATATCGGAGTCACAGTTCGGATTCCGAAGCGCATTGGGCACAAGAGAGGCGATCTTCAGTCTGCAAGTTTTAATTTAAAGATGCAGAGACATGCACAAGGACGTCCACTTGTGCTTCATCGACTTCTCCAAGGCGTTTGATAAGGTCAAACATGATAAACTCATGGAAATGCTCAGGAAGATGCATATTGATGGCAAGGATCTTCACATAATAACCAGTCTCTATTGGAACCAAAGTGCTGAGATAAAAATGGGCAACTTACACAGTGGGAAGATACTTATTAAAAAGGGTGTACGACAGGGATGCGTCCTCTCGCCGCTCCTGTTCAATATATACTCTGAACAAATCTTCAGAGAAGCACTAGGAGAAGTTTCGGAGTGTATCAAAGTAAACGGAGAGGTAATCAATAATATTAGATATGCTGACGACACAGTTATTATCGCAAATGACTGCAACGAGCTTCAAAGACTCATGGAAAGCATACACACAGCAAGTCAAGAATATGGTTTAGAACTCAATACAACCGAAACTAAATGCATGCTCATCAGCAGAACACAACAACCTCCGATGCAATTGACATTAAACAACCGAAAAATAGAACAAGTGGAGACATACACATCCCTTGTAACCACAGTCAACACAAAAGGGGATCAGTCAACAGAAATAAGATCACGAATTGAAAAAGCGCGAAACGCGTTCAACAATATGAAAAAGTGGTTCACAAGCAAAATCTCAATGGAACTAAAATTAAGACTGGTCAAGTGTTATGTCTTCCCGGTCTTGTTCTATGGAGCAGAGGCATGGACCACAACGGAAGTCACCCCGAAGAAACTAGAATCCTTTGAGCTGTGGATATATCGCCGTATTCTTCGGATATCCTGGACAGACCACATCACTAACGTGGAAGTAATACAGAGAATAGGCAAAAGCAAAGAAATAATCTTCACCGTAAAGAAACGAAAGCTTGAGTACTTCGGACATGTCATGAGGCATACTAAGTACCGGCTGCTACAGGTAAAAGTCCAAGGAAGAATCGACAGTAGGAGGGGACCGGGATGAAGACGGCACTCATGGATGCATAACCTGCGACAATGGTTCGGACTAACATCGACCGAACTCTTCAGAGGTGCCGTAAACAAAGTCAAAATAGCCTTGTTAATAGCCAACGTCCGAAACGGATAGGGCAAAGGAAGAAGAAGAAGAGCTTAACGAGTCACCCTGTCTGACTCCGCTTTGTACTGGTATACATTGTCTTAGTTTTCCATTAATCTTTGCCTGTATTCGATTATGAAGGTAGCTGTTTTCGATGGTTTGTATAATATTGATTGGTATGTTTCTTTTATACAGTAGGTGCGATCAACAGCCTTTGTCAAATCTATAAAACATAGATAGCTGGTTTATTGTACTCGACGGCCCTTTCTGTGATTTGCCTTAGTACAAATACGGCGTCTACGCAGGATCTTCCGGATCTAAATCCTTGTTGATCATCTGATAATGTTGTTAGGTTATTGATTTTTTTGGTTAGGACTTTTGTAATAAGCTTAAGTGCGGTGTTCAGTAGATTTATACCTCTATAATTTTTGGGGTCTTTTTTATCTCCTCTCTTGAACATTAGTATCATTATGCTGTTTCTCCATGCGTCTGGTATCTTGCAATGCAATGTTAGTTTTTGTATAAGTTTTGTCATCTCTAGTATTATACTTTCTCGTCTGTGTTTTAGAAGCTCGTTTGCTATTGCGTCTGATCCTGCTGACTTTCTATTTTTAAGTGAATTTATGGTTATTTCTACTTCCTGAAAACTGATTTCTATTTCGTGTCTTAATTAAGGTACGTTATTGTGTTGATTATTCTATTGAAGGAGATGGTAATTCCAAATTTTAAAATCAATTCTACGTCTCCTTCAAAAATCCTTCAATCCGTCACCTTCAGACTAAAAAATATTAACAATTACCTACTTAATACAGCAATAACTAATACTTAATTTTAAATACAACCAAATTAACAAAATTTAGCTCATTAGTACAATTACAGTATTAAGTTTAACATTGAAAATACTAATTTTAACTTACATTTTCCACTTCTACTTCTACTCTACTGTGATACTGGCTTTGAAAAAATGTTGGTAGATCGGGTAGGTTTGATTCAACTTTTAAAACTACTGTGACACTTTGCTATAAAAAGGGAAGTGCATCAAAACACCATAATTTTGTAAAAAAAAAACACGAAGACAACATCTGCTTTGGTTTTCTGTGCGTTTATTTTTAATTCTATTCTCAATGCAGACGCCCTTAATGATCGAAATGCTTCGATCAGAGATTCTGTGGACCTAGCAATAATGTCTATGTCATCTGCATATCCAACCACTTGTACAGATTTATTAAAGATGTGTCATTCCTATTAATATGGCACTCTCGAATTACTTTTTCTAGTGCATGGTTAAATAAGAGAGACGACAGCCCATCTCCCTGTCTCAGTCCATTTTTACAATGGAAGGGTCTTGAAAAGTCGTTTTGGATTCTGACTACACTTTCTAAGCCTGTGAGTGTAGGTTCCGTTAGTTGAACAAGATGAAGCGGCATTTTAAATTCCACCATAGCCTGTAGAAGTTTTTGTCTGTTGACTGAGTCGCACGCGGCTTTAAATCCACGAATATGTGGTGGGTGTCGACTCCGAACTCAAGCGTTTTTTCAAGAATCTGCCTGACTGTGAAGATTTGATCGGTTATTGATTTATTGGGTCGGAAACCGCACTGGTAGTTCCCAACTATTTGTTTAGCATAGGGGATCAATCTTCTGTACAATACGTTGGACAATACTGTATATGACACGTTAAGTAGGGTGATACCTCTATAATTCTCACACACCATCATATCTTCTTTTTCGTGAAGAGGGTGCATTACATCTTATTTCCAGTCTGCGAGCGTTTCCTTCCGTAGCCAGATTTCGGTTACTAATTTATGCATGTGTTTAAAAAGGGTGTCACCACCATTTTCGGTTCACCAAGTTTGGCAGGAAGATTGTCTAAACCAGAAGTTTTATTATTTTTCAGTTTAAAACTGGCTTCTCTAATTTCTTCTTCGGTGGGGCGCGGCTCTTATGCGTTTTCTTCCATTTCAGGCAAAGTACTTTCTATTTGGTCTTCTTCATGACTGTCGCTAAGAAGTTGTTCAAAATGATTCGCTCACCTGTTTAGTATCTGTTCTTTGTCACTAATTATGGAACCATCTCTGTCTTTCTTCTTCTTAACGTGCCCTATCAAGTCCCCTTGACGTTTACGATTAACATGGCGAAACTGCCTCTTCCTCGAGCTATTCTAAAGAGTTGCTCAGCTTTCTTTATTCCTGTCCACTCTCTGATATTTTTTAACCAAGAGGCCTGCTTCCTACCAATTCCTCTGCGTCCTTCGATTTTACCCATCATAATAAGTTGAAGAATATTATATCGGTCTCCCCTTACTACGTGTCCAAAATAGGCCATCTTTCTACATTTAATGTTATCAAGCAGCTCGCGAGCAGCATTTGCTCTCTCAAGGACTGCGACATTTGTCAGCATAGCCATCTCTGTCTTTACATGCTGTTATTCTGAGTTTGAATTCTTTTCTGCAGCTATTTATCTTCTGGTAGAATTTTCGCGAGTCTTTTCTGTTGTGGTGGTTAACAATCTCGTTTAGAGCGTTTTCGTATGACTCTTTCTTTTTCTTTCTAAATGTCCTTTTTTCTTCTCGTCTAAGTTTTTAATAGTTTTCCAGGTTTGATCTCGTTCTGCGCTGCTGAAATCTCTTGTATGCTTCATTTTAATATTGGTAAATGGATCTACATCCTTCGTCAAACCAATCTTCGTTTATTTTAGCCTGGTTAGGTTTTTGATTTTATGATTTATTTATCCCGCGGTAGACACTAAAAACCCGATATATTATACATAAAGATAAATTAATACATAAAGATAAATTTTTCATTTGAAACCAAACACTTTACAGCGATTAATCTTCACTATTACCTTCCCATACATAGTTTCTTCTTTTGGTTGTCTTATATTGGCCCAAAAGAATCACATCCATTTTTGATTATAAATATTTAAGGAAAACTTGACTTGAGTATCAATATCTTCAGTTTGAAACATATCGGGTTTTTTTTATACAATTTTACTGCATTATTCCACATTATTTTCTGAAAAAGGATACAGACCAGTGGCTTTAAATATAATTAAGGTCATATTTGAGAAAAGAAAAGAACAAAGACATGATAAATAGCGTTTAAAAAACTTCTAATCGAGAATAGAGAATAACATTTTAAAAACGTAAAAACCAAAATCAAGATTATTGCAATAGTATGCTCGTCAATAAGATTCAACAGAAGAAATTAAAAGTATAATAAACATCTGAAGAGGAACAAAGCATCCGTACCAGAGTATATAACTCAGAGAATTGTTTAAGTACGGAACCAACAAATTAAAAGCATAATCAAATAAACAAATACTATAATGGCAACCAGAAGGTAGGGAAAACGGATTAGATCGAGAACAAGTTAAAGATAAGGAATAGACAACGAGGCGAGAGAAAAAAACAGAAAACCTATGCAACGATCGGACGAAGTGAAGAAGTAGTAATAGTAATAGTAGTATCCAATTTTGACAGTCTTCGTCGAAACTTCCTTTTTCCTTCGACCTGACACAACTTCCTTCACATACTTTCCGACCCTTTTGCAAATCGAATACATAAAGTTTCACAGCGTCAACGTTTTTTAAAAGTTAAATTAAAATTTTGATGCGTTTTTTATTGGCCAATATTACCTAAGTGAGAAATAATGACCAACGTAAATAAAATTGTATCAAATACGTTTATGGATCTATTATTGATGCACTATACCGTTATTTAATAATTTACGATTTACCCTACTTCCCCAGACATACGCAAATGTATTTAAAAATGTGTTAACCTTAGCTTGTAACGGTCCATATAGTTTACCAAGTAATATCAAAATAAAGAAAAAAACATCTTTCAATGAAGCAAAAAAGTTTGATAAATTATGTACATGTAGCAAAACCACAATAATTACTTTCATAAAAGTTCAATGAACGTACATTCTTGGATTGATTTCATTTTTGAAGGTTGAATGTTATAATAGCAATATCTTACTTCTTAATGGTAATATATACCTATGCGTAAAATATATAATTTTTATGTGCACTATTAGTTACACCATAAATTATTAAAGTTTGCGAAAGAATAAAATTGTTTCGTTTGTTATAGTATACAGAAGTATACTTATATACTTCTACTATATAATATATTTGTGGCAATTCTTATCTTCAATATTGAGTTTTGCACGTCGTCTTCTACACTGCCACTGTTCTAATTTTTGACACTCTGCCACTGTATTTAATTTTTCAGTCCTTGAATCGTCGCTGTAAAATCAAACCGGCATAAATGAAAAAGAGACATTTGTCATCAGAGGGTTTCACAGTTTTTACAATTAATTTTTGTTTGTTCTACTCTGTGGGCTTTTTGATATAATATATGACTCATTTCTGTATATTTTATTTGAGGCCATTATTTGCAAAACTTGCTCTTTTTGCTCGAAAGTAATTTGTTGGGAAATCGAAAAAAAAAAAAAAACGATTAACGGCCGAGTAGTGATTAGCTCAGAACGTAAAATTTTTTATTAATGTTGCTTAGAGTTTTTAGCAATAGAAATTAGAAGTTTCTAGCCTAAAATGTTTACAGAGTTAAACAAAAAAAAATGTATATTGCAAACAACCAGTTTTGTAAATAAATATATAAACTAATAACAAACCGAATTTACTTCAATAAAAAACATAAGGGATTTATATATATATATATATATATATAATATATATATATATATATATATATATATATATATATATATATATATATATATTCGCTTGCTGAGAACATTAGTGACGTAACCTCAAAAACGTAGTTTGTAGTAAAGTGCGTTTAAAGTTTTGGGGGAAATGCAATATTTGATTGCTCGGTAGCTGACTGACTTATTGACGTATTTTCGATTTTATTCATCTAGGTAAGCTGGCAGTTCACATAATACAGTCGTTTAACTGATGACAGGGGTATTTTGACAATTTTTTTTTCAAGTTACGTCATTAATGCATTCAAGTACGTGGAACTTTTAAGATTTTGTGCGGTATTAGTGACGTATTATTTTATTAATTTGGATAAATTTATTAAAAACATGCTAATACAGTAACGCCTGTCAATAACGGTAACTAAAAATGACAGAACTATTGGCCGATATAAAAAGGTGGCCGCTAATACCAGGTTTTGTAGTCCACAAATTTTGGTTTGGGGAACTTTGTAACTTGCCGGCTAGTACAGGTGGCCAGTTTTGACAGGTGGTCGTTATAGATACCATTATAAATAAAAACTTAAGTATAAACATTCAAAACTTAAAATCAAAAATATTCCATAGAGTCGAAATACATCAGATAAAGAGAGAATTTTTCCAACGGAATATTATTCTGCGACCTTATAATTCAATGCATTGAAGAAAGGACTATGTATAGGTGGTATAGATTTATTTTGGACGAGAGATTGTATGTCATCATACTTTTTCTTATTAATTTTGACTGGGGATAGATCATAATTTTGTAGTAGTTGAGTTATTCCGCTCCTTGTTTTATTATTTCTGATTATAACTTGTTTAAATTCTGTGCTGGTATAAGCAGTTTTATAAAAATAACGATCTGGATAATTTTTGTCGACTTTAATCATAACTATATCATTAAAGTTAAACTTTTCGGATGTCATTTTTTTAAGTCAACAAACTCATTATGAGCCATTTCATTAATTTTAAACATACTTCCTGGTTTACTAGCAGTACTTATTATTGCTGAGTATTGAGCTGGTAAGAAAATGGGGCCCGATTTCAAAGCTCGTTTGATGTTTTTTTCGATTATGGAGTGACTACTGTCACCTTCTGTCACTGTCACTGTCACTTCAAAGAATTTATGGATAATACTTTTTATTTTTAAATTAGTAACTGCATACAAAAAGGTGGTTACAACAAATTTATTTTTGCCTTGTCCTCCACAGTTATCTGAAAAGAAGACTACTTCCAAATTTTCAGAGTCAGCTCCATTAGCCGTTTTTCTTAAATATTTAAGTAGGCAAGAACCCATTTCAATGGATCCACGATTCCCTTCTCCTTCATGCCAAATATAGCACTCTACAGGACCAAGTCCTTTTTGTTGAAGGCTACAAACTGTAAAATTGTAACAATTTAAACGAGACTTATAATAAAAGGCTGAAACATCACCTTTAGGAAGTGGTAGAGCTGCTTGTAAATCGAAACAAGCTACGTGGTATAAGTTGGTAATATTGCTTTTGTCTGCATTTTTTTCTTGTCTGCTTAAGTTCTTTTCTAGAATATGAGATTCGTAATCATTTTTAAGGGTATTTTTACCATCCAGGTCAGAGTTCTCATAAGTTGTACATGTAAGGCACTATTCTTTCTTTGGTGTATGAAATGTCATGTTAAAATCATAATTGAAGATATGCCTGTACATAGACAACTTTCCATGCTTTTTCCCACTATCATTACACCACTGAACATAATCACGGTACAGATCCATCACTGTCTTGCCTCCATCGATATACTTTTTCTGAGTATTCGCTCTTGTGTAATGACTCTCTACTGCAGGTATTGACGATAAGTGTTGATGCATACCTTTTTTTATTTCTTCGGTTACTTTATTTTTGCCTGTTTTACCCCTCTTTTCACTTTCCAAAATTCGTCTTGCCGTTTTGAAGCTGTGGTTCTAATGAATCTTTCAGTGATCCCTAATGTAGATATAAAATATCTCTCCCTTCGTACTCATTTTTGAGACAAATTTGCACAAATTTAATGTTTATAAGTAATTGACACCAATGATTAACTAGTTTAAGTCAACAGTATATTAGTATTAACTGATTTATTTATCATGCACTACTGACGTAAAGCACGAACTCGTCTTCAATATGTTAAAAAATAATGCCTCAAGTTATTGCACTACTGACGTAAGTCAAGGTTCGTCACTAAGTATCTAAACTTATACTCAAACTCTTTTCATTGTCCAGCGTACACTGAGTTGCGCCACTAATGCATGCAGAAGTGGAACTAAAAGTCACAGAATATTACTGACGTATAGCGCCATCAAGTGATTTATAGTAGAATTATACTTCCGTCATTAAAGCATAATATCAAGTTCAATATTAGGAGTATGTCTAATAGGTTAAGTCAAAATTGGTATTTTTTGAGTTACGTCACTAATGTTCTCAGCAAGCGATATATATATATATATATATATATAATATATATATATATATATATATATATATATTACAGGATCCAATTTGTAAATAGAATACATCTTGGAGACGGCTATCGCCGTATTCCCGTCCTCCTCCGCCAATCCTCTCGGTACAAGGCATGCTCCTCCTCCAAACCTCTCGATTCCATTGCTCTTCTAATACCTTCATTCCATGAGCGTCGAGGTCTACCTATTTTTCTTCTACCAGGGGGCTTCCATCTGTGAAGTTTTTGGGGCCAACGTTCGTCAGGCATTCTTAACAGGTGTCCAAACCATTTTAAACCTCTTCTTTCTATTCTGTCTATGACCGTATCTGTAGCATTCATCTCACATTCTTATAGATTCGTTGGTTTTCCTTTCCAGCCTTGATGTTTTAGCACTTCTTCTCAAATAATCCATTTCAACTGCCAACAATCTTCTTTTCAGGTCTGCATTAATTGTCCATACTTCAGAGCCATAACAAAGAACTGATTCAACCATCGTTTGCTCTATTCTTTTTTTGTTCCTTTTGGAAATGTTGCGATCCCACCATAAGGAGTTCAAACATCCTACAATTTTACGTCCCTGATTAATTCGGTGTTTAATTTCGGTTTCACTTAAGCCGTTCTTATCAATGAATGCACCTAAATATTTAAATTTTTCCACTTGTGTGATTTCCACGTCCTCGTCTATCAACACTTCAAACCTGCATCTGAATTGATAACTAGATATTCCGTTTTCTTCATGCTGACTTTTAACCCCCATTTTACATATTCTCTGTATAGACGCTTTATCATAAATTCTAGATCATAAGAATCTTGAGCTAGAACGACTTGGTCATCCGCAAAGTTCAGGAGAACAGTACGTCATTTCCTATTGGGATTCCCATTCCCTGGCAGTGTTTTTTCCAATTTTGAAGGGCTGCCTCAATATATAAATTAAACAGTAAAGGTGACATACTGCATCCTTGTCTCAGTCCTTTAGTTACTTTTATCGGCTCTGATAGTCTATTTCCGATTTTTAGGTAAGTGGTGTTATCCCTGTATACTTCTGTGATTATTTCTAAAAGGTGTGGACTAATGCCGAGTTGTTGTAAAGCTTGCCACAATTTAGGCCTTGGTACTGTATCATACGCTTTTTCTAGATCGATGAAGGCTAGATGTTCTTCGTTACCAACCGCAATTCTTTTTTCTATTAATTGTTGGAGTATAAACAAGTTATCAGTGCAAGATCTACCAGGCGTAAATCCGCTTTGGTCTTCGCTAATTAGATGTCCTACATCATCTTGTATTTTTCTATTTATTATCTTTCCAAACAATCTGCCGAAAGTAGGTAGGACACTCAATCCTCTGTAGCAGTTAGGATCTTTTCGATTACCCTTTTTAAAGATGGACACTTGGTGAGCGGTTTTCCATTCCGATGGTATTTTAATTTGTTGGCAGCATTGATTCATTAGAAAAGTTATTCGTTCGATTAGGAGTGGACCTCCTGCTTTAAGTAACTCTACAGCTATATTGCCAGGTCCTGAAGATCGCCCGTTTTTCATTTTAATTAGCGCAGTACTGCACATAAGGGATTTATTCATGAAAATAAAACTTCATCATTTTAGTCATACAAAGAAAATGTTTAAACAAAAAAAATCTAGGTAATCAAATCAAAAAACAGTCATTTTCTGCATGTTGGCAATTTTCCAAACCATCAAACGGTTTCTTCTGGTGAGGTAGAATCTGTTTTTAAGTGTTTATTGTAAGGCTCCGTTCAGGAAGGCTTCTTCAATTTTCTCCATAGTGTTTTGAGAGGACACTATTATAGTTCCTTTATCCCAATTTAACTCGTTTCCCATTGGTAACTTCTTAGGAGCCATTGGCGAAAGAGGAACATTTTTCTTACAGATGCCTTTAGGTTTTCCAACGTCATTTCGGTAATTGGGTTCACCTTCGACTAGAGCATTGTTGCCTCTTTTGTACAAAATAAACCGCTTTGCCTTATTAAATTCAAAGTGCCATGAACTAGGCAGCTTAATAACTCGTTTTGTTTATGTGCTCCAATCAAACTCATCAAAATCTATACCGATTTTCTGTACAGTGGAATGCTTTCTGTTTAAGTCGTCGTAGTCACTAATTTCCACGATAACAGAACTTTTTTTAATGTTTTTTCTTTAAGGTCAAAAATACGATCACGCAGAATAAAGGAATGACCGACGATCGGAAAAATTAATTCAATTTGTTTAATATGATTCGGCGATTCTGCTAGAAGCCAATAGGACAACATTGCCATCCTAATCAAATTTTTGTTTTGTCCGCCACAACCATCAGCGAACAAACGTACTGTTTCTATGCCGACATCAAAATCAAAATTCTTTAGAGCATCTTGCAAAGCTGACGCTATTGTATTATAATCTTTTCTAGAGTCAATTTCTGTCCACACGTAAGAAAACACATTTGTTGGTCTTAATTTATCGGTAGAAGTTCCAGTAACAATTGTAAAATTATTATAGTTTATTTGCTGGCTGAAATATGCTGCTTGATCAGGCAGTCTAGGCAGTGCTAAGTTTTTTTGGCAGTCGAACGAAAAGTAAGTTGTGTTGGGTTTTGGATTTTTAAGGAGTTTGAAAAAAGCCTTTGCTTTTACGATATGAAAACGATGCTCAGTGGCTAACTTTTGCCGAACAGTTAAAGAAGTTGCTACTTTTAACTGCTTCTTTGTTCTCAAGCAAGTGGAGCAACAGTCAGTCAGCGGAGTTGCAAAAACGCTGTTGTAGTTAACATTCACATACTTTCGAAAATAACTAAGCTTCACATGCATAGGCTGTGGCACTTTCTGAAGATAACGGCCAAAAAGTTCTTAAAATTCAAGTCACATGGCAAGTAGACCCTCACGCTTGTCTTGCTTCTACAGTAATGAGATTCTGTACATGTTATGGACTCTATAAATTTTTTGACGCAGTTTCTTTTTTTATTATTTTTTTGGACCCACTCTATTGCCACCTCTATGTTCTCTTGGTAGCTCGCCAGTCATAACAAAATTTCTTACAACTCTTTGTATGCGGTCCTTGCTTAAATTTGTGATTCCTAGAAACGATTTGGCACATACTCTAATCATCATACCCTCACTCAAACGTACATGGTATTTTATCGACACTGCAGCATGATAAGATTTTCCTCTTTTCGGTTTCTGTTCCTTACAATAAGCCAATATCAGAAGGTCTTGTTTACTTTTATCTTTTGACTGATAAAGGTACGCATGGAAATCTATCACTTGCTTCATCGTGAGTGTGTTACAATAATACGGCAATCCGGGTCGTCCATTATGACCACAAGTTGGAAAGGTCGGCAGTGCTTTTGGTGTATTTCTGTAACAATACAACTCTTTTAATAAACTTTTTATGTACCTCTACTCAACGTTTAATCGCGAAAAAAAGCAAAACTCCATAAAAATCAAACGATTGTCGCACAAGTCTAAAATTATAAATTTAACTAGTGGACCTGTGGACTAGGTTTAACACAACAACCATTTTCACTTAATAACTCCATAACAATAAAAAAAAACTGTTCCTAATTCGCCAAAATACAACTATTTATTCGCTTGAATAATTACAAACTACTAAAAATTCGTTTCTTCAACACAGCTGTTGTAATAGCGTGTTCGTCACGTGAACCAACCGGCCAATTTCATTTTAGGTAGAGCAAACAGCAAGTTTTGCAGGTAAACGTTCAAAGCAAAGAGAGAGTTCTGCAAATAACTGTAAGTTTATCGACAGCATTTGTATGCTAAAGAACGAGTTTTGGGAAATTACGATTATATCATTCAATTCCTATTTAAAATTGAAATAAACTTGAAATAAAAAAAATAATTTCCGAAACTTTTGTCGATTAGCGAGTTTTGCAAATAATGGCCTTATTTATTACAAGACACACTAATACTAATAGATAATTATCTCTAGAGCCCTAAGACCAGTATGTCGACTGTAGGTTTACAAACATTAAGGTAGATTTACAACTTAACATAACAAAACACCCTTTTTTTTAAACAAAAAAAAAACTAAAGTATACAAACACATTAAATATACTTGCAATATAACATTGCCACATTATTCTTCTGAAAATGAAAATCTTTTTGGTCTATTTACTATTTGACCACTCTTTGTGCAAAATTGATTATTTACATTTTGTCTGTGTGACCTATTTAAGTTAACATTTAAATTGTTATTACTTTGAAATGAAATTAGTATATTGTTGTTCATGTTTGGAGCCTCATGCAAAGTGAAACTAGCTGCTTTATTATTTTCATGCTTAACTATCACTTCAGTATTATGTCTACCAATTTTACTAACAGGTTTTAATGTGTTGTCTGTTCCTACGATAATGTACACCTTTAGGTGTTCTGACCACATATGATCTTGGAAAATGACCTATTTCTATCACAGTAGTTGGTAACCACAGTGATGATGGAAACTTTTTATAAAATACATTTTCACCAACAAACAGACTTAGTATTTTTCTTGCTGACCTATCGTGATATTCTTTTACTTACCTTTATTTTTCCTTAACAAATTTATTATATTCATCCCTATCAATTGTTTTTGGTATGAGTACATTTTCACTAACAGGTAATTTCATTCTTAAATTATTTTTGACATTAATATTTAAGCTGGAGAATAACCACATTCTTATATTGTATTTCTGTATTGCAACATTCCCTGATAAGGATCAGAGCCTAAGTCTATGTATCTATTTATCTATACAGCCCTAAACATCCATCCTTGGATACAGGCTTCCTCCTCCTTCTTCCTTTGCCTCTCTATCTTGGGCAATTTGTATCCATTTTGACCCGGCGTGTTTCTTCAGGTCATTTGACCATCACATTTGTGGCCTTCCCCTTTTTTGTTTGTGATTCCATGGTCTTCAATGTATAATTGTCTTAGTCCATCTGTCATCTTTCTGCCTTAGCTGTGTCCGGCTAACTTCCATTTAAGCTTTGCTACTTGATCCATTCGTTTCTTTTTCTGTCTGATAGTTTAATGTTTAGCATTTGTCTTTCCATGGATCTTTCTGTCTTTGCTATTTTTTCCATATTTTCCTTTGTAAACGTCAATGTCTGACTGTCTAAGGACAGGGAGTATACATTGATTGAAGACTCTCGTTTTTAGGTATTGGGGGTATTTTGAATTCTTTAGAATATAAGACAGTTTTCCGAATGATGCCCAGACCAATCTTATTCTTCCCTTTATTTCTTCGGTCTGATTTTCTTTATTTAATTTAGTGATTTGGTCTAGATATATATTATACTCTTTTACTTGTTCTATTCTTGTTTGTGCCACTGTAATTATTAGTTCTTCTGGTTGATTAGTCATGGTTTTTGTTTTACTGTAATTCATCTTGAGTCCAATTTTTGTCGATTCTCTATCTAGTTCTTCCATCATTTTTTTTAATTCTTCATTTTTTTCTGGTAATAATACAATATTATCAGCATTTTCTAGCGCTTGGTTGAATAGCTTGGGCGAGATGGTATCTCCTTGTCTTACTCTTCGGTTTATTTTAATAGGCTCTGTTTGTTTCATTAGCTTAATAGTTGTTGTTGCCTTGTTTTATATATTTGTAATTAAGTCGGTATATCGGTAGTCTATTCTGCTGTTTTGTAGGGAATTCTGTACTGCCCAGTGTTCCACACTATCAAATGCCTTCTCGAAGTCAATAGATGCCATATATAGCGGGATATGATATTCGTTAGTTTTTTCGATTAAAATCTTCATCGTTAAAAGTTGGTCACTTGTACTGAAGCTCTTTCTAAATCGGCTTGTTCTCTTGCCTGGTATCCATCTAATTTAGTTGTTAATCTATTTGTTAATATTTTGGTTAATAGTTTGTACATCACACTTAGTAAAGTTATGGGTCTGTAATTCTTTAGATCCTTTTTATCTCCTTTCTTAAATAGTAACAGTGTTATTGCTTCGTTCTAACCGTTGGGTATTTGTTTTGTCATTAGTATTTTATTCATAAGTATGCACAAAACTTCTCTAGTTGTTTTCCCTCCATGTTTTAGCATTTCTACAGTCACCCCGTCTTTTCCTGGCAATTTATTATTCTTCATCTCTTTGAGTGCTCTTCTTCTTACTGATTTCTGGTTGTAAGTCGGAATTAAAATTTTTTATTTTTATTTGTAGTTGCTTAAGGATTTTTTGAGTTGGTTTCTGTTATGTATAGTTTTTATAATATTCTGAGTCTATACACTTATAAAAATATTTTGTACAGTCTGAACTGTTCTTTCTACCAAACTATTACTTTTTGGATGTGAACTTTTTTGGATCAAATAAGAACTAGAACTTTGATAAGTAATATCCCGATCTACTAAAATGACTGAAATTCTTTTGATGAAAATGGAGAACCATTATCAGACATTAAGATCAATGATATTCCATGTCTCGCAAATATAGACTTCATTGTACTAATTACCTCCTTTGCTGACGTATTTTTTAAAGGCATTATTTCAAGCTATTTAGAATAGTAATCTACTAATAAAATATATGTCACTTTACTATAATAAAAAAAATCAACAAGAAATTTTCTGCCAAGGTAAAGTCGGTATTTCATGGGGTAATAGTAGTTTTGGACTATTTGATCTATGATAATTAATACATGCTGGACACTGTTCAATTTTATTCTTTATATCTACTGTCATTCATGATTAAAATTATAATATGGTTTAATTTCTGTTTTCAATTTATTTTTTGAACTTGGCCAACCTTCATTATAATACTTTATTATTGACTGCAAAACTCTATCAGTTTTGGTTGCTGCCTATATTTCCATTAATTTCTTTGAAGACACAGCTAAATTGTTAACTAATATACTTCCATGTATACGGAGTATTCCTGGAGTATAGCTAACTTCTAAATCATAAAGCTGTAAGTTTAGTAGCATCATTCTTTGCAAACGTGCTAAAACCTCAGATAATGGTTTCTGAATAATGGTTTATGATCTGTTTCAACTTGTACTTTTCTACCATATACTTGTTTAAATCTAGTACATCTCAGTCAGATAGCCAAGCGGGCTGGTCGGCCGGTTCTCATTCGCTTCACTGCGAGTGGTTCAGTGGATGTGGCTTCGGTGTAGAGAAAACAAAAAAGGCTAATGCAACAGTTTAAAATTCTAGATGAATCTGCGGCTTAGACTAGAATATGCTGGTGTCTGATCGGCCTATGGGGGAGCAGTACGGCAAGAGAGGTAGGGGCTTGTGTCTCGGTGACACTCCTCCCTAGTGATTTACTGATTCCAGTAAAAATTCCTAACTATTTTCAGATATTGGTTGTTAATTCTTGCTTCTTGTAGTATTTGCATCATCTTGGCGTGCTGTACTCGATTAAACGCTTTCTCGTAATCAATCAGACATGCGTATACGTCACAGTTAACGTCTCTGCATCTCTGGCATAAGACTTGTACTGAGAACAAAGTCTCTTTAATACCAACAGCATTGCTGAACAGCTTGTAGATTCTTTTATGAACTATCTTTAGGGACAATTTTAGGAGATGACTCATGAAGCTTATAGTACGTTAATCTTCGCAATTTTTGGCTTCAGGTTTTTTTGAAAGTGCAATAAACTCAGATTTTAGCCATTCTGTTGGTATTTCTCCAGAGTTGTATATGTTGTTGAATATCTTTGCGATTATTGCTATTGATTCGTTGTCCATTAGTTTCAGGCTTATGTAGCTATTGTATGCTGTAAATATTTTAATTCCACTTTCAAATAAATTAATATATAATTATATCCCATTTTAAAAAGTCAGTTAAATTTAGCCAATACACCAAACCCATTTAACAATATTTTTTAATAATAGAACCTACAAATCTTAGATACTTAGACGAAATTACATTTAATAACCTTGTTCAAAAGCTTATTTATTATTATTTGTGATAAGATCATGAGCATTATTAATTAATATCCCAGTCGAAAAGTTTATTTACCATAGTCTTTGATAATATCTGCTGCTTATTATATAAGGATTTTAATTTTAAACTCACAATTTTAAATTATGTATTTATGAGATGTCTTATAATGTGAGAATAAAACACTCCACAGAATATGTTTAGAGACAGGAAGCTCGCCATTATCGCTATATAAAATATCATAAAAATTTGCCTAAAGTAATCTATCCATTCACGAAAAACTTTTGTTTTTTTTTTAATTAACTTGTTAACTATATTGTTGGAAATAATGTAGAAGGTACACTCTAGTCCTGTCAAAATATATTCAAAAATTTTCTCTTCTACCATAAGAAGACTAATTGCAATGCCACTAATTGGTTTTCCCACGTGTGTAAATCTTCAGCTTTAAGTATTTAAATTTTACCAGGGTTGCAGAAATAAATATTAGACTTACTCACAATCTATTTTATTAAACTTTTCCCATTTCTGTCTTCAATATCTGAGCTCATGGCTGTAGTTGACGTATTGGTAAAAATGAAACCTCAAAGAGAAGTAGAACAATCAGCAATAGAGGACACTGATCGAAGGCGAAAATGAAGATATAGAGACAAACATGAATGAAGGATTGGTAGTAACAATCGAACCAACATTAAATTAATTATGCGTTACAGCGATCTGCTCGTGAAAATACAAAAAGTTGTTAAAACATTCAAAAAATCTCCTATCAAAGACATGTTTTTGAAAAAATATGTCAAGGAAGTTTGCTTAGTATGCTGAAACGTTTCTATAGCTATAAGTTTGCATGGATAAAGTGAATAGGCATTGATTCTGCAATAAAATTCTCTGCTGGTTAGTGGTCAATAATCAATGAGTTGGTACGCCACTCTTCAAACTGGCTGTAAAAGCTCTTTGCAGAAGAGAGTCCACTTTGATAATGGCCAACACAACCATGAAATTGTTTCTTAGACCACAGAATATACCACCCAACAAGAAGCGAACGCTTTGTCAGTACCTTTGACGTTTATGGGACAGAAATATAGGAGAGAGAATGATAGTTGTACTACTTAGTTCACTAAGAAAAGTAATGAGGAAGTAAAAAGGTCTTAAATCAAAAATATCGATTTTGTTTTTTTTTTTTGACAAACAAATTAACGTACCAAAACTATTTTAGTACGTTAAAATCCGTAAAAATTGATTGAATTTGAGAGTTAACTTCAAAATAGAGATGAAAATTAGTTGATTTTGATTACTTTTTTCGCCTGTTTATTTCTACAGTATGATCATTGGTTTCATTGATTTTAGTACGTTAAAATCCGTAAAAATTGATTGAATTTGAGAGTTAACTTCAAAATAGAGATGAAAATTAGTTGATTTTGATTACTTTTTTTCGCCTGTTTATTTCTACAGTATGATCATTGGTTTCATTGATCAAAGTTCCCAAGTACTGATATTTTTCTACTTGTTCTATCACGTTACCATTGATTGTCAATAGGTGATGTATATTTTGTAGTCTTTTGTAATTAGCATGTACTTCGTTTTTTTAGCGTTTATAGTAATTCCCATCTCAGCTATAATCATACTTAAGCTTTCGATAAGATGTTGTAGATCTTCTATACTCGTTACTATGATCACAATGTCATCTGCATATCGTAAGTTGTTAATTAATTTACCGTTAGCGGTAAGCTTTGATATTATTGAACGTGTTTTGGAAAATTTCTTCAGAATATAAGTTAAACAAAAGTCGATAAAACACATCCCTGTCTAACTCCTCTACAGATCTTCATTTCTTCTGAGTGTTGCCCATTAACTTGAACTATGGCACTTTGGTTCCAATATAATTTTTGCACTATATTTATGATTTTACTGTCAATGCGCTTGTTTATAAGTATTAATATTAGTTTTTCATGTCTTACTTTATCGAAAGCTTTTTCGTAGCCAACAAAGCACAAGTGTAGATCAACGTTTTCATCCCAACATCGCTGAATCAATATGTTGATGGCAAATAGTCCTTCTCGAGTACCCATTTCATTTCGGAATCCGAACTGCGTCTCGCTAATATCCTCCTCTAGCCATTCGTATATTCCTTTATGTATTACTTTCAGCAGTACTTTTAAAGTATGACTCATGAAGCTCGTGTTCGATAATCAAAGCACTCTTTTGCTGCTTGTTTTTTAGGGATGGTTATAAATGCTGACTTCAGCCACTCTTGTGGTGTTATTCATGTATCGTACACCGTGTTGAATAAATCTGCCAATACTTCCAAGTTATCCTCTTCAACTAGTTTTAACAGTTCTACTGGTATTTCATCTAATCCAGCTGCCTTATTGTCTTTACAGTTTTTGATAGCATATTTGATTTCATCTATCGTGATCTTCTGTCTTAATTTCTCTGGTAAATCTATTAGTAGTACCCCTTTTTTGTCTTTTATGTGTCCTTGCTGTCTATTTCGACCCATTCCAGTCACTTCTCTTATTGTTTTGTGCATATTTCTTATATCATATTTTGTTTCTAGTTCTTCTATCTCTTTACATTGTTTCATCAAATAGATTTCCTTAGCTGTTTTGATTTTTTCCTTTATTATTCGTTGTATTTCTGTATACTTCTGTAGATATTTTCCTTTATATTTCTTTCTTTCTTTCATCTGTAATAGTATTTATTCTGTCATCCACCTGTTTTTTAGCCTCTGACCTATGTTGTATCAAACTTTCTTGAGCTGGTTTCAGTAATGTGTTTTTTATATTATTTCATTATCCTCTTCCACTCCTGGAGCCTTTCAAATCTTCACAGGTTTTTCATCCAGTCCTATTGCCTTTAGTATTGAGCTTCATTACACATTAAAAAGTGGGGGGATATGTCTTGAGGAGACAGTTGGAGATGTTGTTATGTTTAAGACAGAATTATTTGATGTGATTGTTTGTCCGACTTTATTGATGTTGTATTTAGAAAGTTATTTTTATGTATTATAGAGGTATGTTTATTAGATATGACTTATTTATTTATTTTTATGTTAAATGACAGTAATGCAATATTTATTATAATATTTGTAATTAAGACATGTAGAAGGCCCATTAAAAATATTAAATATAGTTTTATTTCGGAACAGGCAACAAAAATGTCCAATCCCTGGAAGGACCAAGGAAGAATATTTTGTACTCTTTTTGTTTTTGACTGAGGTATGAGCACAGAAAGACCCTGTATACAGTAATCGTTTAAATTTTTATAACTATTAGTTGATACAAAATTATAAAATGTCATCATTGACTATTACGGGGAGTTAAAATAAATAGCCTTCAATATCGTCTATTAATTACTTTTTAATAAAGATAAATAATGCATTATTTAAGGCAGAATAATCTGGTTGTCTGCAGTTTCCTGAGGTCATTGCACAATGATATTATTCTGGAATAATTGATATATAATTTGAATAACTCAAGTTAACCTAAACGAACAGATAGGCTGTAACTAAAGAGAATTGGAAATTCCAAAATGTAGCAGTACATATTCGTTTAGCGTAATATATTTTATTCATAATTACTTGTCTCTTAATTTTAACATAAATAAATAAAAATATCTGTAGACTGAATATCAAACATAGTACCGGATGAGAACAAACCAAAAAAATCTTAATTTGGAATATGATAAGATGAACGGGAACATGATGTCGCA
This sequence comes from Diabrotica balteata, assembly GCA_918026665.1. NCBI lineage: Eukaryota > Metazoa > Arthropoda > Insecta > Coleoptera > Chrysomelidae > Diabrotica > Diabrotica balteata. The sequence goes on along the minus strand of OU898283.1, from coordinate 17,752,373 downwards.
GTTTGTGAGATCAGGTTTAGAATAATGCACGAAAGAACGATAAAATCCTAATAATTCGAAAATATTACTGATAACGCAAGTGAACAGTGAGTCCAACCAAGAAGTAGTTTGTAGCATTAAATGAGTATCGAAATTGCAGAGAAACAGAATTAACGTAATCCAAGCTGAAGAAACAAAATTGAATGATTTTGAGCATTATTTAGTGAATTTTTGAAACCAGCAAAGCGGTATAAAGGCGCGCAGTATTTTGGAATGTCAAAATTCATCATAAATGTCAAAAGTCATAAATGTCATCCCATCAAATTAATAAAAATATAAAATAGTCTGTTTAGTAATGTCCGATATATCAATAAATAAATTAAAAGTCCACTTTAAGTGTAAAGTTCAGTTTTCTTTAAAATCGAATTAGTCTAAGGTAAATTTACATATGTACGCCACCCAAACATTTGAAAGGTTTTTTTAAAAGGTTTCCTTGGGCAAAAGACACACCCTATGTCTTTATTTGAACAGATCGAACATTTAGTCAAAAAGTCAAAAAGTCAAGTCAACCAACATTAATGTTCTGATGTATAATGAGAAAATACTGTAATCAGCAGATATTTTTAGGGGAGAAGCTGTTACATCAGTAGAAGTACAACAGTTGTTTTTAAATTAATATTTTTTGCTTTTACCTAGAACAATTTGTTGGATGAAAGGCGTTGTTGAAAACACCAAAGATGTTTTTGTGGAATCAGGTAGACTTGGGACTACCAGATTGTGATGCTATAGACAATGCTTCATTGTGTCGGAAAGTGCGTCGAGTTCGGACTTTGCCAGAAAAACTTCGTAAATGATTCTGTTTGGAATATCTTGGACAGTTAAAACTGGTTTGCGCGAATAAAACTCACTGCCAGATTGCTCTTACTGAAATTGTGCTTGTCAGCAGCGATGCCAGTAAACGTTTAGATTATCGTATTGGACGAGTAGTTGAACTTTTTCCTGGTAAGGATGGAAGTGTTTGACTGAGCAAAGTTAAGACAGCTAAGGATATTTATTGAGACCTTACCAGCGTCCTTATCTACTAGAAACTAGCAATAGTAGTGTTTCATAACATCATCACAGAAAATGGAGTCTTGTTTTCTGTAAATCATATTCCTGATCAACAAGAAAACCATTTAATTAAAGCCATAAAAAGGAGAAAAAGACGAAAATTTTCCTCAATTTGAAGGTGAAATTATGGGAATATTATTGTGAATTATTATTATGTGCATTAGACAACATTTTGCAGAACTCGATTCATAATTTCTAAAAAAATATTTTCTACTAAACCAAGTCTTTTGTTTTTGAGATAATTTAAAATGTGTTAGTTTTAATCAAACTTGCATCATTGTCAAGATAAATTTTATAGAATATTATGATGCTTATATTTTAGTAATTTGCATTTTTATAATTGTAACATTTTTTACATACAAATTAACATACAACAACAAAAAGGTTTTTTCGGCAAAAATAAAGCATATTTGATAGAAATACAACTACCAACCTACTAATTTAAACACCTAGTTTAGATTTAATCATGAAAAGAGCTGTAGGTATTATGACACTGGGTGTGACACCAAAGTGTATTTTAGTCTAAAGTAAACATTAGTTAAAGTTAATTGTAGGTTGTCATTATAAAATCGGGAATTAATTTTTATTCTGTACACTTCTCACGTTAAAATTAGTTCATATAAATATAATGTCGGATTTTTACAATAATTATCAGTTTAAAAATTGTATTAACCCATTTATGCCCACAAGTATTTTTGTCAAAATATCTCGATGATTTTTTCAAAAATATAATAAAATACCCTTAAATGCATTAAAAAATTACTAAAAAAATTTTCAAAAACTGGTTTTCGAAAAACATGCTGGGTCGTGAACGACCCGTTGGGCATATAGGGGTACAAAATAATACTAATAGTAACTTTTATGCAATTATATTTTATTTTATGTTCTTTCAACAAATTAAATATTTACTTTCTAAAATGAAAACAGTAAAGCAGGCATAGTTTAATTATATTACTTAAGTCTTAAAATAATTTGTATGATAATAATTGAAGCATTTATCGTGGAGTGTAATTTCACATCTGTCGCATGCTTTTGTTGTTTTGTTTGAACATATGCGACATCTTCCTCTTTGAGCACCCGTAATAATTAGATGTTGTCTTGATGAGGATGGTGTAGGAATTATTGCAATATTTTGTGGTCCAGTGGAACGGGGTGACTTTTCATAATTAGATAATAATGTACGTACTATATGTCTTCTAAATTCTAAGTTGTCATTTTTGTATCCAAATTGTCGTGCTAGTGTCCTAGCATTAGTAACACAAACATCCAGCATCCATAGCCATATCGGAAAGTATCATTTTTTTCCACGTATTTTTATTCTATAGTTTGAAATGTTGTTGTCCATCAAGTCAACTCCACCCATATATTTATTATATTGCGAAATTACAAATGGTTGATCTATTTGAATTTTTCTTTTGCTGAATATCGGCTTGTTTTTGTATTGGCTCAGTTCCATGCTCATTGGATAATAGAGTGACAACAATATTATCTTTCCATATTATCTCTTGGCTTTTTTATCATATTTTTTTATCTTCTAAAGGACACTTTTCTGTTTTGTTTTCGCGTACAGTTCCAGTGCCACCAAATCCCATTTCTCCAAGTTAGGATAACAAAGACATGCTTTTAAAAAAGTTATCGAAATATAAGGAAAATTTTATATTTTTATATGTATTTCGCAAAATCTCTGCAAAGTTCAAGACCACACTTTCTCCTAACCCACAATTTTTATCAACACTAGTAGCTAATTTTCGGCCTTGATATATGTCAAAATTTAGGCAATATCCATTTGATAAAGCCATTACCCATGCCTTATAGCCAAATCTTATTGGTTTGCCGCGAATAAATTGTTTGCACTCATTACGACCAAAGTAAGGAATCATAGATTCGTCGATAGAAATGTGATTTTCAATGGGTGCAAACGTTAAAAACTTTTTATTTAATTTTTCGATGAAAGGTCTAATCTTGACCAATTTATCATTTTTTGCCAGGTGGTTGTTGTCAGCAGCGTGAAAAAATCTAAATATCACTTCAAATCTATTGCGACTCATAGATTTCGTTACTAAATATTATGTGTATCATCACAGTTTTCCCAATACATTCTTCGCCTTGAATTTTTTAAGGCAGCATAATTTGTTGTTTCTTTAACTAAATACTCTGGTAATCTCGGTAGATCGGAATCCGCACGTAATGTTGGTAAATTTATAATGTTCGACCATTTTCGTGGCGTCTTCTTATTTTCTTTGTTGGATGTTGTACATTAAAATCAGATACTTCTTGAAGAACTTCGTTTTCTATGTCTTTTTCATCCCTCTGAAATTGTACTTCAGCGCCGGCATTCAATTGACCTCTATTTAGTCTATCCGGATCATTACATTCCTCGTCTCCAGAATCCAAATCTGTTAACCAACCATTATTATCTGGAGGCAAAATATATATGTCATCCGGTATAACCTCATTATTTTCAATTCTTTCTATTTCCTCCAGAATTTTTGCAGTAGATAGTGGTTTTTTACTAAAAAACATTTTCTCAGTATATGTCATGTGCACAACGGGTCGTTAACGACCCATCAAAATGTAACATTATATTTATGGCATATATCAAATTATTTTCATACTAGTATTATTATAATATGTTAGCACAACCTGTGCTTAACTAGATAAAATGACTTTAAATAATAAAATGATTTATTTAATTGTACTTTTTCAACGAAGCCATGCTGCGAACGTTATTCGAGTTCTATTTTGATGTGCACTCTACAACCACTACGAGTAAAATAAACAGTTTGCACTAAATAAACTGCTTACTGCTTACTTGCATAGTCAAGAAACGGCGACTGGCAAATTCGACATATTTGCTTGGAACATCTTTTTGTTAGATGGGTCGTTAACGACCCGTTGGGCATAAATGGGTTAAAGTGTGACAAAAAGACTTAATTACTAAAACGTTTTAAGTTGAACTTTCATATTCATACTTTGAAAGAGATTTCTAAATCATCACATATAAAATATGGCTTTTTATGAAATAATAGTCACAATAAACAATTGAGAGAGTCCATTTACGTGACGAGGGTTGAGCGTTATACAACATGAGAACTTTTTCAATTGTAATAAAATCTATAAAAATAATAAATAAATAACAAAATTACTTTATTTAATTTTAAACACATTATTTACGTTTAAAACAATACAGAAAACAGTATGACTCTTCGCGCTACTCTACAGTACCACTTTTTTTAAATTATTGATTCCTAGACAGAGTTAGCTTAATTTCTTTAAAAAATCACTGTTATTTTGTTTATAACATCAAAGAATTAAAAATTAAAATTAAAATTAAAAAAGACACTTTAGTTTAGTTGTGTAGCTAGGTAGTGAACTACTTTTATTATTTTTTTAATCAAATCCATTTTTTCTTTAAATTAAAATCGATAGACGATGCTTATCTATAAAATATCTGATGTAAACCTGTCACAAAATTAGATTAATATCTAAATATTAACATAAAACTACGAAACGACTATTATTGGAAGTTTATGTTGTGTCGTGATAAATAGTTATAGCTTAGCTCCTAATATGTTTAATACTAAAAACTTTTGATCAAAGTACTAACAATCGACTAGTTTGCATTAACATTAATTAGTTTACAACGATTCCAATTTAATGTCATTCGAAAAATTAATACAGAGTGAACCAAAAGTCTATAAACGCCCAACTAACTCTTAAATTGATGGTCCGAATTGTACAAAAACCGGAACACGCCTATTTCCCAATATGTAGATTTTAAATTTGAGTCTAATAAGTACTCTGGCTTTATTAATTTTTTTAAAACTGGGCACTGTAAGCCAGGTTTGTCCGAAATCCAGCCTAGTGATTCCGTCATACTACAAGATTGGCTTATACTTGCTGATATGTCATCATCATATCTTTGGCTCGACAATCCTCTGTGGATCCTGGCCTGCTCTAAGATTAGTCGCTATTCTCTTCAGTTTCTGGCAACGTGTTGCCATCTTCTGATCTGTAGTATCCGTAACTCGGTCTCAATTCCATCTAATCACCTAATTCGTGGTTGGCCTCTGCTTCTTCTTCCTATAGGTGTTCCTGTCGTTAGCTTTTACGACAGCTCGTTCATTAAAGACTTGTAGTAAAAGCTTAAATCTTTTGGCGCTACTGCCCTTGATCGTTTATAGATCCAAATATTTTGCGGAGTATTTTACGCTCGAATATTCCAGGAAGCCTTTCATTATTTTGCGTTAGAGTCCATGTTTCTGCTCCATATGTGAGGACCGGCCTCAGCAATGTTTTGTATATAATAATTTTAGTTTTTCTTTGGATATTTCTTGAATGGAACTGTTTTTGGAGATCATAGTATGCCCTATTTGTAAGGTTCTTTGTCTTTTAATTTCTTCGCTTGTTTTATTGGTAGTAGTCTTTCACGAGCCAAGGTATGTGAAGCTGTTATAACGTTCAATCCTTAATAACCAACATGTACTTGGTTTTGTCTTCGTTGATGACTAGACCGATCTGTTTCGCAGCCGTTGTCAATTCTAGGAAATATTGCTCATCTTCCTTGCTACGCCCTATTATGTCAATGTCATCAGCATATGCTAAGATTTGAATCAATCTATTGCAAATAGTATCTCCGGCTCTAATTCGTGTGTCTTTGGACTGCCTTTTCCAAGGCAATTTTAAATAGAAGGCAAACTAGGGCATTCCCTTGTCTGAGCCCATCCTTTGTCTCAAAAGATCGACAATTTTCTCCATGTATACTAACGCTGGCTTTTAAGTTACTGCGGCCTTGAAGTCGATGAAGAGGTGATAGGTCTTATTAAATGAATCTGGTCAATTGTTGACTTTCTAGAGTAAATCCGGCCTGGTATTTTTCAACTATGCCAACTGTGTCAACTTCTAGTCTTTCATAGAGAATATTTGCTAGTATTTTGTAAGTAGTTGTTAACAGGGTTATACCTCTGTAGTTATCACACTGAAGTTAATCGCCTTTTTTATGTAACTGGCATATCACCCCTTGAGACTATTCACAGGGCATAGTCTCATTTTGCCAGACAAGAAGTAAAAGTTTATGCAGTGTCTGTAGCAGGCTGTCACCATTATTCTTGTAGAGCTCACTACAAATTTGATCAGTTCCTGGAGCTTTATTATTTTCAAGCTTTTTAATAAAGCCTACCACTGGAGAGGCTTGGACAACCTCTTCAGTGGTAGGTGGTCTTTCGTTTGGGTTGAATAGATTTCAATCGTTTTGATCTATTACGGCGTTACCTGTATTTTTGATACAATGGCCGTTAAATTTTGCATCGAAAAATTTAACGGTCCATCGTGCATCGTTTCCAGATTGAGGCCGTATCACTTAGGATATTTCCTTCTCCATCCTTACAGCTCCCTATTCTTGGCTTAAACTCTTTATTCATTTTGTTTACATTTCTGTAGAACTTTCGAGTTTCGTTTTGATTTCTTCGCCGTTCTATGTTCTCTAACTGCTTTTCTTCAAATTGCCTTTTTTTCTTCTATTTAATCTTTTTTTCTCCGTTCTTAGGGTTTAGGGTTCCCCCTTTGCTCTTTTTGTGCATCTAGCTTGATTTGTCTTTAGGTATAATCTATTATTCTTGGTACTCCTCGTCAAAACATTCGTTTTGTCTAAATGGTTTGGTTTTCCCCAATATTTCCGATGGCTGTTCAGTCATTAGGTTTTTACATTTTGTCCACAATTTCTCCACATTTTCCCCTGATTACAGGATCTCTATTTTCTCATTCGTTTATTTCCTATACTCTCTCGCAACGAATTCAATGCGCATTGCTAATTTGTCATCTTCGTAAAAAGGAATTTTACTACGTAAATACTCTTCTTTTTCTTAGAGTGCCGTCTCTCTACGGAGGTTGGCAATCATAATGGCTATTTTTATTTTTGAACTTGCTGCTCTAAACAAATCAATCGATCTGCATTAATACCAACTACGTAGATTCTTCAACCATGAGTTTTGCCTTCGGTCAACAGATTTTTTTCCTTGAATCTTTCCCTGTGTTATGACTCTCAAAATTTCATATTTTGGTCCCCTCATCACGTGGCCTACAGTTTTCTGGTTTGTATAGTGGTGATTAGTTCTGTTTTTTTACCAACCCCCTCCAGTACTTCGTTATTTGTAGTTCTATCAGTTCATGATATTTTTAATACTCTGCCTAGTTCGAAAACCTCGATTTTTTTAAATTGCATTTTTTGATTATCTAAGTCTCAGCTCCATAATATAATAATATTGAAAATATATAACAGCGAATAGTAGGTACTCTGATCTACAAATTTAGATTTTTGCACATTAGGAGTGGCTTCATTTGTATAAATGCTGATCTGGCAATCTCTATTCGCCTGTTCATTTCTGCAGTATGATCATTGGTTTGATTTGATCAAAGTTTCCAAGTAAAGATATTTTTCTATTTGTTCTATCACCTTTCCATTGATTGTCAATAGGCGATGTATACTTTGTGGTCTTTTTGTAATTAGAATGTACTTCGCCTTTTTAGCGTTTATAGTAATTCCCATCTTAGCACTATTCATACTTAAGCTTTCGATAATGTGTTGTTGATCTTCTATACTCGTTGCTGTGATCACAGTGTCGTCTGTTTATCGTAAGTTGTTAATTAATTTTCCGTTAACGGTAACTCCCGCTTTGATATTATTGAGCGTGTGTTGGAAAATTTCTTCAGAATATAAAAACAAAACAAAAGTGGCGATAAAACACATTCCTATCTAACTCCTTTACAAATCTTCATTTTTTCTGAGTGTTGCCCATCCATTTGAACTGTGACACTTTGGTTCTAATATAATGTTTGCACTATATTTTCATGTCTTACTTATTTGAAAGCTTTTTCGTAGTCAACAAAACTCAAGTGTAGATCAACGTTTACATCCCGACATCGCAGAATCAATATGTTGATGGCAAATAGTCCTTCTCGAGTACTCATTCCATATCTGAACTGCGTCTCGCTAATATCCTCCTCTAGCCTTTCGTAAATACTCGGTAAAGTCTTACATATCACGGAATGCCTGTACAACTAAATCCTTGTGCAAATCATAAGTATCTCCTAGAAGTAAACTGTCCATTCTGATATTAGCCACATCAACATGCGATTTAACTATACAGTAGATGCGTCTGTCATTAAAAAATGATACTTTTCAGACGTATCCCGTTCTGGTTGTTAGATCTTAATCATCTTCCATTATTCAATCCGGAATTTGATCCACTCCTTTGAGGAAACTGGACAAGTAAAAGATGGTATTCGAACAGATAGACCAAAAACTGTTATAAATTACAATAAATCTTTACATGCATCCATATATCCTTACGCAGAGCTGTAAAAATACATAATGTAGGTCATTCTTTAGTATTCCGTGTATTACATAAGAATTTATTTAAAACCTACAAAATTCCGTTGTTGTTAGAATTAAATGAAAATGACTAAGGTGAATGAATAAGGTTTATGATAAATAAAATGACGATAACTGACTATATAGTTTCACCGAGACAAAGCTCCAGGTGTACATTGGTGTAAATGTTTATTGTTTAAATCAGACATTCCCAGACGATGAATTGGAGATTAGGTAGTATCGAATAGTATTTTTACCCGATTTGAATTCTAAATATTATTTTTGATGCAGATATTTGAAAAGTGGAATTTTTAAAACTAAGCCACAGGTGTTGCAGAGCTAAGGCAAAGAATTATCACTGAATCCATTAATTGATTAATTTTTAAAAAGGAGGAGATTTTGAACACTTGATTAGGTAGACATTAATTAAGCAACATAGTAAACTTTTAATTATTATGTTCAAATTTAGTTGTGCATAGTTTGAATAAAAAAATTCATCGCTTTCACACGCTGCGGAAACAAAACTACGAGTGTATATGTATTACACGATAGTAGATTTTTCTCTACTAGAACGAGCAAATGAATACCACATTCCTCTATATATGGCGTTCATAGATTTCGAAAAGGCTTTCGACAGTGTCGAACATTGGGCAGTGAAAAGTTCTTTGATTAACAGCAGAATTGACTACAGATATTCGGAACTAATAGCCAATATATATATATATATATATATATATATATATATATATATATATATATATATATATATATATATATTGGCCAATATATATACGAAGCCAATAATTAAAGTATATGAAGAAACAAAATCAATACAAATAATAAGAGGCGTGAGACAGAGTGACACAATGTCACTGAAACTTTTCAATCAGTCTCTGAAAGATACTTGTCAAAGATTAGAATGGGAAGAAAAAGGTATAAAAATTTGTGGACAACGCTTGAACCATTTAAGGTACGCTGATGACATCGTATTGATAACCGATAAAAAAGAAGAATTATTTGAAATGACGAAAGAACTAGACGTAGAAGCTGGAAAGATAGGCCTTTATATGAATTACGGCAAAACCAAAACCATAACAAATACAAATGAAGACATCACAATGAGAGTCGGACAAGATTAAATAAAACAAATTCAGGATTATATATATATATATATATATATATATATATATATATATATATATATATATATCTGGGTCAAACTATAAAACTTAGAAAACCAAACAGTTAAACTGGCATGGGCGGCATTTGGTAAACTAAGCTGCATTCTTAACAACACAAAATATCACAGCATCTTAAGACCAAAATATACAATCAATGCGTACTCTCTGTTTTTACTTATGGTACCCAAACGTGGACATTTACAAAAGTAAATATGGACAAAATAATAAAAACCCAAAGAGCAATGGAAAGACAAATTTTGCACATAAGACTAATGTATAAAAGGAGAAACAAGTGGATAAGTTAGAAAACAAAAGTGAGGGATGTTAGACAAACAGTTGCAACATTAAAATGGAGATTTACCGGACACAATATAAGACAAAAAGAAGACCGATGGAATAAAATTCTTATAAGTTGGAGACCGTGGGAATATAAACGTAGCAGACAAAGGCCCCAAATGAGATGGGCAGATGATATCAAGAAGCACGTGGGCTCTAGGTGGATGACTGTAGCGAGAGACAAGGAAGAATGGAAAAGGATTGGGGAGGCCTATGTCCAAAGATGGACCGAAGAAGGCTAATTAGATAGATAGATTTTTCTCTAAAGGGAGTAGCGCCTTCGAGCAGTGAGGCTAAGTACTTATCAACATTACTTGTATTTATCAACAGTCACTATCTTGTTGTTATCTAGTACAAAATTTGCTGTATCTGTTTTAATGCTAAGATACTTGTTTTTTTTTGTATTAAGAATTAGTCTCCATTGCTGATATTCTTCAGCAAACTTCCGTATTATGTATTCCACATTTTCCTTATCATTTTCTAGTATTTAGGCAGATATTGAAAAAAGTTTTAGCCTTAGAATTAGCCTAATGAGCCACATTCTTAAAATTTTCCTCAGAATACTTCACAACAGAAGTAGACGCAAATGCGAAGAAGATCTTGAAGATACCCAATTTGGTTTTAGAAATGCTATGGGAACAAGGGAGGCACTTTTTGCGCTTAACATCCTATTACAAAAATGCCGCGACCAAAGAAAAGATGTATTTGCAGGTTTCGTGTACATCGAAAAGGCATTAAATAAACTACAGCTTGTAAAATAATGCAAATACTGAAAAAATCGAAATAGATGACAACGATATTCGTGTCATTAAAAATTTGTACTGGAATCAAACTGCTATCGTAAATTGGAGATAACTACACCGATGAAATCCCCATACAACGAGGAGTCAGACAAGGTTGCATTTTGTCGCCAACATTGTTCAATGTTTACTCGGACCAGTTATTTAAAAAAGCACTTGAGAGACAACCATATGGAATAAAAATCAACGGGGAACTACTTAATGTGATTAGATATGCAGACGATACAGTAATTCTATCAGATAATATTGAAGGTCTTCAAATTCTGCTTGATCGTATTCACGAGGTAGGGAAGGAAATGGGCATTAAAATAAACTTAAACAGTGTTTAGTCGTGACCCACATTCCGATGTAAGGCTTCAATTGAACGGAGTCCAAGTTGAGAAAGTTCACAAAATGACATATTTGGGAAATGTGATAACGGACCAACTAGATCCAGAAATAGAAATAAAACGAAGAATAGCAATGACTAAAACAACTTTTATGAAAATCAAGTCATTTCTTTGCAATAACCATCTCAGTTTAGAACTAAGGCAAAGAATGGTTAAGTGCTATGTTTGGTCCGTACTTTTGTATAGTGCAGAAGTGTGGACGCTAAAAGTATCGATCATGAACAAAATTAAAGCATTGGAAATGTGGGTTCATAGACGAATGCTGAAGATACCTTGGACAGCAAGAAAAACTAATGAACAAGTACTAAGGAGCATCAACAAAGATAGAGAACTGCTAAAGACTGTTAAACATCGAAAAATGTCTTATCTGGGACATATAGTAAGGGGAAGTCGATATAAAATATTACAACTGATCCTTAACGACAAAATAAACGGCTGTAGAGGTGTAGGAAGAAAACAAGTGTCTTGGTCAAAAAACATTCGTGAATGGACTCAGATACCAAATGCAGGACAATTATTCCATATTGCAGAAGATCGAGAAGCCTTCGCAATGGTGATCGCCAACGTCGGATAATTCTTATATGGCACGCGAAAAAGAAGATTGGAAAGAGTATTGAAGAAATGCAGCAACCCTTACATAGCCTGCTTTCGTCACAGCAAATTTAAGTGTTGAGAAGTGTTAAGTGAGATGACGACCCATAATTTAAGTTTTTTAGTGCCTTTATGAGCATTTTACTTATATTGGTGTCTCGAAGTATTTCCTAAAGTTTTGTTATTGACAATGTATCGTAGGTTTTTCGCAGATCAATAAAAGTTATGTGTACTTCTTTATTTTTAGCTTTTTTATTTTCTTTGATCTGCTTTAAGCAAAACACTTTAATAGTACAAGATCTGTCAGCCCTGAATCAACTTTGTTCTTTCTACTGATAATGACTCATTTGTTATGAACGGGATATCCATTTATTTGCCAGATTTAAGGAGTTCGGCATCTATCGCATCGGGACCACTTGTTCTATTAGTTTTTAATGACATTACAGCTTTCATTAGGATGTTTTCGGTCACCACTGCTTCTTCCGCTTGTATGAAGATATGTTCTTCGGACGTCGTCTAATATTATTCTTTTTCTTTTCAATGTAATTTGTTATAGTGCTACATCCATTGTTTTCGTACCATTTAATTTTCATTTTTTCGTTTCAATTTGATTTTATTTAACAATTCGGTATTGGAATTAAGATCATTCATTTTACTCGGATATGGTAATAACGTTTACCTGGAATTATGAAAAGTAGGTACAATTACAACCTATTAGTCAGCAAGCGATTATTTTTAAAGTTTATAGTTTGCAAATGGGTAAAAACAAGTAATAAATCTAAATTCATTTGATTCAGTGGTCGCTATTTAAGTTTTATGCGCAAAAATTAGTAATCATCTAAATAGCATAAAAAATTTATTTTGTTAAGAAAGTAAATAAATTGAGTTTATAATTTACACAAATATTTTATTATCAAAACCGTTGTAAAAAAGTAAGTTTTTCTAGAATACGGAACATTATAGGACATAAATGTTGATAAAAGTCTGTTCCATGACGCAGCTAAACCAAAAGAAGGTGAAATTAACAATATGTATTACCAATTTATTAATTATATGAAGAAGGTAAAAGTTTCTTAAAAACGCTATCTACTTTGGTACTTGTTCTGAATAAAGATCGTATTTTCCAAGCATAAATCTAAATAATATGTAATATCTTCTTCTTCTTATAAAGTCTTCTTCAACCAAATGCTTCTAACAACATCAGATATTTCTCTTTTACTTATATTAGCAACATTTCTAATAAAATAGCTAAACTTTTTACTTCTGCAGTTGAAAACATCAAAATTTCCTGTAAGTCACACAACACTGTAGGTTCCTTTTTAATTAACACCAAAGACAGGCTGAACACACTTGACAAAAGTGGTATTTACAAATTAAAGTATGATGATTGTGATGCCTCTTATGTAGGCAGAACCATTAGAAAGCTATCTACCAGAATGTCAGAACATTTGAAAAGACCAAACTCTTCAAGTTTTGGTCAACATTTAGAGTCTAGTAAATACAATTTCAACATCAATACTGGTTCGTCTATTTTGCATGACATCAGTAGAAAGAAAAACTATTTGCAGTTGGATCTATTGGAAGATTTGGAGATCACAAAGGAAACGAATGGAAACTCTCATTGTCTTAACACTCAAATTAATTTAAACTGTACTAAATTTAAACCTATTTTTAAAAACTTTATTACAGCTTCACCTCGTAGTGGACCCAGCTCGGCTGTCTAGACTTTCTGCACTGAGTTTATACATTAAGAATCTACCAATTTCATGCTTTGTTCAGCATTACTATTGTATTTAACAATTTACACAACTAGCTTGCTCAGATTCAATTGATCCACAGTTGGAGTTGATTTCACTCTTCATACCTCTGCATAATCTACATATACTAATTCCACAGTTTTATATTTCAACACCTGTTGGTCAGTTGGTCTTTAGTAATGCTATTACATATTAGTTTTACGGTTCCCCCATTGGCTTGAGGTTTAACTGAACTACTTGAACTATACCCATTTACACACTGCTTTCAATTCTGATTTAATTTGAATATTTCAATTTCATAGTCAATTTTTTTTCTCGTTTTTACAGTATTGACAGTGCCTGGTAGACCATTTTATTGTAGTCAACTACCCACTGTAGTCAACTGTTTGTAGTCAACTATTTCTTTCATTCACACTTTATGTACACTTCATTTAGCCTCAAACCTACAACCTTATTATTACAGACGGGTGTGAGTGTGAGATCTGGATTATGCAATCTAGTTTAAATCAAAATATTCTATATGTCATACTTCATCAGCTGATTTTTTCAGTAGTAGTTCTAGTTGGACCTTTGGCCAATGACAACTTATACAGAATTTTAATATGTGCTGATCACAGATCAATAACTTTGACTGCCTATCAAAGTTGTCATATGTCACATGTCACCGTATCATTTCCGCTTAGATCATTATCCCTCCAGATACTGACAAAGAATGTAGCGTAGAATCTTTAAAGTAATTTTAAACTGTTTGTCCTCGTTTTAGTGTAGTGTTTTGTACAATTTTATGTTATTATTGTTTCCACATTCTACGCTTGCCGGATAGTTTATATTTTGACGAAGTAAGTCTAAAACGTTAATCTCAAAAACTTTTTTTCATCCATTAACTTCGAGTTTTTTATCGAAGTTAACTAATTTCCTTCATCTAAAAAACGGGCTTATTTCAGATTAACAGCATTAAAAAACTCTTGGCTTATTTCAGATGCCCCTGAAGATGCTATTTTAAGCGAAAGTACTTGGGCTAGATTTAATTAACTTGTGCTCGATAATAGCCTTATTTTTCAAAGTTCATTTATTCGAGCATTCATCCTCATTTCAATTAATATGTAATAGTTTCTCACTTAATTGTTTTAATATTGTAATCATAACACACAACAATGTTTGTAGAATAAGAGCACCGTGTGTGCCAATGGATATGTGTGACCCTTATGTCCGAATATCATACAAAAATACATGTTGTAATGACTCACCAAGCTATAACTAACCACTCCTCCCATTACATTACTTTGAATGCCCTGGGTAATGGCACGACAACCATAATGGCCATCTAATTTTAGAGGTAGCTAGAAGAGCTTTTCTTCCTATACTGAATAACTGAAAATAATTTTTACATGACTTTGGACTTATGTACCAAAATGTGTCACTGACCGATCTAAGTCGGTTCTAAAATACAATAAATTTTATTCTCTTTATTAGCTGAGCGTTCGAAGGGTCCAACCTTCGAATCTCAATGCTCAGGTTCCGCGGGGTTGGTACTTTTGACCTATCTGAAGGGTATTAGATTCCTGAAGGACCTTTTGCTTGAGAGAGGTTTCTCCGACTGTACGGTTGAACAGCATTTACTTGATCTAATTTTTGTTTAGTAGAATCAGAGATAAATGTGAAGAAGATCAGGATAAAAAACAATTTGGCTTCAGACATGGACTGAGAACTCGGGACGCCCTCTTTGCACTAAATGCATTACTGCAGAAATGTCGAGATCAAAGGAAAGACATCTTTGCTGTATTTATTGACTATGAAAAGGCCTTTGATCGAGTACAGCATCACAAACGAATTACAATATTAAAAGATAAAGGAGTTGATAGTCAAGACATACGATTCATAGAAAAGTTATACTGGTGTCAAACAGCGACAGCTTGCATAAACGGAAAATCAACAGAAATATGTAAAATACAAGAGGTGTCAGACAGGGTTGTATACTATCCCCACTGTTATTTAATTTATATTGAGATAGAATATTTAAAGAAGCGCTGCATAATTTGGAATGGGGCGTGAAAGTTAATGGAATTCTGATAAATACAATCAGATATGCAGACGATACAGTTATTTTAAGTGATGACATGAATGGACTATAATGCCTTTTAAATGCCATTGATACAGTGGGAAGAGAGTTTGGCCTAAACATAAACTGTTCAAAAACAAAACACATTGTGTTTAGCCGTTTAGCACATCAATATGCACGATTATATGTTGATGGTCGTATAATTCAAAGAGTGTCCAGTTTTAAATATCTTGGTTGCCATATTACTGAACTAGATCCAGATCAAGAGATAAAATGTAGAATCGAGATAGCCCGCACGACATTTTTAAAAATGAGGTCATTCTTCTGTAATGATAACTTGCAACTTCAACTTCGAAAGCGCATGTTAAATGCTACATTTGGTCAGTCCTCTTATACGGTGTCGAAGCATGGACAATAAAAATATACACCATTAATCGTCTGGAGGCCTTTGAAATGTGGCTGCACAGACGTATACTAAAAATTCCAGGGACGGCTATGCTGACAAATGTGGCAGTCCTTGAGAGAGCAAATGCTGCTCGCGAGCTGCTTGATAACATCAAATGTAGAAAGATGGCCTATTTTGGGCACGTAGTAAGGGGAGACCGATATAATATTCTTCAACTTATTATGATGGGTAAAATCGAAGGACGAATCGATTGGTAGAAAGCAGGCCTCTTGGTTAAAGAATATCGGAGAGTGGACAGGAATAAAGAAAACTGAGCAACTCTTTAGAATAGCTCGAGACAGAGACAGTTTCGCCATGTTAATCGCCAACGTCAAGGGGACTTGATAGGGCACGTTAAGAAGAAGAATTTTTGTTTTGTATTGGCACTATATGCCTGCTGTAACAAAAGGTTATTAGTACAAGGTTAGGAGAAAATAATATTAGCGTGTAATAATGTGTAGCGTGTACATTCCCAGGTAGCTTTTTTTTTATTTTTTTTTATAGTGTAAGTGGTAAGTAAAAATAAAACTAACTAAATAAAAAAATATATAAGAATAGAGTGTTTTTTTTTATTTTTTGTTTTTTTTAACACTGCCTGTGTTTTCACTATCTATCACTGCCAATACCAATCTTATAGTTTATTTAGTGCCCTTTGAAGGTATCATGTTGATAGATGTGGATCTTAGATACAGCTATCGCTGTATCGTCTACGTCTAAGTTCAGCAACGATCTGGGTTCAGTTAGAGTGTCTTCTATGTATATGGTGTATAGATATGGCGAGAACACCGCTCCCTATAGCATACCAGCCTCCATGGTTCCAACTTGGCACAAGATTGACACTATCCAAACTCTGAACCTCCTGTCAGTAGGCATGACGAGAGAAAACATAATATTTTAATCCTGCGATTGGCACATCAAGGGAGCATAACAGCCAGTTTATTGTTTTTTTTTTTATTTTTCAGATATTTATATAGTAATTTTATGTCATTTTGTAAAAAAATCTAATATTTTTTATAATAAATTGTATTTTTAACCTAAAACAGTAAGGTTATTATTAAATTATTAAAGTCTGCAGTTAATATTGCATATTGATAGTAAAACATTAGGGCGAGCGCCAACCAAAGTGGCGTGGCAGTGGCAAGTAGCTAGTAGCACGCGTCTAGCATAATGTAACCAATGAAAACGAATGATTCAGTTTACACCAAAATGACAGTAACGTCATTCATTCTAATCATTCGTTAGGATTGGTTACATTATGCTAGACGCGTGCTACTTGCTACTTGCCACTGCCACGCCACTTTGGTGGGCGCTCTCACTTAAGTGACATTAAGGCGTTAAGTGACTTCGGTAAGTCACTTAAGGCCTTTTATTAAAAAAAAATTCACAAAAACGGATAGTACACAACTCGCGTGGACTAATTCTTTAACACCATAAATAGGTATTAATGACATTATGTTACATTATTACATAATTCTATATTCTGTTGAGTATGTTGAGTATAATGTGTCTTCCCGTAATATAAGTTTAAACTTTAGATCTAGTACAAATGAAAAAAATGCAAACACTTCGAAAAAGTTACAAATATTTTGGTATTCTTTTTTCAACGTGCTCTAATAATATTTTGTGTAGTATACATCGTATTCTATATTATTTACTGTAGTAGAATATTTCGTAAGAGCTCATGGTGTATTTTCCATCTAAAAAGAAAAAAGAATACTGTCATCCAATGTTGAAATATACCTACACGTCAAAAAAAATTCGTATTTTTATCTTTTTATAGGCAATTTAAAAACTTTCTAGCTGGTTATACTAAATAAAAATGGGTAAAATTTTAACTATATTGAATTTTTCTTGATTGGTAATATTATACAAAATAATTGATATATTATAAAAGCTGTCAAAATGGCAAATGGAAAACTACGATTACAATTCCCAAAAACAAATATTTTTTATCTTTTAATATACAAAAATAATTAATAATGTTGATAAGAAAGTTGGTTTTTAAATTACATCGACTTTTTTGATTATACGCCGATATCCTAATTATGTGGTTTTAACAATTTGTATAAAACTGTAAATTGATATATATTGCTCCAAGATATTAACGAACCAATTAATATTTTTAGAAAATTATTGCCAATTTAAATAAACTGTATTGTACTATACTTTAAAAGTCATGGATAATATTTATTTTTAACAACAAAACCTCTTTTAAATATGACTGATAATTTTTGGGTTTTTGTTGAATTTTTATATGGTTGACTTTTAATGTAGTTTAAGATTTCATTTTTAAGATTTTCGGAATTTTTTTTATTAAAAAGAAACATTGCCGCATCCACCAACAGGTTATTATTAAAGTCCCGAACAATCTAGGACAATGTTTAACCAATACAAAAGATCCTATCAACTACATGGATCGTAGTGGTGTTTATAAATTACAGTGCTCTGATTGTGATGCTACATATATACGTAGAACCTGTAGATCACTAACTTCCCGTTTCTTAGAACACACTAAAAAAGAGAACACTTCCACATTCTCCCAACATCTTGCACAACATAAACATACCCTCAACATCCCAGAAGACGTCTCTCTGTTACATAATATCCCTCAAAAAAATTTTCTAAAATTAGATCTATATGAAGACTTGGAAATAGTCAAATAAAAGCAAAGTAGCCACAATTGCGTTAATCGCCATGTATCTTTCAACCTTGACTTTCAACCCTTACATCGACAACTCTTCTCATAGTCTACACTTCACAATATTGCCCCACCTTCTCTGCCTGTCTTTCCTATACAAACATCAACACCTTTAATCCTATACAATAATTGTGTTTCTTTAAACAACCATTCTCTACACTATCGTCACACCTTCCCCTCTCAACAAAATTTTCGTCCCTATTGTTAACTTCAGAACCATCCATGTCTATCATACCACAATATTTTTCCATTTTCTCCATTCTTCACATATACATAACATTCGTGTGCATTCTTTTCTCTTTCATTATTTCTTGGTCAACTTATATATCAAACATGTTCTCATTAGTTTTAAACACAGTAACCATTCAAAAATTATCTAACAATTTATCAGAATTCATAATTTTCCCTATTACAAAAAATCCTAATCAACCATTGCTCACCTTCTCTTGGTCAACAACTTAGTAGCACACTCATACATCAAATTTTAGGCTTTTATAACCGAATTTAATACTACCAAAATAGATTTTGTTCGGGTTCTAGATGCTATAAGCATGAAAGGTCTCTATTATCTCTAACTGTTGATGAACTCTTCCTCTCCTTTAACCGTCCCCTTCTTCTTCTTTTTTTTAGGTTATTAGCGGCGTTACTGAGTGAACAAAACTTTAAATCTGATACAAAATATTGATCCACATTAGATACTTTTGATAAGTTTTTTACGTGACAGTTTTCTCCTAACAATCTGGTAGAGTATTTGGTATATTGTTTATTGAACGTTCTCTAGGTATTTTGGAAACTCAATTTAGCAAATAGTCGACGGTAAGAGGTGTAGCACATAGGTCGCATAGGGGGCGTTCACTGGCCGAAAGCAAATAAGAGTGTGTGATCTTGGTGTGTCCTATACGTAGGCGCATACGAACCGTTTGAGTAAACCGTGTACTAGCACTAGTTTTGCACTGGCGTGTGTCTGGTTTTAGCGATCTTAGTTTAGATTGCGATAGAAACCATTCTAGTTGGTAGTCGCCGATCGCTGAATAGGTGAAAGATAAGTGTGTTCCATACATCAGTATCGCGAGAGGTTTAATGAAATAACTGAGAATACCACAAGAGCTGGATAAATTAGAAACCGTGTGATGATCCCCGTTTAAGATTTTTTGTTAAGGCTTTCCACTCTAAGACAATGATTTGCAAACAAGTGGCATCAAAAGCATACTCTCAAAATTTCATGTCATTAGGACTATTATTTGCCGAGTTACAGTGCATGAACTGCGAATGCCGTCGAAGAAGAAGTGGAATTATTTTACCGAGATATCGAAGAGGCACTCTCTCTCTCTTCAATCCTGACCCCCCAGGGAGAGTGTAGTGGTCGACGTGATGTCCTGTATTGTCCGTCTCCAGAGATCTCTGTCTCTGGTCATTTCTTTTAATTCATGCATAGGTCTTTGGCATATTCCTGTAATTTGATCTATCTATCTTGTTGGGGATCTTCCTCGTGATCTTTGGCCTTTTACCTTTCCTTGTATTATGAGTCTTTCCATGTTTTCTGTGTTTGCTCTCATAACATGCCCAAAATATTTTAAATGTTGGAGATGGACTTTACTAGAGAGTCGTTGGCTAACTTTTAGCTCTCTTAAAATTGAATTATTTGTTCTACGGTCGGTCCAAGGAATTCGTAACATTCGTCTCCAACAGAACATTTCAGTGGCGTCTATCTTTCTTCTCTCCGATTGTCTCAGAGTCCAAGATTCACATCTGTAGGTCACTATTTTGAATATTAAGCAGTTGATCAACCTCATCTTTATCGCTCTTGAAATTTGACAGTCCTTCCATATTTTGGTCATTTTTGCTGTGACAACTTTTGCTAGATCACATCTACGTTTAATCTCTTGTTGTAATGACCCTGTGTTTGTGATTAATGATCCCAGGTATAAGTATGAGCTCTCAACCTCGAACCGGTCAATTGTGGTTATGTGTGGATGATTGTTGTGTAGTCTATCAACTATCATGATCTTTGTCTTTGATATGTTTAATTGCAAACCAAATATTTGACTTTCGTTTTCGATCAGTCGTATAAGTTCCATCAGCTCTGCTTGACTATTTGCAAGAAGGGCTGTGTCATCTGCGAAACGTATATTGTTTAGTTTATGACCATTTATTGAGATGCCCTTTTCCCATCCTTCAAGTGCTCTTCGCATAATATACTCCCCATATATGTTGAATAATTGTGGAGATAGTATACATCCTTGTCTGACACCCCGTCCTGGATGAAACTCGTTCGAAAGTGTGTCAAGTACTTTAACTGATCCAGTAGTGACTTCATATAGTTCAGTTATAAGCGTAATTAGATGTTGTGGTACGCCTACTTCTTTTAGTATTCGCCATAAGTGTCTCCACTTGACCCTGTGAATGCTTTATGGTAGTCTATAAAACAGATGTATAGTGGGATGTTGAATTCCCTAAATTTCTCGATTATCTGTCTTATATTCAGCAGGTGTTCTCGAGTGCCTCTACCTTTGGTAAATCCAGTTTGCTCTTGTGGAATTTCTCTTTGAAAAAAATGTTTTCAGTCTCTCATTGATTATATGTAGCATTATCTTGCTGGCATGGGATACAAGACAGATAGTTCTATAATTGTCGCATTTATGGAAGCTGCCTTTTTTATGTATGGTCGTTATTGTAGATTTTGTCCAGTCTTCAGGCCATTGTTTGGA
This sequence comes from Diabrotica balteata, assembly GCA_918026665.1. Lineage (NCBI taxonomy): Eukaryota > Metazoa > Arthropoda > Insecta > Coleoptera > Chrysomelidae > Diabrotica > Diabrotica balteata. Next base: position 17,730,951 of record OU898283.1, on the reverse strand, counting down.
ATACCATATTTGGTTACAGAGTAGATGAAGTAACTTTACGCCGGTTTCTTCTGTGGCTTTAAGCATTTCTGCTGTTATCATATCTGGACCTGGTGCTTTGTTATATTTGAGCTTGATGATAGCCTGTCTTACTTCATTTTCGAGTATATCAGGTTCTTCTTCCACCTCGTCAGAGATTTGGCTAACAAGCTCTTGGCGTTGATCATCTTTATATAGGTCCCTGCAATACGATCTCCATGTCTCTGCTATGTCTTCTCTGTTTGTTCTCAGGGTTCCAGTGTTATCTTCAATGGCCCAAGTTCTGGCTCTGAAGTCTCTTGTCAGGTAGTGTATTTTTCTAAATAGATCTCTCGGCTGATTATTCTGACCATGTCTCTCAATTTCTTTACATATACTTTGATAGTACTGTTTCTTTTCGGCCTTAGATCTTCGTTTTATTTCTTTATTGAGGTTTCTTAAACTAGCTTTTTCCCTTTCACTATGTACATCACTTTTACAAAGATTTCTTCTATTCTCAATTATTTTAAGAATTTCATCTGTTATCCAGTGTTTCCGTTTTACCGGATTATTTTTCTTTGAGCGATCCACTGGTGTTGTTACGCAATGTTTAATAGTCTCCCATATTTCCGTTACGAATAGAGGGCATACATTTCTGTACTTCCTGTAGAAGGTCGTCTTTCTTTCTTAGTTCTATCCTCTTTATCTCTCTTTGTTTATTGGGTGCTTTAAGTTTAAGCATTACTTTATCTACGAGGAGAGTATGATCGGATCCGCATATCGCCCCTGGATATGATCTGACTGTTTGAATGGACGATCTCCAGCGAATATTGGTGAGGACGTAATCTATTTGATTTCTAAATCTATCTCCAGGACTTTTCCAAGTATAAAGTCGACGTACATGGTGTTTAAATCGAGTATTCATGATAACAAGAGGCACTAGGCATAACGAAAACAAGAGAAATCACGATAATCCTAGGTAATATCAATGCAAAGATTGGAAAGGGACAAAGCGGAAAGTGTATATAAACTATGGTCTGGGAAATCCAAACGAGAGAGGAGACCGACAATTCTGCCAAGAGCAGAACTTGGTTTTTACAAACACATTTTTCAAGTTACCAAACAGACGACTGTATACTGGCGATCGAAGTAGTCAGGAACCAGATAGACTACATTATGATCAATGAAAGATACCGTAATGCTGTTAAAGCCGTGAAAGCCTATCCTGGATCAGACCTAGCCTCAGATCACAAGCCTGCTGCTTTTCTGTTCTTTAGGTTTTTAAGTATTTTCCGAACATCCTGTACATTTGTATTCTTCTTCTTCAAGTGCCCTGTCCGTTGCGAACGTTGGCTATTAACCCTTTCAGTCACGCACCTAGAAAGAGGCATCCAAAAATTATAAAATTTGGTAGATATGCTTGAGAGAGGTAACTAAAACAATACGTAACAAAAAAATACTGCCCCTCCATCTGTTTTTTTGTTACAACTTGTACCTCACAAGGTACATGTTGCCTTTAAGGATGTTACAAAAAAAAACAAATCAACTAATTAGTATTTAATTTATTCTAATAATAGAAGTAAATGTATTATTATCATCTAACAGAATACAAAAAAAAAGAATAGTTGTTAAGAAAATTACTTAAAAGCCTATCTAGTATGAAAATCAGCAAAACCATTCCTGCCATTCATAATACATAAATGAACTTGACATTTTTTGCAAAACATGTGGGTCCTGCCTTTACATCCCTCCATCTTGCACCTAGAATTTTCTTTCTTGTCATCCTAGATCGATACATGATTATAACCATCATATCTAAATTCTATATAAGGTCGTTTTTCGGGGAGCTTCCTTTTCAACGATTGTGGAGAAGGTTGTTCCGCTGCAGGTCTACCTCTCTTAGGTGGATCTTTGTGAAGAAGTAAATACTCAGGGACTGTCTGAATCCCATAAGATCCAAAATATCTTTCTTTTTAACATGGAGGGCTTGGGCTTTAGATCTATATTCCAGCCATGAATTAACCAGTGCTAAATCTATCGCATGGGTAATCATTCTTATTGTCCACTTTCGTGATCTTACATGGGAGCGATAAATACTTAGCAAAAAGTCAACTTTGTCTACTCCTCCCATATTTGTGTTGTAGTGCTGTATAGCCTCAGGTCTTGGAACTTCAATATATAGTTTAGTTGCTTTATCCCATCTTTTTTTGGCCTTATTCTTGATGTATTGTTTTATATTTATGTTATCTTTGAATGGTACTATTTGTTCGTCCACACATAAATTTCTTTCTAGAGGCAGTTCTAGGCATCTTTTTCTGATACTATCGTACAGGGAATGTACCTTCCACAGTCTATCTGTATTATTTTCTGGTCGGTTAGTTATATCCACGAGATGAATATTTTGCCTAAGTTTGGAAAATCTATTATATGGCATGTTATCTTTTACCAGTGGAATTCCAACGTGCAACGACCAATACATCCTAACTCGAGGATATTGTACATTTCCCATTATTACGTGTATGCCTATAAATTTTTTTATTTCATCAGGGCTCGTTGGAGAAAATCTTGATATATGCTTGTGCACGGAATGATGATTTGTCATCTCAGCCATTACTGAGAAGATATCATCAGATATATACTTATTGAAAAAATCAATTGGTGCTAGTAAATCAATAACTTGTTCTAGAATGGGATCATAACATGTTACCTTTCTGGTCTCGAACTGTAAATCCTTCATCCATTTTATTTGCTTTTTCTCAGTAAAATCATGATTTTTAAAAAACACTTTAAAAGTTGTTTCTGGATTCATTTGATTTACTTCATCTTCTGTAACTTCTTGGACGTTGTCTGGCTCTTGCTCCAAATCATCCTCTAGATCTTGAGAATTAGTTTCTTCTTCATATGAACGGGCACGTTCATTCAAAAATTGAACTAGTTTATCATTAGTTTCCATTTGAGTAGCATCCTCCCATCCATCATCTTTATCGTCAAAATCCGGAATATCTGAGTCATCGTCATTTTCAAGATAATATAGTAACTCTTCATGTGTAAGTGGTTTTTTGCTGTTTTTAGCCATATCTGAAAATAAATATTTCATGAAAGAACATGTTTTACATGAAAATATATATTATTAGTTTTGTCACAAAAACATCCTTAAAAGCAGTTTGTACCTCATGAGGTACATACATCTAATTGAGGTGCCCAAATTACTACTTTATATTATCTACATTTTAGAAACTAATACATACTATGATAAATTACAGTGTTTACTTACCTATCAAATATAAGTATATCTGCGTTTATTCTCAAAAATAAACAGCAAAAACAACATAAACAAACAGACTGTCCTAACCTCTTGCAAATGTCACTTTAACGAACTTATTTCAAGTCAGGTTATAACTGTCAAGCAAAAACAAAAGCGCGCGCAGAATGCAGGTGTCTACTAATTAGACATGATATTTAACCGGCAAAATATTTTTTTGGGTATAAGTCAATTCCCATTAATGTTTGAAATCATATATAATCAATGTACCTCTTGAGGTACAGTGTGACTGAAAGGGTTAACATGGCAATTCTGGTCTTGTTTGCGGCGCTTCTGAATAGTTCGACCGATGTAAGCCCGAACCACTTCCGCAGATTTTGGAGCCATATTTATATTAAGTTCTTCATTTGTGGTAATTTCTGGTGTTTCCGGTTCTATCGTCATTTGTTGTTCCTCTGCATATAGCTTTTTTAGGTAGTCAATCTAGCTAAACCTTTTCTATGTGTTTTGGTTCTATGAGTTCCTGTACCTCCATTCTTTGACCTCTTATGAAACAGCATATTTCCTTTTGCAGACCGTAAAAATCATGTTTCATTTCTTTCGAAAAGCGTTCCCAGTGATCATTTTTTTTTACAAGTGCTTGTGTTTCGTTTTTAATTGTCTTGTAATTATGGTATGCCTTTTGTGTTTTGGTTGACATGTATTTCAGGTGAGTTTTTTTTCTTTTCTTTAAATTTTTTCTTCATTTCTGTAGAAACAACTTCCTTGGCCGTGGCTAAGATATTAGAGTTAATTTTTGCTTAGCTTTCTTCTACTTTATCACTTTTTGTGATATATGTGTTTCTGCTTTTTTCGGTTATTCTTTTTTGGAATAGGTATCTTGTGGAGTCATCCTGTAAGCTGTCGACTTCTATCTTTGTGGTGTATTCTGGTGTTTTGTTATCACATATATGTGTTTTCATTCGGATTTTGCACAATATCAATTTATGATCGCTTCCCATTTCTGCTCATGTTAGTGCTCTTACAACCAAAATTTGTAATGGCTGTAACTCTCTATTCGACAGAATATAGTCTATCATAGATTTTTGTTATTTACCTTTTTTTTAAAGGCACATGCGACTGATAATTATCGCGAAGTAAAATTACTGCAGATGACTGAAGTTCAGATATGACTACAATAATTTAGATATTCCAAAATACCAAAGAACTGTATTAAATTTTATCTATTGTATCGAAAAACAGTTGTATCCTCAGAGACTTACAGCTGAAAATTGTTGATCAATGTCATACTGATTAGATTCAAGAAGATATTTTCTCAAGGGTTGATGCAAAACGTTATAGAACTGATAATTAATGAAGCTTAAATTCAACTGTTTATTAATCAAATTATTAGATTGAATATTTGCAATACAAGTTTTGATTCAAAACTGCCTGGATCAACAGAAAGATGTTTACGTCTGTTTTATCGACTATGAGAAAGCATTCGATACTATCAAACATGACAAACTCATAGAACTATTACGTCTTTCAGGACTTGACACTAAGGACATCCAGATTATAAAAAATCTATATTGGAACCAAACAGCCCACATGAAGAATGGACATATGGTGAGTGAAAACATAACCATTTCTAGAGGGGTAAGGCAGGGCTGTATTCTTTCGCCACTGCTTTTCAACCTGTACACGGAACAAATATTAGAGGCACTAGAAGAGTACAATGAGGGCATCAAGATTAATGCGTACCAATAAGTAATTTTCGATATGCAGATGATACTATTATACTGGCCGATAACATCGAAGATTTACAGATGATGCTACATAGAGTTAATACAACTGGCAGCCGATTTGGACTAAAGATCAATAGAAAGAAAACTAAATTTATGGTGATAAGTAAAAAAAAATTGCAATATATCGACCTGCATATTGAAGACGAACGTATTGAAAGAGTACACCGATTTAAATATCTGGGATATACAGTAAATGACAAGTGGGACCCAGAAGTAGAGATTAAGATCCGAATTGAAATAGCAAGATCCAAATTCATCAAAATGAGAAAGCTCTTAAGCAACCGCAACCTAAGCATTAACCTCCGATGGCGCGCCACGAAATGCTACGTACTCTCTACGCTACTTTACGGCGTAGAAGGGTGGACGTTAACAGCAGCAACTATAAAGAAGTTAGCGGCTCTAGAAATGTGGCTGTATCGACGCATACTGAGAATACCTTGGACAGACAGAGTGACCAACACAGAGGTATTAAGACGAATGGGTAAAGAGGTGGAATTGTTAACAACTGTTAAAAGGAGGAAAGCGTCATACCTGGGCCATGTGTTCCGTAATGATAAGTACAGTCTGCTACAGCTTATCGTGGAAGGCAAGATTGAAGGTAGAAGAGGTTTGGGCAGAAAGAAGAAATCCTGGCTGAGAAACTTGAGAGAATGGTTTCAAATACCAGAAGATGCGAACATAATTCATGCGGCACAACATAGAGAAAATTATCGTATGATGGTCGCCAACCTTCGGTAGAAGACGGCACATAAAGAAGAAGAAGATTAGATTGAACTTAGTAAACACTCGTAATAGTAATCTGTTGGGAGTTTCAAGCAATACACTAAAAAATGTAAAGTATAATTTCTTTTCATACCACTATAACAGTTTTCTTAGTGTATGGAGTATGGAATTTGATTACGGACTGATTATAACATATTTGGCTCCTAAAATCTACCAAATACATAAAGTTAGTCAATTTTTAAGTAGTTCATACTAATTTGTTAATAATGATTCCAATTCAAAGTTAGTTCCACTTAATTTTAGTTTTATATTATATTATTTTATTTATTTATTTGGTACCAGTGAATGATCTTCCGAAACCTTATCAAAGTTAAAAATCTTAATGATCGTTAAAATACGTGTTTGGTATGGAGGTATTTACTGATACTTAAAAATACATTCATCCCATATATATTACGTTAATATTGTTTTATCAAAAATATACTTTTATGGGAATATCTTAAAAATTATTTGTACAAATCATAGAGTGTAGGCTTTTACAACCGGTGTTTTGTAATGATACATTGTTTTCCGTGGCTTGTAGGCCGTGGTATGGAAATATTTCTACCTGACTTTCGTCGGCTGCATATGATATTATCAAAGATAAATAATCGGTAATTGGATTTTGTCTTAACAGCTGAGACTGATCACCAAGATCACCAACTTAATTCAGAAAATCAGTTTATATGGTGGACCGGACAGCGCTTCGTCATACACGCTCAAAAATTAGTTCTTCTTCTTCTTGTAGTGCCTATCCGTTTCGGATGTTGGCGACCATCATGGCAATCTGCACTTTATTACACTTGCACTTGCATATTATTATCTGCACAAAATTAGTTAAGCTACTTTTTTTACGTAGCTGTAAATATGATTTGATACATACAGGGCCAGACTGACTCATAAAAAGGCGCCAACACAAACTCTAAAAAGACTTCAACCTAAACTCTAAACAAAAGAGCCAAAGCCGCTCCTTTGACTCGGATGATCTCGCGGTAGTGGCCCAGGATAAGCCAGATCTCAATTACCGGGTTCTGAACGCAGGCTGCGTCGTAAAGAAATGGATGACACAGCACGGGCTGAAACTTGCGGCAGAGAAAACCGAGGCCATCGTTTTAAAGGGGAAAAGGAACAGGCAAAGTGTTGAATTACAATGTGTGGGGCATGTCCACCCAAGAAACAACAAAAAACACATAAAGTACCTATGACTGACATTGCACCAGAATGGAAAATGGGGGAGCATCTGTAGGAGGTAGCCCGAAAGGCTGCGAATAGTGCGGCTGTGTTAGGGAGAATGATGTCCAACATTGGTGGACCCAAATCCGAAAGGAGGGTCTTACACTGTGTTGTAAGTCGGTCGTCCTCTACGCGGCACCAGTCTGGAGCGGGCGGTAGAGATAACGGCCTGTAGGCATCTCATGACACGAGTGGACAGAACAAGTCTATTGCGAGTAGCAGGTGCCTACAGGACTCTATGAGAAAAGAGCTCTATGAAAGAAGAGGCCCAAACCTTACCATGGCTGAGAGAAGACAGAAAGGGATATGTCAATTGAGATTGGGTGGACTGTAGCCACAGGCGACTGGATTATTTCCTGACGCACGTGCTCACAGGGTGTATTAGTGCCTACTTTTCTAGGTTTGGTTAGGCTGACACAGTTGAATGCCTATACCGTGGAGACTCAGACACTGTGACACATACGTTAGATTGCAACAGATTGATAGTAGAAACAAAATAGAAAGAGAGATACAAAGAAACAAAAGAGAGAGAAAGAGGTGTGAATTTTGTTAAAGTGAGAAAAATGATTAAGAGAATGATTAAAAATAAACCCGGTTGGACTAGCATATACAACTATATTCGTGCAGTCATCAAGAAAAAGAAGACGAAGAAAGACAGCTGGACCAAGGGCAAAGGTAAGATGGAAAGATGCTAGCAGTTGAAGCTAGAAAAGTAGGTCAGACTGTGTGAGTTAAAATGCGTGATCCAGAATATGGGGAAGGTGGAAATGCCTGTCTGGATGCCGTATTAGGAGCGATGAGGGTCTTTTACGCGCTACCAGGGAGCCTTCTTGCTGGTGAATGGATTATGGATGTGCTGAAGCATGTTTAAAATTTTCTTAATTATTCCTCTTAGAAAATTACTTTCACGCCATCTATGTCTATATACATTGCTAGATGCCTTAAAAATAACCCATAAGCAACAAGTAATTTGTCATGCCTATGCACAACAACGAAATAGCTCGCAATATGTTCCTTGTCCCTATTATCTTTCGTTAGTTAAATAGAAACCCTTCATCTTAAAAAAGAAGTTAGTTTCTATTGTCGAACAACCCAGCTTAATTTCTAAGAAATGCTGAGTGGTTGGTTTTCTATGAAATACTCTTTTCTGTTGGAAGAAAGCAGAAGTTAAAGAAAATAAGGCCATACCGGACTTGTCAATTAAGTACCATTTTCGCGTTGCACTCTTCGGATAATCCCCCCACTCTTTTTTATTCCTAGCTCATCCAAATATCGAAAATCGAGTTCATTTTAGTTGTGGTTCCTGTTGCTTGCGGTTGTCTTCATCAAACGGCGGTAAGTGTAATTTCATTTCATCATTATTCATTTATCTTCACACAGTGCTTCCTACATTAATTTTTTTTCTCTCTTGTCGAACAGACGTCCTCCAGTTCGATGACACTGAGTCAATTCTGTTTGCCGTTTCCTCCATCCATTCAGTTCAGTTGAGCTGACATGGAATACTGGCTTTTTCAAAATTTTTCTAGAATAATGTCTGCTGATTTTGAATGGTTATTAAATGAAATTGGTCCAAATCTCGCAAAATAAGATACTGCCAACAGCAAGGTTAATGTTAATACTACGATATTTAGCTACTGGTGACTCATAGACAAGTTGTATGCACTGAAATCCCGCTGTTGATATAAACCAATTAGTTTTAAACAAAAAGAATTGGTTCACTTTATTATTGCAAATTAGAAAATCTAAATAAAATCGCAACGATTTTCGATACTTTCACTCGAAAGCGTACACACTAATCCAAACCAAAAGAATTCCTTCTTCAATTTTCTTTTGATATGCCGCCCAGTGAGCGAACTCTGGCGAAGGCAAACACATTCGTTTGCTATCGTTTATTCGGGCGTAGACATTTACCGAAGGAGTTTGGTAGCAAGGCTTTGACCACATGCATTCGCCAAATGTGTACGCGCCTTAACACTGCACGTTATTTATGGGTTAGTTTATTTATTGTTTTAGGATATTTTTTGAAGATTAACCTTAAATGAACTATGTTGTTTGATCTGTCTATGTCGAATTGGAAGTTGAAACGTTAATTCTTAGTCCCTCTAGATTTTGGTTACCTGGTCACTTTCTTTTTATTGAAGCGAAGTTTGTAATTTGGTGGTTAGTAATTTCAATAGTTGTACATAATATACTACTTTCTAGATTTTCAAAGTCAGATCTTATATATAAGTATTAAATTTGTTATAGCTTTGGATGATTAGAGAAGTCAAATGCTGACAAAAATGCTTAACACACTTAACTTAAAAATATCTATCGATATTATTTTAAATAAATATAATATCTTTGAATGTTATTGGTTGTTTTTATCACAAGTTTATGCAATATAAGTTAATACCCTACTCAACCAAAATTAGAGACTACGCAAAAAATGTTTATCATATTTCAGTTTCGTCTGTCAGAAATGAGGTTAAAAAATCAGTTTATTTCCATACATTGTCTTATCTATACCTAAGTTAGAAATCCACTGTTGCAATTATAACAAAATACCGATTTGTTGAGAAAAGTTAATTCCGACCAACCTACTAATTATATGTTAGGGTTCTGAACATTGGTTTCACCTCATCGTTGTGTAAAACAGATTATTTATCGATAAGAGATAAATAGTGTTATTTATATCATATGTAAGATTGTATTGTATTTATTAGCAATCTGCATTTAAATCTGCATGGAAATAGAAGGACATAAAACCAAAACTGAGACCAGAGACATGTTTAAAAAATAAAGCAGATAACAAGTTCCTTTACACCAAACTACCTTGCTATCAAAGATGATAACGGAACTCTACTTCTAAAAAAGATATTTTACACAGATGGAAAGAATACTGTGGACGACTGATGATGGAGAAAAGCACAGACGCCCCATCACAACAAGAAGATGCCAGTTTTGCGACGGAACCTGACGTACTCAAAAGTGAAGTGGGAGCAGCAATTATGAAGCCAAAAAGTCAGGAAGCTCCCGGTACAGATAACATACCTATTGAAATGTTTTGGGCCCTAAATGACGTTGGAGTGGATATAATCAAATTTGTCAAAAAGTATTTGTCAAATCTCATACATAAAAAGGGAGCGAAAGATTTATGTAGCAACTATCGCACAATTGCTCTAATTGCGCATTGCAGTAAGATACTCTTACACATAATTCTCGAGAGGATAAAGCCCTTTTTACTACCTAACATTGCGGAGGAACCAGCAGGTTTCGTCCCCGGATGTGGTACTAGAGAACAAATTTTAAACGTACGGCAGATTGTAAAAAAATCTAGAGAATTCAACATCACAACATATTTGTGCTTCATAGATTATAGTAAAGCTTTCGATTTGGTCAACTGGAGTAAAATGTGGCAGGTTTTGTCTGAAATGGGAGTCCCCAATCATCTGATACTGCTAATTAAAGCCTGTACAATAACAATTATGCCAGAGTTAGAATAAATGGGGAACTAACCGATAGTTTTAGGGTCATAAAGGGCGTGAGACAAGGCTCCATACTAAGCCCAATTCTATTTAATATCTATGGTAAATGGATAATGCGGAAAGCTACTGAGGACTGGAATGGTGGCATCACCATTGGCGGGAAGAAGATTTGCAACTTAAGATATGCAGATGATACTACTATCCTCGCTAGTTCTGAAGCTGAATTGATTCACCTGCTACAACGGATAGAAGACGTAAGCTTAACAATGGGCCTTAAAATAAACAGAGATAAATCAAGAATCATGATAATTGACAGAGCTAACAACAATCAAAATCATCTGATCATGATAAACAATATCGCTGTTGTAGATAAATTTGTGTATCTGGGCTCATTAATAACCAACAAAGAAGGCTGTACTGAAGAAATAAAGCGGCGGTCAGCAATCCCAAAAGGAGCTATGGCAAAATTAACAAAAATTTGGAAAAGCCATGAAATAACTACCGATACAAAAATGAGACTAATAAGAAGTCTAGTTTTTCCAGTTTTTACTTATGCATCGGAATGCTGGATCCTTACTGAGAAAGACAAAAAGAACATAAATGTATTTGAGATGTACTGCTGGAGACGAATGCTGAGAATACCATAAGTGCCCCGAAGAACAAATGAATCCATACTGGACCAGCTAAACATAAAGAAAAGACTGAGAACACAAATATCAGAACAAATAATAAGCTATTTTGGACATGTGCTTCGAAGAAATGGTCTTGAAAAACTTACCATACAGGGAACAGTAGAAGGCAAAAGAAATAGAGGTAGATCTCCCACACGATACACACACGGACCATATTGTTGCTACCATTGGCGCTCCATTGTCAGAATGTGCTAGAATGGCAGAAGATAGAAAAACGTGGAGGAACATTGCGAAATTTAGCTAATAGCTTCATGATATCACGATACCTGCATCAGGTTAACGACTAAGAAGAAGATTAGAAATCAAAAATAAGTTGAAGTAACAATATTAAAGACTGGAACAGAAGCCCTTGAAAGCATTAACACCAAAAAGCAGAAATATAGCACAACCGAAAATTACAATTTCTGGAATTTTATGTGAACCTAACATAAATAACTAAATATTAATGGCGTGTCCACCAATATTTCAATATGTCATAAGAGAGCTACAACTTTTATTAAAAATTTGTATTCGGTACCACGCACAAACTGTAAAATATATTGTTTATTAATCTAAATGATTAAACAAATATTGGAAGATAATCCTTTACTACAGCGGTTCTTAAAACTTTTTTGGTGATGGGTATCTTTTAGAAAACTAATTTTTTAACGGAGCCCTAACCCTAAAGCCCCAAACTAAAAGCAAAAACAGTTATCTATGTATTGCTTATTAATAATTATACAAAAAGATAGATAAAGCAAAAGTTCCTAAGTAATTAGTAAATTAGTAAGCAAATAATAAAACAAAGTTCCGTTAATTGGAGGCAAGAATTGTTTTTGGGTAATTTCAGGCTTGCTAGAACAAAGTTGAATTCCCTTGTCTGGTTGGGCATCCAGCCTAGTGCAGTATTTAGTTTTTGTAGCTATATACGCAAAATGTCGGTCAGATAGCAAAGCGAGACCTAAAATGCATTCCTAATCCCCCTTTCTTGCTTGAAAGCGTCACTTTGATCCTCCTGGCGTTTCGGCAAATCCGTAAGCGAATCCATATTCCCCTACGAGTCGACACCATTTGAGGGTCGCACGTTGCTTCCGCAGCCTGGTGTTCTACATTCCCGTAATCCGAGTATTGCTACACGAACATACATCCTTTATCACAACCACGGGTAAAAAGGTGAATGCCGCTAGGAATAAGGTCACAATCTAACATGTTTGAGAGTTCGCCGCGGATAAGCCTACTCCTCTATCACTCGTGTCCAGGATGTAAATACATACCGCAAGCTCACGTCCTTAATGGGGAACGGAAGTTTAGAGTTTTCAGTTCGTCCAACCTCACTTGGAATATGCGTAATGAGAGGAATCTGGACGTTATTACCTTGCTTAGGCGGCGTGCCTCTTCAAGAAGAGTCTCCCTTTTTTGCGTGAGTTTTAAAAAGTAGAACAACGTAGGTAAAAGGAGGGAGAGTAGCAGCATGCTGCTAGCGGAGTATGACAAGCTAAAAATGGGCCTTTTTTTATAAGGAAGGAGAAATATAAGTCCAACATGTCTCGAGGACAAGGCACCTTCTGCGATATTTATTGGGGGTTACTTCAAGGACGTCGTTAAACTCATCAGAGTTAATTACCAGTCAAATATAGAAGTTTGGCTGGCGGGAATGGAACTTGGTATTCCTAGTAAGTATGTGCTCTCGGCGATGGCAAGGAGTTTTGAGGGTAAACTTAGCCTGGTTGTTTATCATACGTAGTACATATTTCTGTCTAAGTGAGAGCGCCCACCAAACTGGCGTGGCACGTGGCAAGCAGCAAGAAGCACGCGTCTAGCATGTTACTTATAATGTAACCAATGAAAACGAATAATTCAACGCACACCAAAATGACACTGACCTTATTCGATCTAATCATTCGTTTGCATTGGTTACATTTTATGTAACATGCTAGACGCATGCTATTTGCTACTTCTCACGTGCCACGCCACTTTGGTGGGCGCTCGCCCTAAGATAATGGTTTCTGTTCTCAATGATGTTCATGTTAGAATGTGGATGGATTAGTACTAATGGGTAGTAAGGTTGTTTTCTCATACATTTCGGCGGTATCTTACTCTTGGTGGTCAAAAGTTTATTAATTTTGTAAATGTTTTATTGGCATGTAAGAAGCTTTTGAAGCTGGTATTCGGATTGTCTGATTTAAGAGATAAGAATGGATAATTTTGATAAATGATATAGGCAGTCCAATTCGGTGGAGTTTTTAGATTAATCCGGTATGTCAGACTTGATCGAAAGCCTTCTGGACGTCTAGAAAGATGCCTATAGCGAAACTATTATGTTCGATTATGGATTGTGAAAGTAAAGTGAGTCTTTAATCAATGCATTTAGTGGAGTGATAAGCTTTGAATACAAATTGGAGATTGGGAATGATAAAGTGAGCATCTAGGAATTCTACAAGTCTTTCCTTGAAAATTCTCTCGTAGACTTTACCCAGCGTGTTAACGGGTGAAATTGGTCTGTAGGATTCTGTAGTGCTTTTGGGTTTCCCTGGTTTAGGGATTATGTTGTGTTGGAAACATTCCAGGAGATAGGAAAGTAACTCAACCTTAGACATGCATAATATTATTAGGCAGGGGTATGATACTTTCGGAAAGTTTTGTGGAATGAGAGTAGAGTGATCGCTCTTTATAACGAGCAGGGTGATGGACCCTAGCAGTATTCTATCGCCGCTGTTAAATAGCGACCCAAGCGGGACAGTCAGCCAACTCGCATTTGCTTAGCGAACTATCGAATGGCCAACTATCGAATGGTTTAGCGAACGATGCCGATGGTTCAGATTCTAGCCCTGACCAGAAAAACAAATCTTCCTATCTTCAAATCTTCCTAATGGGAAACCATCTCTTGGTTTACTACTCTATTTGTTGTCATTATACTTATATGATTATTCCATGCTACTCATTTATTTCTTACTTACTCCTTGTGTTCTTCACTTTGCATCTACGTCGAGTCTGTCCTATAGTATTTTACCATCCATTTTTTAAGTGTTCTCATCTCCGCTGTTTCTAACATTCTCTTTATCCTCTCTGTGTCAGGTGGTGTTTCTGTCGCGTATGCCATTATTGGTTTGATGACTGTTTTGTAAATTCTGCCTTTTATTTCTTTCCCCATATTTTTATTTTTCCATATTATTTCATTCAGACAACCTGCGGCTCTCTTTGCTCTATTCACTTGATCTTTCACTTCAATTTCGAGCTTTCCGTAGCTAGATAATGTGATGCCTAGATATTTAAACTCCATCACTTGTTCTATTATCTGACCTTTCAGCTCCAATTTACATCTTATACTAAAACAATTTTTAAATGAAGGTGATTACTTGACAACATCGCACTTAACGAAGCCCTTAACAGAGGCCAAACAAAATTTGAATTATTTATTTAAACACATAATTACGTAAAAATTAAATCTAAGACCGATTTAATTATTAAATTATCTTGTGTGTGTCTTTTAACAGGTATCTTATAGTTTGTCTAACAAAATAAAGTAAAATTTTATTTTTATTAGAGAGTATCTAATACAGAACTTCAAAAAACAGAAAACTTTGGAAAATACTTATTTTTTTTTATTAGACTCAAAACAATCTGCAATTTTAATTACACATGATTACACATCAATTGCTGTATGCTGTAAACGTTATATTTGTTTTTTTTAACTTAATTTGAAAGTTTCCTTGTGTTTATTTGTTTATATAAATATGAAAATATGAAGTTCATATAAATGAAAATGAAGTAAGTTAAGCTATTATCATGTGAATGCGTTTATATAGTAGTGCATTTGTTTATTTCAGTAAATTCTCGAAATATGAAATGAAGATGGCACTAACTGCTAAAGAGTTAATAGCTTTGTTAAAAGAAGACTCAGATTGTGAAAATGCTGACTCACTTAATGTGGTTTATTTTTGTGGACTTTTGTGGTAAGCTTAACTACGGTGTTCAGTAGATTTATATCTTTATAATGTTGGGGTATTCTTTATCTCTTTTCTTGCACATTGGTATCATTATGCTGATTCTTCATGCGTCTGGTATCTTGCAGTGCAATATTAGTTTTTGTATAAGTTTTGTCATCTCTAGGGTTATACTTTCTTCTCCGTATTTTAGAAGATCGTTGGTTATTCCGTCTGGCCCTGGTGACTTTTTATTTTTGAGTGAATTTATGACTATTTCTACTTCCTGAAAATTGATTTCTATTTTGTGTCTTAGTTCAGGTACGTTATTGTGTTGATTATTATTTTCCTTTGTTTTAAACAGTTCCGCCAGGTATCTTTCCCATTCGTTTTTTGGTATGTTATTGTATTCCTTGAAGATATTGATGATAATATTATTTGTGAAGAATCAATAAAATTGGATATTGCAGTTACATATGAAATACAAGTGATTGGGAATTCTAACGATTCTGATTATGATATTCCTCTGAACCACAAATAAAACGTCCAAAGAAAAAAGAAGGCAAAAATTGATTTCAAGTTGTAACAACAGATATTCATTCGTGCTCAGTAGTAATTCAACATCAGTCTGATTGATATTTAGACAATATAAAAGCCAACCATGTAGGCAAGTCATATATTAAAGCTTTTTCACCCTTTTTGATAAAAAATTAATTGAGAGCATTCTATAGTTTACAAATATTTATGCATCCCAGAATAACCATCACAATTTTAAAATGAATAACGTAGGTTTTAAAAAAAATATTAGCATACGTATATTATCTGGTTTATACTCTGCTTCAAGTTGATAC
Source organism: Diabrotica balteata (assembly GCA_918026665.1). NCBI lineage: Eukaryota > Metazoa > Arthropoda > Insecta > Coleoptera > Chrysomelidae > Diabrotica > Diabrotica balteata. The sequence continues at coordinate 17,714,998 of OU898283.1, read as the reverse complement.
GCATTGGTCAAATGATGAGGATAAAGAAGTGCATATTGTAAGAGAAGGCATGAGCCAACATAAATTTATATTTATAATTTATTATGGTAAAGAAACCGCTACACCAGTGTCACTTAGTATGTGGACGTCAATCTAAATTTGCCTTACCAGATGAAACCAGATTCGACAATATTGGCCACATTACAAAAAGAGACGATAGTGCAAAAATGTAAAATGTGCAAAATTAATACTATTTATTTATCTAAAAAGTGTAGAATGCATCTACACCCCGAATGTTTCGAAAATTTTCCCCTTAAAATTTAATTTACATTTAAGACACAATATGTTCCTTTATTAAAAATCGTACTGTTTTCCTTGAAAATGAGAAAAAAGTCTTTTTGGTTGTAAATTAGTCTTAATTTATGTATTTTTAATCCAATCTAATAAGTTAATTGTCAAATTTCTCTTTGCATATTGAGCGGCCGTTAATGGTTTAGTGCTATATAAATATTAAACTGGCCTCAAATTTACTTTACTTACCTCAAAACTATTTTAAAGTTAATAATACAGTCTATTTAATAAATATATCCCCAAGAACACACTACGCCTATGCACATATGTATATAATCTGGAAGGAATAAACTAGTTTACCGATGTTTCAAAATATTCAATGAACTTTATATCATTACGGGGGCAAATTTATCTTACTTTCTCGCTTATTTACATGGGCGAAGCATACACAATAAAAATGACCCGGGTAAGAATTTACTAATGAAATTTTACATGGTTGCCGTTACCGTTTAGTTCAATTTGTAGATTAGTCACCATTAATTGAAAATTGTCCGACTATAGTAAATTTGCTGTTATAACAACGCATTTTGTCTTTTTTAAATTAAATAATCCTTAGATGATATAGAAAATCCCAAGAGTTTTTGACATAGCAAAACTCATGCCAATATAGATTCTACAAAGAAAAAAAAATGATGAAGGAAAAACAATAACTAAGGTCCTTTACAAAAGTTATTAACAAATATTACAAAAAATGAAATCAAACAAAGAAAATCAATTAGATGAATACAAAATAGTGGCTTTAACTTGACATTTATTGAGATAGAAACCGCACGGGGTGGCATACTAAGAAACACTCATATACTTAAAGAAAGTTTGGAAAGCTAGATCTAAAGAGAAAATGCGGATCAGAAATAGATATGGCAAAAAATACTAACTCAAACAAGCAGTGTTAAATAATAGGAGACATGGATTTTGGTGTAAGATAAACAGAAAATAATTGGCCAAACTCATGCAAATTTGTTACTTTAATCTGTTTTACTTGCAATATATTTTCTAGCGAAAATAGAACGAAATGTATCATATCTCAATAGTTTCTGAACTAATCTTATCTGCAGTAAAAGAATGTTTAAAAATAAGTTTATTGTTATTTGCTTATGGATCTTAAGTCTAGGAAAAAACATCTTAATGTATAAATACAATAAAAATCCAGTAAAAACAGGTAAAACAATACACAGCATATTCTTATTTACGAATATAATCATGGAGATTACAAAAAATACTGTAAGGCACAATTTTTCCGTAGTGATTGACACATTAGTCATAAAAATATTTGACTAACGATCACCTTAACATGACTAATAAATAAACAAGAGCGACTTTATGTTTTTATTAGTGGAGATCGTAATTATATTGTTTGTTCTGCTAAATTTCTTTCACGTCATTAATGACAATTATTCTTTGTCGTCATAGAACTATTCTACTAACTTAAATTCAGATATTTGCACGTATTTTAACCAGCATTAATGATAAATAAATTACCGAAAAGTAAAAAAAATGTTTTAGTAACTATTTTTTAAATATTAGAACTATTTTTATTATTTTAACTAATACATTTCTTAGCTACAAAAACATTAACTAAAACACGGTTCAACCAAATCATTGAAGAACAAGATATTCAAAACTTTACGTAATTTTAAGCAATACATATGTGATTATATTACCAAAGAAGAACACTAAAATCCCATTATAGTACAACGACGCTCCTAGATAGAGTACCAAAAATACATAGAGTAAACGTACCCCTCAGGCCAATGGGTTCTCCTTTTAGCAAACTGTCAAAGTTTCTCCTAGATATAATATTACCATTAACGCATAACACTACAACATTTTTAAAGAATTCGCAGTATTTTCAGCACAAACCATAATAAATAGATTATAATCCTAACAATATACTAGTCATTTTGGATCCTACCAGTTCCTTTGGAAAAAAGCTTAAAAAAAATAAGAGCCAGCTTAGAGAGGGAACTGAATGTAACAGCATTAATGGAGCTATTAACATTGTACATAGACAACACCTATTGATAAATTTGACATTTAACGTAATTTCATATTAAAATAATAACAGAGAATAACAGCGAAAGCATGGAAGACGATTTCCACAATACTAGAGAGTACAGGAAAACTTTTTTAGGCATTAAATTAAAGAAGATTTCTGAACAACAAATAGATATGAAGAAAAACGAAGATGACAATATAAGAGACAATATATAGGTTAACATACTAAGTAGAAATTTCGATTTTAAGCAGAACACACCAGAGTAGGATACAAAAAGCAGCGATGAAATACCAGAATGTCAGAATACCAGAATACCAGAAATAAGCAGAAGAACAATGGGTACAAGAATGACTGACCTGATTAGAAATGAAGAAACAAGAAACAGACTTAAAATTAAACCGTTGCCTGATACAATAAAGGAAAAAAAATAGCATGGTTGACTCATATAACACTGATGAGCAGTAACAGACAAGTAGAGTGTAGGAAGCTAAACTAATGGGGAAACAGAAAGGGAAGGCCAATAAAAGACTAGAACAGTGACATAGCAGAGGTATTACAGTGACATAGCAGAGTAAATCTTGGCAAGAAGATCTAGACGCACCTCTCTCATGACCTAACGGTAGAAGAGGAACAAATATGTATGTATATGTATTAAGTGTAAAGAACAACACAAATAGCAAAGTTAAAGATGAAGATAGGAACAAGAGAATCTAATAATAGCCTAATAATAGTATTTTTGTTTCCTTTTTAAGGTGAATTTTCCAAACTAAAAAGAAATTCAGAAGTTTTGGGGAAATCAACTTTCCACGCCAGCTGCTGTTAACACTAATGCTGGATGGATAGAAGATACTACGCACAGCTGTTAACACTACCGTACAATTGTCTATGAACCCTTCACCACAGAAGAAGTCTTACATCATCAAAGAGCTTCATAACTGTAAATCTTCTGGGCCAGACGGAGTTCAAACCTTCTGGCTTAAGAAGTTCTGGAGTGCTCATGAGTGCTTGTCAACAATAAATAATCGTGTTATTTCTAATCCGCAAGAAATACCCTCATTCCTAACTCAGGGAACAACTTATTTAATACCGGAGTATCAAAATAATATACAAAATCCAACCAAGTTCTGCCCAAGTATTTGTCTTTCAACTCTGTATAAATTGGTCATATCCTGTGTAGCACAGCGTATCTACCAACACTGCGCTCTAAACAATATCATAGAACCTCAACAGAAAGGATGCGCTAAGGGTTACAAGAGTTGTAAAGAACAACTTATTATTGACTTAATCATTTCTAACCAGGCATACACCAAAAAAAAGGAACCTCTTCACTGCCTTTATTGACTATAAGAAAGCCGTTGACTCACTGCCGCATGAGTGGCTGGTAGATATATTAAGGGTATAATGAAGTTGTATATAATATAGTGACCTTCTTAAGACATATAATGACAGATTGGGAAAGACTAAGAAGGGGGAGAAGAAGCAGTAGTTTAAATGGTAGTTTCAATCAAATGCTAAAAACTGTAGAAACTTTTTCAAATGATATCAGTATGCAATTTGGTTTAGACAAATTTCATGTACTAAATATAGTCAAGGGAAAGGTCAGGCCGGAGGATAATATATGCAAAATGGCCAAAACATCGAGGCTATGGGCAAAAGCGCGGAAAATTGGCCATAAACAAATGAATATCCAATTAATATCAGAGTTCATACGAAGGGTAAAACAGCTACTTTGCTCACATCTTAATAGTAAAAATTTGGTTAAGGCATTAAAGACCTCCGCATTTTCCATGCTTAGCTACTCATTTAGGATTATTAAGTGGACTAAACAGATATAGAAATTCTTCAGCGAAAAGTACGAACACACCTCACAAAAGCACAAAAACACCATCCTCAAAGTGCAGTAGAAAGAACTATATTACCACGGTATTTAGGAGGACAAGAGCTGGATATAAACGAGCAATGAGAAAAACATATTTCCAATTTAAGAACTTATTTTCAACTGATCAACTGACTTACTGACGGAACAAGAAATACGCCTAAACCATCTTGCGCATCTAGATGGGTAAACCTCTGCACGGGCGACATCCGAATGAAGTCAATCAAGACTATGTCGACAATATAGCGTCGAACTCTTGGTTGACATCAGAAAAGATGTTCCCTAAATAGAAGGTTCATTACTTGCCATTCAGAATCAAGTTATACCAATCCAAAAATTACCTGAAATATATCGTCAAGACCCTCAGGTCCAAAACGACAAATACCGATATGGATGCCAAGCCCAAGAAACTAGCCAACACCTTACCGGCGGCTGCCAGGCATTTGCTGAAACTGAATATAAGAAACGGCATGACTCAGTAGGGAAGATCCTGTATCAAGAGATAGCTTTTAAACTGCGACTTCTGTCTGAGTATGCTTGAGAATGACAACTACAAGCTAAACTGGCATCGCACTGTGCTCACAGACCAAACTGTAGCACATAATAAACCAGATCTCGTGCTAGATAATAAACTAATAAAACAAATAACATTAATCGATGTAGCGATACGTAACAACATTAATCTGCGTGTTAAGTACAGAGATCTGGAAATACAAAAAAGGAGACAATGGAGAATGGAAAGTACCCAGACGATACCTATTATCCTTTCTACCACTGGAGTCATTCTGAAGCCTCCTAGAAAACATAAAAAGCTGGGTCTAAATGAACATCTATATAAGACCATGCATAAAGTTGTGCTACTTTCGACGTCCAGATGCTTGTGAAAATTTTTGGGAGAAACAGCGACGTACCAAGTCACCTAGGACTCGATAACATGGAAAGAGTCCGACCACAGCTCAATCCTTTTCATACCGTAGGTATCTGGGATGAGTGAATTTTCCCCTTAGAGGGAGTGTGAGCCGTATGGCTATATCTGGAAGTAATTTTTGTTTCCTTCTTAAGGTGAATTTGAAAAAATATGAAAATGACTTGGTTTAATAATAAAAAAACAATCTTTTTCAAAACACAACAGCACAGGATAATTATTAAAGCCAAAGATTGCCTTACAATTTAGTATGAACAATTATATATTTACAATTGCATCAACAAAAATGAAAGAAATACAAAATTTGCTAATAAAATAGATTCATGAGTAGTTCATTGAAAAATCGTTAAACAATTTTTTTAAGGTCAAATTATAACAGCTTAAAATGGCAAATAAAAATATTCACATAGAACCACATTGTCCCTCTTAACACAGTACAAACTCATGTCATAAACTAAACTAAAACTAAAAGAAAATGTGCAATCACCAGCATAATTTGGAAAGCAAAAGGTAATTGCAAGATGACCAAAAAATATCTCTACACAGAATTACAGTCAAGCATATAATATCTAGAAGATCGTAATTTTTTATATTACTCTACACGAATTTAGTTGATTATACTAAAAACATTTAAGAAAATAATCTTACGTCAAATAATCTAAAAACACACAAAAAACAAATGTATTGAGGCGAAAACAATAAACAGTAGAAGAAGAAATATTAACTTTTTGCTAGAAATTGAATTAAAAATTGTAAAATACCTGCGAAAACAAAACCTGTCAGTCAACTCTAAACAATATATTTTCCAGTAAAACTTAAATCCAAAAAACAAATAAAACCTAATAAATCTCGATACATTATCTCTTCTCAAATAAATGACGTGCGATATCAAAGCTTGAAAAATCAGTGTAAGAGTACTCGCTGCCGTATCAGAAGCACGTGAACCTCCTGTCTAAAAGCTGGTCGCAGGAAAAAGTTTCTGCAGTACGTCCACCACTCTCTACCATCAGTGGTTCTCTTGTCAGTACCCACGTCGCTCTTGGTCGTCGAAGATACCCAAAGCACCCACAGTACGTTGCGAAAAGGTGGATTTCGTTTCGGTATACTTCGTCGCGATTTTAAACCTGGGTTTAAAATTTTCAAAAACGGCAATAGCTCGTGCTTCGCGTGTGACATTTTGCAAAGGAGACTGGTATCGAGGAAAATTCTCGAAAAGTTATTCGCCGGGAAGAAAACGGTGATTTCTGACGACGCACAGCCTTGTTAAGGGCTGGGAGCAGTTTACATCTTTATAGTTTTATGTAAGTTTATACTTTTATTTTTAAGAGAGACAAACTAAGGCTAGTGTAGTTTTTCGTGCTTTAAAAAGAATTTCAAAAATAATACTTTTAAGAAGAAATAATTATCTATATAGTACATATTTATTAGGTTTTCGTAATTCTGTCTAAAAATTTTTATACGTAAAGTAAGAAAAATTAGACAAATTTTCATAATTAATTAATAATAATATTCCAAAATATTCCATAATATTCCAAAATGAATTAATAATAATATTTTTAAAGTAGCCAGAATTAATTTTTCCTATGATGGGAATGAAATGGCCAATAATTATGTATGTGCCATAATTATATTTCATTATATTTACCATGCTATTAAAATTGAGACTGATGAGAGATAAAAAGTTAAATGGCTTTAAAAGTTGAAAAAACTATATATTGTGGTCATTTAGTAGTTTTTGATATACTCCTTCTAGTCCATAAACAAGTACTTTTATGTATTTGCATTTATATATTTTACACACACTTCATGTCTTACCTCTATAAACCATATTATTTTAAATTTATTAAAAAAAACTCAACAATAGACTTCTATTGTATTTTAATCTTATATTTATTATTTTTCATGCTTTTTGTCTAAACGTAAAATTTGTTTCACGAGTTCGATTTGCTGATTGATTTTTTCACTTTAACAAAAATTCTCTTAATTGTTTTGTTTTTATAATCCGCGAGAATCCTATTGACCCAAATTTTCGTTTTTTGTTGACTATTTTAATACCCAAAGTATTCTGGCTTTTTGTTTATAAAATGTCTGTCTTTCAACCACTATTTTTCCTCCTAATGACTGAATTTGCCTATAACTTAGTGTCAGATCCGATATACAGTTATAAAGTGGCATTTCGCCTATTGTTTTGTATAGGTTCAGTCTAAAATTTCGTAAAACTTTATTTTTAAACCACAACGAATCACAAGTTCATATAAATACGAATATGTGCCTTTCAAACAATTGATTGTCAACACCCAATCCACACTATTAATCTTTTTGTCCAAATTTGGTTGACTTTTTAGCATTTCCTTCTAATTTTTCTTTTTTTTTTTTGAATTTTCTATTGATGAATTTCTTGTGTTACATTAGAACCTAGAAGAAATTGTGTACAATTTTTTTTAATTTGAAAATAACATATTTGCTACCTTGGAATAAGATCGCCATATGTCAAAATGTGACATTTTCCAGAAATGGCCATTTAAAAAATCGATGAGTTTTAAAAATATGATTAAACTTTATCTACAACTGCAAACAGGCTAAAATTTTTTCTTCGGTGTGTACTAGCCTATTCCATACTACTTAGCCTATTTTAGGCCATAACATTCTTGAATTGTGACGTTCTTTAAAAAAATGTATTGGGTGTTGGTTTTTGGGAGATAATTTACTTCTTTATATATTGTTTAACGTGTTTATTTTTGGTAATGTAGAGTTGTCACACAAAATTAAGAACAAAGACGCTATAGTATCAAAACTAAAAAATATTGTCATTCTGCAGTAAACTATAGTTAAAAAATATTTGTCTTTATTTGACATTTCATTCCTAAACTTTTTATAATACATTCCCTTCATGGTTTTTGTCGGAAGTCAACTTTACCAACATGAGTCTACCCCTAAATCCTTGAGACATTTTTATAATTTGAAATAATTCCAACTGGACTTAATTTTTTAAAGAAAGTCATAATTTAAAATAATTTGTAGATAGTTTGGTTCAAAATTCAATTGCAAATTCATTGTTTAACTTCTATAATACACTACCCTCATAGTCTTTGTTAGAAGTCAACTTTATCAACATGAGTCGACCCCTAAATCCTCGAGACATTTTTATAATTTGAAATAATTCCAACTGGACTTAATTTTTTTAAGAAAGTCATTATTCAAAATAATTTGTAGATAGTTTGGTTCAAAATTCAATTGCAAATTCATTGTTTCATCATCATATAACGGGGGTCCTACGGCGATTGCCGCTTCCCGCATTTCAGCCTCCATCTTTTCCTATCTCCCCAATCTCCCTCTTCTAAGCCTCTAGATTGCATTGTTTTTGTAATTTCTCTTCTCCAGGAATTTGGTGGTCTTTCCCTTTTCCTTCTTTCTGGCGGAACATACATTAAGGCTTTCTTTGGCCACCGCTCCTCCTCCATTCTCATCACGTGACCATACCATTGTAATTGCCTTCCTTGTATTCTATCTGAAAGAGTATCTCTAATTCCTGTACGGTTTCGTATTTCCTCATTCCTGATTCTTTCCATTCTCGATACTCGACATGACCTTCTAAGATAATCCATTTCCACAACGTCTACTTTATCTCGTTCATTCTTTGTCATCGTCCAACATTTGGCACCATATGTGGTAATTGGTTCTACAATTGCTCTGTATACGCGAAGTTTGGTATGCATCTTTATTTTATTAGACCACCATTAGACCAATTTATTGTTTAACTTCTATAATACACTACCCTCATAGTCTTTGTTAGAAGTCAACTTTATCAACATGAGTCTACCCCTAAATCCTTGAGACATATGTATATATATATATATATATATATATATATATATATATATATATATATATATATATAATTTGAAATAATTCCAACTGGACTTAATTTTTTTAAGAACGTCATAACTCGAAATAATTTGTAGTTAGTTCGGTTTAAAATTCAATTGAAAATTCATTCTTTAACTTCTATAATACACTTCCTTCATGGTTTTTGACAGAAGTCGTCAACTTTACCAACATGACTCTACCTGTAAATCCTTGAGACATTTTCGTAATTTGAAATAATTTCAACTGAACTTAATTTTTTTAAGAACGACATAAGTCGAAATATATTGTAAATAGTTGGGGTCAAAATTCAATTGAAAATTTATTCTTTAACTTTCTATATGACACACCCTTCATGGTTTTTGACAGAAGTCAATTTTACCAACATGAGTCTACCTCTAAATCCTTGAGACATTTTTGTAATTTGAAATAATTTCAACTGAACTTAATTTTTTTAAGAACGACATAAGTCGAAATATATTTTAAATAGTTGGGTTCAACATTTAATTGAAAATTTATTCTTTAACTTTCTATATGACACGCCCTTCATGGTTTTTGACAGGAGTCAACTTTACCAACATGAGTCTACCCCTAAATCCTTGAGACATTTTTGTAATATGAAATATATCCAACTGGATTTAGTTTTTTTAAGAACGTCCTATAATTTGTAAATAGTTGTGTTCAAAAAATCAAAAAGTTTTAACAACTTTTCATAATACTGATATAACTCAAAAGAACAAATACTAGAACTCATTTTAAATAAAACTTTAACTTCTTTACAAGATTGACACAACTCAAAATAATTTATTATTCTTACAGAAATTATTGTATTAACTTTGTCGCACCAACTTTGTCGATATAAAGTAACTTAATGAACTTACGACACAAAAAAATTTGGAATACTTAAAATTTGTTGACTAACACCGTCCATTTTTCACTTTTTTGATATATGACTTTTTGAGATACGTCTTTTTTCAAGGTAACGAATTGTATGAAAGGTTACAAAAACTTAAGCAATTAGCCAATTAATCTTTCTGAACCTTTTGTTTGAATACTATTTTTGTAGTAAATATATTAAAAAGTATAGTAAAAGAAGAAAAACGATGAATATAAGCTCATGGATGTAAATAAAGATAATACTAAAAGAACTGAAAGGGATACATGAAAAATTTTTATATAAGAACTATATTTCCGATATCCTTTAAGGGTGTCAAAAGTTTCGAAAACTCTCGTAGAAGAAAATCCATTTTTAATTTAATTTGTTTATTTATGAAAATTGAAAATGAGAAAAAATCGTCCTGTATGTCATTATCTCAGTTAATGTGAATACGAATATCATAAAAGTATAAAAGAAAATAATAAAGTAGGTCAAAGTATCTTATTTAAAAGCGCCGTGTGATAGTGATATCCAAATTAAGAATTAATTATGCATAAAACATTATGAAACTTTGTGTACTTTAAATTGACTTATCGTTGTATTCTGTATAAATTATGTGTGCTTTATAATGTTTAGCCCTTTTTAGATAAATTAATTACACTGTTTGGCAATGTTTTGTCAATATTTCTAATCGTGCTCTTGGGCATTTTTTTTTGTACTGTGTCTTTTTTGTTTAATTCGGTTTCCTTTTTATACAAAGTCTAAAACTTTTATTTTTTCGTGTGCTTTTAAAAATCGTTAAATGGACTGCTGTAAGGTTAAAAATAATTATTTAAATATTTCTTTTATGGTATAAAATGATTAAATTATTTTCTTCTAATAGCTTGATACAGATTTTAATTCCATACAAATTTATAATCACATACAGACTGTTCTATAAACAACTGTTCTTATACAAAATTTTTGATAATGAATTTGAATAGCTATGAAGATACTTGTCCAATTCGAAACAAAAACCGTGGGGGCACATAAACGTAAAGTAAAAATAAGGTTGCAGGGAATAGTTTATAATATTAACACAGCAATGAAAATGTTTTTCTGACTGTTTTTTATGAATCCATTATATATTTTTTATTTTGAACTTTATAAATTCATTCACAATTATTCTTTAAATTGAATAATACATATTTTAGATTGCAGATAATTATCAATCCCCATGGGATTATAGATATTTATGCATCTATAAGAAATTATTTTATACACTTACAGTCCTTAAGGCCCTTAGGGCCGGTTCTACAATCAAAGTATAAATTAGAGAATAGTTATTTTGAGTATAACTTACACTTGAGTTTATTCCAAGTATAACCTTTCGAGCGTTCTACATTGTGAAATCGACAGCAAAATAGTTATTCTGGATATAACCCATCGAGCAAAAAGACAAAAGAGGGTATCTAATCCTTATGAAAAGGAGACCAAAAAAGTGGCCTCTGATGGCGGACATATCCGGAAATGCGAATGCGCTAAATTTAAATTTTCGGACACTTATTAAAAGTAGCTGTATAATATTTTTCAGAATGTGTCTTAGACGAGAAAGTTTTAATTAATTATTAACGGTAATAGTCTAAAATGCTACACAATTGTTAAAAAACTTCAATATAAATAAGATTTCATGTGACATTTAGGACAAACAATAACATAACCCAACTAAATTTGGTCAAACAAGGAGAGAGACTCTCTTTCCTTGTTAAATGTGGCCTCTAAAGATTGCACTTTAGAAACCACAGACCACTAAGGTAAAACAAAATAGTAGATCTGATATCCTCAAAATTAGTTCAAATTGTTATTGACAGTGACATTTGGCAGTTGTCATTGTTAAAACTGTTAATAAATAGGTTTGTTCTAGCATCAGTTTTAAATGGTTTGAAACCATCAGCGAATAGTGGACCAGTGCGAGTAGAGGGGATATAGCACCGGTGACTGTATTATTTTCTCTCGCTGACCAACTGTTTGCTGACGGTTTCTGACTAGTTTGTCTGTTTGCTAGAACAAACCTAATATTAGATCGTCTAACTAGAAAAAACTTCCTTGTATAAGTGAATAAGAGTAAAGCACATAAATATAGTTATTATTGCAATTACTGTAAGCAAAAAGGTCATAAAGTGAAGCAATGCGATAAATGGAAAGCCGATGGAAGGCCTCCTAAACCACAAAATTCGAAAAAACATACAAATACTAAAGCTAAAGAAACTCAGATGTCCTTAGTGGCTGTATCATCGAATGTGTTGAATTGCGAAGCAGATTTTGAAAATTGGTATGTTGATAATGGAGCGACTAATCACATAACAAATCAACAAAGTGTATTCCAATCGTATGAACCGTTTAGCGAAGAGCAAACAATAACAACAGCTAATGGATATGCAGTTGCGGCATTAGGACAGGGTACCATCAAAATACAATCTTTTGTAAAAGGAAAGAAGAAAGAGTTTTTATTGACCAACGTATGGTATGTTCCCAATATCAGGAAAAATATTTTCTCAACTTTGTCTGCTCAGGACAAACATCCAGAAAGTGAATTTATTTCCACCACTGAGTGCTGCTATTTTAATATTTATAAAGAAACAATTATTGTTGGATCTAGATGTAAGTCTGGTGGACTATATAAACTGAAGATGCAGGCAATCAAACCTGAAAATGTGAGTGTCAGTATGGTTACTTCTAAAGAAAATATATTGCAACTTTACCACGAAAGGCTGGGTCATTAAAGCAAAAGACATGTTAAAGATGTAATTAAACAAGAATTTAACATAGATGTGAAGCTGGATAGTGAATTATGTGAGGGCTGCGTTTATGGAAAAGCTTCCGTGAAAAAGTTTGGCATAAGAAAAAGAGCAAAAACTCCAGGAGAACTGATCCATTCGGATGTTTGTGGGCCTTTCCAGGTATCAAAATCCGGTTTTAAATATTATGTTTTATTTAAAGATGATTTTAGCAGATACCGATTTGTATATTTTTTAAAGCAAAAGTCAGAAGTTGCTGATAAATTAGATATTGTTTTAAAAGAAATAAAAGCTGCAGGATATGGTGTGAAAGAATTTCTGTCAGATCATGGTGGAGAATTTGATAATCGTCGAGTAGCAAATATTTTAAACAAATATGGAATAAAACAAAGATTGGTGATGCCGTACACACCACAACAAAATGGCTGTTCAGAACGTGATAACAGAACGATTGTCGAATGCGCAAGATCTTTAATGCAGGCAAGAGAAGGTATCTTTGATCAAACATTTTGGGCTGAATTAGTAAACACAGCTACATATATCTTAAACAGATCTGGTATGTCCAGTATTCCTGGTAAATCACCACATGAAATATGGTTTAACAAGAAGCCTGAACTTAAACATTTAAGAGTAATCGGCAGTACTTGTTATGCTCACGTTCCTAAAGTTTGCAGGAGAAAATTGGATAAGAAATCTATTAAAGGTATACTCGTGGGTTATGAAAATGATGATGGATATAGGATTTGGTCAGAAGAACAGCATAGACTAATACTTTCACGAGATGTTATTTTTAATGAATTTGAAACTCTCGGTGTGCTAAAAGAATCCAAACAGTTTCAAAGTTTGCAACCTACAGTAGATGTATTGGATTTTGTTCAAAATAATTCTGATACAGAAGAAATAGATATTGTCGATGAAATTAGTGATAGTATGGAAGAAATGGACCCATATGACCAAGAAGAAAACCAATGTTGTGAACCAGAAGAAAGCTTAGAAGAAGATATAGAATTTAGAAGACAACTGAGAGAAAGATCAAACATTAAGAAGCCAACACGCTTTGACGAGTTCGTTATGATGGTTGCTGCTGAAATAAACGACACCAAAGAACCACGCTCTGCTACCATGTTAAAGCTGTTAATAATATTAGATCGTCTAACTAGAAAAAACTTCCTTGTAATAAAATAATGACTGTTATTTCATTTCCATCAAAATTGACATATATTCTTGTCTAAACTACAAAACTTAACTCATTAACTTATTTACAACATAGGATGGTAAATTACGTAGATGCCTTCTTCATTCTGATTTAACAGTCATAACTGTAAAATTTGTTTACAATTGAAAGTGAAAGTATTTGATCTACTTTATCTTTATCTAGTATTTTATCTACGTTTATATTATTATACTTTGCAAAATTAATATAAAATGGATAAAAAAAGATGTAACAATTTTACATATACAGAAATTGAATTCTAATGCTACATAAATATATATTTAATTCATACAGAATTCTAAAAGTTTTTGGATGCCTTAGCTTAGGTATTCCTTCTTTAAAATCTTCATCATCAGATTCAAAAATATTAATATTAACTGGATCCATATCAAAAATTTTATTTTATATATAAAAACAAACAAAACCACAGTTCTTCTTCTTCTTCTTCCTTTCAAAGATCGATGGCATAAAGTGAGGTTAAAATATGACAGATTTGACAACCCCTCACCGACCAATGGAAATGCAGTATAAATATATACTCGGTATATCTACTCAACTTTCTAGGGATAAATTTATTCTATAGATATACTCCGATTATATTATTCCTAGTTTATTCTTTGTTTGTGGAACACCATTAATGAAGTTATTCCAAGTATAACTTTATTCTCAGTATACACTAGTATTGTAGAACCGACCCTTAGTGTCGGTCACTGATGAGCGCCCTGGCGATTAACGTGTTAAGTATACCTGGTATGTTGTTCTGTTGACGCCGTATAATAATATATGTATTTCAACTAAACGAATCGATTTATTATCCGAAATGAACGGAAATACGAACAATTAAAATTATAGTGATAAATTTTGTAGCAACAAGGTAATATATCATCACTCAGTAATGGTGCATACAAAAAAATATAAAATAGCTTTCGAAATTTGAGTGTACGTGAAAGTAGGTTAATCGACTTTGATCCGCGATTTTATATAACACTGTTAGTTGGTGTGTACAAGGCACAACATGACCTGCACAAATCAGAGCTGAAAATCGTTGTATACATAACCCCTTACTTTGGAATGTCTGCATTATCAATGCATAAATTCTTGGGCATGTTTACGTTCATTATTTATATTAACGGCAACCAGACTTCAAGGAAATTCAGGTGAAATGGTAATCGATTAACAGTCAAGGTTAAAATGATTAGAAAGAAGTATGGACAAAAGAAAAGTAAACTATATTATTCAAATATCGATCTAATTTCTTAAATTTAAACAAACTAAAATTTATATGGAATTTTTTGAATAGATTTTACCGAATCCATCTTTTAATTATATTATTCATAGAAGAATAGTTTGAGTTAAGTTTTTTCAGTAATCATTCTCTCATGATTTACAGAATGTAATTGAGCATGTAAGCATTGAAAGGCAACTTGCATGCATTATTCCAATGTTACCAAAGGTAAATGCATATAATAATATCTTTTAAAAAGGACAATCATTATGGATTACCGTTGTTCAATGAAACTAGGTTTAAAAACTCTTTAAAATACTTGAGTTCATTGTATAATTACTCTATAAGAACCCTGACGATAAAATACTTTTTGCTATTTAAGGAATTTAAGTGATTAAAGTGTTGGGTGGGGGGATTATAAAAGCGAATATAGTAATCATTCTCTCTAGTTACTAGTATGTAACTTGTGTGAGTCCATTTTAAATAGGTAAAAGAAATAATAAATAAGACTTACTCACAATCAGTTTAATCGGTTTGGCTTTCTACAATATGCAAAGCATCTTCAGGTCTCGATACAAAGTTGATTAAATGCTGAAATAGTAAAACCCATATTAGGGTGTTGTCTTATAAACATAAACAAAGATAAATGATATAAATTACAGTAATTATGCCAGTAATATACATATTACATGTCTGTGGTTTTTCAAAATGAATAAACTGTTTAAGGAGACAAGGTAAGACCCACAAATTGGTATAAAATAGTCTATTGAATTGTAATAAATTAGTAAATAAATAAATAAAACATTACTTACATGCCGGTACTCAATTAATTAATGGTTGGAAAAACATGGTTCAAACTATCCTGTATTGTTGGATAGAGAACTTTAGTTTTTGCTATTGTAATTGTTTGACAATAAACAGGGAAGTTCTTGAGGAGATCAATTTTATCCAATGAAGTAGAAATAGGCGTAATGTGATTGTTTGTTAGATGAGAGTGATGTTTTATATTATTGAATTATTTAAAAGTTATAGTTTATTCGTCTTCCGGGTTTGGACCGTGTCATTTGTGAGTGACCCAAAAGTGGGTTCATCTCATGAACCCACTTTTGGGTCACTCACAAATGACACGGTCCAAACCCGGAAGACGAATAAACTATAATTCTGACTCTGGCCGTGGAAGCCTACGATTCTATTTAAAAGTTATTTATATTTATTCAAGAGGTATATTTATGAAATGTGTGTTATTTATTGAGATTTTATGAAGGTGACAGTTGTATGACAATAAATGAAATTAGATGTACAATTGTGTGGGTGTGCAAATTCCTTCAACTTGTAATTATCAAATTTCTTTGATAAAGTTTTATTGACTTACTAATATATGACAAATGACTGTAAAGTCCAGTATGTAAAATTAAAACAATTAAGGACACTTCCGGACACACAGAAAATACTTAAAAAGAACTTAAAAAGGACGAAACAGAAATTAAATTTAATAAGGGAGGACTTAAATGCACTACATCTCTGACTTAGAGACAATGAGTTTTTTTGCTATCTATTAGATTTTAGAGGTAAATTTGACAAGCTAATGTAGCTAATTTCATTCATTGTCATACTGTCACCAATAAAATCTCAATAAATAACACACATTTCATAAGTATACCTCTTAAATAAATATAAATAACTTTTAAGTAATTCAATAATATAGAACATCACTCTCATCTAACAAACAATCACATTACACCTTTTTCTACTTCATTGGATAAAATAGATCTCGTCACGAATTTCCCTTGTTTATTGTCAAACAATTACAATAGGAAAAACTAAAGTTCTCCGTCCAACAACACAGGATAGTTTGAACCATGTTCTTCCAACCATTAATTAATAGAGTACCGGCATGTAAGTAATGTTTTATTTATTTATTTAATAATTTATTATTATAAAACAACACCCTAATATGGGTTTTATTATTTCAGTATTTAATTAACTTTGTATCGAGATCTGAAGATGCTTTGCAAATTGTAGAAAGCGAAACCGGTCGTCTAGATAGTTAAATTAAACTGATTTTGAGTAAGTCTTATTTATTATTTCTTTTACCTACTAGATACTTTTCTTTATTTTAGAAATATTTTTGTACATGCAAAACATTTTGTGGTTTTTTATAAGCAAGCGTTTCTTTCTAACAAACAAAATTTGACCGAGATCTTGCATCAAATTTACGCCCGGTTCAATTTCGATGGTTTACACTTTCTGTGGAGATGTAATTAGAAAAAAATGAGATAATTACCACTGTGGGATTAAATGATGATTCCCAGAAGATAAAAATTGCGATAAAACATTAACCAAGCTTTGTAAATCAGAGACAATGAGCAAAGAAGTGCACAATGTAACATTTATTCATCTAATTACGTCGTGTTATCGTTTATGCAATTTTATGGTTACAGTTGTCAAGATTTATAATTATATTCGTAAGTGATTAAGTTTCGATAAGAATTTTATTTTAAATCATGAAAATTTTATTTTAGTTTATGTTTATTTCTTACTCCTGCATCTCTATATTTATAGATTAGTAAAACAAATAAGAGCATAAAGGTTTTGTTGGATAAAAACATACTTTTATGTTTTTTTTAATTGCCGTATTGCCAGGTTCCAATAAGAGTTTAGATATATGACATTCAAGCCTATAAAATTACGAATCGATTGAGCCGTAGTGGGCCTAGATTACTTAATTTGTTGCTGAGATACGTTAATTAGTTTATCCCACGACCTTCAACTTTGAATGCTCATAGGATTGTCAAAAAAAAATGGTAGAGGGCTCATTCTTGTTTCATTCTCTTCCTAAAGCCGTAAATTTTCATAATCCACTGGAAAATACTGAAAAAATTTTTTAACCCGTTAAAAATAATTATTTATGAAGTTGTAAAATTGTAGTTATAAACATTTAGAACTGCAGCGCCCCCTATGTACCCTACAAATTTCTAATTTGCAGATTGTTGTAGCTGACTTCGAGACGAAAATAAAAAAAAAATTATGAAACGAATCTGACGTCATTTACTACTTAAAAACCTATATTTTCAAGTATTTGTATTTTCCTTAAATTAAAATCATTATTTACTGTTAAAAATGACAAATAAAATTTACCTGTTTTCAATGTAGCACCGAAACTGCATGAGACAAACATTACGGATGCCATAAGCACGGCCTAAAATGTACGAGAATGTGCGAAAATTGTAATGGAGAGAGTTGCGAAAATTGTCATACTGCTGAATATGAACTAGATGACGCAGAAAAAGAATGTGAGAGTGAGATGGATGTTTTGGATGAATTGTTATATGATTCTGAGGA
The DNA here is from genome assembly GCA_918026665.1 of Diabrotica balteata. Taxonomy (NCBI): domain Eukaryota; kingdom Metazoa; phylum Arthropoda; class Insecta; order Coleoptera; family Chrysomelidae; genus Diabrotica; species Diabrotica balteata. Next base: position 17,696,573 of record OU898283.1, on the reverse strand, counting down.
AATTGTACAACCTACTAAAAAAAGAAAAATAAATAAAAACTAAGCATATTTCTGATTTTATAAATATTGAATCTCATTTTAAAACCATATAAATAAATCGCAATTATTTTACTGATTATATCTTTGTTTTACTAATATATTCCTTCTATCAAAGTAATTTGCAATTTAAGATGTACGTATATATATATATATATATATATATATATATATATATATATATATATATATATATATATGATGTTTATTTTAATTTATTAAATCAATTATTTAATTTCTCATGAAATTGTACTAAAAATCTAGTTTGACCAAAAGTTTTTAAATTAAATTTTGTTTGGTTTTTTTTTGGAAAATAGATTGTTGTTAAATAGAAATTTTAATCATTTGAACTTTACTTTAACATAATTTTTCACTGATAAAAGATTACACAGCGAGGCGGAGTAAGTATTTTAAAAAAAAGATAAATACTGAAATAATAGTAGTCTATATTTTAGAATATTAATTTTTTTTTTAATGGGGATGTTTCATAGGGATGTTCTCAGTAATAATTTGGTAGTAGATTACGTTTAATAGTATTGTAAAAGAAAAAAAATGAATATTAAAAAAACATTTTATAAGGGGGTTGGGGTGGTTTTTTAAGGGTGAAAGTGTTCTAGATGGTATTATTTCAACGAGCTACCCCAGATTAAAAAAAAGCATCTAAATCGGTTCATTTTTCACCGAGATATTGAAAATTTTTCAGAGCGTCGCCAGATTCGTTTCTTAATAAATAATTAACCTGTTATTAATAAACCTCTTTTTTTCAAATCTTCGTCCCTAACCTCTGGCTCCTAGAGTATGATTATACAAATGGCAATAACATAAAACGGTTAGAATCTTACCAAAGAATCAATTTTGACCATCGCAGGCCGTGATTACATTATCCGGATGCAGTTAAGCGAACTAAGTCAATAAGCAGATATTAAAAACACAATAATAACAAAGGAACCTGAGAATTATTTTGCTATGGCAGAGTGTGATATCAAATATTTTTTTTTTAATTCTTAGACAACTAACTAATTTTTTCAGGATACTTTAATTATTAGCAGTAAAAATATGTTATCATATTGTCTGACAAAACTTGTTTTCCGATTTTCCTGTCTCAGATGTAAAAATTTTCAGGAAAATTTGGGGGAAAACTCCCTAAAAACAAAGAATAGTCGCAGAGGGAAAACTAATAGTAGAAATCACACATTAGCCTATAAAACATTAATGTGAAATATCGTAATGTGAATGTTTAATTTCTTGTATTATATATCGAAAAGAACCTCAGATCTACTGTTAATCCATTACAATTCTTGATAATACACTGTCTTTTCCAAGGCGACATGTAACTAATTTGACACATTTATCTCATTTTCTTTGTTTAGTCTATAATTTTCAACTTAACTGTATTGTTATTTGTCAAACTGTTTAATTGTATAATCTTCAAAGACTTTTTTAAATACGTTCTGTATATTGTTTATAAATGAATCATTTAAAAGATAAACGGTTGTCTTCATACTGTTGCTGCATGAATATAATCAAATGAATGCAAATTTACGTATGTAAACACTGTTTTGACTAATGTCCAAACTTTTTTAAAAGTAAAAGTAGTTAACGTGATCTTTCACGTGTTTGAAATTACCGTTTTGGAAATTATAAAATTAGAGCAAATAACTTATATTAACCCAAAATTTTATTGAAACAATTATAACGATGTTGACTAAAAATGGTTGTAACACTATACAACAAAACATACAACTTCCAATCTAAGTTCCGGTTTTTTTATTTACTTAATTTATAATAGCTGTGCTTTTACAAGCAGACCTTTTTTACGTAAGGAGAGACAAAGATTCAACATATCCTGTTCCAGATTGTAATAAGAGATTTCCACTACTATTAGTATTGATAGGATTCAACAAATCAGTCTTCATCGAGCTGTGTGTCTCTAGGTCTCACCATACTTACTATTCATCTATCCGCCAACTTTGTTTCGATCGTAATTTTCAGCTCAGATCATCAAAATCTTTGGATTGTATACAACGTGTGTTTAATACATTACTCTGGCTAGCGTGTAATTCGGACCAACCACTTCGAAGTTGGCCTGCCAGACCACTGAGTCACAACATATAAGATTTCTACCCCTTGAAGATGATGTAATGGAGTATATATGCGACAGAACTTCACTACGCTTCCTCTACTACATTATTTCTGCTTACTTGAATTATCTTTCTCTAGTTGCTCGGTCATTACTCTCGCAATAATAACATCTAATTGCAATGATAAATCACTGTTCAACTAGCTTGTTTATTTTCATATCCATCTCATATTTCTGAGTTATCCATTATAAAATTCTTTTTCTTCTTCTTTGTATTTTTCCCATTATGAGTTCGCCGATTGCTTCCTCCACAGTACTCTATTTTCCTTTCTCTTTGGTCTTCTTTCTTCTCTTAGGTCTCTATCTATCATAGCATTTCCTATGTATGTTGTCCATCTGGTAGCAGGTCTACTTCTCTGTTTTTTTCTCAGCGGATCCCAGTCCAATATGCTTCTAAGCCACCTGTGCTCTGATATTCTTTACACATTCCCGTAGCACTGCAAGGCTCTGTTTTCCAATAATTTTGTAATTGAGCATTCTACTTCTATTATGTTTCATATTTCCTCTGTTCTTATTGTATTATTATATTATATTCACTCATTTTTCTGTAACCTGCATTCTTCTCGTTGCTTCCCATTCCCAGTTGTTTTCTGGGCACATATCTAACTGGGAACTATCATAGCTTTCTCCAAGTCGATAAAGGTCATATGTTTTTTTTGTATACTGCTATCTTACTCTTATTTTATCTATCTACCAATTCACTACAACTAACATGTGCTAACATCACAGCACTATACTGCTTTTTACATTAAACTGTTAGACATTCACACTAACACAAATGGTTTTGTCCTTATGAGTCTTCTCTTTAGTTTAGTATTGTCAAGAAGCTGGATTGCCTTGACATTTACATGACTATACAGCCTTTGCTCGTAACTTGCTGCTGTTCTCTTGATTACTTCGGTCACAGTTTCCATACCCAGATCCTGGTGGAGGTTGCTGTTACGGATTAAGCAAGGAACATCAACAATGTTCCGTAGTACTTTATTTTGAAATATCTGGATAATATGTAGATTACTAGCTTTGGTACAGCCCCAGAGTTGGTACGCATATCACTATACCAGTACTTGCTTGTAAATAAATATTATGAATGCATAATGTTAAACTTTTTCCAACTAGCCAATACAACCTCTTATATCTAATATTAAGCTTCCGTCTTTTCTTTTTGACATGGATTTTTCAGCGTAGCCTCGCGTCTAGCGTGATGCCCAAGTATTTTGCTGATGTTGCATAAGGAACTTGGGTACCTATCATTTATTCCAACTGGAAAATTTTCAATTTTTTTTTAAAGGTTTTGTGTGTAGATTTAGTCTCATTGTCTCTTTCTGGTCCAGATGTGTGTTGTATTTATTGATAGCTATTTAACTGGGAATAAGCCACAATTAAAGATAAAAATAGGTTTATTGACGTTTCAATTTCCACTTCGGAAATCGTTCTCAAATATTCGGCGACCTGGATTTAGCTCCATGGTAAACTGGACATAGGTTTCTTGTTAATCAGACTACAGGATTCTTTAAAACAGAACTATCTGATAACAGGCAACTATCCGATATTATGGCACTTTACTTTAGTATCTGGATACCTTCCATCGCTATGTAGACCTTTTACCCAAAATACTTACGTTTTAATTCCCTTTTTTCAGGTTAGAGCTGAAACAACCTTGCTCTGTATAAACTACTTCCCTTTGTTGTATCACGCCTTAATATTAGTGATCATTCAATAAGGTTAGCGATAATTAGAGCAGTTCATTTTCCTCACTCGTTCATTTAATCTTCCCTGCCACTCATCCATCACTTCGTCAACTAACAATTGTTCACAGGTTAACAGGTCGATATAGCATAAAAACCACTACACACTTAGAAACTCTGAACCCTTATGTATTTTGGTGGTGTGGACAAATCTGTAACTAGATATATTGGTGTAAAATCATCAGTCGTTTGAATTACGTTACTCACCCGTTTTATTTGCCGGTGGCCGAAATGTTACATCTTTTACGTAACACGTTCTTTATCACTCTCATTATTTAATATACTACAATCTTAATGTCTAACAACTCACAGAATATTATGAAACTGAACGGAAAATAAAACGGTAAATGTAAGATAAAACGACTAAATTATAGAATCTCTAAGAAAAAATCATTAGACGTTAATAAGTTGCTCTTTCCTAATGGCGAATATAAGTGAGCAAAACATGTATTACAGTTAGATTGCTTAACTGTACAATAACAAAATACCAAAAGATGTTAAGATTACAAATAAAATAGTCAATTGAACGAAAGACGCAGATGAATACATTACCAGCGAACCAATAAATTAAAAAATTGTTGGGAATCCCGAGATGAGAAACTTATCCAGATTTGTTTAAGTTTATACTTGAACGTGTTATATAGCCATAATTCAGAGAAAAAAACTAATTTTAATAACTAATTAAATACAAATTAACATATTTAAAAGATTCTGTTTATTCAACAATCAAGAATGAGCAACAAGTTATTTATGTACATTAAAGTATCCGGAAATTAATGCCCAAAAAAATTAGAAACTAATTACAGAATTGTTGTCTGCCGTCATATCTTAAGTGTATTTATAGTAGAAAACTAAAAATATTTTTGAAGGTGTTGAGCGCCGAAAATGGGTGATAAGTTAATGCATGTTGTCGTCCGAATTGTATTTTTAGATTTTTGTCTCTTTGAAATCAACTAATAAAATGACTATTAAAAATTTTATTTTTCCGTTAATTAATAAAATCCAACTGGAAAATTTATAGTATTAAAATTTAATAATTATCATACAAAAGAAAGATTTGAATATTTGACAAGCACACCAATTTGATTTATGGAATTCTGTTTGAATTTATTCACTTTAATAACGTTATTACTTCAAAGAAATAAGCAAAGTTTAACATAATTGATGGATTCGACCGTTACTTAATGGAAATTCATTTTATGTAACAATAAAACACTGAAAACTTTGTTTTCAAACTTCCACAAAATTTATTTTAACTCTTGTCACTAGCTGTTTCGGCTGATTGCCTTCCTCAAGTGAAGTGATCTATTTCAAGCAAGCAATTTGATTGAACCCAGCCTATGAGAAATGTTCACCCAGGTAGTACGATCGGGTGTAACAATTCATTGGAGCAAGGTGTTTTAATTCGTGTTTAAAAACAGGAATCACCCCACCGTGCTCCAATGCTCTAGACCATCCTTTCCCCCCTATAGCAATCTGATTCGCTATAGAGGCACAACAATCAGCCAAGTGCTCTTCATGTGGAGGTCCTGGGTAATTGAACCCCAACATGGTTTCCTAACCGTATGTGAAAACTCAGGACAGTGCATCTCCGCTTTATTCCTGTTTATCTTAATGTAGCTTATCCGCGAACTAAAATTGCTTACTTGGGCCTCAAGTCTCCGCTATGAGTCCCGGCTCAGTTCGGCGACTTGGTGCTCAAGGGGGGTTGGGCCCTACGTGCCCGGGTTTAGGGGTTTTTGTTAGTTTTTTTTGGTGGCCGAAGCCGGTTTTTGTTAGTATTTTTTGATTTTTTTGGTGGCCGAAGCCGTTTTTTGTGTTTTTTGTGATTTTTTTTGTTTTGTGATCTATTTTTGGCATGCGTTTACAATTTATAGTCTCTCATGAAATAGGTTGAGGAGGGAAGAACTGTTTGTCTCAAGTTGGTCATTCAGAATTATATCTGTGTTTTTTAATTTGTTGATTTCCATAGATTCTAACAAAGATAGCTTAAGGCCTTTATTTTGACTCTGAAGAATTTTAAATTTGTCATTACAAGAATGATTATGATCTAGAAGGTGAAGTGCGTATGTCAAATCTGTCGAAGCCATAAAAGGGCTTTCAATAATAGAAAAACAGATTCGACATACGCACTTAGACGACATAGACATAGACGAACAGTATCTTGCTTCTCAAGTTGCATTTTCAAGGTTTTGGTTTTGGAAATATCCTGGATAAGTTAATTGCTAATCATCTTATTTTTCCAATCTGGATTTACAACAAATATACCTTGCTACATATTTTTACAATAAAAAGGTTTTAAATTACATTTATTAAATCAACAATGCCTTGAGATTTAAGGATGTAGATTGTGCTGCCAATCAAAAGGATTAAGAAGGTATAAACAAATGTTCCTGCAGTTTTAAATCATTCTGATTTGCGTCTTGTTTTAATCCATCAATCACTTTTTATATTTATGGTACATTATAAATATCGTGTAATTTATAAGGGGCTTTAAAGTTTTATTGCCGACTAGCAAAACATAATTAGGTATAAAGTAATAAAAGGTATGTTTTTGCTTACAAGTGTTACTTAATTTTTGTTATAGAAGTTGCTTTCATTTTCAAAGATAAATCTGATGTGGTTAATTATAGATATGATTTCAGAAACATGTTTTGTTAATCATATCAAAAGATATTGTGTGATTATTGTGCTAAAAATTGCAAAATTATTAAGATGCAATAAACAAATTAATCATAAATTATAGTCATTAAAATCCAAATGATTTTATTATCCAAAAGATTGTAGAAGATTAAGAATGTTCTAAAAAGAATTTTAGAAATAGAGTTATATTAGGGGTATACTCATCGAGCAATAAGACAAAAGAGGGATCCTTATAAAAAGGAGACCAAAAAAGTGGCCTCTGATGGCGGACATTTCCGGAAATGCGAATATGCCAAATTTAAATTTTCCAACACTTATCAACAGTAGCTATATAATATTTTTCAGGATGTGTCTTAGACGAGAAAGTTTTAATTAATTATTAATGATAAGAGTCTAAAATGCGACACAATTGTTAAAAAACTTCAAGATAAATAAGATTTCATGTGACATTTGGGACAAACAGTAACATAACTTAACTAAATTTGATGTCAAACAAGGAGAGAGACTCTCTTTCCTTGTTTAATGTGGCCTCTAAAGATCGCACTTCCTGTCTAACAATATGTTTGCCCCCACTACCTTTACATTCCCTCTTTTGTCTTTTTGCTCGATGGGTATACTATATACCTAAAAAGAATTTTATAAAACTAAAATGAATAAAACTAAAATGAAATGAATATTTTTAAGTAGGTCTAAGCAGTACAATTGCCGAAAATCAAGAACCTGAGTTTCATGAAAAAGTTGGTCTGAGAGATATGTTTTTCGTTTGCCATAATATATTAGTTTAAGAAACCATTTCTGAGTATTTTGAGGAGTCAATAGATGGCAATCCACTACTCCACCCCATGATAAAATCCCATATACAAGATGAGATTGTACTAAAGATAGCATTTGAAGCTTTTATCGGAATTTCGGTAGCAGTCCTCTTTTTTCTTATAATATTTTTTATTTGTAAGTTCCATTTAAGATGCCTATCAATTAAAACTCCTAAATATTTTATGAACTCTGCTTTAAATATTTGTTGTTTTTGATTTATTTTTAATGAATTAAAAGTTGGCAGAAAATTTTTTTATATTGCAAAAGGTATTAAGATCTTCCCAAATCGGCCTTATATAAAAAATTGCGGTGTCATCAGCAAAACTAATTATGTTTCAACAGTTTTCTGTTTGAGCATGTCATTAACATAGAGTGTTACGCCATTATTAATTACTTCAGGATCACTTTTAACACCATCAATTTCTACAAATTGTTTTCTGTCAGTTACGTTACTTTTAGTAATGTCAAAACCGGTCCCCTCATAACATACTTCAAAAGTTTTTTCAACAAGATGTCATGAGATATCGTGTCAAACGCCTTAGAGAGATTGACGAATATGAATAAACTACTTTTGTTAGACTCAAAAGCTTCTAATATTTGTGATATTCGTTTACAAATAGCATCTTGTGTCGATTTTCTTTCTCTAAAACGGTATTGGCTCGATATTATACTAAATCTATCCAAAAAACTTACTAATCTATTTTTTCAAATCTTTTCAAATATTTTGAAAAAAAAAACAGATAACAAAGAGACTAGTTAATCACGTCTTCTTTATTTCCTGTTTTAAACAGAGGTTTGATTTTGCCTATTTTCAGACATTCTGGAAAACAACGATGCTAACAACATGCATTAATGAGAAAAGTTAAAGGAGTAATAATTTCCTCCCTAATTTGTTTGATGGTTTCTGCCTTGATACACAGAGATTTTTTTGTATTGTAAAGATTGTATTGCATTTACCACTTCCTTTTGGTCAACGAGATATAAGTACGTTTCTATCTCTATTTCCTCAATCTGGTCAATAAAAATGGGTATTTTTTGTGCATACCTTTGTCCTAATGTACTGTAATGTGTAAATAAAAGCAAATTTTTCCAAACTCGAATATTAATAAACCTCTGTCTCTTGTATAACAATTTTTCAGAATTCACACGTAACTTAGATCGTTCACGCAAAACCTATATGATTATTTAAATATTTAGTGATAGTTGTGCAATTTTTCCGGTCAAAAACACATTGCATAATGCAAAACAAGTTCTGACCATCGGCTTATTAATCCTGTTGAAATCATTGTGCACATGCTAATAGCTAAAAACAAATCGTAAATAAAGAAATGCATGTAAGAATATAAAAATAATTAAAATATCAATCAAAAGAATATCGATAAAAAAAACTAAGAGTGAAAAAGAATACAAAATAAAAAGTGAACAATACGAGCCAAATTCAGTGGAATTTTTGTTTCGAGATTAGCTCAAAATAGTACTTCAATTGAAAATAATAAAGGTCAACGAGATATAACACGAAAAGAAGCCGAAAGTACGTATATAATATTGCAACGCAATCTTTTTCAACATCAAATTACTTACTAAAGCAGTTATCCCGTAAGGAAATCGCTTAACCGTAATAGTAAGATTGACTAATTCATACTTATAACCCAGTCAAATATAGATTTGCTACAGCAAGTGCATACTAAGCACTCCTTAAATTCATTGCTACACAACCAGTATGGTTAACCTTGACACTTGAAGCCTTCAGAAACAAATTGCACGCAATATCGTAAAGAAGCTATATGTTTGATCAGCTTATAAAGACTATTCAAATTGCTTTACTTGAAAAAATAGCATTGTCATGTCAAGATTATGAAATCCTCAGACAATAATATAATTTTTAATCAAATAGGGAACGAATTGTTTGGAGCTTAATGTAGGAAATTTTAAGAGAATCCTTGTTTTAGTAAAAAGCTTAGTGAACAGATATTTTTTAAAGTCGTTTTAATATAATGGTAAATACAGAAATATTTTAAGACTGTTAGGCAAATATTTTTGATATATTATGTATTGTTTTTCTACAAATAGATTCCAAAGGTTTCTCTGATAATTCTTTTAACTTTTTTAATTCAAATATCATGAAATTCTGAACCGTTAGTGTTGTTTGCAATCTGGTCCTATCCGACCTTCTATTTTAGTCATTAAAATGGTTTTGAAAAGGTAATATTTGTAAAAATATGATTTAAATTTGAGAGCTTTCGTTGTTTAATGATGTTTAAATGCTCTCTTTGCGTATAAGCTTTTATTAAGACCTCTTCATTTATAATATAATAATGAACTGTTGCGTCCGTACATTCCAAATTCCTAAAATCTGGAGGAAAGCTAGAGTGGTGGTCCTCTTAAAACCAGGAAAGGATCCGACGGATACAAATAGTTTTAGACATGTCTCTCTTTTGTGTCACCTTTTCAAGGCTTTCGAAAGAATGATACTGAACCGGATCGCTGAATCTGTTGACACGAAAATTATTCCTGAACAAGCAACGTTTAGACCTAGAAAATGCTGCTGCAGTCAAACTCTTAATCTCACCCAACATATTAAAGATGGTTTTGAACGCAAAGAAATAACAGGAGTAGCGTTGATAGACCTGACTGCCGCCTATGGCACAGTTAATCATCAACAGCTGCTATATTACAAACCAACTATACCCATTTAAATATATAAGGATTGCCGAAATCAAAACCCTAAGAACAATAGTGGGCAAAGTAAGAAGAGACAGGGTAAGAAATATAAACTTTAGAAAGCAGGGCAAAATTCAAGATATTGTAAGATGGGTAAGGCAGTGTAAGAGGATGTGGTACAATCATGTAAGACGAATGGATGAGAACAGATTCCCAGAAATTGCCCTAAAAAACAACCCGCCCGGTTCAAGACCTCCCGAAAGACCATCTAAAAAATGGAGGGATAGTTGGCAATCTACCTCCCAGTAAATTAACCAGAGGCAGCTTCAGAATTTTAACAGATCGAAAGATCTCCAAGAAGTAGAAGAAAAAGAAGTTTAGAATTAAAGCAGTTCGTACAAGGATTCTGAAAATGTAATAATTCTTTTGTAACCACAACTTAAACCTAGTAATACGTCAAAGAAATATCAAGGGATCAGTGATGATGATGAATGGCTTCCGATCTCAAAATGAGAGTGTTGATAAATATTTTATTTACCGGAATATATGGATATCACAAACAATGAAATTTCAAATAGTTAGAATAACCTTCTTTGGCAATTAATGAATACTCTATAATGCAAAAAAATTAAGAATTTCTCCACTCGTGAGCAACGTAGCGATATACATGGGCAATATAATCCTTTTAATTAAATTTAAATATGTATATTCCAGTGTTGTATTAACCTTATAGTTATTCATCCAATTACACCTCACAAATAAAAATAAAAACAAGCCGGCCACTCATTAAAAACAAGCATGATGCCTCTGAGTAATATGAGAAACTTCCTGTTTGTTTATTTCATTATATTGTTATTAAATAATAAATAAATCTGTTACGTTAGGAAAAATATTCGCAAGCACGCTGTACCATATCAGGTATAGCCGTGTGTATTTATTGTTTTATTATTTATTAAGCAACAGTCTCGAAACAATGTTGAAAAGATCAACGTGATACAATATTAATACATCCAAATAAGCGTACCTACATGTACTACTTTACGTAATAGTTTACTGACACCTCTTTTAAATTCATCTACATACAGTTTGTCCTGCTATGCAATAAATCAGGTAGTCATTATTTGTCAGGTATCCATAAATGTAATAATAGTTGGTCCGCATTTGCAATAACATTTATGCCATCGCCAATTCTCCTTAATATAAGACAGTAAAGTATAATAAGTATTCTGCTATTCTTAGATTTTACTGTATAATATAATATAATGGTCAAAGATCTAAGCTTCAATTATCTCTTAATACTGTTTGTTGTTCCAAACTTCTAATTTAACTCCTTCTGAGCAGAATTGCATCTCCAGTCCACCAGTCCATAAATTAAATTTTGGGAAGCTCTGGAGAAAACAAACTGAAACAGTCATTCTATTAAAACCATGGACGTATACACAGATGGACTCAGTTATTTACATAAAATTGTGAAGTCAAAATTATTTGAATAGGTCACATTCTCAGCACCTTCAACTGTAGTCACGTTTTGTTTTAAAATTTCTTATTCGCGAGTCGCTGAAAATATTACTCCGTATATTATGCTCTACAGGTGCTATCAAACCAAAATAATAATTTATTGGTTAGATTAATATATTTAATTGTAATCAAAATATAAAGTGTGCACATAGTGTGCATTATCATTTAATAATAGCGTATAATAGATAGCAATCAATTATTTTATATGTAGAAGCACTGAAAACTATTTACAAATGGCAACGGTTGTTTACATTTCTCTGTCTTATGCATCTACGTCAAACTTCAAATGCTGTTCCATGTTTGTTTACTTTTTAGTAAAAGTTATTTTTCGATATTTTGGCTGTATTTTGAATGATATTTGTGAAAAGTGAAATAAAATAAACGAAATATTTACATACCAATCTCTCATTTCATTTGTAAGTACATACAATTTACATTATTTAAGATGAGGAAATGAGGAAGCGTGTTTGTTGACATTTTAATAGGCGTACCATTGGGTTTATTCATGTCCATTAAAGTATTGAATAAGATATAAGTTCATGAAATTATTAGACATTTTTAAATTGTAAGTAGACATCATCTGATTAAAAAAGATCTATTCAGTACCTTTTTAATTTAATATTTCTCATGGATGCAAATTAATTAGTGAAATGAATAAAACTCATTTATTTTTCTATGTAGGTTTCCAAATAATATTGACGATCAAACTATTTTGGTTGCAAATTTAGGAGAAAACATAAAGATTTTTATTGTAGCATTATTTTGATACCTATTAAAAATTAACTTGAATTCAACTATATTTTATTGTATTAATTTTAAAGCAAATAAAAATGTATTTTAATTTTTTTATAAAGACGTGATTTGTTAATAGTTAAACTCTCGTTTTTTTAAATTCTTTGAACGTGTTTTTATACATTATTACTACTTCCAATTTTTAAAATCTGAATAATTACCCGCGAGTAAAAATTCAAGCACGCTTATGCTCATTGCGGAAGCATCACATTCTATCGAAGCTTCAAAACATTGAGTGTTAAAGGTATCTTATTGCTGTGTCCATCTATGTTTATACGTCCATGATTAAAACCATTGCAAAAGCTATGCTCATATTAAAATAGGTAGTGAGAACTTACTTTTCAAGTCTTTCTAAATAACTCTGTCAACAAATTTGCTTAAAAACTATTTAGAAAAAGTATTGGAAGAGCTCATTACGAAAAACATCAATCAAAATATGATTATTTCGAAGGGCTAATGAGGCAACAGAAGTTGAAAGAGCTTAAGTTCGGTATCTTCTTCTTCTTCTTCGTCTAGCCATTCACGTCCACATCTGAACATAAGCCTCTTCAAGTCTTCCTTTCCATTGTTTTTTATTGTACGCTACTTGTAGCCAATTTTTCCCGGCAGTCCTTTTCAGATCATCTGTCCATCTCATAGGAGGTCTGCCTCTGGGTCTTTTGTGTTGGTATGGTCTCCAGGTTAAAATTGATCTGTGCCATTTGTTTAGATCGCTCCTAGCTACATGTCCAGCGTATTCCCATTTCAGCTTTAATGCTTTTTGCACCACATCGGTGACTTTGGTTTTCTGTCTTATCCATGTGTTTGTTTTCTTGTCCTTAAGTGATATACCTAGCATGGCTCTTTCCATCGCGTGTTGAGTGACTCTAAGTATATTCATATTCTTTTTTGTGATTGTCCATGTTTGTGCCGCATAAGTTAATATCGGAATAATGCATGCATCAAAAACTTTAGATCTAAGATGTATTTGAATTTGTTGATTTCTGAGTATATAGTTCAGTTTACCGAATGCTGCCCAAGCTAACTTTCTTCTTCTGAATTTCCCTATTTAGGATTATTTTTTGCCCCAAGTATATATATTCTTCAACTTTTTCTATAACTTTATCGTTTATTATTGTCACGGTGTCTTCGGAGTGCATGACTTTTGTTTTGCTTAAATTTATTTTCAGTCCTATTTTAGAAGTTTTTAACTTTTAAAACTTTAGAACTTTTTAAGTTCGGTATAAGCAGACAATATTTAGTAAAGTATTGGAAGAAAAAAGAAGGATTTTACCAAAAGTGATTTCATCAAGAAATATCTAATCAAAGCTGCAGAAATTGTTTGTCTTGAAAATTTAAAGGCTTTTTAAAAAAATTCTTTGTCTCGACATAAAGTTGAGGGAAGAGTTACCGACTTGGCTGCTAAGTTAAATGATCAGATCAAAGCAAAATGATCTAGTTTTGAAAGCTTTTCCATTGTATGTGATAAGAGTACGGAGATTGGTGGCATAGCTCAATTAGCTGTGCTTTTTCGTTCGTGCAACAAGAATTTAACTATTTTTAAGGAATGATTGGAGCTGATACCGATGCATTGTACTACTACAGGGCATAATGTATATACTATAACAGTGTTTTTAAACTTCTGCACTTCTTTGAAAATACAATCTTGCTCTGTCAAAATTGAATTCTGTAGCTATAGATAACGCTCCTTCCACGAAAGATACAAACAACGGCTTGGTAGCACTATCACAACAAAAACTTAGTAAAATTCATAGTTTAAAAATTCATCACACGCATTGCATTATACAGCCAGAAGTACTATATACAATTTAAGGCTTTCTTGTGAATTAGATAGTACATATTCAGGTTTATCCTACTATAGCCAGGTACGTTGGTTATCTTCCTCAAAGGTTCTTAAACAATTTGGGATTTGAAAGAAGAAATATGTAAATGAAGTAATAAAAAGGTTGCCAATGTGTCAATAATACTAGTACATGGAAAATGAGTCAATACTCACAATCTTAGGTAGTTTTTATTAATAAAGTTGCTAAATTTTGGGCTACCGGTTTCAAGGCTTATAATATTCGCACCATCATCAGGCCCCAATACGTTCTGCCTTGCCTCGAGTTATTTTCTATTGCTGTTAGCTTTCTTATAGAATGCTCTGAATTCTTTCATATATGTGAGTTCCTTATCTAACTGATTCACGAAATTGTGTATTTTACGATCAGAAATTGAGCAGAGAATTAGATATTCTTCACTAATATAAAAAAATAGATTCAAATAATAAAATAGAACAAGTTCAGGATTATATATATCTGGGTCAAACTATTAAACTTAACAAAGAAAACCAAACAGCAGACATAAAAAGACGAGTTAGACTGGCATGGGCAGCATTTGGCAAACTAAGCTACATTTTTAAAAACAAAAGATATCTACATCATCTTAAGACCAAAGTATACAATCAATGCGTACTCCCTGTTCTCACTTATGGTTCCCAAACAGGGACATTTACAAAAGCAAACATGGACAAAATCATAAAAACCCAAAGAGCAATGCAAAGACAAATGTTACACATAAGACTAATGGAAAAAAAGAGAAACGAGTGGATAAGAGAGAAAACAAAAGTAAGGAATGTTAGACAAGAAGTTGCAAAATTGATATGGAGATTTGTCGGACATAATAAGAAGCACGTGGACAAAAAGAAGACCGATAAAACAAAATTCTTATAAGGTGGAGACCGTGGGAATATAAACGAAGCAGCGGAAGGCCCCAAATGAGATAGGCAGACGATATCAAGAAGCACGTGGGCTTTAGGTGGATGACTGTAGCGACAGAGAAGAATGGAAAAGGATTGGGGAGGTTTATGTTCAAAGATAGACCAAAGAAGATATATAGATAAAGCTAGATTCAAATAATCATCCTATCTATTGTATTCTAGTTTTAAGTGACATTCCTCCTTTCATTGACGAACATTCTTGTAATGAACAAAAATAGTAAGACGTTATAAGAATGGATAGAGAATAGAAGATCCAAATATTTCTTTGCCAAAAACGTCCCATGTCTAAAAACTATATATGAACGTAACAGAACAAAAGAATATGCCCTAATCTAAATAATAATTAATAAATGAATACATATATTTCCTGTATAGTCTGTAGGTCTATCGATTAGCGTCATAGGAATAATTGATCTTTTGTGTACCCAAATATAACGAAACTGTAATACATAAACATGACCATTAGGGTGACAAACCGTATATGGTTGAATTGCCTTGAAGAATTAATTGAAAAGGCTTCTCCTAAACCTCGAAGATCGTGATGCAGCGATTGATCGATTCGTAACTCGACAAAATGTGGTCGGTAAACCAATACAATTTAAAACAACTCCAATGTTCTTCGATGTTTATTTACTATCACATCGATGTTATGTTTAGTAAAATAAAATGGAAGTGCATTGCCCCAGAACTAATATCAAAGTTCGAAACGATATAGTATAATGAGTAAATGAGTAATCAATATGTTTTTGCATAAACGGTTTAAATTTGATATCGGAATCAATATTTATTATTTGGATTTTAAAAGTTTTATCGTCGTCAAGATAGTGTTAGATTGTCGTACAAATTAACAGCTGTTTTAAGTGGAAATAATTTAATTTTTATTGACTATGCAGATTTGACTTGAAACAATCACTATACCTATATAAATTTAAATATTGACAAATACAGTAGTAGTATTGTTATATTTTCTTCTACTACAAATTTTGTTCTTTTATAGAGAATCATCTATGGAGTTCTTTCTGTATTCTTGATATACCTTATAAATATGGCTGTTTCATTTTGTTTACCTCTTCTACAATATTGTGTCTAATTTTTATTTACTTGTGGTTTCATTTTTGCCTGTTTTAAACAATTTCGATAGCTCCAAATTTAAGAGCATGGCTATTCGGATCTGAGATGCAGCTGCCCTGAAAAGTTCGATAGATGCTCTTCTTACGGTGTCCATCAGTTCCGAATATTTTCTTAAGCACCGCACGCCACTGCAGCCTATAATCGTATTCCAAAAAAATTATTATTTTTAAGCCCTTCTCTCTATGCGGATTCCCGAATATAGGCCTCTCCTAATTCTCGCCATTCGCTGTTGTTTGTAAAAAGTTTCCCCATTGGTCCTACAGTTCTTTTAATATCGTCGCTCTAGCGCATTTGCGGTCTTCCTCGTGGTCTTTTGGCTTCATAGTCGCCAATTCCCGATTTCTTTATTCCATCGGCCATCCTTACGACGTTCGTAATGTCCAGCCCATTTTCATTTCAGTTTAGCTGCCTGTTTGACAGCATCTTTTACTTTTGTTCTATTACCATTCTCTATATATAGTCTATAATCATTCTCCATGTTTATTTTAGTAAATGACCAGGTTTGAGCTCCATATGTAAGTACAGGTAGGATACAGGAATTACACACTTTGGTTCGAACTATTTGAGGTATGTTTTTTATTTTTAAGTACGTATGAGAGCTTTTCGAATACAGCCCATCCCATTTTTACACGTCTGCTTATTTCGGTAGTCTCATTTTCTTTGCTTACCTTGACATTTTAACCCAGGTATGTATATTCATCTACGTGTTCTATCTCTGTCTCTTGGATGTTTATTAAAGGTTTGTCATCATTGTTTGACATTAGTTTAGTTTTGCTGAAATTCATTTTCATTCCTTTTTTGGGGATTCTGTGTGCAGCACCTCAATCATCGTATTCAGTGCATTCCACGTGTCGGCTATTAGTACTAAAAGATTATTATTTACTACGACTCCTATAACGCTGCTGTGCATGTTAATTTTTCTTCTTTAGTTAAATTAAATAAAAATAATAAAGTTAATGCATCAGAACAATATTAAGTAACGCTCATACATTACAATCTTCAGATTTTCAAAGTTAGGGACTTAAATTAAGAACTGAATATTACAACACTGTACAAAATAGTCGATCCCTAATCACCCTCCAGATCTGGTTCTATCGTATAAGTATATTTCCATATTCAAGTAAAATTATATTTGGAATAAATGCAATTTGTATAATCTATGTTTAATCCAATATTGATGGATTTGACGTTACTTGATGGAAATTAATTTTATGTAACAATAAAACACTGAAAACTTTGTTTTCAAAACTTCTACAAAATTTATTATAAACTCTTATCACTACAGCTGTTTCGGCTAATCGCCTTTCTCAAGTGATCTATTTTTGGTATGCGTTTGTAGTCTTCAATGAAATAAGTTGAGGAGGGTAAAACTGTTTGTGTCAGGTTGATCATTCAGAATTATGTGTTTTTTAATTTGTTAATTTCCATAGATTTCATAGTGATACAAAACGCTACTTTAGGCCCATTAAACCTTTGCATATGCAGCTTTAGAACCTTCCTTGGATATTCGAAGACAATTTTTGTCTGAAAAGTTTATCCTCCCCACTTTCTGTAATTCGCAATACTGTAATATTAGCAAAATTATTAAAAAGCTTCTCAATAGGATTTCTTTTAAGCTCTAGAAACATCTATAATTCGGACATATTATACGTGGAGAGAAATACACCTTGCTCCAACTGATTATGCAGGGAAAGATCCAAGGAAAGAGAAGCATAGGGAGGCGTAGAATGTCATGACTGCGCAACCTGAGAGAGTGGCCGTCTCAAAAGTCCGAATAGCTATGATGATTGCAGACCTCCGCCGCGGAGATGGCACTTGAAGAAGAAGATAGATTGTAACAAAGATAGCTTAAGGCCTTTATTTTGAATGTAAAGAATTTTAAATTCGTCATTAAAAGAATAAATATGATCTAGAAGGTGAAGTGCGTATGTAGAGTCTGTTTTTCTATTATTAAAAGCCCATTTATGTTCTGCTATTCGTTTATTAAAATTTGTACCAGTTTGACCGATGTAAGTTTTATGGAGTCGCCTCATTTAAGTTTGTATACACCACTGTGTAAGTGCTTTTTATTTTGGCTCTTGTTGATTATAATATATTTGTCTAAGTTATTATTTGTTCTAAAAGCTGGTGTTATTAATTTGTTTTATGTGTTTGCCAATTTTTATTGATATTTTGCCTGTATATGTAATCGAGCAGAAGGTACTGGGTTTCTTCTCTGGTGGCGGAAATACTAACTTCAGGGCTTTCTTGTGTAGTTTTTGGCTTAAAATTTTTTTTTCGTTATCTCCATAGTTTACCGCTATTTGCTTAATGATATTTAATTCTATCTTAAAGTAATTGTGTGTCAATATCGGTAGGTTTATAAAATATGGATAAGTCATGTTTGTTCTTATGCCTGATAATGTTTAAATCATAAAATAGAACAGAACAAAATCAATCCATAATTTTTTTAGATTTACAAATTATCAGAATTAAAAACAAACATGACTTTTCCATATTTTATAAATCTACCCATACTGACACGACTATACACAATTCATCATCCCATCCCACACAGCATAAACTGGCAGCCTGTATGTTTCATAGATTTACACAAACTCCGATGTCAAAATACATTTTTGAGAGAGAATTAAATATCATTAAGCAAATAGCAGTAAATAATGGATACAACGAACAAACAGTTAATAAAATTTTAAATTAAAATCTACCCAAGAAAAGCTTGAAATTAGTATTTCCACCACCAAAGAAAAACCCAGTATCTTCTGCCCCATTACATATACAGGCAAAATATCAACATAAATAGCCAAACACATAAAAAAGAAAGAAATAACACCAGCTTACAGAGCCAATAACAACTTTGGCAAATATATTAAATACAGCAAGAGTCAAAATAAACACAGTGGTGTATACAAGCTTAAATGTGGCGACTGCCCAAAAACTTACATCGGTCAAACTGGTGAAAATTTGAATAAACGAATAGCAGAACATAAAAGGGCTTTCAATAAAAGAAAAACGAATTCTACATACGCTCTTTACCTTCTAGATCATAAGCATTCTTTTAATGACGAATTTTAAATTCTTCACATTCAAAATAAAGACCTTAAGCTATCTTTGTTAGAATCTATGGAAATTAAGAAATTAAAAAACAGAATATAATTCTGAATGAGCAACTTGAGACAAACAGTTCTCCCCTCCTCAATCTATTTCATTAAAGACGTAAACGCATGCCAAAAATAAATCACTTGAGAAAGGCAATCAGCTGAAACAGCTGTAATGATAAGAGTTTATAATAAATCTTGTGGAAGTTTTAAAAACAAAGTTTTCAATATTTTATTGTTAATCCAATATATTTATTGTTCCTTTTCTCGTCCACGTGCTGCGTCTATTTATATCTTCTTATTAATTGACCATTGCCAACACGTTCATTTAGTTTAGTTTCATAAATTGTATAGGCTAGGAATCAAATTTACGAAATTACCTTAACTTAATTAATCGATTGCAAAAACAGAAACTTTCGGTTTATTCAATGGACCCTGAAGCATTAAGAATAACAATTAGATCCAGACATTAAGGTATTTTTAAGATTGTGATGAGTCAATTGTATTCCAAACACGTAGAAATTTTATATTTAGGATTGTGAATTTTTAAAAATTGTAAATTGCAGGATGCATGTAATTGTATACCTTGAACATATTAAAATTCAACACATCTTAAGGATTTTGTCTAATTAGCATATTAGACTCAAATTGTTTTATAGATGAAGAAACATAATAAAACTTCAATGAAAAATGTTATTGTCGCTTTACTGTTACAGGTACACTTTAAAGACATGAGTAATCATGTAACATAATCACCAATACACTCTTCAAATTACCATACAGAAGGTTGTACACATGGCATTCACCCGGTGACACGCCAGAAAATCTTATAAGAAACCAGATTGACTATATTTTAATAAATAAAAGATTCAAAAACTCAATAACATCAGTGAAAACCTACCCTGGTGCAGATATTAAGTCAGACCATAACCTACTTGTCGCTAAGATTAATATCTGTCTAGCTTTGCTCTTCTAGTGAGACCGATCTTTTATTAGGTACAACTTTTTACACTGTTGTATTCATGTCGTCCTTCAATTGTCAAGTGTCATGTCATCTGTCAGACGTTTTTTCGTATATATTTAATATCAATTAAACTTTTATTTGTGCATCCTATATAGGTTTTTACATGTTCTAATCACAGTTATAATAGAGATAGTATCTCTATTTCGAAGTGTTTATGTCATTATCATACGTAAAAATATAAATTGTTATTGCAGACTGAAAAGATTAACTTGTCTATTACACACAGAGAAAGTGTTTACCGGGTTTAGTTTATTTACCTTTACGTTAAAAAAGAATAATCTATTTGTCCCCAGGCGGTCACCTAAATGAGTAGGAAATTTCCATTATAATAATAAATGTGTTACTGATCTATCAGATGCCATTATAGTTCAGTAAAGATTTGTAATATACATGTACAATGGTACTTAAATATCACGATATACTTTAGTATGTATTTGTTGGAGTTATTACATATGTTACAACTATCTAATCTTTATTATTATTATTGTTATAAAATGTGCCATAAAATATGTGATGTATTTTTTATGATATCCGAAAAGAATGTGATATCTGTGGTTATGGAGTTACCGATATAATAGATAATATGAGCCGAGCAGACGAAGTGAACAAGATGAGTTCAATAAAGACACTTTATTGACGTAGTGCGTACAAACTTTTACTGTCATACTATACATAAGTAATAGTAATATTTCATTGTTTAAAAAAAGTTATACAGATATACATTATCATGTTTTGTTATAAAAAAGTAAACAGAAAAATAACGAATTTTTGACAAATCTCCTTATTATATAAACGTGCACGTGTGCAGAATGTATGTTTAGGACGCAGAGATAAATATTTGTTAAATAATCCTATGGATAATCAAGGTCAGTTGGTCTTTGTTTTAGTGATGTACACAATCAGAGTTGTTTCTTTGTCATTTACAGAATTACTCTTTGTCACTTAGATACTGTAAAGTCAAGTCTTATCCAATATGGCAAGCTTTAGCAATTACGCAAATTAGCATTACAAGTTTTCGTCCAGAGCATTTAGTAAAAAATTTATAAATTTCCTTTGGTACAAATAGTTTTAAAATGTTTAAGAGTTGTGTCTTTTTATTTTGCAAAATATGTTTCGTGATAATACAATTTTTCCAAACTTAAACACAAAAAATATGTACTATCTAATTAAGAACCTACAAATTTTGTAAAATGACTTAACAAAAAATAAAAATAAGGAAAGCAGATTAATGAATTAAGGGCTCAAATATTCCACCTCCTTGTACTCAACAGTAACCAATCTGTCATACAGATTTCTAAATAAGGGCTCAAATATTCTCCACCTTCTTGTGCTCAACAGTAACCAAATTTGTCATACAGATTTCTCCTGATGTAATGCTTGCAGAGAAATGAAGTATTTTTGCCCTTAATTCGACTAGATTTGTGGCTCTTTCAAACTGATGCCTATAAATGTTTTCTTTGAGATAACCCCAACAAGGAAATCGTTAGGCGTTAAGTCACAGGATCTAGCGGGCCATTTAATTGTAGCACATACTTATTGTACTAATTTGAGAACTCGCTGGACAGTTCGAAAATTCACGTTAACTTCACTAGCAATTTGTACATCACTGCAGGGTTCACTAGCTTCCACAATAGCAGAAATAACAATATCCCTGTTTTGACGCTCCTTATCGATAGGCCTAACACGTGGTTCATTACCTTCATGACACTTTTTACAACTGTTTACACATCCCGAAGTTTGAAAATGTTTAATGGTATTTTTAACTGTTGTATCACTTAGTGGGGGTCTATTTTCAAAGGCAACAATAAATAAATCAATTAATTCGCATTTCGAATGATCCTGAAAGTACCATGTTGCAAGTTGCACTTTTTCTTGGATGGTATACAACGTACTATGGATTTTATTATTTAGTTGTTTATTTTTTCAGAACTTTGAAATTTTTAATGTTAATGTGACAATTACGACAATTCGTACCTACTATGAAATAAATATAGAGGTGGAAAAGTGTAACATGTCACAGCGATTGCCATTATGTTGTATGGTCAATAAAATAATATCGTGATCTGTATAAAATAGATAATTGTTTATGCATTACTTCTTTATATAGACGGTATTTATTTCATAGGGCTTTCTAGTCATAACTTGTGAAATAATCTATTACTCTATAGTAATGCAAAGCACAATATTATAACAACAAGAATTATGAGAGGAATAAAAATGAAAAATTATATAGGATGTCCGTTTAAAGGATTGTATGTTTGCTATTTGAGGCCACCAGAACCAGAGTGGCCAAGTGATAGAAATTAAAACTAGAGATATCGGCCAAAATAGTTTAGTGAAATTAATATTAAACACATCGCTTAGTTCGCAGCATAATACTGTAAAAATTACTAAGATTCTAATGGGCTATAGCCTGATGCTAATTTTGTAAGTATTTTAATTTTTTTAACAGTTGGGCCACTTTGGCATTGGCTGCTTGAGACAAGCATGTCAATAAAAGTAAGAATAATAGGCCATCGGGTATGAAAACAACCCATCCCATAGAAATAAATTAATGTAATATACCAGAAATAATGACTTTTATTAAACTGAAAAATTACAAATTAAAACTTAGTGCTAGTTTTTTTTACTTAAGTTGTAATCAAACTTTCACTTTTATTGTTTTATATTTTCATTACACACTACTCCACTGAAAAATCGCTCATTGCTTGGTCTAATTCATTTCTTGCAGTGTTAGAGTCTGCTAGTTGGTGGTAAAATTGATGATAGATGGGCGGAACATATTCTAGTAAACACAGAAGGTCTTTCTTTTTTTCAGGGTTGATTTTTCTTCCATCCGGATAGAGCGTGTCGAGCTCTAGGTTAGCAGCATCTTGAGAATTCCTTTTACTGAAGTTAACTTCAGTAAAAAGGACTTCTGGATTATTCGAATATTTAAAATATATGGAGAATGGATGCATCCTACTATACAGCATCCACTGCATTTTTAGCCACTCTACTTTGGACCTATCAACGCTTATCTTTCTGTTCGTAATATTACTTTCTAAGGCTTTCGTCGATATGAAATCATCTCGTTTCATCTGTACTACCTTGAATGCATTCTTATTTCTCTCTGCTGTTATCACGGTGTTCCAATGCTCCGGAATGTATATGTTTGAGAAATTCCTCCTCTGCTTTTCTATCAAGCCGAAAGCTCGGTCACAAGATGAGTAGGAATGGCCGCTCACTGAAAATTTGTGATCAATCTGTTCCACAGTATAAGCTGGATTTGATACAATGTACATATACAACACCGCAATTTTTATATTGCGGTTCTGACCGCCACATTGGTCTGAGTACATTATTAGTTTCTTTGTACGTATATTACTCTAATAAATTTTAATAAACATGAACCTATTTCCTGTGGCCCTCTGGAATCTGGATGCAGTCGATTCGTCCCAAACGTACATAAAAATGTCATCGATAGCAGCATTGTGAATACCTAAACAGTAAGTCCATAACTGCCGTTTATAATAACATATTCCAGTTGAAATTACCGGAGTTGGAAGAGTCTTCATCAGATCAAATATAATTACTGTGCTGTCATTGTTTTCTTTTGCATACTGTATATCAATTTTTATATTATTCATGGCACTTTCCGCTTTTCTTAAATGAATCTCATTGGCAGTGGTGAGTTCGGCCTTCTTGGAATGTTCATTATTTTCACAAGCCTCTATTTTTACTTTGAAATTATCGCATTTCTTACATGAATCTGTTATAGGAGCATGGAATGATGATGAACTTCTCGTTGAATATTTTTTCAAAGATGTATTTATAAACAGGTTCGCTGACTTTTTTTTATATTCGGAATACTTTATTGCCAAATTCAAGTCAGGTGGCAAATACTTCTTGTCTCACTTTTGTGTCTGGTGTAGTGTGAATCGTATTTTGGAAAAGTATTAATGAACTCCTATACTTCATTTTCTTTCAGCTCAGGGGTTTTGTTTTTTGGGACATGTTTACCTCGCTTGTCAATAGGGGCTATATCACCAACTGATTTATTTTTCAAAACCCTTGTGAGACGTCCATCTGATACTTGAAGGACATGTTTAAAAAATGACTTGCAAACACGAATTTGTCTTCCGTTCATATTTGGTAAATGATATAGTCTGGAAAATTTTCTCGGCTTTGTTGTGACACCGTTTGCATTTTGTTTACATGATCTTGCTTTAATTACGACATTTACGAGTGAACACAGGTATAAGCTTTGCAAATTGAAATTGGATAATCCATAAAATTTGGAAAATAGTATTCTTTGTCTTTCAGGTTCGATCTTCCCGTGGCATTTTTCGTTACAGGGACATCGATATTGTGTATTTATCGTTTTAGCGAGAACGAGAACGCCTTTAGTGTTAGTGTATTCCTCACCTTTAACTCGTTTGTTTTTTCTCACATTTTTTTTCCACGTATTTTCCTTGCGAATGCGTTTCCTTGTCGTATTTGTAGAAACTGACGACAGGTCTTCTTCATTAGACAAATCTTCAAGAATATGTTGCAAATTTGGCGAAGAGCTCCTGCTGCGATGATCTGGAACATACTCAGAACCTGAATCCTGATAGGGCTCCTCTGGGCTTGATCCAAGTATATCTCGTAATTCATTTTCGATGTTATCAGTAGTTTCAGCTCCACTCCCTCCATCATGTGCAGTTGCTGCAGCTCCAGGAACATCTGCAGCAAACAAACATAACAATAATTACTATTTATGTAAGATGTAAGCTTTGATAAAATTAAAACAGTACAATTAATGTTTTTGTAGGTTATGTTAACTTGACAAAGGTTATAACAGTTGGATTGTTGGTTAAATAACAGAGAAACTCACCTTTTATGTTACATGCAGTGCCTTCCGCGCCTAAACCCTCACTTTCATTCATATTTTTATTCATTTTCTAATTAAAACACTGTTATAAAATGAGAAAGATGCAAATAACCTCTCAATAATAATCACAATGACAGTTAAGCTTTGCCAATGCCAGAGTGGCCCAAGTCACCTAGGTCACTATACAATACTAGTGTCGCCATCTGTTATTCTCGGAGAAAACTAATCTTGGGCCACTGTGGCTTTGAAAATACTATTATTTCACATCATTTTTTGTGATAAAGTCTAAATATGAAAAAATGTCACTTGGGCCACTCTGGTTCTGGTGGCCTGATTTCTGAATCCGTTTTTGATACATTCAGCGAGTAAGAAGATCATATATTTTCATCTGTTATAGACTACACTATAATTTGATTATGTAAATGCATCCCATAGATATAAAAACGCGTCACGTATATTTATTGATTTATATATGAAGGTGCAGCGAAAACTCAACCAAATGTAAAAATTTGAATCAAATAAAAGGCAGATATCGATCACAGTTTGTATTAAATCAGTTTTAAGTGAGAGACGTTGAAATATACAACTGTGGAGATAAAAAGAGGAGATGTGGACAAAAGTGGAAATTTAAATTATGAAAGGATATGGAGAGTGCAATCAACGCCAACTATAGATCAGTTGATCCTGAATAAGCTAGTTTTGCAAATTGTTACAATAAAATAGTGAAATGAATAAAATAAAAAAAAATCAGTTACGATATGAGTAGGATCATTATATGAAGAAAGGCTGATCAAAATTGAGTTATCGGTCATCTATTGAGTGGGGTACTTCGTTACACCTAGGATTGAGTAAATTAACTCCTAGGTTCATATCCTTCATCAGATCCTTGGATAAATTATTCTATGTTCTAGTAGGCATAACAAAATATTGCAATAATTATAAGAAATCAATAAAATAAAAATAGAATACTACTTTTATTGGTTGTTTTAAACCAAGTTGTACCAATTGTGATAGTACAACCAACGTCTTTAAGATTTTTTGCGTAAAGAAATTGTTTTCGCTCTGCAAGCATAACTTTTAATTACTTCCATTCCGAGAATTTTTTATGACACGATACAAATTAAGCCATCTTAATTATTTATTTTCCAGTATACTAGTTTGACCCATCCGTAACCGCTCGAGAGCAGTTTTGAAAAAATTTTCAAATCCAAGGAATTTCGTCCGAGGTCATTTTTATTTATATCGTAAAAGTTCGTGTCTCCAGTAATCCACACCAATTAACTTGCGTTACTTTGATAACAAAGACTGCCGACTAAAACAATAAGGTAGCTCAATTCTAACAAAATAAAATCAAGTTTTTAAATAGTCCAGTCAGTGTTCTTATCGCTATTTTATTGACTATTTTAAAAATGTCAACAACGATAAAAACATCATCGAAACAAGGAATTAGTCTTAGAAACAGATAAACAATATATTTCATTGACATACCGTGGTTATCGAAAGATACTTTTCAGCGTATTCTACCGATTGTGGTTCAATTCACCTACATAGTAATTTTTCATTTCTACCCACGATTGTCTAATATTCGCTTGTCTTTGCCATGTTCTACCTGTTTGTTTCCTTCTTATGTCATAGTCTCATCTTAAGTTTGGATCCAGACTATCCAGAGGACTTCTAATGGACTCTCTGTTGTCATATCTTCTCGCTAAATATCCCGTCCACTGCATATTTTAAAGCTGTCTATTCTAAAGATATAATACTGTGGATTACATCAGTAACCTTGGTTTTCTGCCTAATCAATTCTTTTCTTTTGCTAACATGCGTCGCTCCATTGACCTATGGGTGACTTTGAGTTTCGCTTTTTTTTTTCTATAAATATAACTGAACTTTTAACAAAAGATGCCAAAACCAGTTTCATTCTTCTTTGATGGTATGGAGCCCTGTCTAGTTCCTTTTTTTTGTTTTAAATGCATTTGAATTTATTCTGTGTACTTCACCTTTGTAAAGAGTTTTTATCACACAGATTTCTTATTAGGTTAACTAGTTGGTTAGGCAGTCCCATATACACCCTTATACTCCAGTGGGGATACCATTTTGATAAATCGAAAGCCATTGTACAATCCACAAAACAAGGTAGCATTGGTATATTATGTTTTCTTGATTTTTATATGATTTGTTTAGTGTTCAGTATATGCTCACTTGTTTTCACTGGTTCGAATCCCCATTGTTCTTCAACTATCTCTGTAAGTAAAAATTTTTTTAACCGCCTTGATAATACGTAATAGGATTTTGCTTGTATAAGGAATAAGGGTAACGGTTCTCTAATTGGTGCATGTGGTTAGTAATCCTTTCTTAAGGATATGGATAGAGGTTGATTCGCGCCACTCATCAGACCGTTCAGTTGTGATTTACATCATGTTGCATTTATCCAGTATTACATCTATTGTAATCTCACCGATTGCTTTTAGAGTCTTCTCTGGTAGGGCACTTATCTCTGGAGTTTTTGTTTCTTAGTTGGTTAAGAGCCTTTCTCTATTTCTGCTGATTTTTTGATTGCATGTTGTTCTTGACTTCTGAAGTGTCTGTATAATTCTGGGAAGTAAAGTTTTTAAAGGTTCCTGCAAGGTTATATGTCGATTTTACTTCTCCGATTTGGTCTTGAATGGTCCAAAGAGTTAACTTGAGCTATTGGGCCAAGTATTTAACTTTTTTTAAATAGTTTATGACTTTCGTAGCGGTTTTTTTGTTGCTCCAGTTCTTAACACGCGTTATTTATATGATTGTTTATAATGACGCTGGTTGTTTATTTTCCTGCTTAGCTTCGTTATTTCTTCAGTTTTATTTCCTGTTTTTGTGGTTATTTGTAGCATGTCTTCTTTCTTTCACTAGTTCTGTCATACTGGTTTTCCTTGACATCCAATGTTTTTTATTTTGGATTTTATGCCGTGTGGATTCTGCAAACAATATATATATAACTTTCTTATTTATTAAAGGAAGTAAAAATTTGTCACAATACACGGACATATCCCGTTGCTTTAGAATCTACATCAATGTTTATACTAACAATAAGCATTCAATTACTTAAACTTTTGATAATAATTGACAATTTTCACATTTATTTCATTATTAGCACTTTTTTCAAAACTGTTACTCCAATACGTTGACGTTGTGTACAGTTCGGATTAGCATAAATAACATCCTTGTTTGTAGTTTGTATTCAATGAAAGACATTAATCATCCTTTTGTTTACTTTTTAAATGTTTTTGTTGTGGACATTTTCTGCTTTCTATTTTTCTTACGACAAAATACTTGCGAATTTGAAATAATCAGAGTGTGCAGTTTTTATTAATCAATTTTTATAGCCATTTTTTTTAGTTTCAAGTCCTTATCATTAATTTTTTAAATTAATATGTTACTTATCCGTAATTGTCGAGCAGGTTGTTGCTTTTTGCTTATCAGCATCCACTTTGTCTTCTTGAAGTTGAGGCTCAGGCCGTATTCCTCACTTTATTCAGTTAGTGAGGAATACGGCCTGAGCCTCAACTTCAAGAAGACAAAGTGGATGCTGATAAGCAAAAAGCAACAACCTGCTCGACAATTACGGATAAGTAACATATTAATTGACCATGTAGAATCTTATGTGTACCTTGGCACCAACGTAAATGCAAAATGGGAACAGACCATAGAAATTAAGGCGAGAATAGAACGAGCTAGAGCAGCATTTAGCAATATGAAAAAGCTCCTCATAAGCAAGGATTTGTCTCTTCCCCTAAAACTACGTATAGTTAAATGCTACATTTTTCCGATCTTGCTGTATGGCGTGGAGGCCTGGACGCTGACGGAGACGCTAACGAGAAAACTAGAAGCATTCGAAATGTGGGTTTGTACCGACGCATTCTTCGTATATCCTGGACCCGAACATGTCACCAACATAGAGGTTACTCCAAAGAATCGGAAAGGAGAAAGAAATCGTGAATACAATTAAACAAAGAAAGCTTGAATATCTAGGCCACATATTGAGACACGATAAGTACCGTCTGCTACAATTGATTGTCCAGGGAAAAATAGACAGTAAGCGAGGGCCAGGCAGGAGAAGACACTCGTGGCTCCAAAATCTGCGGAAGTGGTTCGGGCTCACATCGGTCGAACTATTCAGAAGCGCCGCAAACAAGATCAAAATTGCCATGTTAATAGCCAACGTTCGCAACGGACAGGGCACTTGAAGAAGAAGATCATTAATTTTAAATCTCCATATGTAATCTTTTTTAATCTTACAATTTACCTTGTTTTTAAAATCGTCTGGTATTACAAGTTTCTTTTAAGTTCTGTTAGGTTAGGTTAGGAGCATAGACATGTATATATATACAGCGTTAACAGCCCTTTTAGGCCCATTGCTGGATAGATAATTTCCATCGTTGTCTGTTGTTAGCTATCAGCGTCCAATTTCTGATTCCATCTCACTGACATCTTCCATTACTACATCTCTCCATTTGTTTCTTGGCCTTACTCTCTTTTTTGCCCTCAGGTACTCTCTAAACAACATTTTTGACTAGTCTATTACCATGTATTCTTTGTAGATATCCGAACCATTCTAGTCTATGTCTTTTCACCACTTTTGTTATTGTAGGGTTAGCATAAAAATGGTACACTTCTCCATTCTCCCTCTACTACTTTTCCACCAAACATTCTGCGAAATATCTTTCTTGCCCATGCTTTCAATCTGTTCTGTATGGTTTCGTTCATAGTCTATATCTCGGCAGCGTATAGCATTGTGAATATAATAAGAGTACCTGAATACATATATTCATCCACCTTCTCAAATTCTAAAACTGATCCATTCTACACCTCGAAAAGATCCCCTGGTGCTTATTACTTTTTTGCTCGAAATTTCTATGTACTTCGATTTATTAATATTAACTTTCAGTCCCATTTTAGAGCTTTCCGGAATTTTTGCTATATTTTCCAGTTGTTTTTCATTTCTTACAATAAAAACCACATCATCAGCGCATGCTAAGCAGTGGTGCTCCGTATATAAAATAGTGTCGGACCTATTTATCCCACTAACCCTTACAATGTTTTCTAGAACTATAGTGAATAGCAATGTAGACAACAGGTCGCCTTGACGAACACCATTGTTCACTTCGAATTCTTCTGAGACTGTACCGTTGCATTTCACAGCACAAATGGTTTGTTTAATTGTCATTTTTACCAATTATCATCATCATCATCATGGCTTATTCACTCCTGGCGGAGTGTTTGCCGCCCTTTTGGGCTCTTGATTCATTTATTGCGGAGAACCAGTCCGCTGTTGTTTTTTTTATTATTATAGCAGCGTGTGTGACTTGGCCCTGTCTACAATTTTCCTCCATTCTTTCGATCCTTACAGCGCTCCTTCCAATTGTAGATTCTCAGCTTCTTTATGTCTCCTAAGACTTGATCTCTCCATCTTGTTTTGGGTCTCCCCTTTGGTCTCTTTGTTGTTGGTCTCCATCCAGTTATTCGCTTTAGCGTAGAGTCTGGTTTAGCTCTTTCTGTGTGCCCCAGCCACCTGAGCCTTTGCGTCTTAACGAACTTGATTATGTCTTCACCCTCGATGACTTATTTAATTTCTTCATTGGTTAATCTTCTAAATTCGCCTACACTTATCCTCACCGGCCCCATTATTCGTCGAATTATCTTTCTCTCTAAGATTTCTAACTCATTTCATCTTTTTGTATTAGGCACATCGTCTCTGCACCATAGGTGATCACTGGCCTGATTGCAGTCTTGTAAATTTTTAATTTGGTTTTCTTACTAATGTGTTTTTCTTTCAAGAATTTTTGGTAGTTCCAGTAGGTTTTATTACCCAGTAGGATGCGTTCATTTATTTCATCTGTTCTATCATTTCTGTCATTTACCATTACTCCCAGGTATTTGAAACGGTGTACTCTTTCAAATGTATATGCACCAAGCTTAATTTCTTTCTCTATATTCGTATTCTCTCTTGAACACTTGAGGTATTTCGTTTTGCTTTGGTTTATTACTAGACCTCTCTTCTTTGCTTCTTTATCTAGTATTAATATTATGTTCTGCATGGTTTTTAAATCTCTAGTAACCAGTGCAATATCGTCTGCATACGCAATCAGTTGGGCTGAAGAATCGATAATCGTTCCCATAATTTTGGCTGTTCTTACTGCGCCCTCTATGGCAATGTTAAATAATGTTGTTGACAGGGAGTCTCCCTGTCTGACACCTACCTCCATTTGTACTTCATCTGACGGGCCTTCCTTTGTTAAGATTCGTGCCTTGGATTCCTTCATCGTCATTTTCGTGAGACTTATTAATTTTTCTTGGATGCCTAATTGATTCATATCCTTAATCTCCTCCTTTATTACACTGTCAAAAGCTTGCTTGTAGTCAATAAACAGTATATGTAGATCTATTCCGTGCTCGTAACCTTTTTTCGACTATTTGCGTTACAATGTGTATTGCATCTATTGTTGACTTACCTTCTCTGAATCCATGTTGGTATTCACCTATTTTTGTTCTAGTTTCTTTTTCTATTCTTTGTCTGATCAAATTAGTTAATATTTTGTACATTTTTACCAATATTACTATTTTTTCTGGTACATGGAATGGAACATAGACATATAATACAAATAGACTGACTGCTGCAACACGGTGTCGTTCCCCCAGTGCGACAGAGAAAACTGACAAACAGCAGTCCCTGCACCTCTTTCTAATAGGCCGGGTTTATCGAACCAAGCGACCTTGTCATTGGTCATTTAGGTCAATACAAATACAGTCTATTTGTATTGCATGGTATGTCTATGTTTATGAAACTAGGAGTCGATTATTAGGTTTCTTCTGAGTGGTCTGTGTTTATTCTCTTTAGTTTTAATTTGAATTCAAAACAAAGCAGTTAGTTGCTACAATCGTACTCTGATATTTTTTTGCAGATGTAAATCTGGTAAAACAAAGCAAGGAACAGAACAGAATCCTAGAGGATTTTGGTGTAGTCTGGCTATCTCCATCTGATATTAAGTAATTTAGCATCTTCAATTATAGTAGTTACGTTCCATTTTCTTCTTCTTGATGTGCCTATCCGTTACGAATGTTGGCGATCATCATGGCAATCTTTATTTTATCTGCAGCAGCGCGAAAAAGCTGCACAGATCTTGTATTGAACCAGATTCTGAGGTTCTTTAACCAAGATGTTCTTCTTCTTCCTGGACCTCGTTTTCCAAATATTTTTTATTGAAGGAAAGCATATATGGATTCATTTCGCATAATATATCCGAAGAATTGTAACCCTCGAGATTTGATCACTTTGTGTGTCAATCAATTGACAGAATCAATGTGCAGAATCAATTTGATCATTGATTCTGCACATATCTTCGTTCAAGGTCCACGATTTAAGAACATAAAAAAGGACAGAGAAGACGTAGCATCGCAGCATTCTTACTTTTGGCTTAATAGAGATGTTGTGACTCCCATCCGATTGAAGGTGGATCTAGCTTTTCCAATGCGTGCTCTAATCTGGTTGTTATTCTTTATTTATTATGGTGCCGAGGTAGTTGTCGCGCGTCACTCTTTCTAGAGGGGATTGGTTGACGTAGAGTTGACCTTCTGTTTTCCTTTTCTTTCTTATTATCATAAGATTTATCTTCTTAACGTTCCACTTAGAGAGGATTTATAAGAGCGCTAATGCCGTCGCGTTAATACCTCGGAAAACGGGGGCATAATTTTTAAGATATACTGTGACTGTAGTTGACACGCTACTAACGCCACCGGCCGGCCGCACTAGCAACGCTTGCTGTAATAATGCGGATTCTCTGACGGCAATGTCATTCGGATAAGTTACTCCTTGGTAGTGCCATTGTCCGGTTGGCCCGACTCTAACGCGGCGCTGCTAACGCGACGACATTATCGTTTGTATAACAGGGCCCCTTAGTGGACATTGGAACTATTATGGAGTAAATTATACAAACGACATTACCGTCGGCAAGTCGCGTTGCCAGCGCAGCAGGTCGCGTTGGTACCGCGTAGTTCACGCATTTCACAGAGCGCGCACCAAGTTATACGTAGCGCTGTCAACGATTGTTCTTCTTCTTAGGGTGCCTGATGATGACTTTGTTGGTTGCTATACGAAACAGCTGTGTTGAGTCTATGCGGACAAAGTTATCTCAACGCGGCGCAACTACAGTCAGGTATAACATGGAAATTATTGGGTTTTCGAGGATTGACGACCTGGGGCGTCCTGTGATCTATTTGTGATCTGCCTCCTCTACCGAATCTTGGATTTCGAGGTCCATGGTCAGTTTTGAGTAAATCTAAATTTTCTACGTAGCGATCTTTTGGCCAGATCAGTTATTTTTATTGAATCAAAGATATTATGGTAATATAATTTGTTTAAATACGCAAATAATACTGTTATAACCTATCCCAATTCAATATTAATATATCCAATGATGTCTACTTACAATTATTAAAAACAACCTGAAGGCCGTGCTTCTTCAATTTTATTTTCCATTAATTAAATGCAAAACAAACAAACTTAGAATAATAGACACACACTACAAGACGTTTCCTGATTTATGATTTATTTTGAAACTTGTTTCGGTAAAAAAAGTGAAGAGACGTTCTTGAGAACAACTATTGATTTATTAAGGATATTTATTTATACCAGCAAATAAGTTTTACATCGCGGTTCTTTCATCTCTTCTCGTACACGGAAGTCAGCAGAATAATGTTACCCAAGACGCACCTAAAAAGGTTCTAGAATAGCAGGTAATGAGTCTGGGTTAATGAATTGACGTCAAATCATTAATTATATCAATGAAAAAATATTCCACCTTATTTTAACATGTGTCCTTAATAGCAGTGGCTCCATTAAATATTCCGTTTTTATACAGGGGGATTTGTCTTCATTGACAGATAAAAATGGAGACGTGAAGAGTTTCAAATACCTGTGTAGCTTTTTACGAGCTATGGACAGAGTAAACAGTAGTATAGGATTACGATAATAATGTAAGGGCAGAATAAAGCTAAAAGCACATTAAGATGAATAAGAATAGGAACTTTGAGACTAAAATAAACCGAATTGATAAATTGGAGAGAAAGTAGAGGAGGTGCTGCAACTAAACTAAGTCATTCCATAGATATGACCATTTAAAAAATCAATCTTATATAAAAAATAAAGAACCGTAAAATAGTTTCGAAACGCAGTTCAGATTTCCGCTTTAATCTGTGATTTCTAAAAATTGCAAAGCAAAACAGACGTTGATAAAGGTGTTAAAAGGGACGTGGGGAATCTAAAATTTGCATTCCACGATACGTCTTATCAACGAAGCAGAAATCCTTAGCGAATTGGTTTCTAGTACTCGTACAGAGTAAATCCGATAAAAGTGAAAAGACAGCAAATTTGATTTCATGCAAAAAGCGCCTTTGTATCTGTTGATACGTATTTCGAACTAATCGGTCTCATCAGAACAGTTATTCAAAGGTGTTCTCAACGTGAAAGATCAATATTTTCTGTCTTTTAAGAAGCAACACTAAAATGGCTTCAATACGGACGCAATAGCGACATCTGACAATAAAACCGTAAAAAAGTTTCGAAACACAATTCAGATTTCCGCTTTAATCTGTGCTTTCTAAAAATTGCAAAGCAAAACAGACGTTGATAAGGTGTTAAAAGAGACGTTGGGAATCTAAAATTTGCATTCCACGACACGTCTTATCAACGAAGCAGAAATCCTTAGCGAATTGGTTTCAAGTGCTCGTACAGAGTAAATCCGAAAAAAAGTGAAAAGACAGCAAATATTTGATTTTACACAAAAAGCGCCTTTGTATCTGTTGATACATCAGAACAGTTATTCAAAGGTATTCTTTCTTCGGAGTTACTCTGTACGAGTACTAGAAACTAATTCGCTAAGGATTTCTGCTTCGTTGATAAGACGTATCGCGGAATGCAAATTTTAGATTACCAACGTCTCTTTTAACACCTTTATCAATGTCTGTTTTGCTTTACAATTTTTAGAAAGCACAGATTAAAGCGGAAATCTGAATTGTGTTTCGAAACTATTTTACGGTTTTATTGTTAGATGTCGCTATTGCATCCGTATTGAAGCCATTTTAGTGTTGTTTCCTAAAAGACAGAAAATATTTATCTTTCACGTTGAGAACACCTTTGAATAACTGTTCTGATAAGACCTATTAGTTCTAAATACGTATCAACAGATACAAAGGCGCTTTTTGCGTGAAATCAAATGTTTGCTGTCTTTTCAAAAAATAAAGAATTTGGCAGAACTCGTCTGCCTCTCAAATTCCATTGTAGAATTTATTAATTATAATTTGAAATAAAAAATTAATTTGATGTATTCAAATGAACTATCCTCCAATAAACGCATCTTAAAAATATTAACAATATCACTTTGAAGTGCCCTACTTAAAAATATATAATATATTTATTGATTGTCATTATGAATGATAAAATCAAATTAGGAGAGATTAGTTCAAGTAGTATTTGAAGACAAAACAATTAAATTAAATCATTAGGCAAGCCATTCCAAAAGGTGTAGAATTACGTTCCAGTAACGCATGCTTCGAAGAATATTGTTCTGAAGCTATTTTCTTGTGGCATCTTAATCCAATTACTATTTTCGTTGGAGGATGGTTTTCAAGGTGGAAATTGAAACATCAAAAATAAACTTATTTTAATTTAAATTGTGGCATATTCCCAATAAAATTAGTAATTGCTTTGCAGAATGTAAAGACCATAGACCTAAACAAAGACACATTTCCTCATAGTTTCATGTAAAAATTGTTGAAGAACAGTATACAAAGACACTTCTGTCTGGCCTAACTTCAGTTTTTATTTATTTCTGTTATCAAAAACAAAAATCGTAAAGATATATTCTTCTTTTTTTGGTGCATATTCGTTTCACATTCGCAGCATTCTTACGTTTGTATCAAGAGAGAGGTTGTGACTCTTGAAGAAGGCTCCCATCCGATTGAAGATGGATCTAGCTTTTCCGATGCATGCTCTTATCTCCTGGTTGTTGGTCCAGTGCGCCACTTTTTCAACAGGAAATTGGTTGATGTAGTTGACTTTCTGTTATCCTTTTTTGCTAATTATCATAAGCTTTGTCTTCTTAACGTTTATATTGAGTCTATATTGTTGACTGTAATACGTGATTTTGTTTATAAGGACTTTGAAAGAATGTGATTATTTTCTTCTTTTTAATAATAGTACGTACTGTTTGTTGTGATATTTTTAATGCAGCAGCTACTTTCTTACAATAAAGAATTGTCAATTTCAATATGTTACCCTTTGAACAGATAAAAATGGCTTGAAAGGCCCTCCATTCAGTTTTTTTAATCCGAAATACTCCAAAACATTTAACACAAGATATTATGCTTGAGAATATATTGGTTTACCAGGTATAGTCTAAAAATAAAAACCTTTAAAAATATTTCATTTCGTTGACGTGGTTTTTGCCATATTAAAAAAAGTAAATATCAATTTAGAGGTTAGAATAAATATTATATTATTCATATTTAGTTAATTAATAAATATTCTTTCCTAATAAATCGAACACAAAGGTAACGGTTAGTCATTATAACAACTGTTTGTTAAAAAATATGTATATTCAAAGTAGGAAAATGGATTGATATTTAAATGACACTGGACTGTATGTTTCGTCGCATATTGGCATATTAAATAGCAGATTAATCTAGCCTTCCTTCCTAATCAACTCAAGTCTATTATTTACTCTTAAAAGTTTTATGTGGTAATGAATCACCCTGTATATTGTCATATATTTTTTATGCGAGTTTTTTAATACCTACAGTTAAACATTGATTAATATAGGCATTTGTATTATGTGTTTAGTTTAAGATATACTGTTATGAAAACGGTTTTACAGTTTATACTTTTCATGCTAAAATATTTCTTAAAATTATTGACCCAATGGGCAAAATCTTTGTACATTTTTTTTTGGAAAAAAATTTTTTTTAAAGAGTTAATTGTATGTTTATTGCTATCCACAAACGGTGTATGACCATTAACCAGTTAACACTTAAATACAAAAAGAGGCCGAAAATATTATATTTTTGTTTTTCGATCTCTTAAAACTTTAGGTCTAACACCTGCTTTCATTGTATTAGCAAAGTGGTGCCTAGATCTACTAGATATTTGATCTTATATTCCTCTGTGCCCATTTTTCATCTCATCTTATTACTTTTTGCACATTTGGTATATCAGAATTAAAATGAAATAAATAAAATACTTGCTGCTGATACCAATATATTTTATATTGAATCAACATACATAAGCTTACTCTTAAGTTTCACATCTAGTTTGATACTCAAATAATTTACCACCATAAATTAAAGATAATGAACGTTTTAATTAACCAATGAAAAGGCGTTTGACAGAGTGAGGCACAACTAACTCATGATAATTTTGAAACAAAAGCAAATAGACAAATGAGATAAACCTTATACGCATATGTTCCATATGTTTAGGTGTTAAATATTTAGTACCTCCTTGGGCAAGCGATAAGAGGAACAAACAAAATACCAACTGCAGAATATCATGGAAGTAAAGATTTTAAGATAGCGCAGCTTTGGAAGGCGACAAATGTTAAGGCTGCGCAATGTAAGAGCCGGCTAACCAGCTTTTTAGAGCAGCAGTGAACAGAGTTCAAATAATCATGATGATTGCCAATCTTCGACAAAAGACTGCACCTTCAGAAGAAAAAGACCGACCGTGAAATGTAACACCCACGAGATCAGTCAAATGATGAGTATAAAGCGAGTAGTTATTATAAAACCATATCTTGGGTTATACTGAAATTAGTAAACATAAACACTGGTAGTAAAACGAAATATTTTGTATTACGAATATTTAGCCAAAAAATACTCCTGTCAGAACTCATATCAGTTTTTATTCCAATTTTTACTAGAAAATGTAAATGACCAAATTAAATACTTTTAATAATTAAACCCAAAGGATAATTAGTGTCTTTTTCTTGTCATAATTTTGATAAAGTAGATTTATTGCTGTATTTGTCTATATGACTATAATATTGGTTGATAATGACTTTACTTAAGCATTTTTATAATTTTTACTTTGTACATTCTTATTTTTAAATTGGAATATATAATTATAAGCCTAGTTACAAGATAAGTGGTCTGAAACCTAAATTGATCTTTTGGTTATACAAAACTGTTGTTAGACCCAAAATTACGTAAGCTGTGCTTGTTTAGTGAAACTGCAGTGAAACACAGATCGTGTTTCACTGCAGTCTTAAGGCTTAGATACACCTGTAATGCTGTCTGCCGATCCAACTACAATCATACAGCCGGACGACTGTATTGACTGTATTGACTGTCTCTTGTTAATTCCGCAGTCCACACTTGTCCGTTGCGTGACCAATCTTACTCCCACCCATCTCTATTCTCATCAACCATCATATACACCGATATGGCAGACTTGTCGGTTGGTGTTCAAAATTTGCGCTGTTTTATTTTCTTAAAAGTGTATTATTAACGGTGCACAGATATACCGGACTTACAGTGTAACTTAGTAAACAATACTTTTTGATTTTTGTAGAGGGGAACGAACCCACGTTATTCGTATATACCAAAGCTACGTACGGTATATACCACAAAACTGTCAGTGCTCAGTAGGCTCTATACCAGTGGTTCTCAACCGGTGTTCCGCGGAACACTAGTGTTCCGCGAATTCCTTCCAAGTGTTCCGCGAAATACTCGCAATCCTACATACCATTTTTATAAATGGTATGTAGGCAATTTAATAAAATTCTGTAGCGTAAATGTTCATTTGCCCAACGTGACAACACCGCGTCGGCACAGTGCACACGTTGGATTTTATAAGCGCTGAGCTAGCTCCGCAGTGGCCACAGCCAATCTGAGTCACCCACGCCAGAGTCTGCAACTGAATGTTGAATTTGTTACATTGCACAAACGTAATACGTGAAAATCGCTGGGTCAGTTTTTTTTATGATAACGTTTACGTACGGCTTATCTATCAAAGGTAAGTAATTGCATATTTTATACAAAAATGTGAAGCATTCATCCGCATTATTTTGTTTAGAGACGAATAAATTAAAATGGATAAGATCCTCAAACTTAAAAGAAAAACTACTGTGGAACAACTCATAATTAATGATGATGAAGCGAGCACCAGCGGAGATACTGGAACTTTACGAAGTGGGGTTGATGACAAATCGAAGCGCAGCAAAAAAATGTTGAACCGGCAATATTTGGATGGATATTTGATTATGGCTTCATTGGACTGGGGAAGAAGACTGTCCAATTCCCAAGTGTATTGTTTGTAGGCAGACACTCACTAATAGCGCAATGGCTCCGGCTAAATTAAAACGCCATTTTACTACCAAACACGCTAGTGTAGCTTCAAAAAATAAAGATTATTTCAAGCGACTTTTGGAGACACAAGCTAAACAATTTGAAAGGTCGCTAACAATTTCCGACAAAGCACAAATAGCTTCATATAAGGTCGCCGAATTAATTGCTTTGAAACAGAACCACACACTGTTGCAGAATCTATTATAATACCAGCATGTTGTGAGATGGTCAAAATTATGTTTGGCAACGATGCACAAAACGAAATACGGAAAATTTCTATGTCGGATGATACAATAAGAAGGAGGATTGTTGATTTATCTGCAGATATTGAGTAAAAAGTTACAAATAAACTTTACAAAAAAAAACTTCGCATTGCAGGTGGACAAATACACTGATATTAGTGGCAAAGCTCATTTATTAGGATTTATTCGATTTGTCGACGAAGGTGAAATAGTCAATCAGTTTTTATGCTGCAGAGAACTTACAGCACGTACAACAGGTCAGGATGTATTTGATTCCATAACGTCATATTTAGAGAAAAAAAAATATATCATGGGATTTTTTGCATAGGAATTTGTTCGGATGGTGCCCTTTCATGGTAAGCTCCATAAAAGATTTTTGTACCCTTGCAAAAAAGCGAAATGAAAATATCATATCTACGCACTGTTTCTTGCATAGAGAATCTCTAATTTCAAAAACGCTACCAGCTACTTTGAAATCTGTATTAGAACAAGTGGTTAATGTCGTGAATTACATCAAATCAAGACCACTAAAAACCCGTCTTTTTAAACAATTCTGCATCTCAATGGAATCAAAGTATGAATGTTTGTTGCTGCACACCGAAGTTAGATGGTTGTCAAGGGGCAAAGTATTATGTCGAATTTATGAACTTAGAACGGAGCTGTTAACTTTTTTCCAAGAAGAAGGTAATGCACATTTACCACATATTTTGAAAATGATGCATGGTGCACTAAAGTGGCATATTTGGCCGATATTTCTAATTATTTAAATGGCGTTAACTCAAGTATGCAAGGCAAAAATGAAAATATTTTAACATCCACGGACAAGCTGTCAGCTTTCCAGAAAAAATTGTCATTTTGGAAGAAGCGCATTTTAGATACAAATAAAATGGATATGTTTCCACTGCTTCAGAATGAAGGTGATGAAGATAAAGAACAAGAAATCACGCATATAGTTACAGAACACTTATCACTATTAGAGGAGACAATTGCCAGGTATTTTCCATCTCTGAACGTAGAAAAATATGACTGGAATAGAAGTCCTTTTAGCACAAGTAATACAGCCAATTTCCAGTTTTCTCTGAACCTGAAGAAGAATTTATTTCGTTGTCATCTGATCGTACTCTGAAAATTAAGTTTTCAGAAGTGAATGTTCAGGAATTTTGGATCTTGTTCCAAGATGAATATCCACTTCTTGCCAAAAAAGCGATTAGTATTTTAATACAGTTTTCAACGTCCTATTTATGTGAATTTGGGTTCTCATCTTTAACAAACATTAAAAATAAGAAACGGGAAAGACTGCTAAACTTAGAACAAGAAATGAGAGTAGCTCTTTCCCACATCAGGCCCGATATTGAGCAAATTTTCAAAGGACACCAGGCACAAGTGTCTCACTAATTTGAAATATTTACTCATATGATGTATTTTGAGAATTACGCTTTTGTTAATTTTAAAAATGTTTTTTGTTTTCATATTTTAAGTAAAATTTTAAAAATTTGAGTACGTATAATAAAGTTTATTACAGAATTTATGTGCTTATCCTAATTTGTTTATCAATATATGCATGTTATTGCTTTGGTGTTCCGCAATTTTTTTCGGTAATTAAAAGTGTTCCGTCGCCACAAAAAGGTTGAGAACCACTGCTCTATACCATAATTTAAAAACTTTTTTTCTGAAACGTAGTCAAATCACTTACAAAAACAATTTAATAACATTTAAAGGGTTTTTACCCATAAATTTAGTGGCAGAGGTGTATACATCATTGCAGCACTGATGATGGAATAGTCCTTTCAAAAACGTTTTGTGGTGTAGCACGAAAGCGTTCTTTTAAATAAATATACCTTTTTATAAAAGATTTTTTAATAACCTTTTTGTGACCTATTGTATACACCCGACTGCAGGAAATTCATTTTACCTGTGGATTTTTAAAACATTTTAGGTCTCATTAGACCATTATCAGTCAAACCTTGAGATAAAAGATACTCACGAAACGACATAATGTTTTTAAATTTAATCAGAGGGGAACCTAATGGCCTTTTCTCGAAATAGTGATAACGTGTGGGTCTGACAAAGGTTACTAGCCAACTCTTCAGTTCTATGGTCTATCGTACTCCTCATTCCCTTGTACGCCATGTTCTCTGGTATATATTAGTGGATCCAGGTTTCATCAACAGCTTCCAATAATGTCTTAAAGTCTACCAATGATATCTACCGCGGCAAACGGGATACCCATCGGCAGGATAATTTTTTAACTTCATTTTACAATCAGCTAAAGCTTATTTTTATAGAATTTCATTACATTTTCCGTTGCAACTGCATCGAAGGACCGTCCAGTGCGTGGTTCATCCCATTAAACAGTTATATCTGAAGGAGCATTAGTCCCAGAATATTTGTCCATTTTATTTCTCAAATAGTAATTTAAAATGAGAGATTGTAAATTATTTTTCTTCATATGCATCATTTTTGCAAATACTTCAACTTGATGCAGCTATCAAAAATATACCAATGACTGCATCGTGTTAGAATTTGACATGTATTCGAAAAAAAGTTTATACTTTCTAAAATTAATATTTTTTGAGATCGCAGCTTCCTAATTGGAGAAAAAGGTTGGTTATCAGACTAACAGATATAATATGTAGAACTAGAAAACATATACTAGTGCTGGAACGTTCTCAGACATTTTCAGCATATTGAAAACACGTAAGTGTGGCCATGTTTTTAAAAACGATTCGTCTAGCCGTATAAAAACCTGGTCAATGTTTAGTTTCCTTGCAGTATAAAAAGTGAAAATTGTAAAGACAATGAACCGCAAAATAAGCAAATTAAGCTAATGAATTATTCATGAATTCAAAGAAAGTACAACGCTGTCCTACTTACCAATCACAGTATTTGATAGCAATGCACGTAGGTCAAGGTTGACAGAATTCGTATCAAGTAACGAGACGTTTGCATAGAAATTTTCGACGACCTGTAAGGTTCATCAAATATTTATTCAGCGTCGTTCAGAAACTGTTAACACATAAAGCTATTTTCTCTCATTTATCAGTTTAATAAAACTCGAACAAACATTGTCAACAAACGGCTAAATTTGTATTTATCATTATCAACTCATTTTAACAATTGTTTTCCAACACAATTCGTGCAATAAAGCAAAAAATAAACCTAGGAATGTCAGAAATTTTTATTGTACAATTAATATATAATGAGAATGGTCCACAAATAATAAACTGGAAGAACTATATTTACCCGTTTAGCATCTTGGATGGAAGGTTTTTTTGATTTTGAAAACGGCTGTAGACTTAAACGACGAAATGTCAGAAACTACTTCCAATTTATTATTGTAAAGGGATCTGTTGTTTCTGTCTGTAATTTTTCTTCAGTTTTGTTTGATATACATTCTATTTTGTTTGATATACATGATATACACGCTAAAGCAAATTGCGCAGCAAATAAAGATGCGCAAGTAACGATAGGAAGCAGAATATCGATGCCATTTGGTATATTCAGGACTCAGGCAGGGGGACCCATTGTCACCGTTGCTTTATATTTAGCTGTAGAATATGCAATAAGTAAAATATCGTCTGTGCTGGCAGGAGGATTTGCTTATCAAGGATCAAAACTGTTGCTGGCCTCTGCTGATGATATAGATGCAGTCACGCATTCTACAAGAAACATGAGAGAGATGTTTTCACAGCTCGAGAAGGAAACAGGTAGTCTGGGTCTCCAAATAAATGAAGAAAAGATGAAATACATGGTAGTAACCAAAAATCCAAGACCAAGAGTTAAGCCGAACATCGGTATTAATGATCACAACTTTGAA
Source organism: Diabrotica balteata (assembly GCA_918026665.1). Classification (NCBI taxonomy): domain Eukaryota; kingdom Metazoa; phylum Arthropoda; class Insecta; order Coleoptera; family Chrysomelidae; genus Diabrotica; species Diabrotica balteata. The sequence continues at coordinate 17,652,927 of OU898283.1, read as the reverse complement.
GTAGTAAATGAGTTTAAATACCTGGAAGCAATAATCACACAACAAAACCAAAAACAAAACCAAAGAAAAAACAAAACCTTGGATGACAGTAGAAATTCTTGAACTCATGGAAGAACGAAGAAAACATAAAGCAAAAGACCTGAATAAATACAAAGAAATTCAGAGAAACATCAGAAAGAAAATTCGAGAGGCAAAAGAGAGGGGGCTCTCCGATAGATGCAAGGAAATAGAAGATCTGGATAAAAAGTACGATAGCTTTAATTTACACAAAAAAATCAAAGAAATGACAGGTTCTAGAAAGCGTACAAAAACGAATATCCTTAAAAATGATAAGGGATATTATTACTGATATGAAGGATAGATTATGTCACTGACCAATTACATTCAACAACTATTTAATGATGAAAGAGAAGAACTGTCATTAGAAATCACCGAGGATACTGGACCACCAATATTAAGAGAAGAAGTCATATATGCCATCAAAAACACAAAAGAGGGTAAAGCTACTGGACCAGATGAGGTGCCATCGAATTATTAAAACTCATCGATGAAGATGTTATTGATGTAATGGTTGAACTCTTTAATCTAATATATCAGACTGCCACAATCCCCAGACAATGGCTGCAATCAACCTTTGTAGCAATTCCCAAAAACCAAGTTCAACAACTTGCTCAGACCACAGAACAATAGCTTTAATGAGTCACACACTTAAAACGTTTTTGAAAATAATTCACAGCAGAGTTGTTAAAACTCTTGAATATGAGATTACTGACACACAATTTGGCTTTAGAAATGGTATGAGTACAAGAGATGCTTTGTTCGGCTTGAATGTGCTTTCTCAGAGATGCATGGACATGAATCAGGATATGTACTTATGTTTTGTAGACTTTGAAAAGGCATTTGATAAAGTTCAACATAAAAAGCTTGTAGATATATTAAAAAGCAAAAATATTGACAGTCATGATCTGAAAATTATATCTAATTTATATTGGAATCAAACTGCCAAGGTAAGAGTTGACAGCCAGTACACCGAAAATATCAAAATACAGAGAGGAGTCCGCCAGGGTTGCGTGCTGTCCCACTACTTTTCAATGTCTACAGTGAAGCGGTATTTCAAGAAGCGCTCTCAGACTCAATAGAAGGTATATCTATCAATGGAGAAGTTTTGAATAACTTACGTTTTGCAGACGATACAGTAATAATTACGGATAACGACAATGATTTACAGAACCTAATGCAACGCCTTAATGAATGCTGTCATGAGTACGGACTGAAGATAAATTTAAAGAAAACTAAATGCATGATCATGACTAAATCTCCACATGCAAAATATCCAATTGACTATTGAAGATACTGCAATTGAGAATGTTAATAACTATAAATATTTAGGAACATGGATAACATCAGATGTAGACCAAACCAAAGAAATTAAGACACGTATTGAAATAGCACGTACATCATTTATTAAACTTAAAAAGTTTCTTTGTTGTCGGGATATAAGGTTAGAACTACGCCTGAGAATGCTTCGATGTTACGTGTTCTCTACTCTCTTTATGGTCTGGAAGCTTGGACACTCAAACAAGTTCATCTGAATAAGCTGGCCGCCTTTGAATTTTGGTGTTACAGAAGAATCCTACGAATATCATGGATTCAAAGAATGTCAAACATGGAAGTAACTAGAAGGATAGGAAATGAGGCGGAAATAATATTAACTATTAAAAGACGAAAACTTGAGTACTTGGGACATGTGATGAGAGGGCAAAAATACGCATTATTACAACTTATTATGCAGGGCAAAATCCGAGGAAAGCGAAATGTGGGAAGACGAAGAATATCCTGGCTTAAGAACTTAAGGGAATGGTTTGATTGCAGTAGTGCAGAACTTTTAGAGCGGCAGTCAACAGAGTTCGCATAGCCATGATGATTTCCAACCTTCGATAGAAGATGGAACTTAAAGAAGAAGAAATAATCACAGCTGACAAAAACATAGAAAAAGAAGTCTCAGCAAGGATAGCTGCGGGAAATAGAGCATTATACTCCCTTTCAATATTATTAAGATCGAAGCTGCTAAAAAAGAAAATCTAAATTAACACTGTAAACAATGTCGATTATTCGCTCAATTATTACATATGGCAATGAAACATGGACTATCAACCAGCGAGAAATCAATAAGTTTCTAGTATTTGAAAGAAAGATTCTCAGAATAGTATTTGACCTTAAAAGAGATTGGCCTTCACAGGGGATTGTAGAAGACGCCACAATGCTGAATTGGTGACTCTGTATGGAACTGAAAACATAGATATATCAAAGCAAACCGAATAAGATGGGCAGGTCACGTGGTACGATCAGAGGATGATAAAGTGTTAAAGACAGTTTTTTTGAAAGACCAGATGGTAGAAGATCACTAGGCCGATCGAGAAAAAGATGGACGGATGAAGTTGAAGCCGATTTATCTAGAATTTGGGTACAACAATGGGAAATAGAAGCGCAAGATCGTAGAGGATGGAGGGCGATAGTGGATGGAGCGAAGACTCACCACGAGTTGTAAAGCCAGTGAAGAAAAAAGAAAGATACATGCTATCTATCAGTTTTATTATATCCAATGAGATGTATCTGTTCTACAGTGAACGTATTGTATGTGATAGCCGTATTCTGTAGGTCTTTTTGAAGAGTAATAGTTGGGACAATGAAGCAATAAACCTACCAATTTTTTGTAGTTGGATGGAAAATTCTCAATGAAATTTATTGTTATCGATTAGTAGAAGCGCTAGGACATTTTGCGAAGTAATGATGTTGAAATGAAAATTACATTATTGAACAAGGAAAATTCATTTCGAAGTAATGAAAAATGATAAATTTATTATTTGAAAATAATTGACGGAAATGAGTTCAATATTAGTACTCGGAGGTGTTGGGGGTCGCTAAACACGAATATCATATTGGCGCAAGTCTCCGAGGCATCTAGGGCTCAGAATGATCCTCGTTTTCTGCTGTTTTATGGAAATTCTATTGGCGACGTGCAAGTACCTGGAGGGGATACGAGAAACGATCGTGCGCGAGTAGCGGAGAAATTTTGCATTTTTTTAGTGCACATTTCATAGATTTCATAAATTCATACTGTCAATTGTCATATTTCATATTCGTTTTGTTTATTTACATTTACACCTTCTGTCTCTGAAGAAAATGGGATTTAGGAAATGCTGTGTTATAAATTGTAAAAATACAACAAAAAAATGTCAATTTAAGTTTTATTCAACAAGAATAAACAACACGCTATTCACCATTAATAACATGCAGATTGAAAATGTGGAAAACTTTACGTATCTTGGAAGTGTCATAACAGAAAGCGGAGGTACAGAAGACGATATTCGTATGAGGATACGAAAAGCGCAACAAGCTTTCAGCATGCTCCACCCTATTTGGAGGTCGGGAGAATACACTACGAGGACAAAGATCCGCATATTCCAGTCAAATGTCATGTCTGTACTACTTTACGGATGTGAAACCTGGAAAGCGACAAAAACCCTTACAGACAAACTGCAGGTCTTTGTTAATAAATGTCTACGAAGAATTGTTCGTATTTTCTGGCCTAACATCATCAGAAAACGAAGACTTACTACACCTGACCAAACAAAAGAGGGTAGTAAATGAAATAAAGTCCAGAAAGTGGGGTTGGATCGGTCACACACTCCGAAAAAATAACTCCAGTATTGCAAAGACTGCCCTAGAGTGGAATCCCCAAGGAAAACGAAAAAAAGGTCGCCCAGTACAAACTTGGAGAAGATCCATCATGGACGAGATAAGAAAACAAGGAAAGTCTTGGAATGAGGTGAAGGCCATAGCGCAAAATAGAACCCGATGGCGCGTTTTCACTGAAGCTCTATGCTCCACTTAGGAGTTCAAGAACCTTATATATATATATATATATATATATATATATATATATATTATATATATATATATATATATATAAGTTTTATTCGTTTCCAACTTCGAAGCACAAAGCTACTACAAAGAGAAAGTGGATTTATATCAAAAAAAAGCATAAGTAACAACTCAAATTATGCATTATTCTTGCGCCCGATTTTAAAGTCAGTTTGAAATAAATAATAAATAAAAGTTCACTTTTAAGTGTAAATTTTAGTTTCATAACAAGTTTTTTCTGAAGATGCATTAAGATATATTCGCTGTCCAAAAGTTTACAGGGAAAGAATTAATTGTTCAAACCAATATGATGATATCATGGGCTTAACCTGCTAATTTATGCATTAGCATTATTTATGGTAATTTATTTTTCTTAATTCTTCCATTATTTTTTGACATTTGTCACTATTAAATCTTTTCCCTTTGACTCAGTGCTTGGTTAAAAAGTTATTTGGTGATTTACTTTCTCAATCCAGTTTTTATTATTGAATCCATATTAACAGTAATGCTGTAATTCAATAATATATTTATTTGTATTTACGCTACATCAACGTTTACCATTTAATAACATACGGACATAACCTCAATCTTACTTTTTCTTCTTATTCTTTTTTGGGTCCTTAACAGTTATCCGGTTACCTCGATCTAACATAAAAGCGCAGTAAATTTTGCTGATTTACGACACCAGCTGTCGCTGTTCCGAACTTTGACAATTCAACCTCAATACGTTTCCATAGTAACCCAAGTAATTTTATTAGGAATTTTAAAGCACCATTTATTTGGGAATAAAATTATCGCGTTTGTTTTTTAATCAATCAATATCTGTCGAATTTTAAACGATTTGCGGAAAAATAGTATGTTTACCTCGTAGGAAAAGCCACATTCCTGGACTCTGTGTTGCTAAGTCTCGGCTTGCGCCTCGACTTAGCAATCTTCACAGTCGTCCAGGAATGTTAAGCTTTTCCTACCCGGTAAACAATGTACTATTATTTATTATAAAAGATAGCTATTTCGAAAAAATGTTTTATAGTACAATGTATTTATTTTCTTGATCTACTGTCTCATTTTCTTCGTCTATCGATTTAATTTCATATTTTTTATCATTTGTGCAATTAACGCCTGCACAATTTTTGAACGCGACACTGCTATAGAATCCATAGGTGTTAAACTTATCGACTGTTTTGTCGATGGCAAGTTAACTGTGTTTAGCAATTACCATTAAATACATTTTATATTTATATGGCTGTGCTAACTGAATCGTACTCATTCAAAGAGGCATCGATCTTAGAATACGTTAAGCTTAAGAGAGTTTGATGGGTTGGTCATGTAGTGAGAATGGAGACCAACAGACTGCCAAAAATAGTGCTAGATAGTAAAATACTGGGCGCCAGATCAAAAGGAAGGCCACAAAAAGGTAAGAGGATGAAATAGGAGAGATGTTTTTTAATACAGTCATAAAATATTAAGTCTTTCTAAACCAGTATAAATGTTTGGTAGAATACCAATAAATCTGAGACCAGGTTCATCAATCATTAAACAGTGAAAGTCAATACACGCTTAATAAATAAATTCATTAATAAGGCTATTACATTGTTAACTATGTCGTTAACTTAGATTTGAAAATTGTTTGTATTTTGAACTTCGACCAACAAGCAATTTATTAGTTTCGCAAGGTAAAGTGTTAGTCTTGGTTTTAAATATATATGTCGCGGTTAACCAATACATATGTAATCAAAACTTCTTGGTTATGTTTGGTTAACTTTTTTAACCTCAAGTAAAATAGTTACCAATTTGTTGTGCTTACTATTACCGGTGTACCCAGTGATATGTGCCATGTTGGTATGTGTTGTGTTAATTTAAGTTAGGGAATTCTTACCAGGTACGTTATTTATATCTCTCCAGATTTTTTAGAGCAAACAATAAAAATTAATAAATGTAGCAGATAATAACTTATTTATTTATGATATTGATGAAAATGCAACAAATGCATTTACTTTGTAGAGTTTATGTCGGTTTCATAATTGGTATATCTACCAGCAATCCGAATAGTTGTAGTAGTAGTAGTAGTTGTTGTAGTATGCTTCAAGATCGTCTGGGTTAGCTCAAAGTTAGTCAAAGTTAGCTCCTCTTAATCGATTTCTTTTTGTCGGAGACTTAGTTCATAAGTTACCCGAAAAATTATGATCAAGAAATGATTGTAAGAGTAACTAAGTCGTTATGATTGTTTCATACGGTCAATTGAGCAGGTGTAACTTAACGTGCTCTCAGAGATAGGAGAGTCATCAGCAATTTACTAAAAAATGAACTACCAGATGTTCGAAATGTCACAATATCGTCTCGAACAGTTATAAGACGTTTACATGAAGCAGAATTAAGCAACAAGAAACCGACCAAAAAACCCTTGCTTGTCAGAAAACACAGGGTTCAGAGATTGAATTTTGCAAGATTGCATCAAAATTGGATCACCGATGATTGGAAACTAGTTCTTTTCTCCGATGAGACTAGAGTAAGCCTAAAAGCTCCAGATGGTCGTAAGCGTGTCTGGCGAAGGCGAGGAGAAAAGTTTGACAGCTGCAATATCTCTCATAACCTAAAGTACCTTTTGGTGGTGGTTCTAAAATATTTTGTGGGGAAATTTATTTTGAAGCATGTACGGAGTTGTTCCCCATACGTACGAGGTCTATGAATGCCCATTATTACTTAAACAACTTTATTGTCAAACATGTGATGCCTTTTCCTCCGTTTCTTGGACCTAATTTTTTATTCGTGCAAGACAACGCTCAACCTCATGTGGCTCGACAGGTTATTGGCTACTTAAATGGTGTTGATATTCCATTATTCGAGTGGCCATCTAACAGTCCGGACATGAATCCTATAGAGCCTCTATGCGACTATCTCAAAAAAAAGATTCGAAGTCGTAGACGCCCTATTGCCAATCACAACCAACTCATTGAGGCCGTTATTGAAGAATGGGACAATATTCCGTAAGCTTTTGTTGAACATTTGATATCAAGCAAAAACTAAATTTTAAAGAAACAATAAGGCAAATTAAGGTCATGATAAAGTCATGTTGGACTTATTTGTAGGTGTTTATTATTATTTCAATGTAACTTAGTTTTATTTTGTGTTCATATTATGAAGATTTCGATTAATTAAAGTGGTGCATTAATTTTGTCCAGAAGTTTAAAAAGCACGTGGTGTTCGTGTGTATTAAGGTATCTCTATCTATACAGCCTTAACATCCATCCTTGGATATAGGCCTCCTCCTCCTTCTTCCATGCCTCTCTATCTTGGGCAATTTGCATCCATTTTGACCCGGCGTGTTTCTTCAGGTCATCTGACCATCGCATTTGTGGCCTTCCCCTTTTACGTTTGTGATTCCATGGTCTCCAATGTATAATTGTTTTAGTCCATCTTTCATCTTTCTGCCTTAGGTGTGTCCAGCGAACTTCCATTTAAGCTTTGCTACTTGGGTTGAGACATCTTTCATTTTGTTTTATTACGGATCCATTCGTTTTTTTTTTGTCTGATAGTTTAATGTTCAGCATTTGTCTTTCCATGGATCTTTCTGTCTTTGCTATTTTTTCCATATTTTCCTTTGTAAACGTCCATGTCTGAGAGCCATATGTGAGGACAGGGAGTATACATTGATTGAAGACTCTCGTTTTTAAGTATTGGGGGTATTTTGAATTCTTTAGAATATAAGACAGTTTCCGAATGATGCCCAGGCCAATCTTATTCTTCTCTTTATTTCTTCGGTCTGATTTTCTTTATTTAATTTAGTGATTTGGCCTAGATATATATATATATATATATATATATATATATTATATATATATATATTCTTTTACTTGTTCTATTTTTGTTTGTGCCACTGTAATTATAAGTTCTTCTGGTTGATTAGTCATGGTTTTTGTTTTACTATAATGAATCTTGAGTCCAATTTTTGTCGATTCTCTATCTATCTGGTTAAATAACTTGGGCGAGATGGTATCTCCTTGTCTTACTCCTCGGTTTATTTAATAGGCTCCGTTTGTTTCATTAGCTTAATAGTTGTTGTTGCCTTGTTGTATATATTTGTAATTAAGTCGGTATATCGGTAGTCTATTCTGCTGTTTTGTAGGGAATTCTGTACTGCCCAGTGTTCCACACTATCAAATGCCTTCTCATAGTCAATAAATGCCATGTATAGCGGGATATGATATTCGTTAGTTTTTTCGATTAAAATCTTCATCGTTAAAAGGTGGTCACTTGTACTGAAGCTCTTTCTAAATCCGGCTTGTTCTCTTGCCTGGTATCCATCTAATTTAGTTGTTAATCTATTTGTTAATATTTTGGTTAATAGTTTGTACATCACATTTAATAAAGTTATGGGTCTGTAATTCTTTAGATCCTTTTTATCTCCTTTCTTAAATAGTAACAGTGTTATTGCTTCGTTCCAACTGTTGGGTATTTGTTTTGTCATTAAAATTTTATTCATAAGTATGTACAAAACTTCTCTAGTTGTTTTCCCACCATGTTTTAGCATTTCTACAGTCACCCCGTCTTTTCCTGGCGATTTATTGTTCTTCATCTCTTTGAGTGCTCTTCTTATCTCGTTCTTACTGATCCCTGGTTGTAAGTCGGAATTAACATTTTTTATTTTTATTTGTAGTTGCTTAAGGATTTCTTGGGTTGGTTTCTGTTTTGTATTGTAAAGGTTTTTATGGTAAGTTTTTATGTAAGTGTATTAAGGTATACAAAATGCTTATTAAAAGCTTAAAATTTTTATTTTAAAGAAGATCTTTTGGGAATTGAATCATTCCATCATCAGTTTAATAAAAAGTTGTTAAAAACATTGTATGGCCAGATGGCCACATAAAAACATTGGAAGGACATCTGTATTAAAAAACAATCCTCATGATATTTATAAAGGTAAATGCAATGGACTGTTAACTTGTTGATTAATAAAAACTGAAAATGGGTGCATCTTACATGATCCCATGTAGTTGGTGAGGTTTTATCGACTTACGTTACCTCTGATCTGTGCTGGAGTCTAGGGCTAACTGAAGTTTAGTTACATATAGAGTTATCTGTAAAAACTGACTAACTTTATTTCAATAATATGACAATAATTTCTAAAACTCGTATCTCTAGTAAACAAAATAAAATTGGTCATCTGCTTATTTCTTTAGGCGTAACTTATCTATTCTTTCAAATAGGAATTTAAGGAGAGTAATTCTCAACCGGTAAACCTGTTAAAGAAATACGATTATTAAATTTAACAATACCATGACAAAATCTTATTTACAAGTCTTTTGAAATGATTTATTGTTCATTATATTAACCGTTAACCGTTAAACTTTCATGAATTGCAAAACTGCAAATCTTTTTTAATCCACCACAATACTGAGAACGTATAACTGTACTGGCAGGTTTGTATAAACGAATTCTTGAGTATTTGTTTGTTATTGCCTAAATGTTAAATATTGCCAAAGAGGTTACTTTACGTAAATGCTTAAAAAACAGATTGGTTTAACAAAAGAATATTTAAAAATCGTTAATTTCCACTGCAGTAATTTCACTGATTTTCTTTATAAAATTTGTTTGTTACTTCAACGGATAATTGAGTCTTCTGATTGATTAATATTTTTCTGAAGCTATTTTCTTGTGGTTTCTTAAAGTAATTACTATATTAATGGGAATTAGCGACAATTGAAATTTAAAATAAGTTTTATACCGTTTCCTTTTTTTATAGTTAGATCCTAGATAAGTCATACCTAGACCGATTGATTAGGTATCATCTAATGTCCCTTTTATGTATATTTGAAATTCGTATCTCTTCATTTCTGGTTTTATGTATGTTCTGACCAAGTTTTATCCAAATTACTTCAATAGTCAGAGACGAAAAAGCAACTGAACCTCTAAAAACAATACGAACTAGCTGAATTTTGTTGAGAATATTAATTTTGGGACTCAAAAAACATAAAAACAAAGTTTATCACTTTTACCCCCGGGCTTCCCCGTAAAACCCCCAGCCCAGAGAAAAAAACGCAAAAAATCGATTAACGAAGAATCTGTACGCCGTAGAATAAAATGTTTTAAATAAAAAATGTAGCTGAGATAATTTCAAAGTTTATTAGCACTTTTTGTATACAATGAACCGTTCTCTCACAAATAACGCTTGAAGCGATCGTCGATTTTGAATGTCAGTTACGCGCCCGAAATCCAGGTTCAATAAAATTTGTATCAACTCGACTGTAAAAATTCGATATCTTTTAATTTAAGTGTTCCATCGAGAAAAATCAAAATGCGTTTTAGAGGTGAAAAGTTAAGTTTTTCTTATTTAATCTATCCCTTTAATTGACTGGCCACTATAAAATTTCTATTACTAGAGCCTAACCTTGATATTTTAGTTTTGAGTTTTGGCAACAAATGTGAGGCATTTAAAATATGCTTAAAAAAGCTGAATTTAAACTTTTATATACGACATAACAAACGATCTAAAATGTTTAATTTTTTTTTTCAATTACACTAGTACGTTTTTCAATAGAACCATACTTCTGCTATAAACTACAGCCAAAACTTTTATTTTGGAAGCATTTCCCGTGACATGCGATCGTTTGTAATGTAAAACGTTTTTATTCATATTTTAAATTTTTGTATTTAAAAAAAATTTAACCCGGAAGCCTCCGAATACTTACCATGAAAGGCAATACGAAAAATTAATCGACCACAACATTCTAATCCGCCTATCCGGGCCAGTAACAGACAATGGGCCAAAAGTAGCAAAGAAAAACCCACAGATTTGCGAAATACCTGGAGGAAGTGTTCCAACTACATACTCAAAACAACAACCGTGATGCAGAAGATAATATACAATACAATCGTATTTAGAATCTCCATACTAGAAATTAACTACCAAACAATGTTTAAACAAAATCCAAACAGATCTGAATCCGAAGAAGTCCCAGGCTTCGACTTAATCACTGCAAGAATTCTAAAAGAACTTCCCAAGAAAGGAGTGCAATATTTAACACAGATTTTTAACGCAATCCTAAGAACTGGTTACTATCCCCTTTTGTGCAAAGTTGCACAGATCATTTTAATACAAAAACCAGGCAAACCTGTAGAACAAGTTAAGTCCTATGGACCTATAATTCTACTTTTAGTGATGTCAAAGGTTTTTGAAAAACTACTACTAGACACGTTACAGCCAATCCTCGTATAACCGCACCTAATACCCAACCACCAGTTTGAATTTAGACAACAGCATGCTACCATTGAGCAAATTCACGGAATCTGCAATTCCATAAACAAAGCCTTAGTAGAGAAGAAATACTGTTCTGCAGCCTTTTTGGATATCTATACTTTCTAATCCTCAAGTCCTATCTTTTCGACCGGCATTTCCTTGTAAAAGTAACGGATCAGTGCACTACTTTAAATCCAATGAAAGCTGGAGTACCCCAGGGTAGTGTCCTTGGACCTGTTCTCTACTTACTTTACACATCCAATCTCCAATCAAGTCAAAACATCGTCACAGCAACATATGCAGACGACACAGCAATCCTTGTGGCTCACTCAAACACGTATATCGCCTCACAACTGCTTCACACCAATCTCGACATACTGGAGAGATTCTGAAGAGATCTTAATCGAAGACCTTCCACATTATCACAAATGCACCGTGGTACATGCTCAATGAATTCATCAATCGAGATCTTCAGGTGAAAACTGTCAAAGAAGAAATTGCCAGTTACTCCCAAAATATGACACACGACTGCAAAACCGCTCCAACAGGCTAGCGAAGAACCTTATGTGGCCACAGGCAAACAGAAAATAAGATTTTAAATTTTTAAATTAAATAAAAAATATTTATTATAAACATTACATTAGAGTCACAAATAATGTTGTTACTAAAACTGTGATTTAATAGGTTATTGTCACTGGACAGTCTTCTTCAAGTCTCTTGTAATCTAATTAAACAATTTACTTATTGTAAGCCTTATTACAGATTGTAAATAAATGGGATGTTCAAAAAAATATATTGCAAATGCTTCATATTTATTGCCACAAATCAAAATTGAAATTTAATGTCATAGGTTTTGATCTCTAAAAATGAAAAATTTTGCTATGACTGGTCAATGAAAGTTAAATTCTATTGATTTTACGAGAATCGTAAAAAATGGCAAAAATCGGGCCACGTTTATTTATAACACCTTTATAAAAACTGAGTTTATTGAACTTTATTGAAATTTATTGAACATTGATTTTGCGCGCGTATTTAAAATCGACGGTCGCTTCAAGTGTTGTTTCAGAGAGAATAATTCATTCTACACAAAATGTGCTAATAAACATTTTTGTTTAAAATTATCGCAGCTACATTTTTTATTTAAATAATTTTTTTTTCTACGGCGTACAGACTCTTGGCAAATCGATTTTTTTGCGTTTTTACCCGCCTACGAGGGGGAATTTCGGGGAGGCCCGGGGGTAACAATGGTAAACATTTTTGCTTCTTTTTGGGGACCCAAAATAAATAGTTTTAGTAAAATTCAGCTTACGTATGATTTTTGGGGGTCAATTCTCTGACGACATGTATATTTTATAAATACATACAACAAAAATTTTCCAATATGTATTTTTCTTCTGCGGGTCGATTTGATGGCTCTTCATACCTGACAGCAACGTTGAACAGCTCTGTAGTATTGAAGACTCCTTGATATTTTTGTACCATTGTTACCATAGATTTTTGAGCTGTTTGAAAGATTTCCAGGTCTTTATGTTATAGTCTTCTTAATATTTCTTCAGTAGATCTATGGCACTTTCAGCAAGTTAAAAAACCTTAAATTATTTGTCGATGTCAGGAATGTTTCCATTATTTTGTAGATTTGGGCCAAATTACCAAATGGAGACGTTCAGGAACTGTAGAAAGAATTGGAGAAAAAACGATGGTAATAATTTTGAGTTAAATACTCAAAATATTGACTATTTTTTTCAAAATCATATGATAAACGCCAAAATGTCTTTTATGGATGAATTTGTCTCATGATGTCAGATTTTCTTCCATTTGTGTACTGTTTTTCTCTATGCAAAACTATTAAAACATAAACTATTCCGTTAAACTAAACTATTTATAACATAATTAGATACCCATAATGTATTTATAACCAAAAATTGATTTGCTAATGTTTACAACTCGATAAATGCTATTAGAAAGTATGACTTAAATTTTAATTGTTTTTTGTGCACTGGAATACTTTTTATAAATTGTCTGCCTGTCGGTCAGATGTAAATATTTTTAATTTGTACATCCCTTTCGTTAATGTGTTTTTAATCTTTACATTGTTTACAAATTCAATCGGATTGTTTTTATTCAGGTAGAGATAAGATGGTATAATTCCATACTTTTTATGTTGTTTGTGTTTTAAACCATATGTATGTCTAGGAACATGAATTTTTGTTGATAACTTTTGTTTTGTTGATATTCGTTCTATCTTTTATTGATAGTACAAACATTTGAACAGATTGATAGTATAATCTTAACACATTTTCTGGTACTTGTTAAAATTTTACCATATAATCACTGTCATTGGCTAGTTCTTACTGCCTTAACACCTTACATGTTTTTGGATCAGTTTTACAGTAAATACCGATATTGTTGTATTAAGTCCTTCGGGCATCTCATGTCACTTCAACAAAAAGTAAGTTGTCCATTATTTAAAATTATTTTGAGAACGATTTCCGAAGTGGAAATTGAAACGTCAATAAACGTATTTTTATCTTTAATTTGTGGCTTATTCCCAGTTTAATAGTAATTCATTATTTAAAAGTTTATACAGGTTTTTAAATTTCTCCTATTTGATTCGTTTATACTGTTATTACTATTACTTAACAGCTGTTAACACTCAGACTGCCACCATAGTGAAAAAAAGGCCCTTCCGGTCGTAAATATTTTTACCTCTATATATACACAAAATTAAAAACTAAGAATATATATGTACACGGTTTTTTCAAGACAATGGACATTTGCGTTAGTTAGAGATGAGAATCACCATTTGATTCACGCGAATTTGTTGACTGATATCGTGTATTACAATTATTTGCCCATTCCCATACTGACTTTGTCTAATAACCTACTGAATAAAGGACGTACAATTTATACAGATAATTATTACACCAGTATTTTTCTAGTCCATAAATTATATTATTATTATATTAAATTATAAACAGAAACCCTCATTTAGTTGGAACTCTGAGAACAACCGAAAATTAAATCCCAAACATATTGTAATTGATACAAAATTGCAAAAAGAACCAACAGTTGCAGCTAAAAGTAATACAGGAGTTGTGATTCAAAAATGAAAGACTAAAGTGATGTTTATCATTTTTTTACATCAAGAAGTGTCAGATGATAAAATGACTATGTATAACAAAATTCAAAGAGAACCTCGTAGTAAGCCTAGTAAAGTTGATTCAATAAAACCCTAATCCTAACTACAGTCATTTATTGGAACACGTAGGTTCCAGTAATTGTCAGAGTATTGTTTGTTAGAAACTATTGCTAAAACTTGACGAAAAAACGCTGAATTGAAAACTCCTGAGTCATGATATCTTTGTACGCAATGTAATAAGCATATTGTTTATAGTTGTTTTTTTGAAATACACAAATGTACAAAATAAAGTTTTTGATGATTTCTTATTAAAATAACAATGTATGGAAATGACAGATTTCGTTAAAAAAAAAAAATAATATTTGAGTTGAGCATACAGTTTTTAGCGGTAACCCACTTTTCAGGCTGTGAGAGTCAAACATGGTTCACATATTTTAGAGGCCAAATACAGTTTCTGTTGCTTATAGTCATCTACTTTTAAACTGTATTAATGATACATTGATATGAGAAGCCGGAATCTGCATCTCGCAACTTTTATAATTTGTGATGCGTGAAAATCGGTACTTGATTCCCGCAGCTGTAAAGTCATATTATCCATTCATCACGTTATGCTTCTCACGGCAGTGAAAGTGTTAAAGTTTCTTACAGTTTGCCCTATCTTCATTCATATAATACTTGTATGCCACCATTTCTTTTGTTTTTAATGTGTTCAAATGTCTATCCTTTGTTTTCCTTTTTAGTTTATAAAAAGTTCTGGTTATTTTGTTCAATTATTTAATAATCTCTTAACATATTTTTCTACGCGTGAAACTAAAACAGACTTTTTTAAGTAATAAAAGGGATTAATCATAGTCGTCATTGCTTCGATTACTGTATTTTTATTTTTATTGACAAAACGAACACAATAGTGACCTTCAGTTGATCATTGGGAGCATATTACACAGTTACATGATCATTAAACCTCTTTATACATCAATATATATCATCGCAAAGTTAACATGAGTAAAGCGACAATAATAAATTTGACAAAAATGTGATATGATACGGTAGTCTTCAAAAACAGTGATAGTAACTAGTAATATTTTCTCTTATAAATATAAGCGTACAGGTATTCATGATGATTGACGGATTTGCAACTCTCTTTTTATTAGATTGTAATAGATTTATTTTTTGACACTTGTATTAACACCAGGTATGTTACACCGGCTTCTTGTGTTTATGAACTATAGTTGTTGTTTTCGTTCGCGATATAATTATCTTCGACTTTCAGTTTTGCTCATTAAGATGACATTCAAAAGCTTATGATTATCATTTCTTATTATAAGGCCTAAGTGTGAGACTTTTTTCTGTTTACTCTTTTTTTATTTCTTTGGTAACTAATGATTCTCTAAGCCGGGATCTGACAGAACTTGGAGCAGAAAATACATAATAGAAAAAGACAAACTCTAAAGACAGGAATCAATGCATCATGAAATATAGTTTTTCCACTCAATATTTGTGGTTTACAATTTCTTGTATAGGACAAAACTTTCTATTTAGGGTAGGCGCGTGTTGTCCACGCGCAAATTAATACGGTTCAAAGGAAGCTTGGAAGCTGATGCATAGCACGTACTTACACCTCCTACCTTTCCGACACGGTTAAGGTCTGATACGGTTAATTTAGTGCTAATTTTACTATGGAGTGACCCAATGAAGTTGTGTTAAAATTTTTATCATTGTATAAATACCTAACTTACTAAAATTTTTACCGCCAAAACTGGTGGACACTGGGTATTTATGAAAAAGTAAAGATCTTTATTTCACAATAACCTGGCTGACCAACAATGCTCTCTTTCCTTTTCACTATTATCTGTTTTCGATTTCTTTTCGTCAATGTGAACTGGTGAAGAGCGCCTTTTTACGCTCCATGAGATCCCGGCTTTGACACTTTATTTGTAATAAGGATGATTCGTGGAAGCACAAATTTGAACATTTTTATTATTTAATTATTATCAAAATTTTTAAAACATCGGATTTTTCTTTCCGTCAATTTATGTTCAACTCTAATCCTAAATATCTTTCCTTTGCTCACATTGTGGTCATTCTTGCAAACTCTAGGAACTAGAGAATCGAAATATAATATACAGTAATTGCTGAATAAAATAACCTTAGATAAGTAATCATGGTATCACCAGTAATGATATCTCTGACATTGACAAATACAGACTGATAAGCTTTCTTTGTCATTTGTATTACATATTCACCAAAAGCATTGACAAGCGCTTGGAAGGTAAACTGGACTTACATTAATCAAGAGAACAAGCATGTTTCAGAAAAAAAACTTACAAATTATCATCTTCAAGCAATTAAGTCTCGATAAAACAGTCTGTGAAATATCATAAACCCCTAGCCGTCACATTTACCGATTTCCATAAAGCAATGCAGAATAGATTACAGATACATAAGGTTTATAAAATCTATATATACAGTAATGCCATCACAACTATATAACTTCATGAAGTAACAAGTCAAATTAACGTAGGCAGACGGTCATTGTTTTGGCCTCCAGTATTATCAAATGTATATTTATGTTGTGGCTTGTGGTCGAAGTATTTAGTGTTTATACGTAGTTTATTATAGGCCCACAGGTTTTCAGTTTTTCTTCGTTACTGTGTGTTTGTGGAAAATAATAGACCCTCAGCCTTGATATTCATTGATGTCCATAAAGCATTTGACATGGTTGAACTAACATCATGAATAGCAACACTGGAATAATGTAAAATATATTACAAAGACCTAAGACTTATAAAATACAAAATACAGTAATGCCACCACAATTATAAAACATGGGGATACGATGGTTGAGATTGGAGATACATTAGAAATCGGTCTTAGAATAAATGCAAGCAAAATCCAAATAATAAATTAGAAATTAGGCATGAAATAAAAATTTGAAAGAATTATCAAAACCATGAGATTCTTCACATTTTGAACTTTACTATAAAATGGGTTTAGTAAAGCTCAAAATGTTCTTTTTCCATTGTATTACCGTCCTCATTAACATGATAATAAATTTTTTGATTTCATACCACTGAAAAATCGTTCAATTGTTTTTTATACTTAAATTGTATTCTTTAAACATCTCGTCAAAAATTGATAAAATTTAATTTCTCAACATTCAATTTAAAGCTTATAAGTAATCATAGAGCTCATAGCAGAGAACAGCTCAAGATCGGGAAAGATGGAGAGAACTGGAGGAGACCTATATCCAACAATGAAAGGATAGAGAATAGGTTCAAAAAAAAAGTAATCATAAATTTAAAATAATGTGATTTAAATCTTTTTCATTAAGTAAAATCAAAGCTATAACCAAAAATGTCTGATATAGTCGACAAGAGAACATCCATAAACTACGTAGGAAAGAAGAAGATGAAAAGTGGGACTTTTATTATTATGATGATATACGACGGGAAGGAGGGGGCATGAATGCACATCGACGTTATTTGGTTTATTTCATTTTAATTAATAATCTCAATTAATTATTCTTGTTATGATACATTCGTAAATAAAGTTTTATAGTTAATTTAAAAAAATCCAGAAATAAAAATGAATTTAAAAAAAAATCACTGTAAAGTGGGGTCATGAATTGCAATTGCGACATCGACATGAAGGAGGTCCAAGACTGTAAATGACGCTTTACGACAAAAGGGAAGGAGGGTATTAAAAAATTCAAATGTTTTACGACGTAGAGTATGGATGTTTCCTAATCTGATTTTTTAATAATAAATTTGCAATATCTCAATGCATCTATTTTAATTTTTCAAAGTTTGTTAGGTTTGTTCATTTAA
Source organism: Diabrotica balteata (assembly GCA_918026665.1). NCBI lineage: Eukaryota > Metazoa > Arthropoda > Insecta > Coleoptera > Chrysomelidae > Diabrotica > Diabrotica balteata. The sequence goes on along the minus strand of OU898283.1, from coordinate 17,634,806 downwards.
AAGAAACATAGCATGATATGAATAAAGGATATATCTTGATTAGTTTGTTAGTTGTAACCTTATAAACAATTAAATTGTTAATAATTAATTTCTGTCCAAAAATTTGAGTTATGTTAAAGATTCAGATTTAGCGGGTCAAAATAAAAAATGTCATGGACCTTAATCCGCCACGAAACCCTCTTTCACCTCTAGACTAATGGGACCTTCTGGCGCACTAGAGAAAATTCAAAAGAAAATCGAGTGTAAAATGGTCCGTAAGATAGTTACTCACTTTTGTTTTTTTTTTTCTACTGTCGTCATAGTGTTAGAGAGTAACAAAGATAGGGGAGAAAATGAAATATAAAACCGTTTCAGTCTACCAAATCGAATTTAGAATTATTCTTTATTAAATGTTTTATCAGATTCACTAATAAGTATATCTGATCTGAATCCTTTTATGCCTTTTTAAATGAACTTTTTATAGCCACTATGAATATTAATGCTTACAGCCAATAGAATTGAGAAATCAACTTTTAAGATTGTAGATAATTATTGAATTGTACGATAATTTTACATAATGTGACATTTCCTGTAATCTTTTATGTGGATTTATAGTATTTACCGATTTGCAAAAGCTATTAAAATATTTAATTTACACTATAATTGTTTAGGTAGAAATGCAGGAATTGTTTCAAAACAATTTATTTTGCACTCACGCTTCGAAGTAAAATCAACATAGCATAAGCATAATGTCAATTATATTGACTGTTCAGGTATAACAAGAAACGAAGTCAACAAAGTATTGAACTTTTCCAAAAAAGCTACTAGCTTATAACTTGGTATTCACGTTGGACCAGTCTTTGCAGACTATCTTCATCTTGGGCTATCAATATTGCGTCGTCCGTGTAACAGAGTATTTTTATTTCTTTGTTTTCCATTCTGTATCCTCTTATTTTGTTAACGCTTTTAATGATTTCATCCATGAACAAATTGAAGAGCATGGGACTCAATGAATACCCTTGTCGCATTCCGCTGCCTATTTCTATGGATTCTGTAAGTTGTCCATCTATTCTGACTTCCATCTTGTTGTTTTGGAAGATGTTTCTGATAGTTTTTATAATATTTAGAGAAACTTTTCTATTATACAGAAGATGAATTACATCTTCTGTAACTAACATCTAACTGTCGGAAAAGCCAAAAGGCAAAGAAATGCGGAATGGTATGATGATGAATGCAGAACTGCAGTAGAGAAAAAAAAGGCAAGCTAGGCTTAAACAACTTCAAAGAAACACAAGAAATATCAGTGAGATTTATAACGAAAAAAGAATACAAGCGACTAGAATATGCAGAAGAAAGAAAAGAGAGGCTATGAAAAAACAAGTACAAGAAATCGTAAAGCATAACAACAGACACGAAAGCAGAAAATTCTATAAATGTATAAAAGAAAGCACACAGTCATTTAGACCAAAACTAACGATATGCAAAGACAAGGACGGAGAACTACTAACAGAGAAGCAAAAAATTATAATGAGATGGAAACAATTTCGAAGAAAATCTAAATGCAGATAACGAAAATGATCAGAACGAGACGGCGGAGCTGCACATCAAAAATTTGAGTTATGAAGAAGTAGTTCAGATAATAAATAAACTAAAAAACAATAAAGCACCAGGAACGGACGGAATTTTGGCAGAATTATTAAAGCATGGAGGATCCGAACTCTGGGAAAGAATCCATTACCTAATAACATTAATATGGACGAAGGAGCAAATGCCAGAGGAATGGACAGTTGGCCTCATACAGCCAATATATAAAAAAGTAGATAAGAGGGAATGCCAGAATTATAGGCCAATTACATTGCTAAATGTAATATACAAAATTCTTTCTGGTATAATCTACAATAAGTTATTAGAATACTCCGAAAATATAATTGTTGATTATCAAAATGGATTCAGACCAAATAGAGCCACTACAGATAACATATTCATACTAATAACGATACAATAAAAAGCTTATGAATACGATATAGACCTATATAATATGTATATAGACTTTAAACAAGCTTTTGATAGTGTGAAAAGAGACAGAATGCTGGAAGACCTTTGTAATCTAGGTATACCTAAGAAATACATCAGCCTCATAAAAATGACGTTTCAGGGTTCAAAAGCCGCAGTCAGAGTAGATGAAGAACTGACTCCCCTGTTTAACATCAACATGGGAGTAAGACAGGAAGATGCCCTATCAACCATGCTATTCAACTTAGTTCTTGAGGTAGTCATCAGAAAAACCAATATAACCGGCCATATAAACACCAAATCAGTACAAATTACTGCATATGCAGACGATTTAGCCATCATTAGTAGGAATAAGTCACGACTAATGGAAGTGTTCAAACAAATTGATCCTGAAGCAAGAAAAAGAGGTCCCAAAATAAACGAAGTATATGACAGTCAAAAGAATGACTGACAATGAAAATAATATCAGAATAGACAACTATACTATCGAACGAGTGGATGCCTTTACATATCTCGGCACAGAAATCAATCAGAAGAACTCCGTAAGTAGCGAAATTAATGCACGTATTTCCAGCGGGAATCGTACATACTATGCTAATAAAAGATTGATACATCGAAATTATTAGACAAAAGAACCAAAATGACTATCTACAGAACACTGATTAGACCCGTAGTAACCTATGGATGTGAAACTTGGGTAATGACGAAAAAAGATGAAGCCCAACTCAGGACATTCGAGAGAAAAATACTGAGGAAAGTATATGGCCCGGTACAAGAGGAAGATGGCACATGGAGAATCAGGAGAAACGACAAAATTAATGGGTTAAATGAAGGTTATGACATTGTAAGATTTGTGAAAAGTCAAAGACTGTCATGGCTGGAACATGTGTAGAGGCAAAACGATGCAAAAACAACAAAGAAAATGTTACAATGGAAGCCCATAGGAAGGCGAAAAAAAGGAAGGCCCAGAACGAGATGGTTGGATAACGTGGAAGACGACTTGAAAACAATGAACATAAAACAAAGGAGAAGAAGGGCACAAGAAGGGATTGCCATACATAATCGATATGATATAAGAAACAGACTTTAAAGCTTACATACTAGAACGAAGAAGAAGAAGTTTAAGATATTTCTCTTCTTATACATTTTTTATATAATATGAATAACAATGACATAAAAATAATGTTAAGTTACAAAAAATTGTTAATTTTTTTAATAATCTTTTTAAATAATTTTATTAAATCGACTGAATTTAAAGATAGTTTATTGGCAAAATTCGCTACCATGACCAATGCAGTCTGAGTGCACTGTGTAACAAATAGTTTGAATGGTATAACGACGGTATGTGAGTTATTTTATATCTGAGAATGTTTTGTAAGGAAATCTGTAAAATTCCGCTTACAGCTTGCCAAAAATTAAATTAATATCCTAAAATAACAATATGTAGTCAAACTTTTGATTCACGTCCAAGTTTTACTTCAAGGGAATAATTTAACTAAAACACGAATCGTATTGTTTTATTAAATACTTTTTTATGAATTGATATATGTTTTTCGGTTCAGCTTGATGGACGACAGCCTTAAAATTATGAATAAACAATGTATATTTCTGTGAAAAAAAAGTCATATCCGTATAAACAAATAAAACGCCAGGTCGTCCTGTTAACGACTTTAAACTTGGAAAGCCCGAGCTAATTATATTGTCAGATCACCTTATACGATATTATAATTGTTTTTTCTTATAATAGACAGACACACTCCTTTATTTCAACCTTGTTTTGCATTCCCTGTAACAATTATCCAATTAACAAAGACATGCTATCTATTTTCTCATGTTTATGTACATATAAACTAAGTAATGGTCTATATTCACTTTAGTTTCTTCTCTTTATTCTTCTAGCCATGTGTACTTCCAGTACATTCAGTCAAAGTTCACGTGCTCATCATTTAATTGACAATAGGTTATTACTTTCTGTCAGTGATGTTGTTTTCTTTCAGGCCTATTGGCTTTTATGTTTAATTACAGTGTGAGTTTTTGGTATGAAATATCGCCATTTGCGAGAACAAGACACTTTTCTTGATTTTACAGTAGTAAAAGGTTTTTCCATCTTATAACAATACTGGCTTAACGAGATATGTTTCTACAACTTGTACATTTGTACTCAAGTTCTTTCATCAACCAACAACTCCTGTGATCTTGATAAAAGGGGAGATTGGAGATCCCTGGGGAATCACCAGGGATTTCAAGATTTCTCCTAACTCACTATTATTTTTATTATGTTAAGCCCCATGTCTCTCGATTCTGGGCTGTCATCATCCAATTCCATTTGTCACTCCAAAATGTCAGCTACCCATGCTAACCGCTACTATGTTTGTCTGCTCGTAGCCAACATTCTAATATTCTTCTATTCCATCTGTTGTTAAATCTTCTCGCTATTATGAGCTGGCCATCTCCATTTAATTGCAGTTACGTGTTTCTCTATGTCTTTGAGTGTCGTTCTTTATCTGATGGTGTTATTAGGTATTCTCCCTATTTCTATGGCTCTCTACACTACTCTTATATTATCCGCTGTTTTTTTTTTTATATATATATATATATTTTGTATATTTTGCCAAAAAAGCTGCAGTAAAAATGGTTTATTAAAATTAAAACATCGTAGTATAACATAGATATTGTACAAAACTTAAGAAATAATTTAAACATTATACAAAACTAGATGGGTTTGTGAATTTCATTAAAGCAAAGAAGGCACATAGTTGGTCTATCCTCACATATTTTGCAGTACACACTCCTTTTGTTTTTGTTCGAGCTGATTTTGATCCTTGTGTATCTTGAAATTTTTTATAATATGAAAAGCAGCGTCTTCTTGTTTGTCTAGCACTACCTTAATATTTTGTATTTTATGCTTTACCAAATATAATTTTCTTATTAATTACTTACTGTAACTTTACTTTGTAATAAACCTTCAATATCTTTTTGCGAATAGGTAGCATATTGCATGTTTTAGCATTATTACCACAATTATTAAAAAGAACCCACATATTTACTATGTATGTACCAAAACAAAATTAAAAAAAAACACTTTTTTGTACCATTTAATGCTTTTTCTTAACGGGGTATAATATGAAGACATTTGATCAGACAAATCCACAACTTTCTTTGCCTTGTCTGCCTTGTCTATTTTTTTTCTGTCGGTTGGAGGTTTACTGAATATCTGGGAACTGTACTAATCATTAATACAGGACGTTTGGCTATCCATTTGGCAACTCTTATTCCCTCATTATTCTGTTTTCCATATATTTGCCCTTTCTTTAATTTTTTTGACATACAGTTTTGAGATTTTTTTTGTTAGATCTAAGAGTTCCGCAAACATATGTTTTACACTTAAGACACTTTTTACATAAATTTACACTAGTATAATAATTATCAATATAGGTATAGTGTTCTTCCTTCATACAAAAGCCCCTCAAGTAATCCCATTGCAATCCGCAAATATTGTAGAAATGTCCAAAATCATTGTCAGGTATATTTGAACCACTTTTACCTGCGTATATGTTTAGGTTACATGTATAACCTTCAACAGTAACCTAAACAGGCAAAAAACCGTTACAAATGCAACAAAATACTACGACACCCACGACTTCATATTGTGTCCATTGGTTGGACACGACGTTTTTTCTTGAAGAATCTTCACTACAACCGGCGTGTACCACGGGTGGTACATACAAATAATAGATTTTAAATAGAAAAATATGGTTTTAAACATATGAAAAATATAGTCATAATAAAAATAAGGGATAAAATCTCGAAATTCTGCGTCGTCGCGAACGTTATAAAAGGCGAAAAAGCATATTTGGGACACCAAAGGGAAAAGGGGTCCTGGAAGACGACAAAAATATCCTGGCTGAAAAACATTCGCGACTGGAGCGGGTTAAACACACAGACGCTCTTAAGAAAAGCGGAAGATAGAGAGGAATTTGCAATGGTTATAGCCAACATTCATTAGTGGAGATGGCACTAGAAGAAGAAAATAATACAGAAAAATCGTTATAAGCAAATTCGATTGTTTTTACACATAAATTATATATTATAGTCGTGGCTTTAAAATGAGTTGCTTTTAATCTTTTTACGTTAATTAAAAGCAAAATTATAAACAAAAATGTCTGATATAGTCAATGATTTGTTATTTTAAGTTTGTTTTTTTTTCTCTTTAAAAGAAATAGAATATGATTTGAAAGAAGGATATATCTTGATTAGTTTATTAGTTATAAAAATTTAAACAACTAAATTGTTAATAAAAAATTCATGTAAAAAATTTCTATTATCGTGTTCGAGAATCATGTAAAAGATTCGAAGTCATCGGGTCAAAATACATAAAAATCAATCCATAATTTTTTTAGATTTAAAAATTAGCAGACTTCAAAACAAACATGACTTCTCCATATTTCATAAACCTACTCATACTGACACGACTATACACAATTCATCATCCCATCCAACACAACATAAACTGGCAGCTTATCATAGTATGTTACATAGATTAACAGAAATTCCGATGTCAAAATACAACTTTGAGATAAAATTAAATATAATTAAGCAAATAGCAATAAACAACGGATACAACGAACAAACAATTAATAAAATGTTAAATCAAAAACTACACAAGAAAGCCCTGAAATTAGTATTTCCACCACCAGAAAAAAAAAACGAGTACCTTCTGCTCGATTACATATACAGGCAAAATAACAACAAAAATTGCAAAACACATAAAAAGAAAGGAATAACACCAGCTTTCCGAACAAATAACAACCTAGGCAAATATATTAAAAATAACAAGAGCCAAAATAAAAAACACTTAAATAGTGGTGTGTACAAACTTCAATGTGGCGACTGCCCAAAAACTTACATCGGTCAAACTGGTAGAAACTTTGATAAACGAATAGCAGACATAAAAGGGCTTTCAAGAATAGAAAAACAGATTCGACATACGCACTTCACCTTCTAGATCATAATCATTCTTTTAATGACAAATTTAAAATTCTTCACATTAAAATAAAGGCCTTAAGCTATTTTTGTTAGAATCTAAGGAAATCAACAAATTAAAATGACAGATATAATTCTGAAATGACCAACTTGAGACAAACAGTTCTCCCCTCCTCAACCTATTTCATTAGAGACTATAAATTTTTAAACCCAAGCCAAAAATAGATCACTTGAGAAAGGCAATCAGCCGAAACAGCTGTAGTGATAAGTTTTAAAATAAATTTTGTGGAAATTTGAAAACAAAGTTTTCAGTGTTTTATTGTTACATAAACTGAATTTCCATCAAGTAACGGTCGAATTTATCAATTACATAAAAATCAGTTGTAAACTCTCATGGATCTCCCACGAAACCCCCCTTTACCCCTAGATTACATTTGGTTTTCTGTCGTTCCTGTCAGATATTTTTGCTGCATAGAATATATTACTGATTTCCAGTTTTTCCTATAAGTTTTATTTTTAGTTACATGTAGATTGTCAGTCATTGTATTAGCAAGTGAATTTTCCTTTTTCGTGATTAGTCATCGCCTTATCAAAGGTAATCAGTACGTACTGGTAATTGTTAACAATCTTGAGTTTATTAATCAGTTCTACTGAAGCAAAAACTTTTTATTAATTAATATTTCTACCAAGCCCCACCCTCTTTTATTAACCTCAAGGGTGTTAATGCATATATCACGTCCGCACAATGCTCAACGATAGATTGTGCACTGTCCCTACCCAATATTTGTATCTATTTTTGTCCTGCTTAATAATCTACAACCTAGTGTTGATGTTTCGGAAGCTGCGACGAAAATAAATGCGAAGACTAAATTTTCTTATGCTCATTTATGTTTGAAATCTCATCAGAAGCAGTTCAGAGTTATTTTGAAGTGTTCGAAGGCGTCACAAACGCTCCTTTAATGTCATATATCCTTATAGTTCCTTATAAGGCGAAACTTTGCAAAATTCTTTTTGTCGTTAATATCACCATCAAAGGTAATTATATTTGATTTATTTATGCATTTAATAATTTTTTTAAACTTGAAATTTTGAAAAAATAATTGCATCAATAATTTTCAATTTTTTTTTAATTGAATACTAAAAAAGATCTTTGTCTTCACTTTTTATTTTATGGAAGTACTTAAAGATCTAGAAAATAAAAATAGTTTAAATTATTATAAATACAATTAACATTATTCTTAAAAAAATTTAATTTTTCGAAAAGTTTTTATAAATTTATTATTTATATAAAATTTTGTATATGTTCTTATTCAGTTTTTTATTCATGCTCATACAATATGTTGGAAATAATCAATAATATAAGTACATTTTCAATTTTTTAGCTTTAATATCTTGTTTGAAACATATAAGCTTTTGTCTATTTTTTTATTTTTATTATTTTTTTTAAATCCATCCATATCGAAAAAGTTCGAGTTACGTATCTATTTAAAAATACTTAAGAATTGGTGTTAAAAAATTTACTTTAAAAATTAAATGATTTTTTTTTTCAAAATTTAAAAAAGTGCTCATAATTTATATTTTTATTTTTTTAAATTCTCCTTTTTAACAATTTTGTATTTTAATTACCTTCTAAATAATAATATTCTCTTTTACTTTTGGTGACAAGATCATTTTAATAATTTCATTTTAAGCATTTAACCATTTTTTTTTATTTAAATCTCTCTTTTTTTAACCTTTGTCGTGTATTTTACTACTTATCAGTAACATCTGCTGCTGAAAAATGTTTCAGGATTATACTGCATACTATTAATTTTATGCGTATTTAACACAGTTTATAACCGACTATAGCTTGGCTTGATCTAGTTTTATCCTGTGATGTACGTGTTATTTGCCATGTTTCCTCAGCCTTTAAATACATTTATATCCAAATTTTTTGAATGAAAACAAAAAATAGCTTTAATATAATTTTAGACGTCATATTTTAATGTTTTGTTTAAAACCAATAAAAAACAATAAAATTAAGAGAAAATATTCATTCCTCGAGCGTTGATTTTTGCTTGCAATCACCGTAAGATGCTCTGAAATAAATCATGAAAGATGCTCTGAAATAAATCATGAATATATGCTTGAGAAATTGCATTTTATTCTTCTTGTGCTGCAATCATTAACTATCTTAGTATTTCTTTCTCGAATCATCATCATCAGTAGCTCGATAACCCTTTCTGGATCCTGGCTTGTTCTAGGATTTTCCGCCAGTCTGTTCTGTTCCTTGATTTTTTTCCAGTTGGTAATCTTAAGTGTTTTCAGATCTTCTTCCACTTGTTCCATGTATCTAAGTTTGGGTCTCCCCTTTGACCTTCTCCGTACTGGTGTTTTCTCATTATATGTTTTGGTGTTTTAGTCTCCAACATCCGTTCAACATGGCCCATCCAGCGCAGACATCCAATCTTTATGGATGTTATGACCTCGTTCTCTTTGTATGCTGTGTATCTTCTTCTTCTTCTTCTTCGTCTAGCCATTCACGTCCACATCTGAACATAAGCCTCTTCAAGTCTTCCTTTCCATTGTTTTTTATTGTATGGTACTTGTAGCCAATTTTTCCCGGCAGTCCTTTTCAGATCATCTGTCCATCTCATAGGAGGTCTGCCTCTGGGTCTTTTGTGTTGGTATGGTCTCCAGGTTAAAATTGATCTGTGCCATTTGTTTAGATCGCTCCTAGCTACATGTCCAGCGTATTCCCATTTCAGCTTTAATGCTTCTTGCACCACATCGGTGACTTTGGTTTTCTGTCTTATCCATGTGTTTGTTTTCTTGTCCTTAAGTGATATACCTAGCATTGCTCTTTCCATCGCGTGTTGAGTGACTCTAAGTATATTCATATTCTTTTTTGTGATTGTCCATGTTTGTGCCGCATAAGTTAATAATATGCTGTGTATAGTTCAAATTATATTTTCTGCGTCATCTGTCATTTTCTTTCACCTCCTTATATATGTGTTCAAACGTACCTAATAGGTTCTCATCGCTTTTTGACAGTGTCCATATCTCTGATCCATATACAAGGACCGGTTTTATCAGGGTTTTGTATATTTTGCATTTGGTTTTTCTTCTGATGTTGTTAGATCTTAGGTGTTTAATTAGTCCATTATATGTTTTATTAGCGATATGTATTCTACTCTTAACTGCTTTACTGTCATTGTTACCTGCGGTAACTAGTGAACCTAGATATGTACAATTATTCACGCTTTGCGATGTTATAGTCTCCTATTGTCAGATTCTGTAGGTTTCTTTGGCCTGTCGATTTGCAGGCCTTCATATATTTGGTTTTTATTTCGTTAAATGTTTAGGCCACTGTTTTGTGCCGCTCTTTTTAACGCATTAAATGCTTCTATCATCTCTCGTTTCTAGCTATGATATCAACATTATCTGCAAATGCCAATATTTGTACACTTTTTGTTATTATTGTTCCTCTAGTGTTGACTTTTGTCAGTGGCAGTTGTTTATTATCCCTTTCTCGAATACGACCTTTTAAAGTGTCCAACAAATACTCGATCAGATTTCACGTCGGGCTATTTGGTGGACAATATAATCTTTCAAATTGAACCCCATCAAAGTAAGCATTTACTATTCTAGTGACATGGGGACGTGAGTTATCGTGCATTAGCACAAATCCATCATATTCAATATGAACGGCAAATAGCAAAATATGATTTTTTAAATGTTTTTATTGTACACGTCAGGTGTCATTTGCCGAATCACCTCCACAAGTTCGGTATGCTCTTCTCAAGCAATACAGCCCCATAGAAGTATGCCGTCACTATTAAAATAATGCTCTGTGTGACATACAGAGTTACAAAACATGTTACAACTGACATACCGTTCGCAAACTCTTTTGTAGACGAAGTTTCGTCCATCTGGCTTCCAAGACTGAATTTGGGTTTCTTCTATGGGCTCTATAGTCCAAACAGTGCTCTGACAAATCCTAATCGACACTATTTGTCGTTTTGAGGAAGCTATGGAACTTTGGCAAGTCGTTTTGTTTTAGTTTAGCATCTTTTAACCTTCGTGTGACTGTTTTAGCAATAACATTAATCTGTCTTGTATTTAACAAGTAGTATTTAAGATGCGTAGATGTCAATAAATGATTTCGTAAGCTCTGAAGAATTAAAAAGCGGTCTTCGGCAGCACTTGTACATCGTTTTTTCCCTGATCTAGTATTATTTTAATTGCCTGTTTCGCAATACCTTGTTAAATTTTTTGACATAGCAGATTGGATTATTATGTAGCGCCTTGCAATATTTTTCTGTATATACCCCTCATTAGATAAAATTAGACAATTTTTACTACTTTAACTTCATTGCATTATCCTGCTGGTATGATATTGTTTCACAAAGTGAAAAAAATGTAAATAAAATTCAATTTGTTTTGTCAGCGTGACTTAAAAGTACTGAACCGCAAACAAATCTTACAATTATTTTAGGAAAATATCTTTCAACAAAACAATAAAAATAAATGTTTTTAAAGTGAAATGTCAAAATAAATTTCAATTCAATCTCTGTTTTGAGCGCATGGTACCGGCCTTCTAATTCTGTTTTGACAAAACGGGTAGTCTTGCAGTATTCGATAATTAGCGTCTCTTAGCAAAGACAATGACGTCGACTTTGCTAAGTATCAAGACAATTACTCTACACACACAAACACACACACACACACACACACTACATTATTAAACTTATCTTGATTGAGACTGGCTGAATGACAATTGTCCAAGCCAAAACACACAAAAAAAAAAAACTTGCTGTCAGAATTGCTCTCTTGACTTATTGTAGTCGTCATATATGTAAATCGTTACCTGGCTAACACTTGTGTGATCTCTGAACTGTTAGCAATTTCACGTGTGGGCAACTGTCCAACACAACGATAAACATTTGCTAAATTGAAGTTTGTACGACATTTTGATTTGATTTACTGAATAAGTTTGACATTTATCAATAAAACAAACTACTTTTATAATTTTTTATTGTTATGTAGACTAGTTCAGTTCCGAAAATACATTGTAAATTTCAAGTTAAATTTACGGAAGAGGCACTGTATATTGCTTCCCTGGCATGAAAATCTGCTTGTTCGTTTCCTTGAAGTCCAATATGTGATGGAACCCATATAAAGCGTACTTGCTGCCTCGCATTGTTTAGTAAATGTAATTGTTCTTTTATTAAATACCTATGGGATTACTTGTATATAACTGTTCTATCGTATGTAATGCACTGAGAGGGTCGGTAATTATCACAGAATTTAGAATTTTTTGGATATGTATATAAATGAGGGCTTGCATAATTGAGTATAGATTGTAAGAACTGGAAGATAATTCAAACTGTAATACAATGTTCCGTGTTATAACTGCAGATCCCACACCATCTATAGTTTTGGATGAATCTGTATAAATATGACAGTGATCTGGGAAAGAAGCAAGTATGTTGTCAAATGATGGAATAATTGTTGCATGGGGTCTCAAGCTTATTGTATTTAGAAAGAGTTAGATCACATACTGCAGGAGGAAAGGTCCAGGGGGAGGTGTGACTGTATTTGTGTGACCAAAAAATTTTAGGAATTGAGTATTTACGTATAGAGATATCTTCTGATTCTCTCGTAAAATGGAGGGTTCGTTTTTTTTTTTTATTTAAATAAATTTCTTTGAAACGTTCAGCGATAGTATGATGGAAAGTGAGATACGATTTTATCGTACATATGGATTATGCCTACGTTAATGATAAGGACATTCTTCTAAAATTTAAAGGTAGTTCCCCGGTTAAACATTGTAGATTTTTGTCTTTTGTCAATGGGGCTAGTACAAAATGCTCCTGTAGATACTCTTAGGGCTGTATATTGTATGACTTCTAGTTGTGCACGGAGAGTCTTTTTTGCAGATGAGTATACAACTGATCCATAATCGAGTTTTGATTGTACTAGTGATTTGTAAATGTGAATGAGACTTTGAAAATCTGAGCCCCAATTACGATTGCAGTGTTCGCATTAAATTAAGACCAGATTGACAAGATTGATTAATTTGCTTAATTTAGTTTCTTAATTTTTAAGATTGTTTTTATCATATTCTAAGTTCTTTTTATACTTTGGTTCTTTGTAGCATTAGAGATCAAGTATTTAAAGATATTGTATTACATACTTTAATTCCTTTTTAGCTCAGTTTAATGTACTACAACCAGAAAATACTGGAAAAAGACAGAATATCAGGCATAAAATATATTTAATCATTCTAAACTATCTTAATTTTAAAAATCATATTTGGAAATCTTTAGAACAATTAAGAATTACTGTCAAATCTTTGGTTTATACGACTTTGCATAATGTATTGTTTTAACACTTGAATATATTATTGACCTTATCAAAAATGTAGATTATTTTATGTGAAAATGTAATCGTGAATCGAACTTTGAGCCGCAACTACCTATTTGTGACAAAATTAATAACCAAATAAAAGAATTTGTGGAAAACTATGTCATCTTGACGTTCGGGGAAGTAATCATTTCTGTTATTTACTATTGAATTTCTCAGGAAATTTTATAGTCATTAATAATTATATGTTTGTTTTCCTTTACTTATATAATCTAATGATATGTCCATATTACATTATAATTTACCTTTTTTATACTGAAGAAAGATGCTAAAAAAGCAACAGTCATATCAAGAATTTTGGTGGAAAATATAAAAATAAAAATTAATAAGAAAGTCAAATGGTCTTTGAGAGAAGTAAACAAAATGTAAACAATTTATAGAGCACTTCTAAACAATACGAGATATGTAAAAGGTAAAAAAAACTACAAAATAAAGTGTAAAGACAAACAATACGAGGTATGTCTCAAAAACATCAGTCCTTCGTTCATAACTTGTCATCCAGCTCATGGCTTCGACTTACCAACTTTCTTTCATGGATATTTTGAGACACTAAAGCAGTTCTGAAATTTAGTTTTTGTTATGACCTTTGGTACCGTCATTGTATTCGCTTCAATCGTCCAAAGTATACGTTTTAAGTGGCACTTTCTGTTCTGAAAAAGCTATAAGGTGTTATGTCGGAACTGATCTAAGAATACTCTTGTATTTTGCCAAAAACGGTTCTTCAAGGTTCGATGAATATTATGACGCACTATCTGGAAGGAGGAACCAGTCGCTGCTCGCTCAAAAATTGGGCCGATTTCTTCTGATCCCATCACTCAATATTTTTGAAACTCAAAAATCAAATTCTAGTCTATCCAGTGTCTGAACTCTTGCTATTCATGTATGGATGCTAGGAATGAAGCTAGCTTATTTTCATAAACTGTTTCATCTGTTTTAGTTTGTTTAGACACAATTTTTAAGTTTTTTCACATGTATTAATCCCTCCGAATATATGTAGTCATGTAAATCCTGTTAATGTTGTTTTTTATAGTTTCGATAATAATGCATCACACTATTATTCGTCGCATTACATGACTTACATTAAATCTATATGCTTGCCAAATTATCAACAAACGAAAAATTTGGCATATATGCCCATTGGGTTTAAACCGGTATAAATTAGTTTTTGTAAATGATCCGTAATAAAATTTTACAAAACTCTTTATTCTCAGTTTTATTCATACTCAAATGAATTATTTATACTATAACCAACAAAAACAGCTATATGCCAAATCGTGGGTACAGAAATGTTTTCCACAACTGTTATCATTAATAAGTTAAATCAGCATGTACAGATGCTTGACTAAAGACTAAAAATATATTTGTGCCTAAATTGATCTAAAATATATTGAAATAAAATGATAAAGAATATTTAAATACGAAATAAAATATTAATATTCAGGGATTCTACAGTATTTACTGCCTTTCCTCGCTCAACCGTTTCCACCTCTCTCTGTTGTTCCATTCTCCATCGTTTAGGTCTCTCTTACTCATGGCGTCGTCTACTTCGTTCCTCCAGGATCTTCGGGGCCGTCCTCTTTTTTTCCTTCCTTTGGGGCTCCATTCGGTTATTCTCTTTATCCATCTGCTGTCGCTAGTTCTTCTTACATGTCTATACCACTTTAGTCTTTTTTGTTCTATATATGTTAGTATGTTTGTTTCTATTGATGTTCTTTTCTTTAGTTCGTCATTACTTCTCCTATCCATTCTTGTTACTCTGCAGTATCTTCGCACTCATTCGCAGGCACTCGGTGCCCTATTGCTACTATCATACTGGTGTTTTTCTTGTTTATAATCCAATATTCAGCCCCATATGTCATTATACTTCGCACTAATGTTTTATAAATCTGTGTATTTGTCTTCATAGTTGTGGCTATGGGTGTCTATGCCACCATACTGAGTTAAATTGTCGAATTGCTGTTCTTGTTTGTCCTAATCGTTGTGTAATTTCTTTCTCTGTTGTTGCCTTTTTCGTGATTAGAAGCCCCAAGTATTTGAATTTATCCTTTCCTTTGATTGTTACGTTGTCATTAATCTGTAGATATTCTATGTCTTCTTCATTTGTAGGTAGGTACTTTGTTTTCGCGATGTTAATATCTAGGCCAGCCTTAGTATATTCTTCTTGTAGTTTCTTCATCATGCAGCTCAGCTGACAGAAAATAATAATTCGTAAAGTAAAAAGAAAAAGACAGCAAATATTTGATTTGACGCAAACAGCGCCTATGCGTCTGTTGCTAAGTATTTCGACCTAATAGGTCTCATCAGAAAAGTTATTCATAGGTGTTCTCAACGTGAAAAATCAATATTTTCTGTCTTTTAAGAAGTAACACTAAAATGGCTTCAATACGGACGCGATAGCGACATCTAATAATAAAATCCGTAAAAAAGTTTCGAAACACAGTTCAGATTTCTGCTTATAATCTGAGCCTTGCTCAGAAAATTGCAAGGCTAACAGACGTTGATAAAAAATGTTAAAAGGGACATGGGGAATCTAAAATTTGCATTCCACGACATGTCTTTACAACTAAGCAGAAATCCTTAGCGAATTGTGTTTCTCGTTCATTTTTCATCCCGTTTTTCATTTTATTTGGATATACTCTGTGTGAGTACGAGAAACACAATTCGCTAAGGATTTCTTATTTCTTTCTTATTACATATCAAAATTTGAATTTGTTTTTTTTTTCTCCGCCTTTCCTTGATTTCTGATTTTTTGTACTACATCTATTGACGCTTCTTGAAGGTAACGCCCTGTATACATGAGGGCGGCAGACGCCGCGTGTACCATACACATGACAGCGCTTAACACCTTAACACCATGGTCTACTAGCTTAGTTAACAGCCAGTTATAGTGTGTTTTTTTCACCATCAAATATGTCCACCAGCTCCTGCCAGGCAGATTGTTTAAAACTCGGTTCTTTTACAGTTCCATGTCCCATCTTCTCTTTTGCACTTCATCAATGAACAGTTTCGTATCAAAATTTTTAACTTTCATTATAGACATATCACTTTTCAATATGGCACAGCCATATCAACAGGAAAAAATGCGCGCTTGCCTCTGAACATACCTCTCCTAGTAACTGGAAGCGTGATGCTAACGCGGCTAGCGCCTCGCTTTGACGACGTTGGTCCTAAACGCGCGCTTGCATGTAAACGATATCATTTGTTCCTTGGTTCTTGGAATGCGGTGTCTTACGCCCTCATGTGTACAGGGTCCAAGACTCCTAGGACGAGACAGAAAACAGACTGACTTTCTTATGCTGCCAAGTTCCTCTCTGCCGTATGGATATGTGGATAATGTGAGAATATCTATTTGACGACAGCATAATTATTGATTTCCTTGTCGCGTGTGTTCACAGTCTACTGTCTTTCTACATAATATTTTTGTTTTTAAAACAATCTAATCTTAATATTTCACATCTACAAAACGTCCCGTAACTGCCACTATATTTTTGCAATCAAATAATACGAATCCATTTACAAAAAACAAGTTGAAAAACTTTTTTAACCCCGTCACTGTTTACTCGTATCATGGAAATCGTTTTACAGGCAGATTTTAAGGACAATTTACGAATAATAAATCGTTAATTTGACCATTTAAACTAAGGTTAACACAAAAATCTAAAGGCGACTGTTAAAAAAAATATATTGGCACCACATAATTCACCGATAAAGACACCTTATTATTTACTTGACATCTTCCTTGATTTGACATGACAGAATGGAAGACAGATCGAGATTTTTTTTCAAGTTGATTTTATGTGATCAAATTAATTATTTTGAGAAAAAAAGTAAAGCAGCCACACAAACCCACTTTAAAAATATTAACATCATTTTTTAAAGCCCTATATACCTTGCAATGTAGAATAAAATGTGAACAAAATCAGTGTAACTAAGAGAAATAGTTAAAATTAAATCACGAGATATAATTATTTTGTTTCTTTTCCAATTTACCTAAACATCCTAGTACAGGTGTTTCAAATATTGTATTTTGAATACGGATTCCGGAAATTGGAACATCATTAAAAAATGTCTTTTCTTCTTCTTTAAGTGCTATCTCCGCGACGAAGGATGGCAATCATCATGGCTATTTTGACCTTCGAGGCAGCTGCTCTGAACAATTGCCTTGAGCTGCAACCAAACCACTGTCTCAGGTTTTTCAACCAGGCAACGCGTCTTCTTCCTACGCTTCTCCTACCCTCTATTTTTCCTTGAATTATGAGTCTCAAGATGTTGTATGACACCTCTCTTCCAATTTTCACATAATCGTTGGCTATAGTATAAATTTGATATCAATGTTACATCCATCACATCCAAATTTTTGTTGATTCTTGTTTAAAAATGTCTTTTAGAATTTGTTTATGTAGAATTGTACAATCGTATAATGTATAATGAAATAAACAATTTACACTAAACAGGAAGATGAGCGGTCGTAACATATAATCGTCATATATTATAAACAAGTATATTAAAATGCTTATTTATCATAAAATTTTACCTTTACCATAACTTTGGTAATAGAACAAAATGATTTGTAACTATTAAAACTGTCTAGACGCCTTGCCATGATACCGAACTCATCTGAAAGCGTACTGAAGTAACATTAACATAATATTCACCATTAAAAATTTTGTGTCAAAATACCTACAGTGTAAAAAATCAGTGTCTAACAGACTGGCATTAAAGTTAAGGCTTCACGCTAAAGTGTCAAACAAACGAGTTAAAAAACAAATTTCTTAGATTATAAATATTTATTTATATTAATATTGTTCAAAACACAAAATCAGATCCGCAGCACATATCCACAATACAGTATATATTCTGTCGCGAAGGTTTTAAGTGTATCAACAAAAAAAATGTCAACTAAGCACAAGTCAGATTGTAAAGAGCCAATGATCTGGTATCCACATCAAGCTGGTGGGTTTCCTAAGAAATTACTTCCAGTTCCAAACCAGCTCTTACTTATGAGCAATAACTCACAATCTAGACAATATGATATAATGCATACTAAATTTAGAAACTTTTTTTTGATTTCTCGACATTTTATTTGTCTGAAACACTTAAATGATCTTCATGTAACAATTAAGCTTTGTGTTTTGACAAAAACGTCAGTGAAATTTAGGGAAAGTTAAAATAACGATCGAAAAACATGACTTTCGGTTAATGGTTAGTCATAATTTACAGACATAATAGGCTGATGAAATTCTCGGAGATGTTTTTCTTTGCCGTTTCTGGCATATTTTGGCATCAACTGGTAAAAGTTAATTTTATCTGATTGAAACTAGTTATTTGTGTTGTAAAGTACTTGATATTTATTTAGCTTTATTTCAATTACATCTTGGCAAAATAAAACAGCATGTGAAATCACAATGTGATGGTTATATTATTAATGCAAGTCAATTCAGACACAATTGATCATTTATAACGTGTGTATTATACAGGGTGGCGCGCAGTTTTAATCTTGTTTAAAATATGCCATTTTTTTTTAGATTGTAATACAATTTGTACACACGTTTAAAAAAATAAATTAAATATAGATAGTTGTATTTTGATTCAATTTGGGTCTCTCATCATTTTCTTACACGTGTTTCAACTTTCGTTCATTCAACTCATGTTTCAAAAATTTCCTTCATTGAGTAGGATGATAGCTAATTCTTTGATTCTTTTTATGTCTCTTTGTTTCATGAATATTGTAACATCTTTCTACTGTACTCTATGTTCATTGTCTCAGGCATGTTTACAAATCTGTAATCTGTCGAAATCGCTTTTTTGGGGTACTTATGTTTCATGCTTGTTTATTCTGAAACTTAGTGGTCTTGCAGTTTCTCCCACATAAAAAATTGTTGTATTCACAGGATATTTTATAGATAATATTCTTTGATCTCTCTTGTTTGTTATTAGGTTTGGTTTTGGACTTGACAGGTCTGAGTGTGTTGGTTGTCTTAAACGTTGTTGTGATGAGGTAGGTGAAGTACTTTAACTTTGTTTCTTCTTCCAGTTCGATCGTTCTGCTTGGGCTTGATCTCAATGTAAGATTTAATTGCTTCTTTATCTTTTTCTTCAATAATCTTTAAGTTTTGATCGACCTGTATTGTTGCGTCTTTGAGGTTTTTCATTGCGACTGAATTCCGCCGTTGCATCAGCCGTCATCCTGATTTTAAAGCAGAACCATTTTTGCACAATATCTCCGCCATTTTCATCTTTTCAACAAACTTTAACGGACTTAAATTTTGTGTAATTGCGATTTTATACAATTTCTTCTATGCACATTTTTTCGTGCAGTCGATATTTTGCGAGTTATGGGGAAAATAGTAGAAGAGGGAGAGAAGGATGATTATTTATTAATTATGTTCCTCCCTCTCATTGATTTCACTTAACTCGACCGCACGAAAAATTTGTAAAAACCAAATTGTAGGAAATTGCATTCGCAACAATTTCAGCCCCTACCGCTTTTGTCGAAAAGTTGAAAATGGCGGAGGTATTGCGCAAAAACGGTTCTCCTTTAAAATCAAGATGGCGGCTGACGCAACGGCGGCATCCAGTCGCGATTTTAAATTTACACTACTACTAACCTCTCTTATTGGTTAAAATAATAAAATTTGGGAAAACTTGCCATGCAAGATCAAATGCTATACTGGCTGGATACAGTGTGGTTTTTTAAACAATTTAAAAATCCTCTTCTAAATATCATGTAAAATAAAAAATATCATTAAATGTGCCCTTAAAATAAATAAAAAGAACTGTAGTTTTGTTGTGTGTACAAACCATTGGTACAGAACCTTTTTTTTTTTTCACTTTGTATAAACCACTTCAACAATTAACGGAGCATTGAGTAAACGAGGTTCTCTCGAACACAAAGTTTTTTATAGTATAGTTTTGTAAATATACATAAATATGTTGTAAAAATAAATATTTATTTACATAACACAGTATTGAAATTAAAAGAAAGATCCTATTATGAGTGTAGTTAGAAATTGGTATTACTTCATGCACAAATAAAACATTTGAAGCAAGAATTAAATTCTTTTAACCTTTACATAATTAATAATGTTTGCTTTACTTTTACACAGCCGTGGTTGATAATGTTGTATTGCAAATCCTTTGAATGCAATTACATTTGTCCATCACAGTTCAGTTGGCTGGTGGCTCTAGTACGGCCCTTGTTCTGCGTTGCAGTTTTAGAATAGGGGTTCAAGATATTTGCGTTTAGTTAAAAATTTTAAATAATTGACATTAATATTAGTCATGATCATAACTTAATGACATTGTCATCAATTTTTAAATTTAAATAAGTTTTATTATGCAAACCAATTTATATCTAGTTGTAAGTACCAATAATTACATAAAAAAATCTTAATACCTTCTTTTAATGTTTCAATATTTCTCCATTAGTTTCTCATAACAGACAGAAAATAATAAATTCTTAATTAAAAACTAATTTCTTGCAGAAATAAAAATGAAATATTTAACTAAGGCCCACCGAATTGAGATTTTAATTATGATCGGTTACGGGGAGAATTGTAGAAGTCAAGTTGAAGTAGTAAACTTATTTAATCAGAGGTATCCTCTGTTGCCTAATATTTCACAAGGTACTGTGTCTAAAATTTGTGCACAATTCAGAGCACTTAGATATGCCAAACCATTAAAAAGAAAATCGAACTTCATTGAAGATGAAGTGAAAGTGGATATTTTGTTAAGTGTCGCAGAGAATCCAACGTCAAGTTTACGTCAAATTGCACGTCAAAATAATGTGAGTCACACAACTGTCCTAAGATGTCTCCATGAAGAAAACTTCATCCATATAAACTGACATTTGTGCAGGAGCTAACAGAAGACGATCCGGATCGTAAAATAGATTTCTGCAATAGAATGATGGATAAAATTAACAACTGAAATAGCTCTTGGCACAATTCTTTTTTCTGATGAATCAAAATTTAGATTGAACGGAGAGGTCAACTGAAAAAACTGTAGATATTGGTCAGCGGAGAATCCTCATTGGATGCGTGTGATCCTCAAAAGTTGAATGTTTGGGCAGGTATTATAGGAGATCATATTATTGGTCCTATATTTATAGATGATAATTTGACAGCGGAAAAATATTTAAGCATGCTAAGAGACGATGTTCTTCCTTAGTTGGCTAACTCATATCCCAATCCAATAGATCCGACCCTATCGCATAAAACTGTCTGGTTCCAGCAGGACGGTGCAACACCCCATTATGCTTTAATGGTGAGAAATTACTTGAATGAAATCTTCTTCAATAAGTAGATTTGATGAAGAGGACTAGTGAGCGGCCAGCTAGGTCGCCAGATCTTACGCCTTTGGATTTTTTTGTGGGGTTATCTCAAGAACAAAGTATATGCAACACAATCAACTATCATTGAAGACCTCAAAAAGTAAGGATAACTACAGAAATACGGAATATTTCACCTCAAACTTTAAACAAAGTTCGGAACGAGTTTTATAGGAGACTGTGTTATTGCCAACAACAAGGTGGAGAACATGTTGAGCATTTATTTTAATGTAATCCAATCAATTACCTCGGGTATTCTATGAATTCATTGTCTTGAGGAAAATACCTAATTTCAAAATTTCACCTTGTATTATTCATAATAGATCCTACATGATATAGTTCGTTGAAATCGGGTTTTTAAGGAGTTTTTAAAAATATGAAAATATACAGGGTGTTTCATTTAAAATACAGATTATACACTATGCCAGACTTGCATTGATCACCCCGTACATTCAAATTTATGTCTAAAAAGCGTACATTTAAATTTAAAAGTTAAGTTATCTCAACGTTTTTTATTATTTTCTAAAATAAGAACACAAACAATTTTATTCCATAAGTGGTTTCCACACTGTATAATGTAAAACGAATTTAAACAGATAATTTTTAATGGGTTTTTACCCAGATATTTAGTGTCTTAATTATTCATGTACACCTAGACACTGATGATGGAATATGGTTTCCGAAAACGTTTTATGATATAGCGTTTTTAAATTATATTACCTTTTATATAAAGGATTTTTAATAAAAAATGTTCGTGGAGGTTTTCTTCTACTTATTTTTATTTATTTGGTTTTAAGTAATCAACTTCCTATTATTTTTTAAAGAATGTTATCTCTTTACTAACATAAAAATAGTTTGATAAACAAGTTTAATCTTGTGTACCTAAAGTAAGCTTAAAATTAACCCCAAAATTTCCATAGGCTGGGGTATTTCCTAATGAATTACTCAACAAATAACAATAACATTTTGTTTGACTTTCTATGAACAGTCATCCTTTGTTGGATTCCTATTCTAAACAGTCCAGATAATACCTTGCTATGGGATAGTTCGTTTAGTCCAAAGTTATTATTTGTTTATTTCCAAAGTGAAATTTTTCATTAAGAATATCTCCGAAATGAAGTTCGATGGTTTTCCGGAGTGTATCGAAATGTTGAGGTTGCAAAAGTCTAAATTTCGTGGCGATGAAGAAAGACAACCATTAATACCGAAACCGTTTCAAAGTAACAATCTGTGGCCGGGTTTTAATTTAACTAAGTTTTTCCCGCAAATCTCGAACTACAAAAACGTAAGTAATTTTACACTATTACCAATATTGTAGTTGCCAAATACATTGATAATAAGAAATATTTACTATTTGTTTTTGTGTGAAATTACATATCCCTATTGCTTTAGTCCTATTTTCTTTTACTTGTTTTTCCATCTCTTTCCAAACTTCATTATGAGCGGATATTTCTAGTTTGAGTTTATGAAGAGGAGTATTGGTTTTTTCTATATTAGAACCTACTGGAAAATGTATTAAATACATATCTACATAATCCAGTTCTAGATTATTTAAAGACTTTTTCAAGAACAGTTCTACCCGATCTGTGCAAAGACCTGATATTGGCAATTTAGTTGTGATAGATAAATCTTCCCGTTTTGCTTTTACAGAAGGGAGCCAGTCTTTTATTGCATTTCCAATTATTGATTCATTTTGGTAGATATAAGCAGTATCAAAAAGACGACATTCGTAGTCAAAAACTGCATTTAAAGCTGCTTTTAATTCTGCTTTCTTGGTTGACATCCAAGTTCCTAGTCCGATACAAGGTATTTTGCGTCCGTTGTACATAATTTTGTACATTGGATGTGCCATATTTTTAAATTAGAAAAAAATTACTATAGTGTATTTTTATGTATGAGAGAGTAATAAAACAATAAATTATGTATGCAAATCCCTAAACTGTTGATACGGGTGACTCAATGAAAACAGATATTTGTCAACAAGTTTACAGAAGTATATAGGAAAACAATTTTAAATTGAGTATGACCACCAGGTATAAAGGTTGGAGCAGAATAGAATACAATAGTGTCGGAGTGATGGAGGTTAACAGGTACTAATGAATTTGCAAGAAATGTAAGATGTTTATTTTATTGGTTATATATAACCAATAAAAGTTTAATAAGTACCTACCTATTTGCAAAATAAAGTTTAATTCTTTAGATAAAATAAAACGTTTTATTTTATCTGTAATGAGTGCATTCCACGAAGTAAGGGTTTCAACAATCAAACATTTAATTATTTAATTCCAGGAATCTACGACAGTAATTGACTAGATAATTACCTTCTAAACTTATTCCACAGAAAATGTGATAGTGGGTTTTTCCATTTTGTAGGAAGGTCCAAGTGGCGTATTCAAAATTCTTAACAGTTCACTAAAAGTAGGTACTTCAGTTGCAAGGTGCAGTTTATTGTGTATACTAGTGTTATGGAAAATTTGGAAGTGCCGTGTAAACGCCGAAAAATTGGTCCTTTAACAGTTAATGAAAAAACATTAATATTTAATTGTTTTAAATCATTTACAGACAAACGTTTATGTGAAAGTGTTGATGAGACCGTTGAGTTAGTTAGCAGTACACTTGGTGTTGGGAAATCTACGATTTACAGAGTTATTAAAGAAGAGAAATGTGGTAGTTTTCAAATGCCACGTAATGCTCCAGGGAAACCAAAATTTCAATTAGAATATCATTTTAAAGAAGGACTTCGACGGAAAGTGCATGAATTCTTCTTTAGACAAGAATTTCATACATTGGATAAAGTTCTTGTCTCAGTTCGAGATGATAAGGACTACCCAGAAATGAGTCGAAGTACGTTATGGAAACTTTTAAAAGAAATAGGCTTCCGCTGGAAAAAGAATCCCAGAAAGTCTATTTTATTAGAAAGAAGCGATATTGTCATATGGAGAAGACATTTTCTAAGAACCATAAAGGAAATAAGAAACCAAAAAAGAAAAATATTTTATCTTGATGAAACACGGATCAACGAGGGTCATACACCAAATAAATTTTGGCAGGATGAAACTGTTACAAGTCAAAGGCACGCTTTTGTAAATAACTTATCTACTGGTTTAAACCCACCATCAGGAAAGGGACGCAGGCTGATAATAGTACACATTGGCAGTTCAGACGGTTTTGTTGAAGGTGGTTTATTAACTTTTGAATCAACTCGTACCGGTGACTACCATGAAGACATGAACGCTGATGTCTTTCAAGAATGGTTCGAACAAATGATAGATCTTCTTCCTAAGAACTGTGTAATAGTAATGGATAATGCAAGTTATCACTCCAGACTTATAGAAGGACTGCCCACAACCAAGTGGTTAAAAAAAGACTTGCAGAATTGGCTGAGTTCAAAAAATATTACGTACCATCCCGGATCTATAAGAAAGGAACTTTATTCGTTGTGTGCCCTTCATAAAGAAAAATTTAAAAAATACGAAATTGATGAAATTGCCAAAAATCGTGGAATGACAGTACTTAGATCCCCACCATATCATTGTGAATTAAACCCAATTGAACTGGTATGGGCACAGATAAAGAGTGAAGTTTCAAGAAAAAATACCACTTTTAAAATTCATGATGTTAAACAGTTATTTTTGGAGGCCGTAAATAATGTAAAACCTAAAAACTGGGAAAAGGCTGTAAATCACACTATTAAAGAAGAGGAAAAAATGTGGAAGCTGGACAATATTACTGATAAAATGATCGAGCCAGTTATTATAAATCTTGGTTCTGAAAGTTCATCTTCTGAATCTGATTTGGATTTCTAACAAGTAGCTGTAAGTTTTATATTAATATTTTTATTCATCTATTTAACATACTTTCGACGGTTTTAAAAACTCTTTTTTTCTTTTGTAATTTTTAAAAATTAAAAAAAATGTGAATTTTTAAAACCCTTTTTAATGTAGGCCAGTCAGTTCTAATATAGTGTGTGATAAAAGAGGTCACTTTTGTTTACATACACATAACACTTTATAACACTGAAATAATTCATTTATTTTTTACAATAATTCAAAGTAATTTTTCAATTAATCTTGAGCACGCCCATGGAGTGGTCGGAGATACCAGTTAAAATTATGCTAATTACTCTCTCGTTCATAAAAATAAACTATAATAAGTTTACAATAAATATTTATATGTTTCATATACAGGGTGTTTCAATAAGGTATGTCATAAATTAAATCAACTTACCTTAGTACAAATGTATACACAAAAAAGTTACAGCCCCTTGGAGTTACAAAATAAATTTTTTTTTGCATTATCTCCTAAACTACTTCAGATTTTGTAATAAAATTGACACGTTACTTTTTTGTTCTAAAAGTATTTTTTATAAAAAAGAAACAACAAAATCTAAGCGCACAGAAAAATTTGAAGGGGGTGTGCAGCCCTAAATACCCCCAAACTTTTCAGTACGTTCAAATTAAATGAATCATTTTGTCACGTAAATATCCAGTGGAATCACCTTCTTGCATTTTTGCGTTTATTGTATTTATTTTCTAGATAATATTTATATCTGACAAAATTGTATTGCAAAGTAAATTTTCCAACATTTTCTGATGTTTTTCTCTCTTGTCTGTCACCTTTTCCTAGAGACTTCCGTGTTTGTTTCTAGGATGCACACTATTACTTTCTTTTCTTTTTGTATATATTTATCGTAAAAAATAATCACCGAGATAAGCAGATATTTAAAAATATTTCAAACAAAGCTAGTCAGAAAATATTTTGTTTAATGTACGAAGCAACAATATTTTCGTTTCGACAAATAACACGGAAAACAGTAAAATTTATTTAACAATAATAGTCCAAACATTTAGCAAAGGCTAACGACCTATTTGGTTATTTACAGCAAATTCTACGTATGCAACGACAACTTTACACAATACTTAATTGACATACTAATGGTACAAGATGTTAGACTAAATGTTTCTGTATATGTAAGTTTAGAATATTTAGCAAATGCACGTTTGTTTGAAATTGGACGTGATTTGCAATCACAACCAGCATTAGCTATCGATTATTCTAGAGGTGGTCTTGTTCGACGATGGACTAAAATATTGTTTCTTTTCACCGTCTGTGTTGTGGTATGTTAACATATGTTTTATTAGATTTATAGTGACACTTTGTTAGTTTTGTTTAAAACGTAAGATGCGTGAGTATGATTGGCAATTGATGATATTTATTCTGAGTTTTTGTTTGTAACAATCGGTCAGTATATACAGTACCATATATAATATAAATGATACTATGTCTACTTCATTTAAATCATTTTTCTTGAATTTTATAAATGTAAAAGTGGATTTACTGGTCGTGATTTGGTGTTCTACTAAAGAATGATTTTCCACCAATCTATACTGTTACTGATTTATCTTCAATATGACTGATTTATGTAATCGTTTCATTCTAATCTATGGTTTCTCCAATTGATTCTCTTCTTTACTTTAAATACTTGATAGAAAGTCCGAGGTAGCAATAGATGCAAAAACATTATTCTAAAGACAAGTTTTCAATACTACACGGATATGACATTCAACTGCTGTATACCATGTATCACAAAAAAATGTATTTAAAATCTTTTATGAAAGGTATATATAACAAAACGTTTTCGGAATCTATATACCATCATCAGTGTGTCTAAGTGTACATGTTTTGAGCCACTAAATATTTGGGTAAAAACCCGTTAAATGTTATTTTAATTTAATTTAAATTATTGGATCTTATATGTTATGATATTAAAGTTACAATTGGAATTGATCACATGGCAACGTAAAACTTTACTGGAGGTTGCTGGTCCTGAGACAAAGTGTCTACGAGGACTTGTTGATAGCAACGAGTTGCTTAACCTCCTCGTTCCCAAACATAAATTACAGTGATTTATTTGTTTCCATTCATTTATTTCCATATAAAGAATGTTACAATTTGGGATTGCTAATCATAAAAAACAAAAAATAAAAAAAGTCCCTTTTGGTTTTTTTCAAAATTTGTAGTATTACTAGTGATACTTTGGCTCTGGACTAACAATAAAAAAATTAATATTTACTTATCATTTTTATTGATGACATTTAGTAAAACACTTTCTATTGACACTACAACATAAAAAAACCTTGCACATTTAACAAACGTCAGCTTGTGGTATCCAGGATACTTGCGATCGTGACTTTTGGCTTTTATTTGGCTAACGAATTCTGGGAGTTTCCTTTGACTGTAAGCGTTTATCAGGGATTGGGTCAGGTCTTTCTTCTTTTTCTGGTTACATTTTCATTTTCTTCGTCACTTTCGTCGTATGTGGATTCACTTCTGTTCTTGGAGTACAAGAGCGACCTAGCAAGCGAAAACTTAAATGACAGGTAATCTTAAATATGATTTTTGGAGCTAAACAATCTTTCTTGTATTGTAGCCAACTACATTATTCAGACAAGCCCTTTGAATTTAATCCAATAATGGTATTACTTTTCAGAATATCATTTTTTTTAGTCTCCTTGGTTAAAGAATCATCGTCAACGAGTTTGAGTCGTGGTTGCCAAGAGCACGTCATCATCCGAATCGTCGTCTGATATGTCACTAATTTCAGCTTGATCGTCACTCCTTTCTTCCTCACTTTCAATAATTATTTCATTTAGGTAAAGAAATAATAATTAAGACTTACAATCAATTTAATTTAACTATTAAGACGACCGGTTTCGCTTTCTACAATATGCAAAGCATCTTCAGGTCTTGATACAAAGTTAAATAAATGCTGAAATAATAATAAACCCATATTATGGTGTTGTCTAATAAAGATAAACAAAGTAGATGTTATAAAATTACAATAATTATGCCAATATTACATGTCTGTGGTTTTTCAAAATGAATAAAAAGGAATAAAAAGGTATAAAAAGTTTTAACAGACAAGGTAAGACCCACAAATTATTATAAAATAGTCTATTAGATTGTAATAAATTAATAAATGAGCAAACAAATAAAACATTAATTACATGCCGGTACTCTATCAGTTGATGGATGGTAGAACATGGTTGAAACTATCATGTGTTGTTGAATGGAGAACTTAGGTCTGCTATTGTAGTTGTTTGACAATAAACGGTAAGTTCTTGAGGAGATAGATTTGATCCAATGAAGTAGAGATAGGTGTGATGTGATTGTTTGTTAGATGAAAGTCATGTTATATACCATTGTATTATTTAAAAGTTATTTATACTTATTCAAGATATATATTTATGAAATGTTTGTTATTTATTGAGTATTTATTTTATGAAGGTGACAGTTTTATGACAATGAATAAGATTAGATGTACAAATTGTGTGGGTGTGCAATTCTTTCAACTTGTAATTATCAAATTTCTTTGATAAAGTTCTACCAATAATAACTAATACTTGCAATAATCTACCATTTTGCCAATAGAACTTTATCAAAGAAATTTGATAATTACAAGTTGAAAGAATTGCACACCCACACAATTTGTACATCTAATCTTATTCATTGTCATAAATAAAACTGTCACATTCATAAATACTCAATAAATAACACACATTTCATAAATATGTCTCTTGAATAAGTATAAATAACTTTTAAATAATACAATGGTATATAACATGACTTTCATCTAACAAACAATCACATCACACCTATCTCTATTTCATTGGATCAAATCTATCTCCTCAAGAACTTACCGTTTATTGTCAAACAACTACAATAGCAGACCTAAGTTCTCCATTCAACAACACATGATAGTTTCAACCATGTTCTACCATCCATCAACTAATAGAGTACCGGCATGTAAGTAATATTTTATTTATTTATTTACTAATTTATTACAATTCAATAGACTATTTTATACCAATTTGTGGATCTTACCTTGTCTGCTTAAACAGTTTATTCATTTTCAAAAACCACAGACATGTGATATTGGCATAATTATTGTAATTTTATAACATCTACTTTGTTTATCTTTATTAGACAACACCCTAATATGGGTTTATTATTATTTTAGCATTTATTTAACTTTGTATCGAGACCTGAAGATGCTTTGCATATTGTAGAAAGCGAAACCGGTTGTCTGAATAGTTAAATTAAATTGACTGTGAGTAAGTCTTATTTATTATTTCTTTACCTATTTAAAATGGACTCACACAAGCAACACATTCATGACATGAATTATTTCATTCTCATCCATGTTTCTAGGTTTATCTCATTCTTCACCAAAAAAATATTTTAAAATACACTATCTACCGTGTAGGACCCAAGGTATCACCAATGATATCTTGTGTTTAGGGTCAAAGAACTATTGTATCTATCATCAATTTATCACAATTTCAATTTAGTACCTATTTTTACCCCTAAAACGAACTGATCATACAATGAAACATGCTAAATATTATGTACTTACTTATATTATTGACGATTTTTTATCGTCTGACTAACTTATTTCCATCGAGAAGTATGCCACGCCGCAATTTTCTACGCATAGTAGATGCTTATCATGGACGATACTTACGGGCAGAATAACTGCGTTTGCCGTCGAATGCGAAATATAATTTGTTGAACCCTAGTGTCATATATGATGCCTGGGATCCGAGAAGCTTATATATCAATTTCTTTATGGATTTTTTATAGTGATTTTTGCAATATAAAATCAAAATTTGAATCTAGTGAACTTAAGCATTTGCCTCATATTTTTTGTTTTTTTTATTCGATATAAAACCTGAAAACGCCTCGAAAAACGCTAAAATAGTTTTTTTTTCTGCATTTGTGTCTTTTACGATTAAATTAAGGAGTTTAGGAAAAAATCATAAAAATAAGCTTTCGTTTTAGAATAACACAAATTATTTAGAAAAAAAAGTATTTTTGAAGCGAAAAAAGTAGTCTTTGTTTAATTTGTTTAACAATTGTTATAAATATATAGGTTGCCATGGAAAATTTTCGGTACACTTTTTAGCAGAATATTGGCATCATAATCTAACGACTAAAACAAGTTTATGGATATATATTTATTGTGTATATAGACGAACAAATATTATAATATGTATAATAATAAAATCCTGGCGCAAAAAATGTATTGATTACAGCGCGCAATTCTGCGTTTAATATTGTATCGCCCCCTATAAAACGGTAAAATATGTGGTAAATAAATTGAAAATAATCAT
Source organism: Diabrotica balteata (assembly GCA_918026665.1). Classification (NCBI taxonomy): domain Eukaryota; kingdom Metazoa; phylum Arthropoda; class Insecta; order Coleoptera; family Chrysomelidae; genus Diabrotica; species Diabrotica balteata. The sequence goes on along the minus strand of OU898283.1, from coordinate 17,603,921 downwards.
TTTTTGTGTAAAATTTTCCGTAGAATCCAAATTCGTTATCAGAAAACCTCTAAAAGTTATTTGGAAGCTGAAAAACGAAGGAAACATATAAAAAGTATTTCTGAGACAACTTTTATTCGAAAGTACTTGTATTAAGGCGTCTTTAGTGAAAATTTGAAAAAAATTAAAGAGGGTGTTTTTGAGATATGAAATTCAGCGGGAAATTTTTCATTGGGAAACATATAATGGATATTTGTTTAAGCTTATTTAGCTCGCTGTACTAAAAAAAATTGGCGAAACACGAAAAAAAATTGATAAAAAGCGTGAAACTTCAATAGCGCGCCACGGCCGCCATTTTGAATATTAAGATCTGTAAATTTGACAATCATGATTTTTTGTCTAGTGCAACATGTGTGTAAAATTTTAGCCAAATTGGAGAGGGTGACCCCACCGACTTGTGTCGGTGGGGTCTTAAATCGTAATATTTTAGAGTGTAGATTCCACGATTTCTTTTTGTACAACTACTTAAGAACCATCCTGTATATAAATATTCCTTTTATTGTTGGACATATTCTTTTCTCCGGCAATGTTGTCTGTAATTCAAAAATGTAGATATATTATAGACATTTTCATGTTATCATGCATTAAAACAAATAAATATGTTTTGAAATTACCCATCGAAGAACACGAAAACAAATGGTAAATTTATAATACAAAATTTGCATATTTCCGTGTATTTCGTCTACTTTTTACGTGCGGTAATACAGCTTTTATTTTCAAACAATTAATCTACAAATATTTTCAAGGACTTTGATTGTAAACTATACCTGTACGCTGTTATATAATTTCGCTGAAATCATTTCAAAGATAAAACTGGTTTTAGTATTAAAATCTGTCAGAGGTTATTATAATAGTTGTACAGTTCAAATTTTTATATGCGAACATGTGATTTTTGTAAATTAATACCTATAAGGAGAAGGCATTAAGAAAATTATTGGTCTTAAATCATTAGACCATTGAGTGGATCTTAAATATGGAGTTGTTATGTCCTAAATTATTGGTTGGTGGATACATTGAATACATATTAATGATTGTAATAACAATATTACGCCATTGTTGACTATATGAAGACGAACACACATAACGCGGTAGTCATGTAACATTGACATGGAACGAATTATTGTGCTAACTTTTCCATACTAATTTAAGTATTTTATCGCCCATTCAGTAACAGTTTAACATTGTTGTAGTTAGATATATTTAGTTTCAAAATAATTTCAACAATTTTTCGTATTTCCTCTTCGGAATTGCTTGAAAATTTGGATTTATGTTCCTCTTACCTTCTACTTCAGTTTTGAACTAGAGCCCAGTGTTGCTTTTACTTGGGGGGTGAAAGCCACTGAAAGGGTTTCAATGTTATCAATATAAAATCACAAGTTTATGTTGTACTTCCATATAAATGAGGCCTGGCAGGTCTTACCCGCCCGCTGTAGGCTTAAAAGAAGTTTGTTATAGAAAACACAAAATATACATACATATCTACGCTTTTGTAACTTTTTTTCTTCTAGCACTTGTCTTCACAACAACTTTACATTGATTAGTTGATTTCTTGAGAAAGAATGCTTATATATTTACGATTTATCAAACATTAAATCTAAAAGTTATATAAATTATACAGTTATATATTAGATTGAAATAAAATTTAATTGAATTTAGAATTGAACACGCTAAAATCTAATTTTAGCTAATTACAGTCATTCCAACTTAGTAGTTTTCTTTTAAATAACCATTGGTGTACGCAAAACAAAAAGCTAATAAAATATTTTGCACAATAGATGCATTTTTACATTAATTTTATGTAGGTAGTAGTTAAAAGATAAATATTTTGATGTGTATAGGCTTATGTAATATATACTTTAGCAACATACTGACTTCTTAGATACTTCCTAATGTTCATATCTTCACGTATTTCTTGTTTCATCGTGTCTAATACAGATTTTCTATTCTATACACAGAATTTAGACATTTTTAATCACTGTTTCGGTAAATTTATTACTAATTTAGTAAATTGTACGCGTATATGATCCAGATTTCTAGCGTCATAACATTTTCCTATAGGAATGAATGGATGAACACCACCGAGCTACCATACTAAGTCCTACTCATTCATCAGCTGACTTGATTCGCTCGCTAATTCCAAATAAAAAAAGAACTAGAACTAGAACTAGAAGAAGAAATATAATGCACTATATGTACCTACATCAGCTTTTTTTTGCTATCATGTATCGTTATGCATTTTTAGCACTACTTATGAGGTTTTCCATCAATTGACATGTCAATATTTTCTTATGAAGGATTTTAGTCGTTCTAGATTGCTATTTTGTAAGAATACATTGTTTTCCAGGGTTACAGGCAATCATCTTAAAATATTCCTTTCAGATTCTTCCTCTGCAATTATAGCAGATACTATCAAAGACGATATGACAACGGTTGTGTCGATCTTGCTGAGTTAACCTAATTATTTAGCCATAACTGTTACTATTTAATAGTAGTTTTCTGGGTTGTCACTGTTTCTTTCTTTCTCTTTCTAGAGCAGGTACTTTTTGATTATATATTTTATTATATTCCTCATCATCATCATCATTGGTGCTACAGCTCTATAAAAGAGCCTCGACCTTTCCAAGTCTATTACTCCAGTCAGTTCTAGCCATTGCCAACTGTTGCCAGTTTGCTGCGCCTATTTTTCTACCATCCTCAACTACAACATCCCTCCATCTGAGTTTTGGCCTACCCCTTCTTCTATTTCCTATAGGTTGTGACATAAGGATTCTTCTAGGAGGGTTTCTCTGCTGTTATCTTGCCAGACGTCCTGCTCAGTTTAGTCTTCCTATTCCCGTATCTCCTTCTCCAAACACCATTTTCACAGATACCATCGAATATTCTTCTCAGGATCCTTCGTTCAAATATAAGCAGAAGGTCTTCGTCTACCTTGGAAATGGTCCATATCTCCGATCCATATGTCAACACTTGTTGTATAAGGGTTTTATTTTATTCCTACAATACATATATTTATACCACTTAAAATGCATGTTATCTTCCTTTGGAGATTTATATTTTCCTCAGAGTTTAATGTCACTTTCGGCTCTATTATTCTCCTGAGGTGTTCCAGTAGAAACATCATTATTTTCATTCCATTTTGTTTGATATCTTTAATGAACCAACATTGTTGTTGAAAAATGGTTAACCCGGTAAAAACAATTATTTATGAAGTTGTAAAATTGCAGCTATAAACATTTAGAGCTGCAGCGCCCCCTATGTACACTACAAATTTCTAATTTGGCGACGCTCGGAAAAATTTGCAATATCTCGGTGAAAAATGAACCTATTTCTTTATTTTTTTTAATCAGGTGTATCTTTTCGAAATAATAATATCTGGAATACTTTCACCCTTAAAAAACCACCCCCAACCCCCTAATTTTTTTTAATATATAATTTTTTTGCAATTCTTTTACTTTTACAATACTATTAAACGTAATTTAGTACCAAATTATTATTGAGAACATACCCATGACACATCCCCATTTCTAAAAAAAATTAATATTCTAAAATATAAACTACCATTATTTCAGTATTTATCTTTTTTTTTTATTATTTACTCTGCCTCGCTGTGTAATCTGTTATTAGTAAAAAGTTATGTTAAAATAAAGTTCAAATTATTGAAATTTCTATTTAAAAATAATCTTATTTCCAAAAAAACTCATAACAAACTGATTTTAAAAACTTTTGGTCATACTAGATTTTAGTACAATTGTATGAGAAATTAAATAATTGGTTTAATAAATTAAAATAAATATCATATATACGTATATCTTAAATTGCAAATTACTCTGATGGAAGAAATAAATTAGTAAAAAAAAGATATAAACAGTAAAATAATTGTAATTTATTCCTCAGAATCATATAACAATTCATCCAAAACATCCATCTCACTCTCACATTCTTTTTCTGCGTCATCTAGTTCATATTCAGCAGTATGACAATTTTCGCAACTCTCTCCATTACAATTTTTGCACATTCTCATACATTTTAGGCCGTGCTTACGGCATCCGCAATGTTTGCCACATGCGGTTTCGGTGCTACATTGAAAAAAGGTAAACGTTATTCGTCGTTTTTAACAATAAATAATGATTTTAATTTAAGGAGCATACAAATTCTTTAAAATATAGGTTTTTAAGTAGTAAATGACGCCAGATTCGTTTCTTAATTGTTATTAATAAAGCCTCTATGATTTAAAAAAAAATATGCTAACTCGGCTCTTATTGGTCGTAGAAAACTCTTTTTTTTAATCGTTGTCTCGAAGCCAGCTACAATAATCAGCAAATTAAAAATTTGTAGGGTACATAGGGGGAGCTGCAGCTCTTAATTTTTATAACTGCAATTTTACAACTTAATAATTGTTTTTATCGGGTTAAAAAATGTATTCATTATTTTCCAGTAGATTATGAAAATTTACGGGTTTAGGAAGGGAATGAAATAAGAATTAGCCCTCTACCATTTTTTTAGCAATCCTATGAGCACTTAAAGTTGAAGGTCATGGGATAAACTAATTAACGTATCTCAGCAACGAATTAAGTGATCTAAGCCTACTACGGCTTATCCGATTTGTAATTTTATAGGCTTGAATGTTATACATTTGAAATAAATAAAAAAGCAATTTTGCAATAAATGTTACGTTTTTTATTTTGACCTTCATTTGTCATTTTTGCAATAACAAATAAATTAAATTGAACGCATTCCAGCTCAAATTGAAGGTCTTTTAGAGTACTTTCATAATATATACAGAAATTACCCATTACAATACTTACTTTAGGCAAAAACTGAAAAAAACTCAAAAAATAAGTATTTTGCACCTATAAATGCTCATAAGTAAACAATGGCCAAAAATTTTTTATTGAATGAACTGGGGTATTGCTCCTGAGGTTGCCCTTTATAACCTAGGTCCCATTACATAAATTTCTGGATTAGAGAGTACTTTTCCCCCACAGCCTGGGCTACTTTCGATTGAAAATTGTTGCCTTTTTTACGATTAAATCCCATTTGGTTTATTTATTTCATACAACATTCTAAATAAAGTTAATATTCTTTCCTCTATTAGGCTAGAGTGGTTTAAGTGCAATGAATATAATTTGGCTGTAAGTTTTTTAGCCACAAAAGCATATACCTGACTAAGGTTGAGATTTTATACAACTTCGATAACAGCCAAAAATAGGTATTTTAACGCGTACGGTGAAAAAATTTAATTTAAAACAGCAGCAATATTCGGAATTTCCAATTATTTTTAATTTAGCTATTAGAATTAAGATTTATATGATTAGTAATCATACCTTAATTATATATAATTTCATTTACTGCTTTTTGTAATTTTATTTATTGCTTTATATAATGTATTCAGTGCTAAATATAAAGAAACGTATACTCACAACTTCACTCAGTGTAAACTAAAATCTTGATCTTTGATAGTTTTCCGAACACAATTGATCCGTAATAGCTAATAATGTTATGATAATATGCAGTTTGTGCCTCCTCAAGGCTGGTGCTAACTTACCATGAAATTCGCCGTTTCTGAAAACGCTCGTTATCAACACGGATTTTGTGTTATCGTGCCAGTCGGTAGAGACTCATTGTGTTTCTTCGTAGTTTCCAACATGGCCACTTTGACAGCTTTTAAGTGACAATGATTTGAAAAACTTTGTGATATTTTGAGTTTGTGTTGTTGTTTTTCAGAGATATTATCAAAATGCCGGAAGAAGCTGTGAACAGACGGTTCTCGTTGATGAACTTGCCCATCAACTTTCCGCCTCCTCAACAAAGGCGGATGTCAGTTAGAAGCTTTTATTGGGTTATGGTTAATCCATTGGTAATACTTTTATTTATATTGGGAATTACGTAATAATGTAAAAGTTTTGCACTACTTTAAATACTTATTACATAATATTTATTATATTTTTGAGAAGAAATCACAAATGTGTATTAACTTTAAGCTTAAAAACCGTTTTCAGAATTTTTTAAAACTAAACAAAATTTATCGTTTGCCAAAAAATCTTCTAGCAGTTAATAGTTTGAGGCTTTAGGATAATGACAATATCTATGAGACACTTTCACGTAACTACAATGTTGAAAAATAAGTTTAATTGATTAAATGCCATTAAATTTTAAATTAACCTTGTCAAAAAAATAATAAGAGCTTGCGAATACCATATTGAGAATACTACACAATCTGTCTTATTCAGTTATATCCGTATTTCTTTGCTAAAGCTATCTTTCTTCGCGATCATTTTACCACCCAAACTTATCTTCTTAACGTAGTAATAACTCGATATTTAAATTAACATTGTTCTACGAAAAGTCAAACTTTTTTCAGTTCTTATATCCGTAAAGAACAGTTTTTTTCTTCCCAATCATTCTAATGGGAGCTTTGATTTGATTCGATTTCATTTGATTACTATAAATGCATTATTAAAATATCTTATTAAATTGGAACAATCATCAACATCTAACCATATCCTCGTTATTAAACTTACAAAGGCTAATAACGAACTTTATTGTTATGCCTTTACACTGTTTTGAGCTTAATTCAGCTTAATGAATTTCTTCAATCATTCCCCTTGTTTGCAGTCATTTTTAAATAGGTTTCATTCAAACATATCTCTTTAAAATCCTTATGAGTTTTTCATCGAATTGTTATCTACATAGGTACAATATATTCATAAAAAAATCATAAAAAATAGAGTCACGATTTAAAATACAAAAACCAAAATTAGTGTATCTTTTATTGTGTGGTTAACCACTTTTTACCTTTATATACATACATAATGAAAACTACAATTACTAATGTCAATATACTGTTGAATGTTCGAATAATTAAACTTTAATGGTATACAAGGCTTTAATGGTATACAATCGAACACAGTAATTAATTAAATCTTGCCCAAGTACTTTCGATCTTGGAACCTTCGAACCTCCATCCTAACATCTCTTTTATTCTGGAACCAGAATCTGACAATAAGTTGAACTTCTTGGATATGACTATTTCCCGTAATAAAGATTCTTTAGAGTACAACATTTATAGAAAACCCACCCAAACAGATCACGTTATACATGGAACGTCTAATCACCCAACTCAACATAAAATGGCTGCTTTCGACAGTTACATTCATCGGTTACTTAAATTTCCTCTTTCTGATGATAATTTCAACACAGAACTTAATACTCTTAAGCAGATTACTTTCAATAATGGCTATGATCCTAACATTATATACAAACTTCTAAATAGAGCTAAACTAAAAATTGCAGAAAAGCTTGCATATTCATCACAGTTTTTTCAACCTAATGCTTCAGATAACATCAGATATTTCTCCTTCACTTATATTAGTAGCATTTCCAATAAAATATCTAAACTTTTTACTTCTACAATTGATAACATCAAAATTTCCTTTAAATCACATAACACTTTAGGTTCCTTCTTAATCATTACATTACATTGATAAAAGTGGTATTTACAAATAAAAATGTGATGATTGTGATGCCTCTTATGTTGGTAGAACCATTAGAAAGTTATCCACTAGAGTCTCTGAACATTTAAAAAGACCAAATTCTTCAAGTTTTGGTCAACACTTAGTATCCAGCAACCACAATTTTAACATCAATTCTGGTTCATCTATCTTACATGACATTAGTAGAAAGAAAAACTATCTTGAGTTGGATTTATTGGAAGATTTGGAGATTACAATGAAAACTCTCACTGTCTTAATACTCAAATTAATTTAAATTGTACTAAATTTAATCCTATATTTAAAAACTTTATTACAGCTTCACCTCGTAGAGGACCCAGCTGGACTGTTTAGACTTCATGCACTGAGCATTTCAATATTAATTTTTTCCATTGACAGTGGATTCAACTGAACTACTTGGATTATAACCCATTTATATATTTTGCTTTCAATTTTGATTTTAGCTTTTAGTAATTTAACTGTATATTCAGATTTTTCCTTTTTTACAGTACTGATAGCGCTTGGTGGACCATTTTATTGTAGTCAACCATCCACTGTCTAATATATTGTTTAGTCTTTTCTTACATTCATACTTTATGTCAACTTCAATTGCTCTCAAACTAACATCCTAATTATTATAAACAGGTTTGAGTGTGAGATTTGGATTATTCAATCTACATAAAAAATATACTATATAATTTTATATTTCATCAGTTGATTTCCTATAGTGGTGTCAGTTGGACCTTTGGTCAATACTTAGTTTCATAGAATTTTGAAAGGTGCAGATCACATAACTGCCCTTTACAAGCTGTCATTTGTCATATGTCATCTCAATATTTCCGCCAGACCGGGAGCCCATTCTGTCTCCGGCTTCTATATAACATGTAGCTTCTCCTTTTTAAAATTTTTAAAGTGTTTGTTTGTCTTTGTGTATTGTATTGTTATGTCCAAATTTACATGTATGACATTCTGCTCATGTCGGATAGGCCACAACTGACGAAGTAAGTCTAAAAACGTTTATCACATACAAACTTTTTTCAACCATAAACTTGGAGTTTTTATGCAAGTGAATTAATTTTCCTTTTTATAAAAAAACGTTTCTTGGCTTATTTCAGATGCCCCTGAAGATGATCTATTGATCGAAAGTACTTGGGCAAGATTTAATTAATTACTGTGTTCGATAGTTGCCTTGTATACCATCAAAGTTTAATTACTAATTTATTGTGCCAATCTATAATCACTAGTTTCTATTTAATTTCAGTAATGTCTGAAACACTTCTCAAACTTGACAGTATTCCTTATTATCTCGTAAATTGCTACTCAAAATTTTACAAAATTTGAGGACCAAATATTTTGGGATACGGACATTCCATATTTGATATATGCAACGTTGCCAGATTTACCGTTTCTCTTATATTATTAGTAACTTTGATTTTTCAAATTCATTACCCTGTATATTCAGTCATTATTGGAATCTAAATAAATAAAGATTATTGAGAAAAATATGAGTGGTGCGTTAATTTTGTAAACGAGTTTAGTATATAATTGTCAATTTATTCTTTACATCTAATCTTTGTTAAACGGTACTTGATAATAATTTTGAATAGAAAGCGGAACTTTTTTTTACATAACTGGAAAGTTAATTTTAAAATCTTTTATTTTATTATTATTTTTATGATCAGTTTGTAGCAGATTTGTTTTGTGTACTGAGACTATTGTTAATTTTATATAATATATTTTAGTGTTAAATTTTCCAGCTTATTTTATAGTAGACTGTTCATATTTACAGTAATGTTAATATTACGCATATCTCATACTGTACGTTGCTTACATTTGCCAACATGTAAAGCCTTTTTGAAGAATGATAAGATAAACAAATAGGCAAAACAAAACATTTTACTTTAATGGCTCGAAAACAAATACAATATAAATCCATTTTTGATGTTAATGTGCTTTATCATATTACCATTACTTAAGTTTTCAGTGAAAACTAAATTTCCTGGAAAAATTTTGACTCTGTAACGTCAATATAAATAAATAGATACAAATGTATGGTACTGTTTCCTTTAAGTATATTGTTTATTTCAAATTAGTTTTTAGCTTGCTAAATATTCAGAGTCTTTATATAAAAACACAAACACGGTGCTACGATGTTCCCAAAAAAAAGTTTTTTAACGAAGCTTCTGTACTCTGTATCGCTTTGAATTAATGTCTTTATAGTAAATTACTCAGGTGATCGTCATGAAATTCTTCTTCTCCTTCTTAGGGTGCCTGTCCAATCCGAACGTTGGCGATCATTCTGGCTATGATGACTTTGTTGGTTGCTATGTGAAATAGCTGTGTTGAGGTATTTCTATATCATGCTCTCAGGTTAGCAGGCAATAATATGCCTCTTCATCCTGAGCCCCTGTTACCTTCAATTTTACCTTGCACAATGCATGAGAGTACCTCATATCTGCATTTCTTATTATATGTCCAAGTAAAGCTTACGGCCTTTCACGATGTTGACCAAATCAGCTATTGTGTTCACCCTTCATAGTACTTCTTCATTGGTAACTTGTTTGTTACTTCATATGTCTACGTTTCTACTGTGTACACAAGCACTTCTTCTTCTTTCTATGCCGTCCCCAACGGAGGTTGGTGACCACATTTCTAAAAGTTTCTCTGTCTTTTGCAATGTGGAATAATTCGTCTACAGTCATGTTTGTCCAGTCTCGAATATTTCGCAGCCATGACTTCCTGTTTCTACCTATTCCCTTTTTACCATCAACTCTACCCTGCATGATGACCTGCAGAAGACTATATTTATTATTCCTCAGTATGTCTCCAAGGTACGCAGTCTTGCGTACTTTTATTGTTCTCAACAATTTTTTGTCTCGGCCCATCCTTCTCAGCACTTGGTGACCTGGCAGTCCATGGAATTCTCAACATTCTCCGGTATATCCAAAGTTTAAAGGCTTTAAGCTTCTTAACTATTTGCGTTCTTACCGTCCATGTTTCTACCCCGTACAATAGTTGGGACCAAACGTATCATTCAACAAACCTCAGTCTCATCACAGATCAGGGTATAGGTATACCCTGATCTCTTGGTCTGGATCTAATTCTGCTTTGATGTAAGCTCCCAGATATTTATATTTTATCCCTCTCTCTATTTTCTGGCCGCCAAGGGTTAGTTGTTCATTATTTATTGGACTCCTTAATAATATCATAAATTTGGTCTTATCTGTGTTGATGACAAGTCCCATTTGAATGCATTCTCTTTTTATTGCATCTAGTAAAGTTTGTAGTTCTTCTATACTTTCAGCCATAATTACTGTATCATCTGCAAATCTTATGGTGTTTACGATTTCTCCACCAATTCTTATTCCCTCAGAAGCACTGAATACACATAACATTTAAGGAACCCTATTTTTGTTTCTAGGATGAGGTCACGGATTTTGAACACATAGCTCATAGTCAAGAATGCACTTTTTGCCTAGCCGATGCGACATTTAATCTCTTGGGTATTGTCCCCTCTATTGACTCATTGATTATAGTTCCCAAGTAGTTGTACTGTATTTGTTGCTGTTCAATTCTCATTTGCTTCACATACATGATGATCATTGGCTTGGTTTTTCTGGTGTTTATATCCAGTCCATATGTTCTACTTGTTTCCGTTCTACATACCGCAGGTTATTGAGATTGACTTCATTCACAAAGACAAACTATGCAGCCCTGTCTCACTCCCCTTAAGATATTGACGTGATCTGTATATTTTCCATCTATTCGGAGCACCGCTGATTGTTTTCCAATACAGGTTAGCTATTATTTTTAGGTCTCTTCCGTCAATCCCTGTCCTCTTCAGCACTTCGATCATTTGTCTGTGCCTGACTCTATCAAAAGTCTTCTTTTAGTCAATCAGGCATGCAAAAACATCACAGCTGACATCTCTACATTTTTGAAACAATACTTGCACGCTAAATAAAGTTTCAGGCCCTACTTTTTCGAAGGTAATTTAAACAGGCCAGCATACCTTCAGGTTTTAAGGGGGTATTTGTATTTCGTACCTATTTTAGTTAATTTATTCCCCAGTAGAATTAATCCTGGAGGTTTTGATGAAAGTTTATGGTTTCAACAGGACGGCGCTCTTCCACATTATGCAGTAGATGTGCGAAGATTCCTAAATGAAATTTTTCCGAACAGGTGGATTGGAAGACGTGAACATATTGAATGGCTAGCGAGGTCGCCAGACCTCAATCTTTTGGATTATTTTATGTGAGGTCATTTGAAAAATGTTGTTTATAAAACGAAACCTGCATATATTGAAGACTTAAAAACGATAATTCTTAAAGAAATAAACAATATTCCTCAAGAAACCATAAACAAGGTTCTACAAGAATTTGTACAACGTTTGGGTTACTGTCAAATACAACAAGAGCTACAATTCAAATGTTTAAGATAAATTTATGTATTAATTACTGGATTACTTTCAAGTTATTTATTATAATTTATTTATAATTTATGAATATTAGAAATCAATAAAAATCTAAGCGCATATCTTCCAAAGTCTATCCTTTAGACCACCAGTATTTTACTTTTTTGAAATCAGTTCATTTTTATCAATCTAAAAATTCCCTAAAATACAGGGTGTTACATTCAAAAAAAGAGCCGATGACGTCATCATCTTAATGTGTATCACCTTGTATAATAAAATTTTAGTGTAAAATGTAGGAAATATCAAATTTATTCCATACTTTACTTACACACTGTATACTATTTAACCAATCTTCAACACACGTTAAAATTTGAAAGCCTAATGGAACCATTACTTTACAACTTACAATCGTTTAGATGACTTTGAGTTTAGAAAACTTTCCTCTATTAGAAACAACCCTTAAAACATGCCGTACCGACTTCAAAACATTCGAATTATTAGAGCAGCGTTGAAATTAATATTGATATCATCCTAGAAGCATACTCAATGATCTTTCCTAGAAATTTTTGCAGTTTTATTAATTTTTGAATTATTATTATATAATATTCTAAGTATTACACCGAAATAAAATACTCATAATATTTGCTTTTAATTCCGATAAATGTCAAGGTAATAAAGCACGTGTATTTAAAATAGACTACTATTATTGGCAATGAAGTGAAACAGTGATTGTTTTATTATTGAGTAAATGCATGACAGTGGCGCCCTCTGGTGACGACCACAATTCGTTTTCCGCAAATTGTACAATAATTGTTTAGTAAACTTAATATTATTTAAATACATGTTTGTGTAATTGCTTTTATTGTTAGGTAAAAAATTAAAAAGAATATGTAAAATTTATGTGTAAAGGCAATGCATAAAATTGATAAATTTAGCAAATGTGTATTTAAAGGAAAAATAACAAATTGCTGATACAAATACGACTATCATACTATATCACGAATGATACTTTGACGAATGTTTCAATACAAAAATACATTTATAAGAAGTAAAAAGTACATAACTTTTGGACTGTTCTGTTTTCGTCCCATTGTACTATTGCATTTTCTTCTTTATTAAGTGCTTCTGAACTATAATTATTGTTTATATCTTTTGTAGCTCCTTTGTCTGAATCTCTTGTATTTTTAGGCCAAGATCAGTTTAGATGGTTAAAAATAATGTTGAATTCATTATTGTATTTTTCTTGTATAATTTTAGCAGTTGTCTAGTAAAGTACAGATTTGTGAACAGCACTCTGTAGGGTAAAGTGTGCAAATCGCGGTCACCTAAGAAGAAAATTTAATATAAAAAAAAGTAAAACTCTGTGAATCAAATTTAAGCCGTCAATCCGTAATTTGGGGTTTTAACTTATTGAAAGATACATTTAATTTCAAAAATATAAAATTTTTGTCTTTGACAGAGACAAAACATCAAAAAGTATCTTTGACCGGTATTGTCACCATACATGGACAATACCGGTCATGAGTGTGGGTAATGCCAGTCAATTTGTTTGTGTTATTATTAAAATAAAAATCAATATCTATTTAACATTTTTTTGTTATAAAACGATTAACGAATGTGGCTTAATGGGTCATAATTCAAGTAAATCAGTAAGAAAGGTGAAAAAATATTTTTTATTACAAAACAAACAAAAAATAACAAATATGTGTTTTAATGTAAAAATAGTTGACAGTCATCGCAGGTATAACTCTCTGCAGAATTCCTTTGACTGCACTCTGAATAAGCCCATCGTGAGCAAACGGTAAATATATACCACAATTCATTGTTTTTGCCAAACTCGCTGTAAACCAGGCATCTATCTTCGTATGCATCGTCACTGTTATCACATGATATATCAATATCCGATTCCAAAGAACTAGAATCAAACACCTTTTTCTTGTAATGCCAATTACAAGAAAAAGGTGTTTTATTACAAGAAAAATTATCTTGTAAACCCAAATGCTAATTTTCTCAGTTCTATTGCTGTTACGCCATAAAAAATTAAGCTAAATATTTTTTTTTGTGTGGCTATTTTTAGCTTTTTGTTCGCAGAAATACTGATTTTCTACCTAATGAGACACCTTGAAGATTTTTATTTTTTATTCTTTCTTGCAATGTCGAAAAATGGATGAATTAATCCCTAAGGATTAATAGTATAGGGTATAAATTATAGCATGGGGGTAATACCGGTCAACTGACCGGCATTGCCTCCTGTTGGCATTTTTTTTCTTAGAATTTTTTACTCGTAAACATGTATTAAAATATTGATCTTTAAAAAAGGAATAGGCAGCTAACGTCATTATAATCAATTGTAACCAATTTTAAGATCTATAAGTGAATAAAAATGAATTAAGACCTTATATTACTCAGCATAAAAATAAGATCGAAAACACTGAAAACAGGTTAATAATATTTCTATGACAATGGTTTGCGCCAACTCAACGCTCGTCAGCAATCTGAATATAGAGTAGTGTAGCGACACGTTGGCAGTTATAGGAGGTTGCCAGATTGAATAGATTTTGCAGAATCGGGATGACCGCCATTACCAACTGACCGGTATTTGCAAATTTTACCCTACATTGTCTTACAAGAATCAGATAAATATTGTATTTATGTGGGACTAAACCACAATTTATTGTAACGTCAATACAATTAATTGTTCTGTAATCTCACATAAATACAATATGCCAAAAGAAAATTCCACCAATAAACAGTTTCAGAATGTCTTACAATCACTTTACAATCTTATTTAAACCCAAAATTGAAGTATGTTCAAACTCTCAATCGTTTCCTCCAAATTTCTTTACTACGCTCATGGCTAGCAGATCCACGAGACGCGTCATACCAAGATTTCTTAATTACTCAAAGTAACATAGCATTGTGTCCTTAAGACCCTCCTTTATCTTCCTAAAACTGATTTAATAAATTATTTGCCTTTACCTCTCCTTTGCCTTTTCCTCTCAAGTTAGGAATCACACATTTCCTAAACCCATTCACGTTACATACTGCTCTGTTTTCTCTAGCCAAATATCGAGTTTCTAAAAAGAGAAAGTCCAGTTGCATGAACATTGAAATTCCCCTTATTCACAGCAACCTGAGCCCTAACTATCTAACTAACTCGAGACTAGTTAGGTTTGCCTCGTCATCTTGCCGTTGTTTCTGTCCACAAACTACTGTCGTTGTTATTGGGATTACCTGTCGCCCAACGAGCACAGTATTGTATCTTTAATTGCTCTAATTCGCTTACCATCGACCATCGTTCCCGATGCCTACTTTTAGTACCAGACTCTATATAGAATAGTAGTTCATTATTAAATATTAATACTGTTGTTATACTGTTATACTGATTAATACGTGATGGTCTTAAGATTCTCTAGTACAAGTCTTTGATATTGTTGGCACTTAAACTCCGCCTAAAAGTGGAGTGCTCTCAATAAAATCAGCAACTGTTTTAGGAAGATTAAAGGTGTCTTCCGCCTACATAGGTCAGATCAACAAAAGATACAGGTCACAATCTTAGTAGTTGGTATGCCCACATTAAACTCCAATTCCATAAAATTTAATTTCCTAATATTTAGCTTATTGTAATATGAAGTTTCTTTCTTCTGCATATTTTCCACTCGGTCTTATGTGTGAAAATGTTGTCTTCTTATTAGTTCTCCCAAGCTGCCTGCGTAAGACTACTTGCATAGGACTACTACGACGCAGTTGATAATAAGGATTGCTACTACATTGAAATTATTAAATTTTACCTCTGGACGGAGTAAGGTCGCTTACAGATACCTACTTATAATAGCTGGATGTTATGGTAGCACATGTTTACATTTAAGGAGTTTCTTGCCCTTAGGAAGTTTCTACTTTATTTCTTCTTAAATAAAGTCCTGTATGTATTTACGAACTCTTATTTTAAAGGAAATAAACTTATTTAGCATATTATATCAAACCAAAGTAGCCGTCCAAGACTTCCTTTATATGGAATAAATAGCATAGATTTTTTCGATAAGGTAAACATTGCGTCTTCTTTGAAGACCATAATTCATTGTATAGGTACCACTTTGTACTGATACACACCTTTCAGTTCTTCCTCGAAAAGTGATAGGTAGTTAACAGTAACATGATGACTTTACTAGTATTAGCACCTTGTTTCTCGATGTTTCTGATCTTGGTCTCGTCTTGGTCTCTTGATACCTCATGGGCACCACAGTGTAATTCTAGTGAACCATCTACTGTCAGTTCTTCTTTCTAAATATCCCGGCCACTGCCATTTTAGAAGTTGTTTTCTGTGAATTTTATCAGTGACCTGAGCTCTCTGTCTGATCCATTATATTCTTTTGCAATATATCTTTGTTATGTCTAACATGCATCGCTTCATTGAGCTATGAGTGACTTTCACTATTGTTTCTTTGTTTAGTGTCCAAGTTTGACAGCCGTATGTCATGTATGGTAGTATACACTGATCAAATGGTATTTTCTTTAGAGAGATTACATCATTTTAAAAGGTTTTTAAACCAGTTTCATTTTCATAATCCTCTACTACGTACATATATATCGAGTGCAGTGTTGTGTTTTTTTTATTATATCAGACACCCATTAGTTATGTATAGTGTAGTATATATATATATATATATATATATATATATATATATATATATATATATATATATTGTTATGATGTGTTGTTGTTGTATTGAGCAATGAGTAAATTTGAATGATATAATGTGAGTATAGGGTTTTTATCGCGGTTCTCAAAGAATTAGTTTGTAAGTACTTTTTTAAATTATCTTTATTATAAATATTATGAAACAAACCTATCTATCTAATATAAGCAATATCAATTTAAAACAATCTATCTAAAATTTGAAATTCTTACAATTATTAAATTATTAACAAAATTTGGTACCTTCTTTCACTGAACGCCTAAAGTTTTTCCAAAATTAAAGTTATTATCACCACTCGATATTTTCTTACTAAGCCTTGGTTATCCAACTATGTTAATATGTTCCTTTTTAATTCTCTCCACTCACCATATAAATATATATTTAACTCCTTGTAATTTCCATATACTTAATGTACTTTGAAATATACTGGATCTTGTGGTTGTATTATTGCATGCTTATTTCAATGAATTAACTTCAAAACTGTCACTATATTACTGTAGTAATAATTAATCGCCAACTGTATTTAACTTAATAATTCATTTAACTTAATCAATGCCTTCTTCTAGCATTGAATAATCTCTTCATGACCTCATAAATAACTGACTTAACAATCCTTAAATTGTTATAACTAACTCCTCAATAATAATCTTGTAACTGATTTAATATCTTCTAACTAACTCACTTAACTCAATTAATAATCTTCTTGTAACTAAATTCTTGAATTATAACTTTACTAACTGATAACTGAACTGGTAACTGAACTGAACTCATAACTTCTAACTCATAACTGACTGACTGACTTGAACTAAACTCTAACTCAAACTGACTAAACTGACTGACTGACTCTCTCGCCAAATTACATGGCTTTTTATATCCTTTCATTGTTTCCAGAATATTTAGCAATAAATAATCTTCGAATCATTCTATTTTTTCTACTTGAAAATTCTGGAATGGTTTTTTGTCTGTTATGTATTATGTATACAGTCGCATTGACATTTCTAGAGTTTTCTATCTATAATTTACTTGACTTTAGGCTCTCCAGATCAGAACTACACTATTATATGTAACTTAAACATTTATATGAACTATATTTTTACAATTTTACATCCACAATTATATTCTAAATTAACATTCCAAAAATAAATAACTTTTTGACTTTGACACTACAGTGTATGTTTGGTTGCATATGCTGACTCAAAAATATCTAATATTAAATAAAATAAAAAAAATTTCTTAAACTTAATTCTTAAAAATACCCTCATATAATTATTTTTTAATAATATTATCTAATATATAACTTATAAATTATGTCTTCAATTACTATCTAAATAAATCTACTAATCAACACTGCATATCTGGTTGTATATATTTCTAAGTTAATTTATTTTATTTCTGTTTCCATTATAATATATATATATATATATATATATATATATATATATATATATATATATATATATATATATATATACCTATATATAATACTCAAGATGATATAATTACTGATAACGTTAGTTAATTGTATAGATAAAAAAATGCGGAATTAAATCTATACCGGACAAGAACACAATGGAAAAATACCTTAACTAAATGATGCATTTATATAATTATTATACTTAGATAGTGAAACTGTAATTATGACTAATAGTTATCGCTTAGTGAATTATTAATTTTTTATACTGAATGGTCTTCTAAAACTCTATATATGAAATTTCAATTTTTAAATAGCTTGTAGCTATTATTTCATTAGCTCAATTAATTATTATATCCATACTAGAGTTTCTCCTATTCGTACATTCCATTATCAAAATTTCCACAGTAGGATCCTTAGGTTCATGCCTTTCTATATTTTTATTATATTTTTCTGTAACATTATGTTTAACTTGTATCTTTTGTATTGCGAAGACCACTTATCCTTGGTTATTGTTATCTAGTGGCATAAGCTCGTGGGTTGGTGGATGTGCCACTATTCCAACATAAGATTGAAACTTTTAAGTTGTTAATTATAAAAGACTCCGATTAAGTAATCTTCCTCGAAGCAAAATATAGTTCGATGTTAAAGTAATCTTGTAGACTGTGAGTTTAAGTATTTTTATTTTATTCTAACACTGTTAATTTTAAAAACACTTTCCTTTTACAATTTTTCTTGAAAATAACTAAATTTAAATGACCACTACGCTATGTCAAGTATGTATATTTAATACCTAGTGAGAGGGAGATAAATAATACGTTTGAGAGCGTGTGATACTGTCCTAACTTAGGACCAAAGAGTATGTTTGTTACTGCAAAGAACCATCAATGTATAGTGATTTTAAGCAAGGAGTAATTGTAGGATTTGTAAAAGCAATAAAATGTTTTTATGATCGACTGTTAAAAGACGTTTTAGTGAGAATAGAACAATGAAACCTGCTGTGTATACAAGGGGTCAGATCATATTATTTTTATAACGATAATCTGGTTTCACTGGCACTAAGAGTTTGGCGATTCAGATATTGTGTAAATAATATATACGCAGAATGAATAAGAACGGGAGCTATTGATCACCATCAAGAGAAGAAAGCTGGAATATCTTGGTCATGTGATGAGAAGGATAAAATAGCGATTGCTCCAGTTCATTATCCAAGGAAAGATTCAGGGCAAACGAAGCGTGGGGAGACGATGTGTATCTTGGCTGCGAAATTTAAGAGACTGGTTCCAGTGCACATCTAACCAATTATTTAAAGCAACAGCTTCAAAGATACGAATAGCAATGATGATTGCCAAACTCCGTAGCGGGCACTTGAAGAAGAAGAAGAAGGTTCGAAAAAAATGTATATAAACGTGATCAATTCTCAAAAACATATTTAACTATTTGTTCATTATAACTAGGACACTATTTAAAGCGTTAAACAATATAAAGAGAGACGGAGACTTTGCTTTAAAATTTACCATTTAAAAACAATATTTAAAAAATTAGTTTTACGACCAATTTTCATAAAATCTCCATTCCAGGTACATATATTTGATATTTGTTTTTGTTTACAATAACAATTTAAATAATTTTACAAATAAGTTTTTCGTGTTATCAAGAATATATTTTCCACTCGTTGCGTTTGTCTACTAGTTTCTGTTAATTTCTATTTGTTTTTATTATAATCAGAGCACTAAATTCGAGCAACATTTACATATTTCAGAAGCATTGAATTGGTATTGAAATAATGCTTATTTCTTCCTCTTATTGTGCCGTCTTCTTTGGAAGGTTAGCGATCCAAATAGTCATTGTAGCTTTGGAAACTGCTCTACGAAAGATTTTTGCTGATGATCGGTCAAACCATTTTCTCAGGTCATCCCTTACTGATCTACAACTCTGTACTTTTCCTTCTAATATGATTTGGAGTAACTCATATCTTTAACTTTTCAACAGATGACGGAAGTATTGTATTTTCCTCTCTTTAATCGTGCTTAGCAGTTGTGTTTACTCATGCGCTGAAGTACCTTATTGTTGGTAACTTTTTGTAGCATACGTCTGTACACATACATCTGAAAAGCATCTATTCCTTTTTTCTGTTTCATAGTTCATTGTCTAATTGACACAGTCATGGAGCAAGATAGACAAAACGTAACATCTGTTCATTCGGATTTTGAATTTCTGATTAAGGTCTGATCTGGTAAAACATGTTTTCATATTCATGAGTGTTTCCTTCGCGTGGTCGATTTTTTATATATATTTTTTTTTTTTTGATACGTTGACTGTTGATATTTGCTTCCAAATATTTTATGTTCCATTTTGAACAGTATCAAGGGTTCGTAAACCAAATTTGGATTGATGGTTTGATAGATATTTTAAAATATTTAGCCTAGCTATATAGGTTACAGGTTTAACCTTAGTGTTGTTGATCTGTTGTTTCCAGTTTAGATGAGAGTCGAAAATAATGATGCAACTATCTTGTATTGTCGAACAACTGTCTAGGATATTTAATAGGTACTTAAATCTCTTTCTCGTACTGTCCACTTACTGACTTTTTCCACCACTTTTCAGTAGTTTCCGAATGGCTCACTCTGCATAGTTCCTATTCTTTATTTGCTTATGGTTTATTCCTTGTCCCATGAGAAAAGCTAAGCTAAGCTCTCACATTCTGTGTGAATGGTAACGAAATCCAGTGTCGCCTGATACCCATAGTTAAGCACTTCTTAGCTTCTGATGGGATGGCTTTTGAGGAGTCTGGAGAGGATTAGCTGCTAAAATAACTAACAAATATTTTCTTATCATCATCATCATCATTGGTGCTATAGCCCTATAAAAGAGCCTCGACCTTCCCAAGTCTATTACGCCAGGCAGTCTATCCATTGCCATTGCCACAAGTATGTGAATTTGTCCACCACTTCAAAGGTAGAGTTATCAACCGTGCATTGGTGGCCGATGATTTTGGTTCTACTGTTGCGTGTTGATGTCATTATCTTAGTTTTCTCCTCATTTATTTGCAGGCCCATATTTTTTGAGGCATTTGACAAGGTGGTATACATTTCTTCTAGTTTGCGTGTTGTGCGGGCAACTAGGTCAACATCATCTCCATATGCCAAAATTTGGAATGATTTAATAAAAATGTTTCCTCTGTTATCTATTTGGGCATCCCTGGCCGCCTTTTCCAGAGCCATGTTGAAAAGGAGACACGCCAGCGCATCCCCCTGTCGCAGCCCAACATGCGTTTCAAATGCCTGTGATTGATCGCCCTGTATTTAGACTTACCAGTTTATCGGGGATGTGGAGTTCATCTATGGCTTCATACAATTTATTTCTTAGGACACTGTCATAGGCCGATTTAAAATTTACGAAAAGATGGTATGTGTCGATATTGAATTCATTGGTTTTTTCCAGTATTTGCCTTAGCACAAAGATCTGGTCTGTTGTTGATCGAACAGGCACCTAAAACCACTTTGATATTCTTCTGTATATAGCAGCATAAAAATCCAACAAAAATATTTTAGTAATCTAAAGACGTACAATAATTTGAGCTTACAGAAAAGTATACAACTTGAACAAATATAACCACTGGAATTTTGTTAGGACAAATAGGTCTCATACATCAAGTATGATTTATACACCAGTTAGGTGATAATAATTCTTATATAAACAGTGTTAGAACACTTTAATTAAAACCATTATTATTACGATAGGAATTTTCCAATGAAATAAGTTTCTCTTCTTGAAAAAAATAATACATTTCAACCACGTTCAATCGTAGTGGTAACACATGTCTACCGCGGTATACGCGATTTTGCAATATGGGTTAATAGGTTTTTTTATCATTGTTTCCATTGCAAAATGTCATCGACATTTATCATTCGTTTCTTTCAAATTTAAATTCTGGGTTTTACAATATAGTTTAAATTCTACAAATTCAAATAAAGTTCTTCTTGTGTTGGATGTTTTAAACATTGATAAAAATGTTAATGAGCTTATTTAAGATCAAGGCTATTCAGATTTTATACTAATATCTTTCCTATCTATTTCTCTGAATCAGAAAACCAGATTGTAAGTTCATATGTCTTTTTATTGCTGGCTGGATTTTCCAAAGCGTTTAAAATCAATACAGTATCTAAATAGATGGATGTAACTAATTCTTCGTATTATAACTTCTTTTTTTGTATAATCTCTTTTTGTTTTGCTATAATTTGCGATTTTTTCACGGTATCTACATCTGTCTGGTAGATTTTTTAATTTGGACAATAAAAATATAACAACTATAGTTCATTTGAAAATATTTGATAGCACAAATTTTATTGTACGTGATATAATATAATATTTAGTATTGTTCTGAAAATGTTTGGGATTTACCCAAAAATTTTTAAACATACCAATTTATTTCAATTCTTGTTCTAAATTTTGCAATAATTTTAATCAAGAAATGATATAAGTACGTTATCTCTACAGGTACAAAATATTTACAATTTTCAAAAAGGGAGGGTCAATTTATAACCCTTAACTTTCTTAGAAAGGAGTAAAATTTCCAAGCGGAAGATCGTGTTTTGGAGATTTTGAATCATTTTAGATAATATCAACAGGTTGTGTTGGTAAATTCCTATGATTATAACTCAGAATTGTTAGTTCTATAATAAATAGCGATATTAATAAATGTTCAATTTAATATTGTAAGCTTTATGTATGACAACACTGTAATAAAAGTTTGCCTGTCATATTTATGTCAACTGTCGGAAGACATATCTTCTCCATATTTGTTCCTTTTGTAAGCAATGTAATATAACAATTTTAGCAAGGCAATACACACGCTAATTTTTGTCTATCGATGTCTATTTTTTTCCACCCTAATTTCCAATAAAAACAATTTAAATTTAAACATTGGTTCTTCGTATATAGCCGGATTGGGTGGACAATAATATTATTATTGTCCACCCAATAATAATAATATAAAAATAAATATTATTTATTTCATGAATCCAGAGCCTTGGTTTTCTTTTTTCTATTTTATTACATGTCAGCAATTAAAAATCCATTTTTAAGAACGTCACTGATTCCGCATTACTTGACTACCGTAAACGTACTGAGCTAATGCGACTAGCGGACTAGGGACCGGGAAGAACAGTGTCGAGTCTAGCCTTGTCGATTCAGTGCGCGTCCTGCTTTAGACAGACAGAAAGACGGACGGAGGGACGGACGTACGGACGGATGGACGAACAGACAAATATAATCTGTGGATCAAAATATATTTTTATATTATTATTTTAATCCAATATTGAAAAATGATCGAAGTATTAAACAAAGGCATTTATATATTTAATTAAAAATTCATATAGAGTAAGAAATGAGTGTATGTAAATGGGAAAATAACATAATATACAGACGTTTTAGCTTACTAAAGCTTTTAGTATGCAAAATATTAGCCATAACAGATAATTTTTTATGACACAGATGTAAATATTCAATTATAAAATACTAAGTCGCGGATCTCAATGTCCTTATAGTTAGATATTTATATAATTGCGGTACATTATCTAAAGAAATAATGCCGTCAAGTACAAAGATATTTACTCTAATCTTATGGTAATAATTGTGCAATTATGATAATTGCTAACGTATAATTTTTTGCACGTACTTTCGCTTAATAGCTATTTCAATAAAATTTCTGTAATGTCTATCTTCTACTTTAGGTGCAGTCTTTAATATAGGTTGATTGGACTTCTGCTAATTCATGTTTATTTTAGGCTTTTCTTATTAGATTTTGGAGATCTTATGCCTGGTTGTACCAATATATCTTAAGCTTAAGATGCGCCTTAAGCTCAGCTTACGAAACATACGCGTTGCATCATTGAGTCCTTAAATCAATTTTTAGCTTGAACCGATCCTCGTTATTCTCAGCTTAAGTTGCTGTTTGAGTTTAAGATGAGCAATCTAACCTCAAAAAATTGACAGTTGTGTTGTGGAATACAGATACACATTTTTTTATTTTCACCTGTATCTGTTACACTCTAAAATAAATAAAACAAGGAGAGTTAGTTACTACTTAAGATACAATCAATATTTAAATTCAGAAAAAAAATATGTATCGTCTGACGGCAAGAAAACTCATTAAGTACACATTTCAGTGTTTAAGGTTTGTTGCATTTTTGCAGGATAAGGTCAGCAACTACCATAATCAGCCATATATTATAGAAACACCCATATAATGTAGATTATGCTATTGGTTGATTGAGATAGGCAGTGACCTTTTCCAGAAAAAGTACAACAAAAGTAATGGTCATTTACTGTAATGTATTGGCGACGTGCAAGTACTTGGAGGGGATACGAGAAACGATCGTGCGCGAGTAGCGGAGAAATTTTGCATTTTTTAGTGCACATTTCATAGATTTCATAAATTCATATTGTCAATTGTCATGTTTCATATTCGTTTTGTTTATTTACATTTACACCTTCTGTCTCTGAAGAAAATGGGATTTAGGAAATGCTGTGTTATAAATTGTAAAAATACAACAAAAAATTGTCAATTTAAGTTTTATTCGTTTCCAACTTAGAAGCACAAAGCTACTATAAAGAGAAAAGTGGATTTATATCATAAAAAAGCATAAGTAACATAACCCAAAATTATGCATTATTCTTGCGCCCGATTTTAAAGTCAGTTTGAAATAAATAGTAAATAAAAGTTCACTTTTAAGTGTAAATTTTAGTTTCATAACACTCACTTTAACCCAAAAATCAAGTTTAATGTTTAAATTTTATTTTTTTGAAGTTTACAAGAATGCATCAAGTTCAAGTTTTTCTGAAGATGCATTAAGATATATTCTCTGTCCAAAAGTTTACAGGGAAAGAATTAATTGTTCAAACCAATATGATGATATCATGGGCTTAACCTGCTAATTTATGCATTAGCATTATTTATGGTAATTTATTTTTCTTAATTCTTCCATTATTTTTTGACATTTGCCACTACTAAAGCTTTTCCCTTTGACTCAGTGCTTGGTTGAAAAGTTATTTGGTGATTTACTTTCTCAATTCCAGTTTTTATTATTGAATCCATATTAACAGTAATGCTGTAATTCAATAATATATTTATTTGTATTTACGCTACATCAACGCTTACCTTTTAATAACATACCGACATAACCTCAATCTTACTTTTTCTTCTTATTCTTTTTTGGGGCCACGTCCTTGAAAGTTATCCAGTTACCTCGATCTAACATAAAAGCGCAGTAAATTTTGCTGATTTACGACACCAGCTGTCGCTGTTCCGAACTTGCACGGTCCCAATACTTAAATGACTTTTTGTTATTAACATATGACAGAACATTAAAAAGATATACTTGTTTAAATATAATCAACATAAAAAAATAAAGAATCGAAAATTATGGTGCAACGTAAGTGAGAGTTAAGACGGCTGGAGCTTAAGATCTGTTGGTGCAACCAGACATTAGTCCTGTTCATTC
Organism: Diabrotica balteata; assembly: GCA_918026665.1. Lineage (NCBI taxonomy): Eukaryota > Metazoa > Arthropoda > Insecta > Coleoptera > Chrysomelidae > Diabrotica > Diabrotica balteata. Next base: position 17,578,365 of record OU898283.1, on the reverse strand, counting down.
CTTGATGTTACGCAGCCATGGCATTTGCCGTCTGTTAGGACCGCGTTTTCCGTCTATTTTTCCTTCATACTTTTATTTTCATACTTTATATCACCTTAAAATAGCAATTTTTTGAGATCAGACTAACTGCATAACGCGAATGGGTTCTATTTGTTTATTTAGAACTGTTTAAATTTATAGAAGTTAATTCAAGTATTAGCTACAATTTGTTTGGACTAAAATTATATCTATTAATAAAGTTTTCCGATTACTTGAGGAAATTTGCATAGAATGAAATATTACGGGAATCCTGTTGTTGTTTTTAGAGAGTCGCAGTTTATGAATGGAACAAACACCAATTATGACATAACAATAATTAGCTTAGAATACATAATTTCAATTATATCAGAAATTTATGATATGATTTTTCGAGGTTTTTCGATATGGAGATAATTAATGGCTGAGTTGCTGGTATGCGTGCGCAGTTCACAGAGACCTTGGTACCTAGTTGAACGGATGTTGTAATGGTACGTTTCCGATATTTTAGAATCAATGATAATAACGACAGATGTGGGAATAGATTTTTTCAATAATTATTGTTTCTGTAAGTGTCGTATAATAAACCAAAAAACCTTCGCAAAACGAATATTTTGTTCTGATTATTGAGAGTATCATCCGACGAACTTTTAATAAATTCAATTAATTATAGTTGCATGAGAGTATCTTGTTACGTGATAGGTGTATTATTTTATTATGCCTAAATAATTATATAAATGAGATAATATCATAGTTAATAATACTCTATTATATAAATGTAAATGTCTTGTATGAGAGTTTTAAGAAATGTACTAATTATTCAAAACAATAATTCGAATAATAGCCAGTAGTATATGTAATTATGCTAATGTTTATTATTCGTCGACCAACTATCAAACCAAGACAAAAGATAAATGCCAAAAATCAATTTACATCTAGATATTTTTCTTCTATTAATTTTTACACATAAAACTCCCCTTGTTTGTATTACGTGCTATTATAATATTATCATGCATACTATACCATCATTTTTTATGATCATCCCATTTGAGTTGTTTTAACCTTCTTTTCATCTTCATCTTATGACCCTCATCGCTCCAAGAACGGCATCACTACCAACTCGACATTTTTCCTTCTTCCCCACAATCTGACTCACATAATATAGATAGATAGATAGATAGATAGATAGATAGGTTTATTGACAATTTTTACATAGTAAACACTACATGTCATGTCACAATAAAAATAATTTACTTTTGTATACTAAGAACTAAGAAATAATACAAGAACATATAATAAAACATATACAGTGAAAATTATATATATAAGATTATAACAAATAAGAAAGAAACATTTCAGTAAGGCGTAATATAGTTTTCATTAAAAACGACCACACTAGGAGCTCAAACAAACAAATTCCTGTATACTATAGAAACAGTGTTCCAGCAGGAAGTGTTTTGCTAGTTTATAAAATTGTTTAGAATTCATTGCCTTAATATCAATATTTTTGTTTAAGTTTAAAAAACAATTATACAGATTATAATCTATTGTATTAAGTTGTGTAACACACAATCTGGAATATGGTATAATGATATGACTTTTATTTCTTGTATTGTAATGATGTTGATCAGCATGTGATTTTACATCTTTTATATTATTATGAATAGTTAACAAAGTTTCAAATGTATATATTGAAGGTAAAGGAAGAATGCCATACTTCTTAAATAAGGGTTTACAGCTGGCGCGATATTCTGCCGAGTCAATAATTCGGATTGCTGCTTTTTGAAAAGTGAAAACTTTATATGCATAGGACGAGTTTCCCCAAAGAAGTATGCAATATGTCAGGATACTATGAACCATTCCAAAATAAACTGACCTAAGAATATCTCGACTCGCAGAACTAGCCAATCTGCGCATAGCAAAAATCTGTGAGGCGAGCCCCCTACACAATCGTTCAATATGGTGCGACCAGTTCAACCTTGTATCCATAGTAACACCTAGTAACTTTACTGGTTCAGATGGTGTAACCCATTTATCAGAACTAAATACGATTTTCTGGGTTTTCTGCTCGTTTAACTTAAGTTTGTTACAGTTAAACCAGGATTTAGATTTTTCTAATATATCCTGAATGTAATCAGTTTTACCTCTACATAATAATGTTGTGTCATCTGCAAAAAGAACACAGTTGGTGTTATCCAATGCACTTGGTAAATCATTCATATATATCAAGAATAGTAGAGGACCCAAAACTGATCCTTGTGGTACTCCGGTTGAAACTGGTAAAGGATCAGATTCTTGATTATTAAATGCAACAATCTGTGTTCTTCCTGTAAGATAGGATTTTAAAAGGTCATGTATGGTGCCCCTTATTCCATAGTACTCCAATTTTATCAATAGTGTTTGAATATCTACACAATCAAAAGCTTTTGAAAGGTCACACATTAAGCCATTAGTAGGTTCACCTGCATCAAAACCGTGAACAATATGTTCTATTACTTCTAATAAAGCTTTAGTTGTTGACTATTTTTTTCTAAAACCAAATTGAGAGCTAGATATAATTGATTTGTTATCCAAATAATTTGATATACGATCTTTAATTAAGATTTCAAAAATTTTACTTATTGTTGGTACTATGGTAATAGGTCTGTAATTGGTCTGTAATATGATTTTTGCTAAAAATCAGCTAATCTGATATTGCTTAAAAAAATTTTTAGTAGTCCTTAAGTGACAATCCACATCTTTATACCTTGGCTGGTAAAGGGTCTTTCTAGGGGAGAGAAATTACCGGCCCATGCTTAGTTAAAACTGGTAGGGGTACTGGAGTACCATTACGGCGACCTCCACTACGTCTTACTCTTGTTCTGGCACTACTACTACAATCTACTCTAGTACATCTACGAGACGTACATGTTTCTTGTGTTAGTGACTACGAGAGTGATAATACTGACTTGGAGAGAATCTCTGAGGTTTCTTCTGAGGTATTCGAGTTATCTGAAGAATTTATGTAGTGAGAATTGTGGTTATCTGATTTTGGCGGTACAAATAAGGGTCTTCTTCATCGGAAAGGTTTAGATCCGATTCGTAGAGAAGCTCTTCAAGTTCTTGTTGAGTTAGTGCTGTAACAAATGGAACATATTTTGTTATGTTGTTGAAAATCGTACAAAATTGTTGATATACATTAAGACCCTATGTAATATCCATATAATATAAAGATCGGATAGCAAAAACTGATCATCTAGATACACAATACATATAAAAATAGGTAAAAAAGTTTATGATGACATTAATATTTTATGAATACTTACGTCGTGAACGAGGACGGTATTCCATATTCATGCCTCATTTGTTATGCACTGTTTTTACCTAACATATTTCACAGTTACTTATACAGGTTCCCAACACTAAGACAGTTAAGTTATTCTCTTTGGTATTAGTTGATAAGTTTAGAATAAATTACGTAAGATGGAGTCACTAGAAATGTTTGATTCTTATGTTCTATATATATGACACTAGGTCCCAGGAAGTTAAAACGATTTCCTATACTTTCAATTTACAACATTTTTCCCTCTTGTCCTTTCCGTTCGTTCAGCTGTCTTTGTTTCTCTACTTCCTTCTTGATCACTGCACAGTTGTGGTATAATAGGTGTGGTATAATAGACAGGCAAGCCCTACAACTCCCGTTTCCTGTGAGCACTGGATCATATTTGCCCACCGTGCCACACCACCCGTGTTGTTCCGTTCTTCTGGCCATCTTTTTGACCTTACCCTTTCCTGTCTTTTCTAGGCCAGATTTAGGTATCTTCTCTTAAATACTCTTTTTTTTTCCACTGCCAATAAATGCAGAGGAACACATCCAGTGATGGTCTGCAGACACAGTCCTGTCAATGTCTTTCCAGGCATTAATCTTTCCAGCGCATTATTATAATACTTTGACTCCTACCTGATTATTGACGAGGCTTTTTATTTTCTTTTATCCAGTTTCAATCTTATTTCTACTTTTCGAGTTTGTTATTTAATTCTTAATCCATTCTGATTTGGTCTATTTTTGATCTTTATTTTTGTATTATCTGCTATTTCATTGTCAGCTATTCTCCACAAATTATTAATTTATTTTATTACGTTGTTCTTTCCCGTATAGTTGCTTGAATAGTCCTGCAACGACTGATTGGGGTAATTTGAAAATATTTTTTATATTTTTAATAACCACCACATCTAAATAAACTAATATCTTTGCTAAGTTATATCTTTATTCAATTTGAGACATTTGTAGGAAAGTGTGCCTTGGTTTTGTACGAAAAATTTGTTAAAAAAAGAATGATAAAAATATCATATTATACTGTACATTTTATTATTTTTAATAAATTCAGTTTCTGAGCTTGACTTTTAAGAACCAGCAATAAAGCTTCTTTAATTTATACGATTGTAAAACTGTGATTATCTTATTCAGAATTTTTCCGTCAATGCCGGTCCTGAAGTACTTAATCCTTTCTTTTAATGACGCATCTCACGTCCGCAATTTTATTTATGTCTTCAGGTAATAATACCACTTGCTACGTTCCAACTTTAGATATATAATTTTAGCATCTTGATATCTCGTGACTTTATTCTTGTTCCAGAAATAGCTACACAACAAGAAAAAGAAGTTTCTCGAAGAAAGAAGTATTCAGACGATTACAGTGTTTCTTGTAACTGATTTCGTTTTCTTTTTGAGTCCTATCTTGTACTTACTAAGTACTTTTATTCAATTTACGACAATCTTATTTTATTAAAGGTGATTAAACGTTATAGAAATAAATTTGAGCTGTACTTTTATTAGTAAATAGAAAGATAAACGTGATTGTTACAATGTAGAATAGGTTCATAATTTAAAATTTGAAAGTTAACCAAATATTATCTACATATTGGATTGTAGTTCATAACGGTAATTGGTATCTTATTAACTTTTTGATAATTAAATTTCTAGAATCACATAGAAGCTAAATTCCTGTATCTTCCAACACTATACCTATAAAATGAAAAAGACAGTAAATATTTGATTTCACGCAAACAGCGCATATGTATCTGTTGATACGTATTTCGACCTAATAGGTCTCATCGAAACAGTTATTTATAGGTGTTCTCAATGTGAAAGATCAATATTTTCTGTCTTTTAAGAAGCAACACTAAAATGGCTTCGATATGGACGCAATAGCGACATCTGATAATAAATACGTAAAATAGTTTCGAAACACAATTCAGATTTCTGTACTATACCTATACTTTATTTCTTCATATATCTCACATATTCAACTTCTAGTTTGTCCTTGTTTTTTCTTCCCCCTGGTTTTCACACAGTAGCTTGTATTTACCATTTTTTCTCATCTATGAGGGTGTGCTTTACTTACATATTTTTTCTTACTCTGGTTTGACTTTTTCCATTCTTGATTCTATTCTTTCTTGGTGCCCTTCTGCTCTATCTTAGTGTCCAATATGTTTGCTGGCCTGTCTTTCCATCATACATTTTCGAGCTATACGTGCAGCTATTGTCTTTCGTATTTTCGATTTCTTCGAAATATATCTTATTCATCATCACAGATCATTAATTTGTAGAGATTTTCTAGTGGGACTACATGAATAATATGTTTTATATGTTGATCATGCTCTTCAGAATTTTTAAATGCAAATTATTATGAACATTTTTTACTATTTTCATTTTTGCTATGAAATTCATAAACACATGGCATAATCTTGCGGTTTTTTTATATTTTAAAATTTGGAAATTCCATCACTGTTTCAATCAAACCAACGTGGTTGTGACAGCCTAAAATTTGACTATTTTCATTTTTGCTATGAAATTCATAAACACATGGCATAATCTTGCGGTTTTGTTATATTTTAAAATTTGGAAATTCCATCACTGTTTCAATCAAACCAACGTGGTTGTGACAGCCTAAAATTTGAACAGCTAAATTGCAAATCAATTCAATTACGCATACAAATTATATACCTGTTTAATAATATAAAACTTTATAATTATATTATAGTAATTTTTACATATTAGCAAAAATTGAACTTCCTAGAGCGAAAGTCAAGGGCAGAATATTGTCGAAATAATTATCATTGAAAATGGTACACTAGTAATTGAATATTCAAAAAATATAGCGGAAGTTATTGGAGTTTTATACACATGTTGCGTGTGTATACAATTAAAAGAAACCTTTTATGATATTGTAGTACCATCGTACAGGCTATTTAGCATCTCTTTACTGGATCTAATATAATCGTTTGTGACCAATTCTATTTTAGTTATAACTGTAGATAGAATGTCAATACTTCAGACGAAACTGAAGTCGACGACGAAAGTGAAGGAAGCCAGTTCTCTTCATCAAAGGTTTAAACGGTTTAAACCATGCAGTTGCAGCATAGTAACACGATACATCAGCTGCTAAATTCTACATAAAAAATCCTAGAAGATTTCTGGTATCATATAAATCATTTCTGGTAACATACCATAAAAAGAAAAGGTACGAACAATCATATGATAAAAAATATTTACCTCCCGTGGGGAAGCAAGATAACCGTGGCTCTACTACAAAGTCAGGAGAAGGTTAAAAAGGTGTTGAACTCCAAACACATTCAATCGGTAACAATCACAGGCTGATATTTAAATTCAAATACCTCGTTATTTTGTTGCCAAACTGTCACGATTTATCAAAAACCTAAGAAATTTAATCAACAAATCTTCAGGGGGCGGTCTGAAACATGTCATATCTACAAAAAATATATATATATATACGGATTGATAGCAATGTCTCATAGGTAATGGATAGGTTAAGGATGACTTAATTTTAAAGAATTAATCTTACAACATTGGTACACTACAGCTCGATGGTCGGACGCTCAGTCCTGGTAGATTATGGACGAGGTCGTTAATCCAGGTGAGAAACACAAGAAATAGTACAGCAAAAAATAAGGGAAAGAGAACAACTCTTCAAAAAGTTGTCACTAGACTGTTTTGAAATGAACAACTCTTCAAAAAATTTAAAGAAAAGAGGATCACTATTTTTAAATTAAATACAAAAAAAAAACAGAAATGGGATATTCACAAAACAAAGTGAAAAGCAAATATTAAATAAAAGATTGTAAAGTTTAGTAGATTAAAATATATTCAAAAATATCAAGTATCATACGTAACATAAAATAATCAAATTTACTAATAAGATAAACTATTTAAATATATTACATATCAATAAAGTTTTCATATATTTCATAAAGTCGTGGATGGAATCAGTATGTAGCAACTGGATCTGCAACATACAGGCACGGAGGAGGAAGGGGCCGATCTACACCTCGTTGGCAAGACCGTTTTGTAGTTCTGACGGCAAGAAGAAACCCAACATTCACGGCTTCCAGAATTAACAGTATCTTCAGGCATGCTACTGGACGAGCGATGCCCAGTCAAACTGTCAGAAGACGGTCACATATATGACAAATAATTTAGAAAAAATTACATCTACATCCAGTCTCTCGTATTGTTGTGTAACTTTCTTAACTTGAAATAACTTTACTAAATTGGCTGACGATACATATAGGACTGGACGTGGAGCTTCTCTGTAGTTAACTCTTGAATACACAGGGGGCTCCAAATTTAGCTGAGGGGTAACTTATATTTGGATTAATTCGGGACTACGTTTGGACCTAATATAAGATTAACGTTGGATTTACGTTGGATTGACTTTAGACTACGTTTGGAATAAATTTTGGACAATATTTGGACTAACTTAGGAATTAACTGTAAACTGGCTTAGGTCCATAATTAAATGAGAAAAACGAAGTGAAGATAGACAAAGAATACAAGAAAAAACTATAAATAAATACGAAAGGTATTAAAAATATCTTACTCTTTGACAGGGATCTCCAAAATACTTTAGTAAAACTTCAATACATACTGCTCCGTAGAAAATGACATAAAATTGAAAGAAAAGAAATTACTTTTTTTAGAGAAATACTTAAATAGAAAGATTCTGTTATTTATCCTTGATCGAAAAAAATTAGGCGGAACTATTAGGGTGGTCCTTAACGGGATATTTTGCAAACTAGACGTGGCGGTACAGAATTTTTGATTATATAAAATTTTATAAAATGAACGAAAATTTGACAATATATTTATAACAACCGGATTTTTGACTCGTTGCGCCATCAAATGTCGTAAACTAGACTACCTGGGATATATGAAGCGTAATGAACAACAATATTACAACCTATCTCAGACCATTCTTCAAGTTAAGGTGCTTGGAAAATATGTCCAGGAAGTAGAAGAATATCCTGGCTTCATAACCTACGAAAATGGGAACTTCACCACTACCGGATTTTTTAGGACAACTGTCAACAAAGTCAAAATAGCCATGTTGGTTTATAACATCCGTAACTGTTAAGTACCATAAGAAGAAGAAGAAGAAAACTGACAAACTACATAAAATAGATAAACGGTTCCTGAATAAAATGTTCAGTGATTTCTTCCACTCATATTATTAGTGCTCTTTTATGATATGTTTTTACTTAATTAATTTTTAACATCTTTTTCTTTATCAAACCTGTATGTGTACTGTATATTCGAATTCTTTACATCTTAGCAAATACATATTCTAAAAATCAAAATTCAGAATAAATTATGTAATGGTAATCTTAAAAATCAAAGATAAACAAAAAATACCATGTACTTCCCAAATATTACTTACTTTATGTTGCAATTCTCAAAACTTTCAATTATTATTCTTCAAATTTCCAAAAAAAAAACTGGTCACATTAAGATCAATACCGCGTGTTCCTAGAAGACACATTTTATTAAAGGTCACATTCGAGCTGTTTGGTTATGTGTTTAGTATATAAAATCGCGATTTATTGGTTATTAATTATTGTTAATTTTAACTCATAAAATTGTGTAATGTTTGTGTTTGTTTTATGCGCTTTCAGATTTTTAGTAATCTCTTTAGTGATCTCATCTGTAAAAACCAGTAAAATTGTATTTGTCAAACAGGACGGTGTTTAGAATATATGTTTTAACGAGTAGTTACTTTTCTATTTCCTTCATCATTAAGACTGCTCATCTTTAGGCATAAAATTTAAGCCTAAATGGACTTGAATCTTGTGAAAATATTGAAACAGGTCGATTTTTATTCCAAAGAGCTCATCTTGTAACGATATCTTCATCTGTCATTTGTCAACCCCTCTCTTTCAGTGGCACAAACCTTGTAATTTTAAATAATAAGTAGACTATGTGTGGCAAATAATTAAATGGGTATTTCGCTGGAGAATTCAAGCAACTCTGATTTTTCTTTTGATATTAATTCTATTCTTGCGTGAATTATCAATTTGTTAAAAGTGCTACATCTTTTAAAAACTAAACGTAACACCTTTTTACTAGTGTTTATGACAATTATTTTCCGTGACAACAAAAGCTACATTAAAAGAAAATTTCACAAAATTTAGTTACCTATTTGAACTGTTGTTGTAGCATTTAACAGCAATATTAAATACAGTATATCCGCTGGATTTTATGTCACAATTTCTTTTGGTTTTTGTTATCATACCTGACCTACTTTAGAATCTAACTAGTATTCTTTTTTCATTTAGTAAAGAATAAAAAAAGACATAGATAAATTTAGATGCTGATTGTAATAGTTCATTACGGATTTCTGGAAGTTTACCAAGATGATAACATTCTGCCATATTTATTTTCCGAATACGACATAATTGTCCAAAGTTAGTTTTTTCTAAAACTTGACAGTAAATCGAAGCTATAGCCTTAAAAATAAATTTGAATTTTAAATTTGGCTTTTTTGTAACTATAAATCTACAAATTGTCCAATCATGTTCAATGTATCTGCATATGTGTCGTTCATTGTAAAAGTGGTGTAACTCCATCAAATTGAATTTGTAGATATTTTGACATTTTTTGCAAATTGATGTACAGGAAAAAAAAAATAAAAGTCGTTATTGAGTTATTTACATTATTTATTGTTCACTACAAGACCAAGTTTCTATTCATAAGTGTAACACGAAAAAAAATATTGAATTCTGTGATAAAAATAGGAAAAAAAAATTTTTTTTGGAGTTACTTCACTGTTATTGTGAGCTAATCGTACATAATTTCATCATCAGATGAACGTTCACTAGAATTACCGCTGTTTGACCGCGTTGGTATATCGGTAGGAAGCTTTTTATAATACGAGTGATAAATCGGTGGAATATACGGTAAGAGGTCTTTCATATCTTTCTTTTTTGAGCTGGTTATGGGACGTTTTGAGGTATACAGTGGCATTTGTATAATATTGATTAACTGAACCTAGGGTCCTTGCTTCTATTTAGTTAAATCTACAACGTAAAATGGGGTGTCAGGATTCAGGGTTTCTTTAAATTTAAACTGTAATGGATGATTTCTTTCAAATCTTATCTATCTAATATTAAGCCAGCTGAACTCATAACCACATGTCGTTTTCTTTCTATTTGTAATGGAATTTTCCAAGGTAACTGTACTAAAAAAATCACAGTTTTTCATTTTCGTCGCGCAAAAATGCGGCTGTTTGCGTTTTGCGTTTTTTATGATCTCTATCCATTGATCTGCACTGAAAATTTGTTGTTGATGACGACTAGCGGTTTCAATGACTCCAAATTCCCCATCGTTGGGTAAAAACGAATGTCCTGACACTAAAAATTTATGGTCTATTGTGTTTATACTGAGAATAGGTTCTTGTACAAGCTTTAAAAGAGAAAGGGCCATCTTGATGTTTCTATTCTGTCCGGTACAAGAATCAGAGTACATTATGACATGGTTTTGTGTAGCTGCATGAGTTTTTAAAAGCTTTACAAGACATGATGAAATGTCTTGAGAGCCCCTTCCGCCTTCAATTTCATCCCAGACAAACATGTAGCCTACATCGTCATTGAAACAATGTATACCGAAGTTATAAACATAAAGATTTCTTTTATAGTATGCTACAGAAGTACTAAGTTTGGGGAAGGGTAAGGCTTTCTGTAGATCAAAAGTTAGAATGTATGCTTCATTAGTTCTTTTTGAATCATTTTTCAGACTTTCTCTTGCTGCTTCTGCCTTTCGTTGGTGAACTTCTTTTTGTATTTCAAATCCCTTCCTAGGATTTTCATCGCCAGCTCGCTGTATCTTTAAATTAAGGTCATCACAAGTTTTGCAAGTGTCTTGGTGTGGCATTTTAAAATGTAAATTAAATTTTGTGTTGAAAACTTTATTATAATATTTTAATTTCTTAGGTTCTGTCATATTAATATCACATTTTTCTTCGTAAAGAAATTTCTGGATTTCTGGATTTAAATACTTTCTACAGGGGTTATTTTTCCTCGTGTAATGGCTTTGATAGGAAGGAAAACTTTCGATGTGAGCTACAATGTCAGAATCATCAAGTTTTCTGGAACTTGTTGTGCCTCCTTTATCAGTACATTGGAACACATCATCCTTTGAAATGGCAACGATCCAGTCTGCCATCACTGATTTGAAATGTTTTTAAAAAATATTTCTTACACACAGATCGGGTTTCGTTACTTGACTTAACAAAATATTTGAAATGAAAATTTTTTCCTGCTCGTGAACTATTTAGTGGACGTTTTCTTTTGACTGCTGATTTTTGTACCAATGCATACAGATATGAATTTTGAAGATCATAATTTTTTAAATTCCAAAAAGAGTCAAATATTTCTTGTCTTTCATCCTCTGTCAACAGCGTTAAACATTTTTTTGGACATCCACAATCAATATTTTCAAATTTTTTCTGATTTTTTATTATACCTCTTTTAGTTAAATACTCTTTACCGCTATTTCTTAACATTTTTATTTTGTTGACTGCCCAATTTTCTTTATTGAGTGATCTTTTTCTAGCCTTAGCTGGTACAGGGTCTGCTTGAAGATTTTGCTGGTCATTATTATCATTTATATTTTCGTCATGACTTGAATCTGTACCTAAAACAAGGAGACAACACATTTAAAAGGTTGAGCAAGTATAGTTAGTTATAAAACTCAAAAAATAAACAAAATAGTTCCGTATTAGGCAATCCAGACCACGTGACCTCTTGTTGGCAAACAAAGGTTATTTTTGTGATTTTCCTAATAACTATACGTTATTTATCCTGTATGAATATTATTCGCTTCATTTTTGGAATTTTTATTGTATGTAGTTCAATAATATGCTTAAACCAAATGCTAAGGAAATTATTATTAGAAGCACCAGATGTTGAACAAAAACAAGCAAAATAATATTTGTTTATTGTTGCTTTTCAAACAATGAATAAAACATATCTTTAAAACACTAAAAAACATTAACAAAAACAAGTAGATAAAGTTACGGACAGTTTTGTTGGTTTTGTGTGCCAACCAAATAAAATGTTTAACAGTCAATGGATTGCCTAATTCTTATTAATAACTTATATTTTAAGGTTATAAAAATAACTAAATGAACAACAACGAAACTTACCGGAAATACTATTATTTTCTTTATTTGAAGGGTGATATTCGGAATCAGAATTACTAAAATCATCTGTATCCATCATAATATGCTATTATAATTCGTTTTGAAACAGTAAACATAAATTAATCAACGAAATGATACAATATGTAACATAACCTCTTGCAATTTTGCCACAATAAAAGTGAAGTATCTCCGGACTTACTTCATTATTATTGCGACTTGGGATTTACTTCACTTTTATAATGACATATTTACAGTTTAAGCTCTCGAACAAAACTAGTAACCCCATCTACATGTTGAAGGAGTAAGTTTTGGAGATGATTCGCTTTTATATTGAAAGATTATACTAAACGTGGTTAAATGATATAATAAAACAGTAAATAACAAAATATGGAGTTACACCACTTTTACAATGAACGACACATATATCAGTCCTTAATTCTTAGAATCTACCATAGCCGGTCCTGATCGAACTGCATCTCGTATCTTGCTGGATACCTCCATGTGGGCGCACAAAGGTTGTAATTACCAAGGTCGCCCAGTTGCTGAAAGGACGTCAACCCTGTGATACTGGTTCTAAAGATTGTACTTGTACATCGCGATTTTAAAAAAGCAGCACTTATATACCAATTACAGACTTCCTATTTCTTGTGATGTAACGTTTATTGCACGTTTTGAAATGCTCAGGTTCTTTTTAAGGTAGGTAATGTAATTAATGCAACAATCATGTTGGCTATTTTCTTTTGGATTGATAGCAATATTTTCTGCATGAACAGTAACTATAATATTGTTTTTAGATACTACGTGTAATTGCTTGTTATTAAATAGCAATTTGTGAAATGTAAGATCAGTACACGCGCAAATAATTTTATCAATACAGTATATCTGTTTAATCGATTAATTGCCGTTTATATTTTTCTTTTGTTCTGTGGTACAATTAAACTGTACACAATACATCTAATATAAGAAAAGCCTACAGTCATTGGAGTTATAACAATAATTTAAGACACTTATTCAGTTCCGTGTATACAATGTAGCATAAAAAGCAGAAACTTGCTGTCGTTTGTATCGTAAAAGAAATTTCGGGAATATTTCTAATTTTTTCCTATAATAAAGAATTCTGAAATATGGGGGAGATGCACTACATCGCCGAATCCACCAGCTAATAACGCACATATGGTTAGAAGAAAGTATACCCGCACGATGGAAGGACAACATAATAGAGCCCATCCACAAAAAAGGGGATAAAACAAAATGCGCGAATTATAGAGGAATTTCACTCCTAAACACGGCATATAAAACCCTCTTAAACACCATTCTTAGTAGACTAATCCCTTATGCTGAAAAGGTCTTGGGCGAATATCAAGCCGGTTTTAGAGCAAACAGATCAACAATAGATCAACTATTCACGCTGAGACAACTTCTAGAAAAGGGATGGGAGTATAATAGACCCATACACAATCTTTTCACAGACTTTTGACAGGCATATGATAGGGTAGAAAGAAGCCAAGTATGGAATGCCATGGCGGAGTTATCAACACCAAAGAAACTCATTCGGATGACCAAAGTCTGTATGGAGGGTGGAATATCTAAAGTACGTGTAAATAATAAACTGTCTAGCAGCTTTGAAATCTGGCAAGGTCATGCGTTATCTCCACTACTTTTAACCTTGTATTAGAGAAAGCCATGAGGTCGGCCGAAATAAAAACAGAATTGCTATCGGTTCAAGGTCCCAAGCTGTTACTCGCATATACAGATACATAGATCTCGTTGGAGACTCCATTCTATCCATGAAAGACATCTTCAACAAGGTGGAAGGAGCAACAACTGAAGTAGGGCTGAAGATTAATGAAGAGAAGACGAAATATATGTGTATAGATAGAACGACACGAAGAGGCAGAATAGGACAAAATGTGACGGTCAACAGCTTCAATTTCGAAAAAGTACAACGTTTTAAGTATCTGTCAATCAAAAAATCTTAGAAGAAGTTCAAAGATCAAAATCTATAAATCCATCATCAGACTTGTAATAACATACGGGTGCGAAACGTGAACCATGACCAAAGCCAACCAAGAAAAGCTCAGACGCTTTGAACAAAAAATTCTTTTTTGACACTCAGAAATATTTTTGAACCTCACCATGACATCACCACAAACCAATATAAGATCAGAATCAATATCGAATTAAAAGCACTCTACAATGACGCCGATATTGTCCAACAAATTAAATCACAGCGACTAAGATGGGCCACGTGCACAGACAGCATAAAGAGAGACTTATAAAACTGGTATGGGAGGAGATTACCACAGGCAAAAGACCACTTGGACGTTCCAGAATGCGATGGAGAGATAACATCCAATCAGATCTCCGGAAAATGAACATTCCATTTGACCCTAGATTGATGGAAGACCGAACAAATTGGAAAAAAGTTGTACAGTCAGCCAAAACCCACCCAGGGTTGTAGCCCTACGTGATGATGATGAGGATGAATAAAGAATTCTGCTGCCTGTAAATGACCTTATTTGGCAACGGCTCCCTGTATATTGTCGTCAATTTTCCTATACTTAGATGCGAGTCCTTTTGCATTTGACCTCTATATTACTTTCTCGATATAGTCCATACAGAATATATAATTGATCTAAGCGTTTCTCACTACATTAAATCCAAGTTTATAATTTTCTCTAAAATACCTTAACGATGAGAGAGTTTGAAGAAAGCTAAGTTCTAGAAAAATTATTAAAAGATACGTGAATTTCCAAATTTTTTTATGATCTTTTCTGCAATGTGCAAAATTTGCATCAGGATATTTTTCCTTAATGTAAATTTGGTATCCACTGAGAGAACAACTCATAATATTCATATCTTAGTTTTCCGATGACCAGTTGATCACAGTTCTTGATAGAAACAGCATAACCTATGTTTGTAAAACTAAAGAAAGAATACATGATTAGAAAGTATTATCCAAAAGATGAGAAACCGAATTACTAAACATTCATCTGGCAAGTAATTTATTCTATATAAACGAAACAAAGAAATGCTAAGATTAATAATACAGGGAAAGATAAGAGCAGGACGAAGTGTGGGAAGAAGGAAAGTGTCATGGTGACAATTAATATGGTACGGTCATATAAAGAATGACCGCCAAAAAAATTATTGAGTAAATACTGAAGAATTACAATAACTGGGTAAAGAAAATGTGAAAAGGAATATCAACAGCGATAAAAACCTTATAAGCAACAAAGCTAATCGAATGACTGAATGTCTTAAAAAATTAGCATCGTAGTAGACTCTTTCTACGAAACTAGTCTTGTCTTCTTCTTATGGTGCCCTGTCCAATTAGTGGATGTTGGCGACAATTCTGGCAAAATCCTCCCGATCTTGTGTGGCTCTAAAGAGTGCATGGGCATCGAGGTTTGTCCAATCCCTTATGTTTTAAGCCATGAGAATTTCTTTTTTCCGATGCACCGTTTTCCTTCTATCTTCCCTTCCATAATAAGCTTTCAAAACTGGTACTTGGAATATCGAAATGTATGACCCAGATAAGCAGTTTTTCTTCTTTTTATTATTGGCAGTAATTCTCGTTCTCTGCCCATTCGATTTAATACTTCGACATTTGTTGTGTGATCTGTCCAGGAAATTTTAAGTAGTATTCTAAATACCCAAATTTCAAAGGCCTTCATTTGGTTCATCACATTGGCCTTTATGGTCCAGGTTTGTACACCATAAAGCAGTAAGGAGTAAATGTAACATTTTACAAAGCGATATCGAAGCATTAAGTTAGGACTGATGTTGCTTAGTCAGGTTCTCATATTAGTAAATGCTGTTCTGGCTTGCTCAATCCTGCTACGTTTCTCTATGTCTGGATCTAGATCTTCAGTTATCCAACTACCGAGATATTTGAACTTGGGACCTTTTGGATGTTCTTATTGTTTACTCTTATATTTAATTGTATATTTCGTGTTCTACTAACCACCATTAACTTCTTCTTGTCTATATTAATCTTCAAGCCCAGTCGTTCTTCTTCAGTGTTTATTTTATCTGTTAGTCGTTGTAGCGCTTCTTGGCTATCAGATATTATGACTGTATCATCAGCATAGCGAAGATTACTAATAGTCTGTCCGTTGATTTTGATTCCATCTTCAGTGTCGCTTAGAGCTCTATCGAAAATCGTTTCAGAGTACAGATTCATAAGTACGGGTGACAGAACACAACCCTGTCGTACACCTTTTTCGATTGAGAAATATGATCTAGATTTCAGTCCTACTCTCGCAGATGCTACTTGATTGATATGAAGGTTATTTATGATTTTAAGGTCATTCTTATCTATCGAACGTTCGTGGAGCAATCTTACTAATTCTGAATGATTAACACAATCGAGCTGTGTGAGGTTAATGTCTCTTTCACATCTGCTGGATATTCTTGTGTGAATTATCTTTAAGAAGAGTTTGAGGACCTGGCACAATAAGCTGATCATTACTACTATTAGCGTTTGGCTTTTTTGGGATTGGTATAAAGGTTGATTGAAGCCAAACCTGTGGTATTTGACCGGACCCATAAATGTCATTAAAAAGATCTACCAAGGCATCTATATTGTCTTCACTCAACATTGTTAGAACCTCTATGTATATGTCGTCTGGGCCTGGTGCTTTTTCTCATTTGCTCTGTTTGATTGTCCTTACAACTACTGACTTCAATATTTTGGGGGAGGGTTCACTTTTATATTCACTTTCAGAGTTTCTTCTAGTTTTGTTTGTGTCTTCCTTTTGTAAAGTGGCAAATTACGGAATTTTATTTCATAAAGTAAAACTTTCATAGTAAAATTAAACAACAATATTTTAAGCAACAATCACTAGAGCTAAAGACATCTATAATGGACAGTGGTAAGCAAATAAAAAAGGGACGGAAGATCAAAGTAAATTTGCAACAAAATTTACGAATGGGATTGTAGCAATATCTGGGAAATAAAAATAGAAGAAAGTTACAAATTCTGTTACAAATAACCTTACAAGTATATATCGGTAACTGCTTAATTATTAACTATAATAATTCGATGTCAGTTACCTAACTAATTACCTTAATTACCTGTTAGCAAACCACAAAATTAAAGAATCGGTGATCATTTACTGCTTACTGTTAACTAAATATATATAGCCAAAATTAAAACTTAAGAAAAGAAGTGTGTCATAAGTTGGCAAAAATGTGGGATGGTAATGAATTAAGTACTCGTAACGATCAGACAAAAGTACTTAACTGTACTTGAAACAAAACAAGACATTTATCTTTCTTTAAATGTAAATGTACTGTAGCACACCTTGTTTTGCAATTATCGAATGACGAGAGAAACTAAAAGAGTTAACGGAAAATCGTTTTAGATACTTCTTATACTTTTGTAAAATTTAATACCGGTATATACATATATATACGTATATTCGTATAAGAATACTCGCAACTGAGCCTCATACAACCTCAACGTGTTAAATTTTTGTTTTTGGCACAAAACCTCAATAACAATCAAAAATATTGCTTGGTTAACTTTAATATATTGTAAAAATATACCACCTATCTAAGGAAATTTTTTCTTGAGCATAAAAGTGGAAATAATAATTTTACAAACGGATACTAGAGGGCGCCATGTTTATGGAAAATACTTTACAATTATTACGCCTGTTTGGTTGTGTTTGAATATATAAATATTCCTCATGATATTTCTATAATTTAATATTTTTTAGCTTGAAATTAATTTATAAATAGCTTTATGTAACTTGAAAGTTTATCAAGTACTTCTTTAAGATTCGTGTTTTATCCATTGGTGATTCATAAGCTTATTAGCAAAGATTTGTTTATTTTGTTTATTTTCAATTACTTTTAAAATTCAATTAACCTCTGACTTAAACCCTTAGTGTTTTGTTTAAGAAAGTCAGTGCATTTAGCGATCTGGGTACCTCGTTTTTCCTAAAATTTTCCATAAAGCAGCATGAGATAAGCTGTCAAAGGCATGCTCGAAATCAACAAAAACCATGTACAGGGGTGTGTTCCATTCAACAGATCGTTCAATTATTACCCTCACAATATTAATATGATCTATGGAGCAGAATTCTGGTCTAAACCCTGCTTGATCATCTCGAAATTCAATCTTATTTGGTAATCTTTTAAGTATGATGGTCGTGAAGATTTTATTTATTGCGGTAAGCATGGCTTTTCCTCTCCAATTTTTGCACAGTGTGAGGTTGCCCTTTTCGAAGCTTACTAATGTTACCTCTTTTCCAGTCCGCTGGAATGTATTTTGTTTTTCACTCCTCTCGGATTATGGGGAGGAAAAGTTCAGCAGTTAGATGCAGATCAGTTTTAAGTATTTCGGCAGCAATGTTATCGATTCCCGGAAACTTGTTATTTCTTAGAGATTTGATAGCTGTTATTACCTTTGTTTTAGAAGGGGCCTCGCAAGATATACGTAAGTCTACATTCTGCGGGTTTTCGACAATTTCATCTGCGTTTTACCTGGGCATGCCTAGCATCTCCTCAAAATACTCTTTCCGTATCTTTACTTGGTCATTTGTTGTAGTAAGTAATTCGATTGTCTTAGGTCTTACAATGTTTGAACAGTTGGGCCCAATTTTTGTTAATCGTCTAGTAATTTGGTATAGCTCTCTAGTTCTGTTGTGTTGTGCAGCTGTTTCAGCTTGTTTTGTCAGTCCTTTGGCCTACCTTCTATTGTCTCTTCTTGCATTTCTTTTAACTGTTTTATTTATTGTTTCATATTCTTGTCGGTTCGCTTTTTCTTCTACAGTTCTTGCTAGCAAAATATCTTTCTTTTGCTGTTTTCTTTCCTCGATAAGATTCCAAGTTTCATCTGACATCCATTCTTTTCTATGTTTCTCTTTTTACACAATTTATCTTCAGCTGTTTCTGTCAAAATATTTGCCAAATTTTTCCAGTTATTTACTTCACGTTCTCTTGTTTTGAGTCCCTCCCTAAACATCTGTCGTCCCGGAGCCGTTTTTAATTTGTCTAGATTGTATGTTGGTCTATTGGTGTTGCGCGTGATTTTGTTTTTTGCCATCTTGATTTTAATGCTATCGATTACGAGATGATGGTCACTTGCGATGTCTGCTCCTCTTTTATTACGTACATCAGGAAGAGATGATCTCACATCTTTTTGATATGGCGATGTGGTCTCTTTGATTTTCTCTTATATGACCTGGTGCAATCCATGTAACTTTGTGGATATTTTTATGCGGGAAGATGGTTCCACCAATAACTAAGCTATGATTGTGATAAAAATTTGTAAAACGCTCTCCGCTTTTACGGTACTACTAATGATCTACAAAATATCGATACAATTCTAGGGATAAAAGCTCTTGTTTGTTAATACAACTTTTAAAACGCTTATAAAAGCATTAAGCAGTAGTAATAAATTTGTAGAACTGTTGTAGACAAAGTAAAATAGGCCATGATGATCGCCAATGTCCTTAAAAGATGAAGCACACAAAGAATAAGTGGCGACCGGACTTGTTTTTCCAAATTGATTTTTGTTAGGATTTGTGTGAATTTATTAAGTATTAAAGCCACCAGCCCTAAACTATATAATCTGTTTTCTTATAGCCATTAATACCTGGATTTTAAGAAATATGGCCCATTTAAACAGGTTGTATTTTATTTAGCAAATTTAAAAACCAAATAACTATTAAATCCTCGATTTAAAAGCGCATTAAAAAGTCAAATGCTTCAATCTTTAGAAAACAATTTTTGTTAATCTGGACAGAAATAAACTTAGTTATAGCAATGATCTCGTAAAGTAAACAACTCTCCTAACTGTTATTTTGCAATCAGATCAATCTAACAACCGGTTTATCTAATATTCTGCTTTATATTCAGAAAGTAACGTTATGAAATAATGAAAAAACGTGTAAGGTCTGGTTCTGTTTATTAAAATGACATTCGTTGTCAAGTGAACAACACCTTCATGTTTGTTTATTCGAATCATTTTAAAACGAAGATTAATTTTTCTTACAATACATTTTATACATATGATTGTAGCATTAAAATATTATTCACAATGAGTTATAAATGACAAAGATGATATAAATCGATTAAAATTTCTTTAAATAATTTTTTATACAGGGTGAGTCATGAGTAACTGTACATACTCTTACCTCGTATGAAGGCACCTATGGGGAATAACCAGTGACTATTAAAAAGTGTCTGCCCCATTGTTTAATAATATACAGGGTCACTTATAATCGCGTAAGTTCATTGTGTCTCATATTTTGGTCAAACGTAACAACTACTACCACCTAATCAACTGATTTATTTTATTTACACTAGAAAAAATCAGGTCTTGTTTTAAAAATTAGTTCGTTTTGTTCTTAGAACAAAATTTCACACTGTATACGGTTTTTGAATGATCTAATAGAATTTTACAAATAAGACAAATATTCAACTAAAAAGATGGATTAGTTAAAAAGATCAAACTTGACTATGATTAAAATAATGTTTATCAAAGTGAACCATAGAAGTCCGAAAAAATATTTTTATGTAGAGGGTAAATTCCTGTGGAACCACTCTTGCTATATCTACAGTAGCAGTGTTTGCAAATGCCGTGGAATAGACACCTTCTTCTTAAAGTGCCCTCTCCTCAATGGAAATTGGCTACTACAATTTTAAACTCTTCTCTATCTTCAGCTGTTCTTATTACCTGTTCAAAATTTAGCCCTGTCCATTGTCGGATGTTTCTGAGCCACGATAGTCTTTTCCTTCCTAGGCCTCTCTTTCCCTCGATTTTTCCTTTCACTATAAGTTGGGCATATTGGTACTTATTATTTCTCAGTATGTGGCCTAGGTATGATGTTTTTCTAACTTTTACTGTGTTAAAAAGTTCTCTTTCCTTGCCTATTCTATGCAGCACTTCTTCGTTTGAGGTATGCAATGTCCATGATATTTTGAGTATTCTCCGGTAGATCCACATTTCAAAGGCCTCCAATTTATTTACGGTTGATTTTTTAAGGGTCCACGTTTCAACTGTGTATAGAAGAGTCGACCAGACGTAGCATTTTGACAAACGTTGTCGATTTTCGAGTTTTATTCGAGAATCACAAAGCAGTTTTTTTTATTTTTTCGAAAGATTTTCTGGCCTTGATCTTATTTCTAGATCGATATTCTCGATCTTATTTCTAGATCAGGATTTAGGCTGCTATCGATCCAACATCCCAAGTACTTAAATCTATTGACCTGTTCTAAAATGTGCCCATTTATTGTGCAAGGTTGAGGTACGTTTTGGTTTTTTTCGGATTGACATCACTTTGGTTTTTTTTAATGTTTATTTTCATACCAAATTGCTCACAGGTCGAGTTGGTCTTGTCGATGAGTCGTTGTAGACCTAAGATGGAATCCGCAATTAACACTGTATCATCGGCGATTCTGATACTGTTGATATTTACGCCATTCATATTGACTCCATCCTTGGAATCCTCCAATGCTTCTTTAAATAGAAACTCGGAGTAAAGATTAAACAGCAGAGGCGACAGAACACATCCTTGTCTAACTCTTCTTCTAATTTCTACTTCTGCGGATGTGGAACCTTCTATCCTAACTCTGGCGTTTTGGTTCCAGTATAAGTTTTTTAAGAATTTGATGTCTTTTCCATCTAAACCGACTTCTTGCAAACGTTCTAATAGTAGGTCGTGTCTTACTCTATCAAATGCTTTTTCGAAGTCTATAAAGCACATAAATGTATCTTTATGTTGGTCGTAGCATTTTTGGGCGAGAACTAGTAAACTGAACAGGGCTTCTCTCGTTTCCATGCCGGCTCTGAATCCAAACTGATCGTCTCCGAAGATTGTTTCGCACTTTCTATACATACGATCATGTAGGACGATTTTTAGTAGGATTTTACTGCATGAAAAGTCCTAAAAATGGTCCTAAACTACAGTGGAAAAGACACCAGCCACATGATAAATGGAGAGAACCTGTCCTGAATGGAAACTGGTCCAGGTGTCAGCGACGCTTTCATAATAAGCTTTTAATGGTTTGAAAAATGCCGGATCGGGTGGCTGGATCTTATGGCTGCTATGTGGTGGCAGACGTAATAAATGGATGAAATTATCTTTTGCAAATGTTACTGCTTGAAAACTTGTGTGCAATACATAATTATATACAATCAAAACAACGGGGTTCTTCCCTGTAGGACTAGTATGTTTTTTAAAATTCTTTAGGTACTTGATAAACGTGGTAGTGTTCATGTAACCATTATCAGTAATAGCCATGTAGCAGGCATTAGGCTTGTGTTTGATTAAAAGATTAATCCATTTTCGAGCAAATAAGAAAAATGGAGGGACGTGGTGACCAGTTCAAGGAAGAAGATCTGTTGGCCGAAGGCAGAACCCATGGTTAAAGAATCTACGTGATTGATATCAATGCAGATCTATTGATTTGTTTAGGGCAGCAAGTTGTAACATAATAATAGCCATTATGATTGCCAACCTCCGTAGGGAGACAACACTCTAAGAAGAGGTGACCAGTTCCATTCATATAGCAAACATCCGTAATTGTTTGTGATTGCTCGGCAGCTCTTTTGCTACATCTCTCTTTCCAACTGGAGCAACATGATTGGACAAATGGTTTGGTACTGTCTGAACGCAAGTTTCATCGACGTTATAGATACGGTTGAGAGTTATATTTTTACTTATATTTTTGTAGTGTTTTCAAAATACTAAATTAGTTGCAAAAGTTTTACATGAAATAGTTTTAAATCGAATGAAAAAGAGCTTAGAAATAACAAAAACGATAAAAATTCGGAAGTTACTATATTTCGGTCATGTAATGAGACATACAGAGAGGTATAACCTTCTACACCTCATAATACAGGGTAAGATCGACGAAAGGAGAGGCCCAGGCCGACGAAGAACATCCTGGCTACGAAATCTCCGAGAATGGTATCAAGAAACCACCTTTAATTTATTTAGAGCCGCCGTGAATAAGGTTATTATTGACAATATGATCGCCAACGTTCGATAATCGGACAGGGCACTGAAAGAAGAAGAGGAAACTAGTTGCACTCTATTGAAGTCGATGGTTCTAGCAATACTCGTAGAACTCGTAAAGATAGTCGGTTTCTTTTCATGAAAGATTTAGTGTAGTCCTGACCTGCCAACTGATTTACAGGTGAAAATGGATACTCAATACGGTTTCTTACACAAAAAATGCAATGACTTTTGCGTCATTCCATAAAATCGTTTGTTGAGTTCTTTGCAATGCTGAACTATTTCGTTTTCTTGGATCTTGGTTGTTAGACCTGCGTTAAATCTGCCTAAAGACTGAACACTAGTTCCTTTTTTTAACCTTTGCCGTTACTGTCTGACGTATAAAAATGCCATTATTAATAAGTTCACGAGCTAAAACAAAATAACTTCTGTCAAAGGATTGCGCTATAATTGTCTTTTGCAGTTTCTGAAAAACAGAAAACAAGATTTAAATGAATTGAATATTTATTTCCTTAATTACTAGAAACAAAACTAATTTATAATAATGGGGAAAAATACGCATTCGTAGTTTTGCCCCATAACTCTCACTTATTTTTGTTCCATTCGGCAATACTATCAAAACCATCTGTTGAGATTTTAAGGACCTAACCTTAATTAAAAAGTCTTAACATAATATCCCACAATCAAGACAAGAAAACACCCAAATAAACTAATTCAACGAAAAATGCCAATTTTTCAATATTAGCGGCAAATTTAAATGAGGTGCATTCTCTTGCCCCGTCCGTGTTTTTTACCACCAACTACCATGCAATCTGCAACATAATTACAATAAGTAAATGACAATATTTAAAAGTATAAATATTATTATCGAAAACTATCGATAATAGTGATCACGAAAAGTGAAGTCGATAATATTATTATCGACTTCACTTTTATCGAAAACTTGAAAATGGCGGAGATATTGAGCAAAAATGGTTCTCCTTTAAATTTAAGATGGCGGCTAAATATACACTACCATTGTCCCCACTAAAGGTTAACTTACAATGCAAGGTTAAATGACATCCCGACTGTACTATTATAACGATAGTAGCTAACTTTCAAACGAAGAGAACACAAAGATAGAACTGTCCTGTGGGATCTAAACTCGGCACATTACACTTTTGTTGTAGTTTGTTTTGGTTATGTTAATTCATCTGACAAAAAATTTGTCAATCATAACTCCTTCTCTTATTAAGTATTTTTATTTGGAATTATTTTGACCTTAGAATGTAATACTTTATTTTTACATGCATTACACATAAATTGATTTTAGTAACACATTTTTATTGTTGCAGATCGAGGAGGGTGATCGCGGCCCATCAGAGATGACCGCGTCCCTCGGAGTAGGTGGCGACAGCGGCGGTGACAATGCCAGCCATGGCCATGACGGAACTAACAACCACAACGATGTCTACACAGTCTCAGTCACTGGAGCCTACGACAACAAAGCTTTCAAAGGAGATGCCAACAATGGTGAACCAAAGAAACCCCCACGAGAAATTTCCGATGAAGAAGCCTTCCAACAAGGCAAATTTAAAATGTCCACTAGGGAAAAATGGAGGATTCTTAAAAACGTTTCCGCTATATCATGCGCCTTCATGATCCAGTTTACAGCTTTCCAAGGAACAGCAAATCTTCAAAGTAGTATAAATGCTAAAGACGGTCTCGGTACTGTTTCTCTCAGTGCAATCTACGCGGCGCTTGTAGTTAGTTGCATTTTCGTGCCAACTTTCCTTATTAAAAAACTCACCGTTAAGTGGACTCTTTGTTTCTCGTTGTTATGTTACGCTCCGTACATTGCCGCACAGTTTTATCCTAGGTTTTACACTTTAATTCCTGCAGGAATACTCGTTGGTATTGGCGCAGCTCCTATGTGGGCATCGAAGGCTACGTACCTCACTCAAGTTGCAGGAGTTTACGCGAAACTTACAGACCAAGCAGTCGACGGTATTATTGTGAGGTTCTTTGGGTTCTTCTTCTTGGCCTGGCAGACCGCAGAATTGTGGGGAAATCTTATTTCTTCATTAGGTAAGTCATATTTTAAAATTTAAGAATAAATGTACTGATATTGCAGTGATCGAATAATTCAATTTTATTAAAATTGTAATAAATCTAGGGGAGCAAATTAGACTCAAACAATGTTTTTTTGGAGTTCTAGCTATTGATCTCCATCGATATCTGTTCCATCTATCTGTTATCCTGTCAATATGATATCTCCAAAATTGCTTAAGTAGTCTTAGTCATATCACCATATTAATTATCCTGTACTCCTAGTTCTTTAAGATCTTGGCTTCTTATTTTATTTCTGAGATATTTCTGAGAGAAAAAATACTACTAACAAAAAACCCTTAAAAACCGCTAGGGGAACCCACATACTGGCTTGCAGCTGTTCATGCGTATTCGATCAGGTTTTTCTCTAGTTGTAATATGTTATCAATTGACAGTTTGCATTGTATTCTTTACAGATAAATGATTGATTGTGTGAATTTTATTGAGTTGTTTATATTGAATTTATGTGACGGTTTTTACCGAAATTATTTTAAAGAAATTTTAATTTCAACAAACATAATTGTTAAACAATTTCTTTGTAATCACAGTCAACAAAGAGATTCTACTAGGAAATTTGAAGTGCATTGAATGAACATTAAATCTCAAATTAAAGTGAATAAAACAAAATTTTCCAATTTCCTAGATAAATTTATTGAAACTATAAGAAACAAAAATAGAACTTGTAAAAAAAGTGCCGTGAAAAAATACTTAAATAGATTTGATGGGTTTCCTAGACAACTATTAAATTGGTTAGTAGTAGATCTCTCTTCAATCCTGACCCCCCAGGGGGAGTGTAGTGGTCGACGTGATGTCGTATATTGTCCGTCTCCAGAGATCTCTGTCTCTGGTCATTTCTTTTAATTCATGCATAGGTCTTTGGCATATTCCTGTAATTTGATCTATCCATCTTGTTGGGGATCTTCCTCGTGATCTTCGGCCTTCTACTTTTCCTTGTATTATGAGTCTTTCCATGTTTTCTGTGTTTGCTCTCATAACATGCCCAAAATATTTTAATTGTTGGAGATGGACTTTACTAGAGAGTCATTGGCTAACTTTTAACTCTCTTAAATTTGAATTATTTGTTCTGCGGTCGGTCCAAGGAATTCGTAACATTCGTCTCCAACAGAACATTTCAGTGGCGTCTATCTTTCTTCTCTCCGATTGTCTCAGAGTCCAAGATTCACATCCGTAGGTCAGTATTGGGAATATTAAGCAGTTGATCAACCTCATCTTTATCGCTCTTGAAGTTTGACAGTCCTTCCATATTTTGGTCATTTTTGCTGTGGCAACTTTTGCTAGATCACATCTACGTTTAATCTCTTCTTGTAATGACCCTGTCTTTGTTATTAATGATCCCAGATATAAGTATGAGCTTACAACCTCGAACCGGTCAATTGTGGTTATGTGTGGATGATTCTTGTGTAGTCTATCCACTATCATGATCTTTGTCTTTGATATGTTTAATTGCAGACCAAATATTTGACTTTCGATCAGTCGTTTAAGTTCCATCAGCTCTGCCTGACTATTTGCAAGGAGGGCTGTGTTATCTGCGAAACGTAGGTTGTTTAGTTTATGACCATTTATTGAGATGCCCTTTTCCCATCCTTCAAGTGCTCTTCGCATAATATACTCCCCATATATGTTGAATAATTGTGGAGATAGTATACATCCTTGTCTGACAACCTGTTCTGGATGAAACTCATTCGAAAGTGTGTCAAGTACTTTAACTGATCCAGTAGTGTGTTCATATAGTTCAGTTATAAGCGTAATTAGATGTTGTGGTACGCCTACTTCTTTTAGTATTCGCCATAAGTGTCACCACTTGACCCTGTCGAACGCTTTACGGTAATCTATAAAACAGATGTATAGTGGGATGTTGAATTCCCTAGATTTCTCGATTATCTGTCTTATAATTAGCAGGTGTTCTCGAGTGCCTCTACCTTTGGTAAATCCAGTTTGCTCTTGTGGAATTTCTCTTTGAAGGAATGTTTTCAGTCTCTCATTGATTATATGTAGCATTATCTTGCTGGCATGGGATATAAGAGAGATAGTTCTATAATTGTCGCATTTATGGAAGCTGCCTTTTTTATGTATGGTCGTTATTGTAGATTTTGTCCAGTCTTCAGGCCATTGTTTGGAATGCCATATTTGGTTACAGAGTAGATGAAGTAACTTATTATCATATCTGGACCTGGTGCTTTGTTATATTTGAGCTTGTTGATAGCCTGTCTTACTTAATTTTCGAGTATATCAGGTTCTTCTTCCACCTCGTCAGAGATTTGGCTAACAAGCTCTTGGCGTTGATCATCTTTATATAGGTCCCTGCAATACGATCTCCATGTCTCTGCTATGTCTTCTCTGTTTGTTCTCAGGGTTCCAGTGTTATCTTCAATGGCCCAAGTTCTGGCTCTGAAGTCTCTTGTCAGGTAGCGTATTTTTCTAAATAGATCTCTTGGCTGGTTATTCTGACCATGTCTCTCAATTTCTTTGCATATACTTTGATAGTACTGTTTTTTGTCGGCCTTGCATCTTCGTTTTATTTCTTTATTGATGTTTCTTAAACTAGCTTTTTCCCTTTTACTATGTACACCACTTTTACAGAGATTTCTTCTATTCTCAATTATTTTAAAAGTTTCATCTGTTATCCAGTGTTTCCGTTTCACCGGATTATTTTTCTTTGAGCGATCCACTGGTGTTGTTACGCAATGTTTAATAGTCTCCCATATTTCTTGCGATGTTCCGTTACGAATAGAGGGCATACTTTTCTGTACTTCCTGTAGAAGGTCGTCTTTCTTTCTTAGTTCTATCCTCTTTATCTCTCTTTGTTTGTTGGGTTCTTTAAGTTTAAGCATTACTTTAGCTACGAGGAGAGTATGATCGGATCCGCATATCGCCCCGGGATATGATCTGACTGTTTGAATGGACGATCTCCAGCGAATATTGGTGAGGACGTAATCTATTTGATTTCTAAATCTATCTCCAGGACTTTTCCAAGTATAAAGTCGTCGTACATGGTGTTTAAATCGAGTATTCATGATAGAGTAGTTGTTTGTGATAGCAAATTTGATTAAACGGTCTCCTCTTTCGTTTTTCTGCCCTATGCCAAACTTGCCCAGTACATTCTTTAAGTCGTCATTTTGTGTAGTGTTGCCAACTTTTGCATTAAAGTCGCCACATATTATAGTAAGTTCTTTATTTGGTGTGTTAGCGATTGTGGTCTCCAGTTTTTCGTAGAACTCCTCGATCTTTATGTCATCTGATGTGCTGGTTGGCGCGTAAACTTGTATGATGTTAAGTTTATGTGTCCGCCACATAAACTTAACTAACCAATATAGTAATAGATCCGCCAGGATATTTCATATTAATTCATATAATCAACATATTCCATAATGTATCATCAATTAAAACAAATGTTCAGACCAGACCTCATAAACGATGTATTCAAGACGACTTAACGCCTTTGAAATGTGGACATATAGAAGAATTATGAGGGTTTCCTGGGTAGAGTTCTAGGGTAGAGTTACGAACAATGAAGTACTAGGAAGAATAGGTAAAGAGAAAGAAGTTGGTATAGGTATATCGGACATGTGATGCGGGGCGAGAATTTCTTGTTGGTTTGGTTTGGATGCAGCTCAAAACAACTATTTAGAGCTACTCCCTCAAAAATTAAAATAGCTATGATGATTGCCAACCTCCGTAGCGGAGATGGTACTTGAAGAAGAAGAAGAAGATTCGATGAGAGATTTTATCTGGATTCTATTCGACAGTTGTTTCTGGACACTCCTTGGCTTATGTAGTAGTCCAGCAGATCTTGAAGTTTTCTGGGGTCACTCGGCCAGTACGTAGGGATTTCGTTGGTGTGGTAATCATAGTTGTTGTCGGTCATTGCTTTTAGAAGATTATGACCTTTTGTTGTTGTGAGTCTTGAGCTCCAGTGTAATATCATTTTTAAATGAACGTATTTTATTATTTCCTTTTTAACTTAGATTTCCATCGTTTACACAATCACTGGAAACTATGGTTCTGGCGTAGTGTTAAAAAGTTATATTTTTAAGTGTTAGGGAAATAAGTCTTTTGCTCATAATCCGTTTAGGTTTTCAACTTTTCAACTTCAATAAAACTTATAATGGATTGTGACTAGAAGACTTATTTACCTAACATTCATGAATATGTGCTCACAGCAGTAACCTTTTCATCAGTTATATTTTTGTTTTTGTTAATTAAGAAATGCTGGTCCGTAATACTCAAGAATAACGTTAATCTAACACAGATTATATTAATATACACTAAACGGGTATAGACAGATAAATATCTAGCCATAAATTTTAAAAATTTTAATACATTTGCAATTCTGATATTTATAATTGTATTATTATTCAAGTAATGACTAATATTTACTTTTTACTGCAAAACTTAAATATATGATCAACTTGACTTTTAGTGTTAGGTTCTAGGTCAATGGCTATATAACCTTCATAATGCATTATTCTACCTTATTTATTGTAAATTAAATATAGCAGGTTTATTTAATTGATGGGTATAGTTATTTATTGGTATATTATTACAAGTATTTCAATACTTATGCGTATATTTTCACAATAAATATATTTTAAAAGTAATAACGATTCTAATAATCGCAAGCTGCGACTGTTTTATCTAAGAAATCATTTTCTCAAATAGTTAGTTTGTTTGAAAACAAAAAAGAGTAGTTTCAAAAGCTTAATTTACACTCAAAAAAAGTTGCTACAAGTCCCACCAGATTGTTTATTTTAATATTTCCTTCCCTAGTCAGTTACGTTAAACATCACAACTGATTTTAACAGCATCTTCTTAAAAGTAGATTACCTATATATTATAGGAAATTAAATACAAATCTATTTTTGCTCATCCCTTATTAAATTTAATTTAAAATCTTTAACGAGTGTTATATTTTTAACATCTAGATTTTTGCATAGTGTTTTTACATTGTCGTAATGTTTGACTTAAGCCATCGAGATTCTAACTTGATGACTTACGCATAGTAGACAATAATGACGCTGTCAAAACATAACCTAACAGCCACTTCCATTTTATTCTTCTTTTTATCTCAGACGGGACATTACTTATCTCTGACATTTGGTCGTCAGAACTTTGTAACAAACTAGGAACCTTTCATTAAGTCTTTCACGAAATCTTAGGCTTTATACAGGGTGTTTCAAAAAGGCATGCCATAAATTAATTAACGCATTCCGGAGACAAAAATAAATTGATTGAATCCAACTTACCTTATTACAAAAGTGTACACAAAAAAGTTACACAAAAGTTACAGCCCTTTGAAGTTACAAAATAAAAATTATTTTTTTTGCATTATCTCCTAACTACTCGACATTTTGTAATAAAAATGGACACGTTACTTTCTTGTTCTGAAATCATTTTTCATAAAAAAGAAACAACTACATCTAAGTGAATAGAAAAATTTTAAGGGAGGTGTGCAGCCCTAAATCCCCCAACTTTTGAGTACGTTCAAAACAAATGCATTTTTTGGCATCATTAGTTTAACACATTATTTTTAAAAAAATTTTGCCTCCTATTACTTTTTTCAAAAAACAGTTTTTATTGAGTTACGGTCATTATTATATATATATATATATATATATATATATATATATATATATATAATATATATATATATATATATATATATATATATATATATATATATATATATATATATATATATATATATATATATATATATATATAATATATATATATATATATATCGGTTTTAAAACGTTCTCCTACGTCTTCCGATGCCTAGTCACCATTCACTTCGGTCCATACAAAGGTCTTCATCTAATTCTCTTTCTCTCATACTTCGATTTATGCCTTCTCTCCAACTAAGGCGGGGTCTTCCTCTTTTTTGTCTACCATGAGGGGTCCACGTTTGGTACTAATGTCATCTACTATTGTGTGTTTCACATTCATTATTTCCCTAATTCTGTTGTTGGTTACCCTTTCTAATCTTGATTTTCCTGCTGAGCGCCTCCAGAAATCCATTTCTCTTGCTTCAAGTTTTCTCTTGTATCTTTCTTTTATTTGCCATACTTCACTGCTGTAAGTGATTATACTCTTAACAATTGTATTGTATATTCTATGTTTGTTGTTGTTTGATATTGCCTGGTCCCACAGTATGCTATTGAGAAGGGTAATTGCTTTTCTTCCCTGGTTGTTTCTT